>CM065385.1:23377500-23977500 GCA_033060915.1 Euryodendron excelsum | reverse complement strand
GTTTTAAGCCCTTTTTGAAAGTAACTCCATTTTGGTCATTCAAGAACAGAAATCTATGGTTCGAGAGTTGGTGACGTGTAGGGAAGATATCCCAAGATCATCACCCTACCCCGCCCTTTCGATACCTACATATCTAATCACCCTTTGTTCACTCACTAGAATAACTGGTTACCATTGTCCACTTAATATCCACTTTAGAGCTTTGAAAACAGGATTTAGTTATCTCTTTTTGGATGAATGATGTATGATGCAAGTTTTGAAAGAAGTTTCGATAGCATGGGAGTTTTAAAAGGGTTTAAGATAGCAACTTTGAATTGATAGAAACTTTTGAAATGGAGATCGGGGTTGAAATAAAAGTTATGACCACACCATTTTAGGTTGCCTACGTATCTCATTTGGCGAGAATTAGGTCATTCGTAGTTTGGGCAAGAGCCCAATGGAAAATAGGCACTTTAGGGCCTTTGGAATGTTTTGAAGACATATTGAGGTCTTTGAAAAGTTTTTTTGTGGCCCTTTGAGGTCTTTGAAAAAAGACAATTTAAGAGTCTTGGTTTGGAATTGGATATTGGAGTGTTTTTAAAATAGATTTTGAAGGTTTTCGAAAGTGCTCTTGAAATGGAATTTTTATGTGTTTTGAAATATTTTTAGAACAACTCAAGGGAGTTTTGGAAACGCTTTGAGATAACTCAAGAGAGTTTTGAAAATATTTTGAAGTCTTGTTTCGAAAACCTTGGAGGTAAGGTTTTGAAGTGTTTTAATATAACTTGTCTTCGAAAAGCTTTTGAAAGTGGTTTTTGAAACCTAGGGCTTTGGAACTCTAATATGGTCAACCGTAAAGGTTTAACTTATTGTATCACCTCCCCTTGGAATCCTTAACCATAAAAGGGGTAGGGACACCTTAGGGTTGTGAGTTCTTGAAAACATTTTTAGAAATAATTTAAAGATAGAGTGCATGAGTGTTAGAAAAGGTTGTGGAGTTGGTTTTTTGAAATCTTAAGAGAGTAGGAGGTTTTGGAAAAATGGGTTATGAGAATAGTTTTGAATTGAAAGACCATTTGAAAAGGGGTCCTTGAGTTAGAACCTTGAAGCGTACTAACCTAGGTTGGGTTGGCCTAAGGTTAGGGATGGCCTAAGGTTAACTAACTAGGGTTTGGTTAGTCCTAGGGTTAAGGTTGTCGCGCCCAGATTTTTTGCACTCGAGGAATACTCACACAAGCGGAAAAAACACTGTACATTCTCGTTAGAACTCACCCTCCTAGAAGAATGAGTGCGACTAGATTTGAATTGAAAATTGATTTTGAATAAAGGGCTTTTGAAAAAAGATTTGAAGTCGCCACCTAACTTGATTAAGGTGAGTTAGGTTACCTAAAAACTAAGCATAATCCGAAAACTACACTTAGGGTTTTGAAAAATGATTTAAAAATATCTCCTCAAGAGAGGGTTTTTTAGGAAAACAGGTTGTTTGGCAACCTTTGGAAAACATTTAGCCCTTTTTTTGAAAAATAACTCCTTTTGGTCTTTGAAATCAGTGATCTAGGTTCGGAGGTTGGTTACGTGTAGGAAATACGCACTAAGCTATCACCCTACCCTGCCCTTTCGGTACCTACATGTCAATCTACCCTAGATTCACCTATGAGAGTCTTTAACTAACTGTTGATCAATCCTATCCACTTTGAAAAACAATGCTTGAAAAGAAACTACCATGATGCATGATATGCAAGTGCAAGTTAAGGGAATTGAAAAATAGATTTGGAAAGAGATTGATTTGATTTGAAAATAGATTTGAAGAGATGGAATTGAAATTGGAAAATTTGAAAATTGAAAGTAGAAATTTGAAAATAGAAATTCTGAAATTGAAATTTTGAAAATAGATTGGAATTTGAGATTTGAAAATATGGAGAGCGCACCTATGAGGGTGGAATTGAAAGTTTGAAAAGTGTTGTGACCGCACCTATGAAGGTTGCCTACGTATCCCTTTGGGGGAATCAGGTCAGTCGTAGTTTGGACAAGAGTCCGATTGAAAATAGATTGATTTGAAGAGAGAGATTGGATTGAAAGAAAGATATTGAATTGAAAATTGGATTTGATTTGAGATTAGAAGAGAAGATCGGAAATTGAAATTGAGAAGATTGGACTTTGATTTGAAAAGATAGATTTGGACTTTGTTTTGGAAAGAGAAGGTTTAAGAAAACCTAGACTTAGGAAAGAGAAGAGACTTAGGAAAGACTTGAGATTAGAAAGATTTGACTCGAATGTCGGACTTGGAAGATTTGGAAAGATTGAATTTTAGGAAATGTTTGAATTAGGAAAGGTCCGATTTAGGAAAGTTTTGAATTAGGAAAGTTTCATTTTTGGAAAGTTTCGAATTAAGAAAGGTTCGAATTAGGAAAGTTTTGAATTAAGAAAGTTTCAACTTAGGAAAGTTTTGAATTTGGAAAGTTTCGAAATTAGGAAAGTTTGGAATTTAAGAAAATTTGAAAATTGGAAAGTTTTGAAAATTGGAATGTTTCGTTTTAAGAAAGGTTTTGAAATAGGAAAGTATTGAATTTAGAAATGTTTTGAATTAGGAAAAGTTTAGTTTAAGAAAGGCTTAGAATGTAGAAAGTTTCAAGTTAAGAAAGTTTTGAATTTTGGAATGCTTTGAAAAAGGGAAGTTTTGAAAGTGGAAAAGTTTAGAAAACAAGGAAGTTTTGAAAATAAGGTAGTTTCGTTTTAGGAAATGTTTGAAAAAGGAAAGTTTTCAGTTTAGGAAAGTCTTGAATTAAGAAAGTTTTGAGCTTAGAAAAGTCTTAGATTTGGAAAGATGTTGAAGTATTGAAAAATTTAGAATTTAGAAAGTTTTAGAGTTTTAGAAAATCTTAAAATTAGGAAAGGTTTGAATTTAGGAAAGGTTTGAAAGCTTAAATTTGAAAAGTTATGATTTGAAAAAGGGTAGAATTAAGAAAGGGTTGAATTAGGAAAAATGTGGAAGTTTAATGTTTAAGAAAAGATTTGAAAGTTGAATTTTAAAATTTAAGAAAAATTTTTATGTTCAAGTTTTGGAAACTTAAGATTTAGGAAGGGAGAAGTTTAGGAAGGAGTTGAATTATGAAAGGTTTGGATTAGGAAGGGATTGAATTTTGTTTCTAAAAGAGAAGGTTTGATTTTGTTTCTAAAAACGGAAGACGAGATCTAGTTTCCCAAACGGGGAGATTGAATTTGATTTCCTAAAGGGAAGATTTGATTTGACAAGAATTTGGAAAGGAGAAGTTTTAGAAACCCTAGATTTGAAAAATCATAGTTTTGACGTAGAAAATAGGTTTTTGAAATGTATATAATTTGGATGTAAAAACAAGAGGTTTTGGAAACCTAGGTTTTAAGGCAAGTTTGAAAATCATGTTTTTGGGAAGAAAATTAGGGTTTCCTAATTGTGAGTTCTAAGGCTTGATTTAGGCTCTAAGGCAAGAGTATTTGGAAAGTGCATTTTTGGAAATGAAAGTTTTCTAGATAGGAATCCTAGGAAGGAGTTTTTGGAAAGTGAATTTGAAGATGGAGTTTTTGGGAAACGTATTTTTGGAAATAAGTTTTAGAAGGAAAATTCTAGAGGGGAATTTCTAGAAGGGATATTTTGGAAAGAGAGTTTTTTAGGAAGATTTTTGGAAGAGTTTTTCTAGGAAAGAGACCTAGGGAACGTTTTTAGAAAGTGGATTTTGAAAAGAACGTTTTGGAAATGAGTTGAAAAAGGGAGTTTTGAAAAATAGATTTTTGGAGAGAGTTTTTGAAAACAACTTTGGAAAGGAGAGCTTTAGGAAAATACGTTGAAAAATAGATTTTTAGGAGGAGGGATTTGAAAAAAGAATTTTTAGAAGGTATAAAAACGTCTCACCTCCCTAAAGCGATTCTAACCATAAGGCGGTTAGAACCACTTTAAGAAAGTGGTTTTAAAAACAACAAAGGTTGAAAATATGGACCATGTTGGTCACTTTAAATGTAACACTTTCCTAAAGCAATCCTAGCCATGGAAAGACTAGAACCACCCTAGGATTGTGATTTTGAAAATAAGTTTTTGTAAAAGAGATTTTGATGCAATCTTGAAAACAAGTTTGAAAACGATTTTGAAAACGAGTTTGAAAACAAATTTTGGAAGATGCAAGATCATGATATGCACAATGCAATTTTGGGGTCGTGAACATACAAGGCTAGGACTTCACCACATAATCAAAGGGGCTGGACCCACGTGGTCTCTGGTTAGACTAGAAGAAAGCCCCCGACACGGTGACTCTCCAATAGCCTAATCCTACATATGGACCGGGAATCCCCTGATTTCAAGCATGCAAAGAAAGGGGGGGAAAGAGATGGGGGATTAAAATAGAGAAAACCCAAGTGGGTTAGGAGAGAGAAGAGAGAGGGGGGAAGTGCGGAAATTTAAATAGGGAGCCTACCGTACGTCTTGTTTATTTTGCGCGCCGTGCTGTCTTCAGTCTTTGTCTTGATCGTCACCTTCAGTCTTCAAGAGTTGTCTTCAAGCCTTGGATTGCAGCTCTTCAAGTCTTCAAAGGATAGTTGAAGGCTAGTGTATGAGTGTATGGGGGTGTGTATGAGTGTATAGGAGGCTAGGGTTTGTGTAGGGTGGTTAGGGTTTGGAAAACCTAAGGAAGCTAGGGTTTTGGAGGTGCTCGAGCTCTGTATATCGAATTATACAATTTTTAGGTTGAGTTTGCGGATCCTCCTCACGTTGAATGAGGCTCTATATTTATAGAGGTTGGACAAACCTGGCGCCTGTTGCAGTGGCGCTTGGGCAAAATTGCTCTTTGCGCCACTAAGAGTGGCGCCAGGTCAATTCTTGGCTTGGTGCCACTAGTAGTGGCGCTAGCCAGTTAGGAAACTTTATAAGTCGGCAAGCAACGTATCTTTGACTGGATTTGGGCGCCTGTACTAGTGACTACCATGCAATTTTTAGCCTAGCTTCACTAGGAGTGACTCCGGAAAGTCCGGGAGTGATTTGAAGGAGTCGGGAATGACCCGGAAGGCCGAAAAGGAGCAGGAACACTTAAAATAGTGTCCTGGAGGTATTTGACTTGAGAAATGAGGATAAGATGGGACGGAAAGGTTGACCGGGCCTTTAGGGGCAAAATGGTCAATTGGACCGAAAAATTGCCGGGACGGACTCGGACTGTCCCGGAAGAAGACTTGGGATCTGGAAACATTATTCAGAATGTTTCCAGAAGTTGCCGGTTTGATTCCCAGAGCCGGCGTGGTCGGAAAAGGAGACCGGCCCGCTAGGGGCAAAACGGTCATTTCGCACCAGGTTGGCCGGAACTGACTCAGAATGCTCCGGAAAGATAAAGGAAGGTTGAGAATACTATAAAAAGTAGTCTCAGGAGGTTACCGGTTTGATATTCAGAGCCGGTGTGGTTCTCGGGGCGTTCGGATGCCTAGGGGCAAAATGGTCATCTTGACCGAAAAGTTTCGGAAAAGGTCCTAAGGGCAGTTTGGTCATTTTTCACCAAAGTGGGCTAACAGACACTGGTGTTGACCTGGGTTTTAAGTGTTTTTGCCACTCTAACGGCGGTCGTCGTGACACATGGGTTTGTTGCCAATTCCCTATATCGACCTATTTGTGAGTATTTCCGCTACTATAACGGTTTTATGAGTAGTTTCGCTACTCGAACCATCTCGAGGAATAAATTGTCTCGAGAGAGAGATTTGGAAAGGGGACTTATCGTCTCCGAAAAGATGTGCCTGAGTTAGAACCGTCTCGAGGAATAAACTGTCTCGAGAGAGGGATTGGAAAGGGATCTTACCGTCTTCGAAAAGACGTGCCTGGGTTGGAACCGTCTCGAGGAATAAACTGTCTCGAGAGTGGGATTGGAAAGGGGACTTATCGTCTCCGAAGAGACGCGTCTGGAGTGGAACCGTCTCGAGGAATAAACTGTCTCGAGAGTGGGATTAGAAAGGGGTCTTACCGTCTCCGAAGAGACGTGCCTGGATTGGAACCATCTCGAGGAATAAACTATCTCGAGAGTGGGATTTGAAAGGGGACTTGCCGTCTCTGAAGAGACGTGCTTGGATTGGAACCGTCTCAAGGAATAAACTGTCTCAAGAGTGGGATTGGAAAGGGGTCTTACCGTCTTCGAAAAGACTTGCCTAGAGTGGAACCGTCTCGAGGAATAAACTGTCTCGAGAGTGGGATTGGAAAAGGGTCTTACCGTCTCCGAAGAGACGTGCCTGGATTGGAACCATCTCGAGGAATAAACTGTCTCAAGAGTGGGATTGGAAAGGGGTCTTACCGTCTTCGAAAAGACGTGCCTGGAGTGGAATCGTTTCGAGGAATAAACTGTCTCGAGAGTGGGATTGGAATCGAAAAGGAAAGGACAATGCCCCTAAGGACATTTTGGTCATCTTGCCTCTATTTGGGCCTGACAGGCCTGCGAAGCGATGGACAAACGAGATTTGGACCTAGAGAATTGGTTTCAATAGGAATATGCCCACAATGACTTGAAAACAAGTCTGGATAGAGTGTAGACTCCCAAGCGGTCAAAAATGGGGTGCTTACAAAGGTGACCTAGGGTTAATCAACTAAGGTTAGATTAACCTAGGGTTGGACAACTAGGGTCAAGTTAACTTAGGGTTGGATTGAACTAGGGTTAACTAACTAGAGTTAGGTTAACCTAGGGTCAAGGTGGTCTAGGGTTAACTAACTTGGGCTAGGTTAACCTAGGGTCAAGGTGGCCTAGGGTTAACTAACTTGGGCTAGGTTAACCTAGGGTTAAGGTGGCCTAGGGTTAACTAACTTGGGTTAGGTTAACCTAGGGTTGGGTAACTAGGGTCAAGTTAACCTAAGGTTGGATAACTAGGGTCAAGTTAACCTAGGGTTGGATTGGAAGATGGTTTTGAAAGGTGATTTTATGCATTTTTGAAAAGAGTTTTGGAAAACAAATCATATCACGCAAATGACTTTGGTAGACAACCCTTTTTGAAGATCATTTCCATGAAAATTGACTCTAGTCAAGTATATGGTTTATATGGTTGATGATTGAAAACCTTTCCAAAGAAGGTTTCCTTTAGGACCATTATAACATTTATCTTGAAAGGAGTAAGAGCTTTAAAAATCAATACAATAATGAAAACCTTTTGGAAAACCATTTTTAATGCAAAGGTGAAGGGAATGAACTTTTAAAAACCATTTTTTAGAAGAAGATTTTGAAAACCATTTTTAAAGGAAATCATTCTAACAAGTTAGGGTTTATATGGCCAATGTAAAAGGGAAACCACTCAAGAGAGGATTCTATGGAGCCATTCCAACCACTAAACTTGAGAGAATAATAGTCTTAGAAATTAGTGAGTTTGAAAAGCATTTTCATAGAAGAATAAAAGGAGAACGGAACCATTCTTACAATTTAGAGCTCTATGGCCAATTTAAAGGGAAACTACTTAAGAGAGGGTTCCATGGGGCCAACCACTAAACTTGAGAGAATAACAACCTTAGAAATTAGAGAGTTTAAAAAGCATTTTTATGTAAGTTGGAATGCAAGGGAGCAAAAATGTGAGTTAGGAGTTAATGGAGAGATTTTCTAAAGTATGATTACCTAGGGTCTCAATCTAAGCTTCAAGGGACCAACTCTTAGAATATTGAGCTTTAAAATGGCGTAGAAATGAGAATAGTGTAAATTTTGAAAAACATGGTTATAAACATGAAAATAAAGCCAAGCACACAAAACATGAACAAGATAGAAATATGCAAAGCGGTTCATGAATTCATACAAGGTTTTAGGCTACACCACATTCAAGGGGCTCCAAGGCTATACCATCTTAAAGTAGGCTAGTGAGAGATCCCCCTACACAGTTGTAAGCACCCTATTTTTGCCCGCTCGGCAGTTTCTAATCCATCCAGACTTGTATTCAAGTCAATATGAACATATTCCAATCTAAATCAACTTTCCAAGTCTAATCCTATCAATCAATCGCTTCGTGGGCCCTTGGGCCCAAATAGAGGCAAAATGAACAAAATGCCCTTGGGGGCATTGTTTGGTCCAATTGCAATACCAATTACAATTAAAGCTAGCACACCTTTCGAGAAAGTTAATTCCTCGAGGTGGTAAGACCATCTAATCTGGCACATTTCCGAGAGAACTTTTCGGAATGGTAAGTCATTTCAAACCCGTTGACCAGGACGAGACCCCAAGTCCCCTAGATGTTAGAACGGTCCACCTTTAGCGCCTGTTAGCACTCCAATAAAGAAATGTCCTTTTCAGTACAGCTTCCGAGAAATTTGATTCCTCAGGCGCTAAGTCCAACTAGCAGCTTCCAAAGATTAGGCAGTTTCTGGAATGATCGCGACCCATTAGAGTAACGAAAATACTCGTAAACATCGCAATCATCAAAGTGACGGAAACACTGGCAAACAAGTCAATTAGGGAATTGCCAACAACCCCTATATCACGGGACCACTATCAGAGTGATGGAAACACTCAAAACCCAAGTCAACACCAGTGCCTGCTAGCCCACTTTGGTAAAAAATAACTAAACTGCCCCTAAGGCCATTTTTGGCACGTTTCTCGAGAAAGTACCTAAGTCATCAGAATGGTAAATCCACCTTTCCAAGATTGTCATAAAGACAATCCAGCATGATTAGGTGCCTTCTAGTCAGTTTCGGGCCAATTCTAAGACATTCCGGTCAAGATGACTATTTGCCCCAAGCATTCGAACGCCCCGAGTGCCACACCGGCTCTGGGTATCAAACTAGTAATCTCCTGATAATGCTTTTTATAGTATTTCTGACCTTTCATTACCTTTCCGAGTTATTTTGAGTCAGTTCCGGCGAAACCAGTACAAAATGACCGTTTTGCCCCTAATGGGCCGGTTGCCTCTTCTAACGACACTGGCTTTGGGTAACAAATCGGTAACCTTTTGGGACATTCTCAGTAATGTTTTCAAACATCGATTCTTCTTCCAGGACATTTTGAGTCCATCTCGGTAGCTTTCTGACCCGATTGACCATTTTGCCCTTAATAACCCGGTCAACCCTTATAACAAATCTCGTCATCATTTTTCAAGTCTAATACCTCCAGGACTCTATTCTAAGGGTTCCCATTTCTTTCCAGCCTTCCGGGCCATTCCTGGTCCTCTAAATCCTTACCAGACCTTCCGGAGCCACTCCTAGTAAAGTTAGGCTAAAAATTACATGGTAGTCAGTAGTACAGGCGTCTAAATCGTCTGAAGATACATTGTTTGCCGACCTTAAACATTTTCTAATTGGCCGGTGCCACTAGTAGTGGCACCAAGCCAAACAAATGGCCTGACACCACAAAGAGTGGCGCCAATGTAAACTTTTGCCTGACGCCACTGCAACAAGCGTTAGATCATTCCTTTGTCTATAAATACAAAGCCTCCTCCAGCGTGAAAAGAGTCGGCAAACTCAATCTAAAAACTCTCCTCTTCGATATACAGAGCTCGTAGCATCCCTAAACCCTAGTCTTCTTTAGGTTTTCCAAAACCCTAGCCCCTATATAGAAACCCTAGCTCTCATATACTCCCATACACTCATATACACTCCTATACTAGCCTCCAAAGCCTCCATTTAAAACTTGAAGTGCTGCAACTCTGAAGTTTCCAAAGATCTAAGCAGGCACTAGAAGATCAAGACAAAGATTGAAGCAAAGACTAAAACAAAGCAAGCAAAACAATGTAAATAAAGCAAGACCTAAGGTAGGCTCCCTATTTACGTTTACGCAACTCCCCCTCTCTTTTCTCTCTCCTAACCCACTTATATTTTATTCTGTTTTAATCCCTTATCTTCTTCCCCCTATTTCTTGCATGCTTGAAACAAGGGACTTCTCGATCCATGTGTAGGATTAGGCTATTGGAAGTCACCGTGTTGGGAGCTTTCTCTTAGTCCAACCGGAGACCACGTGGGTACGGCCCACTTGATTTTGTGCTGAAGCCTTAATCTTGTATGTTCACGACCCCAACTTGCATTGTACATATCATGATCTTGCATTTCCAATCTTGCTTCAAAACCTAGGTTTCCAAAATCTCCCTTTTTTTTTTTACATCAAAGTCATAAGTTTCCAAAACCTATTGTCTATATCAAAACTATAGTCTTCCAAATCTAGGATTTCCAAAACTTCATCTTTCCAATTCCATGTCAAATCAAATCCTCCTTTTTAGGAAGCTAAATCTAATCTCCCCATGTAGGAAACTAGATCCTACCCTCCATTTTTGGAAACAAAATCAAAACACCTCTTTTTATAAACAAAATCCAATATTTTGTTTTAGGAAATAGGAATCTCAATCCTTTCCAATCCAAATCTTTCCTAATCTAAATCCTTTCTAATCTCATACCTTCCTAAACCTTAAGTTTTCAAAATTTAAACTTTCAAATTTTCCCTTAAACTTTAAGCTTCTTAATCTTTCCTAATTCCATACCTTTCCAAATGTCAACTTTTCAAATTCTAAATTTCCCAAATCTTTCTTAAATTCAAAAATTTCCTAATTTCAAGTATTTCTAAAACACAATCTTTGAATCTTTCTAAAATTCTAAACTTTCTAAATTTCAAAACTTTCCTAATTCAAAACTTTCTAAAGTCAAAACTTTCTAAATTTGAAACTTTCTTAAGTTAAAACTCTCTAAAATTCTAAATTTTCTAAAAGTCAAATCTTTCCTATTTCAAACTTTTCCTATTTCAAAACTTTCCTAAGTCAAAACTTTTCAATTTTGGAAATTTCCTAATTTGAACCTTTCCTAAATCCAATCTTTCTCTAATCTTCCAAGTCCAACATTCGAGTCAAACTTTTCTTAAATCTCAAGGCCTTCCTAAATCCTATCTTCTTAAGTCAAGGTTTCCTAAACTTCAATCTTTCCAAATCAATTTCCCAATCCTTCAATTCCAAATTCCAAATTCCAATCTTATAATTTAAGTTCAAATCAAATCCTTTTTCCAATCAAAATCTATTTTTCAAATCAAACATTCTATTTTCTATCGGACTCTTGTCCAAACTACAATTGACCTAATTCCTCAAAAAGGATACGTAGGCAACCCTCACGGGTGTCGTCATAACTTTTTTCAAATCTCTAATTCTATAGCTTCTTTCAATTCTCCAATTCCACAACCTTTTTCAAGCTACTACTTTCATAACTCTTTTCAAACCTCTATTTCTAAAACTTTCTTTCAAATCAATTCTATCTATTCAAATCTATTCTATCTTTCCAAATCCGTTTTAATTCAAATCAAGTTTTTTTCAAATCTATTTTCGAAATCAAATCAAATTTTTGCCCTTGCATATCATACATCATGTCAAATTTATTTCTAGAAATTCTTTTCTAAGTTGGATAGTTTTGGATTTGTATTAATCGAAGACTCTAATAAATGAATCTGGGGTGAATAGACATGTAGGTACTGCAAGAGCGGGGTAGGGTGATGGCTTAGTGCGTCTTCCCTACACGTAACCAACCTCCGAACTTAGATCACTGTTTTCGAAAGACCAAAATGGAAATATTTTCAAAAAATGACTTAAATATTTTCTAAAGCTTGCCAAACAACCTGTTTTCTTAAAAACCGTCTCTTGAGGAAGTATTTTCAAAATCTTTTCAAGCACCCTAAGTGTAGTCTTCGGATTGTGCTTAGTTTTTAGGTGACCTAACTCACCATAATCAAGTTAGGTGGCAACTTCAATTTGTTTTCCAAAAGCTCTTAATTCAAATCAATTTTCAATTCAAACCTAGTCGCACTCATTCTTCTAGGAGGATGAGTTCTAACGAGAGAGTACAATATTTTTTCCGCTTGTGTGTATTCCTTGAGTGCGAAAAATTTGAGAGCGACAGTTGGCGACTCCGTTGGGGACACTTAGAGGGTTAGGCCATAGTGATGTCTCTTCACTCTTCACCCATGTAGAGTCTTTAATTAACTTGTCCCATTATATCCACTTTTAATTTTCAAAATCAAATTTTCAAAGTTATTTTCAAAAAACACGCATTTATTTTCATTCATATTATCTTGCATTAAGTTTGCAATCTATATACTAACTCTTGTATCTTTGTTTTGTAAGTGAGCTTTTGTTTGCCTTATTATTTTATACTAACTACTACGTATGAATGAATGTGATGAACATGATGGATGGGAGTTGTTGGGCTCTTTCATCCATTTTCAAAAATCACATACACACTGCAAGTGCACTTGTATTCTGCATACTTGCATTTTTACCCTAATTTGCCCTCTCTAGTTAGAAGGAGGAACGGTATATTGGTTGTGGGCAAAATGTTGTGTCAGTTTCTTTGCCTACGGCCTCTTGATGGTTCCCCCGCTCGGATCACCAACCGATCATGACACCACCTCGAGGAGTGGGCCTAGGTTTGAAGATTCGGAAACCGAGCCTTTTTAGGACGCATTAGTAAACCCTCAACTTCACGCTCATATAGACACCTTGCATAGTCGAACCTTTACTGAATTTAAGACATGCACATTGTTTTCTAAAACCATAGAGGAAAGGGCGATCGCTTTTACTTTTCTTTATACCTGTTTATTCATGTTGTTGTAATAATTGTATTATTACTGTTATAATGCATGTCTAACTACTCATGCATGCACGTTTACTTTACCATTGCATTTTCTCTCCTTACGCTTTTTGCATCCATATTCATGCATATAATATGGCATCCCAAGACAAGAGTTCTAGAGTAACTCAAGTCACTGCATTCTCATGCATATGATCAACCCATCGAGAGTGACACCAAGGTCACTCTCCATTGCATCAAACCTACCCAAACCCTAAGGGTTTTCACGTAACCCTAAGGACACATGGCATGTACATCAATTCATTCTATAAGAGGGGCCCCAATCCCTTTACGCTCACGGAGATAGGGTTGTCAAGAAGACAAGCGGATAATCGATCAACAAGGTCTCTCATTGACCTCCTTGACATCAAATCCAACAAAGGCGAATATGAAGACTCAAGTGTATTTTAGGTTTTCTTTTATAAAATTGGATAGGTGGAAGTCCAAAGAAGCATGTTCCCCCTCCCCCTATTAAAGTGTATTTTGTCTCTTTTATGTTTTAAACCCAAAAGTTCAATGTATCCCCTTTCTGCAAATAAATGAATATAAGGATGAGTATAGATTGTTGGATCGATGGTAAGGTATTTACATACAGAGGCAAACCCCCTATCTATAGAAGTGAGCTGAATTCATCATGAGTAGTTTCCCTCTCAAGTAGGGATGCCTTAGGACATGCATTGCATGGAACTCTCTAAAAACCAAAATTTGACTTGCAACTTGTGTCCTTGTTTTTTTGTTTCTTTTTCATTTACACAGATCATCCTGCACTAAGTCAATATTGCTCCCAAGAGGGCTCAATATCCACCTAATGACCCCATTGTCACCCGACAAAGAGCATCACTGATGGCTGCCAACCCTAAAGCATCATCTCAAGTCTTTCGAGAAGAGGTCAACAAAATAAGGACCAAGATGGATGAAATGTTTAAACTCATTCAAACTATGGCCATGAAGGATACTGCTGCAATCCCATCATCATCCATGACTTCGTCCAAGGACCCTGAACCCGCTAACCCAAGGATCGTGCTTCAATCTGACAATGCTGGAAGGAACAAGGAAGACACCAAGGGGATCAATACCGAAGAGGAGGAAACTATATTGCTCTCACCTACCATCAAGAGGACTCCCCTAGACCCTTTTAGTCTGAAAATCCAAGGGTTAGAGGATTCACTGTGAAGTCTCCTTGGCCATGACACCTACGGTTTCACTTCCTACGATGAGCTCTGTTTCTTTCAAGACTACCTGAGACCTGCTAGGTTCAAAATGCCTGACTTCCAGAAGTATGACAGTAGTGGTAACCCTATTACTCATCTTCGTCTCTATGCTGTGGCATTGAGCGGTCATGGCAACGATTTGAAACTCCTCATGCAGTTATTTCAACACAGCCTCACTGGGTCTGCTCTACAATGGTTTGCCCATCTGGACCTAAGGAAGATCACGACTTGGATTGAGCTAGTTAACGCATTGAAACCTCAATACCATCACAATATTGACCTCACCTCTGACCGATGGTTTCTGATGACTATGAGTAAGGGTGAAAAAGAAGGTTTCAAGAACTATGCCTTGAGATGGAGAGACTGCTGCACAAGTCAATCCCTCACTGGAAGAGAAGGAATACTTGCAATTGTTCGTACATACTTTCCAAGGTATATTCTACGAGAAGCTTTGCACAAGCGTGTGGAAAAGCTTCTCTAAACTTATCATGCAAGGGAAGATGATAGAAAATGGTCTCAAGACAGGAAGGATCATGGACCCCTATGCCTAGGCTGGAGAAAGTTCTGCTAACATAGCCAAGAAGGTGGCTACTATAAGGGGAATAATCAAGAAGGAGAGCGAGGTGTTTGCCATCCTGCCAGGCCAACCACCCCAATACCATCCACCACTACAATCATACCATGCCCTACCCTTACCCGCCTTAACCATGCCTGTTCCAACCCCTAAATATCACCCTGCTAGGGTACGACCCAACTTTAATAGACCTACCCGACGCATCCGTACCTTTGACACCTTAGCTTGTACCCAAACTAAGGCCTACCATAACCTGCTGAAGAACAATATCCTGAAGCCCATACTTGTCTGCCCATTGCCAAGCCCTCTACCCCCGACCTTCAATGCCGCCTTCACTTGTGAGTACCATTCGAGTGACCAAGGGCACGACACTGAAAGCTTCTTCTCTCTCAAGCACAAAATTCAGGACCTGATAGACAACAAGACCATTGATCTGCAACTGGTGAATCCTACTCCAACCCCCAATGTGACCATCAACCCTCTGCCAGACCACACTGTCAATATGATACTAGTAGAAATAGAAGGCGAGGGAGAGTTCGATGGGCCCATGGCTAAAGATTATGAGGTGGATTGGGAGACCGATAGAGAGGATGACTAGGAGGAGGATCTCCCATTATGCCCGATTTATCTCTATAACCCTAATGAGGTGCCTAATACTTCAGACTGGCTAGTTAAGGAGCCAATGTTTCTGAAAGAAGAGTTTATTGACAACATGGCTGTGGAGGGATGGGATGCTGAGTTTCTACATCCAAAGTATGCAGCAACTGAACATCACTTGTTAGAGAACCCTTGGGCCGCAATCGAGTACAACTATGAAGACATTGGCTAGGGGCTAGAAGAGTCAAGAGCACAGACGGAGCCGTTCAAGTTAAAAGGAGGTGAACTAGCCATCCTATTTACAGAAGCACCTACTGCAAAGAACAAAAAGGAGGTCAATAAGGTTGACAATTGTGCCATCAATGTCAACACGTCCGGAGCTCTAGAAGAAGCTTTTGCCTGTCTTGCCTTGGCTAAGGACCCAAATCACGAATGGAGTATCGAAGATGTGAGCATTGTCTCAAGGCCTTACTGAAACGGGTTTTCTTTAAAAGCGTACAAGAGATAGGTGTTTGCACCTGCTTTCTTTCTATCCTTTTCACATTTTGTTCTTAATTAATATCTACAGTTCTATTTTTTTACAATAGAACTATATGCTCTTCACTGATATAATAAAATGATTAAGTCCTTTTGTTCATTGCTATTATCTTATATGCCTCTTGTAAATGGTGAATTTTTCCTATATAAGGGGGCATGGTTTATCCTACGAAATAATCTAACTTGAAGGAATGATAGCATGAGTTAACATTCGCCAAATGATCAGCTTTCCAAAGAGAGAGTGGATAGACATGAGTGAGGAAACTACCTAGAGGCAACACTTGTTGGACCTAAAGCTAAGCGATGTGTGGCCAGACTATCAAGATGAACAGGAGCCACCTTTCATTTCCCTATGTAAAAGAAACAAATGTTTTTATATTCCCTTTGCTTAGCCCCTAGTGCCTCGCCATGAATGAAGTTTTTCTTGTCAACCCCGATCCAAGACTGTTCTCCCCACACTGGGACAGACAATAGTCGAAAACTCTAGGAATGATATCTATTTTCTATCGTGTTAGGGCAGCATTGAAGGCTCTATAGATCAAGCAATCTAGTTCAAAGTGAAGAGACGCCTTCATTTCATTTCCCAAATAGTCAGAAGCAACCCTTTGTCAAACCTGTTAAGCCGTTCATCTTCTTTTGAGAAAACCCTAACCTAGGGATCACCACCCACAATGGGTTAGATTGAATTGTCATGAAAAAGATCTATAAAAAAAAAAAAAAAAAAAGAAGAGGGGGATTGTAGAAATGTTCGTTTTAGGGAAAAAAAAAAAGAAAAAAAATCATATCTAAGACAAGGCCTGAAGAAAACTATGATTGAGCATTCTTGAAAAACATAATAGAAGGGCCGAAAGAGAAGTGAGTCATGTTCATCTCAGAAAACATATAGAAAGGGCAAAAGAAAGTAGGTGTTTTCACCCTGAGAAAGACATAATAAGAGCAAGGAGGAAATTAAAAGGTGATCTTTGGTTATAAGGAAGCCCAGTAGAAACAATAGGTTTGAGCCTTTACCCCTTTCTTGCAAAACTTCGAAACCATAGCCTACATTACAACTCTACTAAAGTCCACTCTGATTGAAAATTGATTGCTTGATGTAAATGAGCTAGACACACTGCCAAAGCTAAAGAAGGACGCTAACCTTACTAGAAAGGAAAATAATCAAGGACGGTATGGATCTAAACCTTGCTAAAAGTAACATCGAATTTGAACCTACATATTCCATTGTTTCGAAAACCCCATAACCTAGCACACAGTACAGTCTTAAAGCAAAGTCTCCTCAGATCGAAGGACTAACCACCTATCATTCTGCTAAAGGTCAGGTAAGCTGCTACTAAAACCCTAAGAGTTGAGAGTTTTAGCCCGATAATCCTATACACTAACCCCGAGACAGAGAATCGGAGGTGGTCAAAAGGTTGAGAAAGGTACGAAGTGCTATCATCTAGTTAAGGTAAGGTTGACCCAAAGGAGTGGCTAGGCCCCTGAGAAGGAAGGAGTTACCATTCCAAAGATGCTGAGTTTGACGGCACCCCTTGTCATTCCTTAACTAGTATATTTTTAATATGTGCATACATTTTCATAAAAAACAAGAAAAAAAATAATAATAAAAGTAAAAAAATAATAATAAAATAAAAATAAAAATTTGCATGAGCTTTGTATACATAGGACATAACTTCCTGTAGAAACAAAAGTCACGAACACAGTTTAATATCAGCCCATGTAATAAATATAAAGTATCATTATCCATCACATGCATTTGATCATGTACTTAGTTGTAAAAATTATAAATATCTCTACTTGTCCATACATTTGACTATCTAAATCATAAATGTCTACCTTTGTGCAAAAATCTACAAAATAAAAAGGTCTAACATAAATACATCTCCAGGATAGAGGCAAAAGAAGATCAGGGTCTCCACGAGGGGCATCTGTCAAAGATCAAAGTCAATATCCTCGGGATCGAAATCTCTGAAACTTGGATCTAGAGGAGCTGGATAACTACCAGAAGCACTAGCATCCTACAAAGAAGACAGAACCGAAATCAGCCACATGAAGGAATAACTAAACAATGGCAAAGTGAAAAGAAGGAAGGAAAGATGACTTACCCCGCCACCTCCCATCTGGGCTAACCGAGCCGTCAAGGAAGCTACCTCTGCCTGGTACTGATCTCGCTCTATTTGGTATCGATCCCTCATGTCCCTCACGACAGTAAACTCAGCCTGGGGCATGTATCTCTTAGCACGGCTCCACAAGTCGACCACCTCCTGGCCCACAACGTATTCGCCAACTACTACCTCAAACCAAGTGAAGGTACCGATAGAATGAGCACAAAAGTGCGCAGCATAGTCTGTATTCGGGGGAAGCAGGAACCCGGCACCCGGCTGGTGCTCCTGATAAGGAATAGGAACTTCCTCCACTAAGGCTCCAAACATGTACTCCGGTGGATCTTCTGCTGACCAGAAATCCTTATAAAACTACCGCCAATGTTGATCTCCTAGATAGGACTCCCAAGAATCATCACTGAGAAAGGAAGCCCTCGATAGGGACAATAGGACCAAGTACCACACCGTCTCATAATGAACTAATCCAATGAAAGGCCGCCAATTCATGTCCCTCGCCTCAATAAGCTCTAGATTAGCCTGAAGCGTCACGAAATCGGTGATCTCTGATCGCTGGGCTACCCGCTCATGAGCCCACCTCAAAGTACAAGGATAAAGGTCATCCTCGACAACTGCAGGACGACGAACTAGCAAGTACTTGTAGCTTCACTAGACAAGGAAAGGCTAGAAGCCAGTCATGCTGCCCCAACGAGAGGAAGTTTAGACCCGCATCATCCGAAGGAAGCAGCCGAAGGAGAAGGACCCCTAATCCAGCTAAGATAAAGCCCCAAGATCAGCCACTATGCTCACTAATTGAAAATGCATGAGTGAATTGTTGTTGTTGCAGAAGTAGCTGAAGATGATGTACAGAACAAGTCGCCACCTCATGATGTCTCGTTGGGCAGGTGGTGGATCAACAACAAAAGTACTATTATCCCGATTGAGCCAAGAGACTGGGAAGGCAGAATGCTCAGGAGGGGGCAAGTCCAGCAAAATACACACGTCGTCTCTGCTAACTGACTGTAAGGTAATCCGTCGATTGATGAAGGAAAGTCCCGTGATGATAGCCCAGTCTAAGGGGGTGGGACCCAACTCAAAGCCAACAAAATGGAAAGTCCTAATCTCTCCAAACCATCTCTCAATCAGTGCTAACACAAGATGTTTGTTTAGGCGGTTAGCCTATAATCCCATGAAAGCCCCAAACCCAATCTCAACCAAGAAGGCACGGTAGGATGGAGCGGCTCGCTGCATGGTCACAAACAGCTAATGGACGGCCCCTTTGAAAGCTGTGTGTAACCGAGGAGGGGGCAAATGTTGTCTAGAGTACACACTGGGATGATAGGCAAGATCCCCCAGCGGTGGAATGTCTGGTACCTCCAAGTCACCTAACTCAGTGTCTGTATGTCTGTGTCGGATGGAGGCTCTCCTGTAACCAGTCACTTGATCGCTAAGACCCGATACCTCCTCCTCTGCACCAATCTCCTCCTCAAAGGCCTACTCAACTGGAGAAAAGGGGTCGACAGGCGGCCTACTCCCCCATCCACTCTGACTAGACGATGCCTGTCCAACAGATCGTCGGCTACCCTAGGATCGACTAGAACCACTGGCAGAATCTGTCCGGGCCGCCTTCCCGGAGCGGCGTCTCCTCTCGGAACCATCATTACCCGCATCTGCCATCCTGAAAAGGTAAGACAAGGTAAGAGGTGTTAATATACGGTATATGCAAATAGGAAAATAAAAGCAAAAGTAAAATAATAAAATAAATCAATCAATAATAAAAACAAACAAATAATAAAAAGATTTCAAGTGACAAGTCAAAATGAATTTCCTACACATTTAGATTTTAAAATTCCAAGTGAAAATGAATTTCCTACACATTTTGGTTTTTCAACTTTGAGTCAAAATGAATTTTCTAAATCCTAAGGGTTTTCCATCTTTTTCCTTTATAAAAATTTTATTTCAAAACCTTTTCCAACTTTTTCCTTGATTTCTAAAAATTTTGGCAGAGTTTCGCTTGAAAACGGTCCCTACCATGCTCACGACATGAACATAAAACACAAACCATGCACTCTACAACATCACAATCACATAGCATTGACACCCGCGCACACTTTTCAAATTTTTAAGCTTTTCAAAAGACTTGTTTTAATTTTTCAACAAATCAATGGTTTTCAAAGTTATCCTAAAATTTCTCTAAATCATTTCAAATATTTTCTAAAATATTCCTACATTTTTCTAAATTTTAAACTCCATTAATTTCATCACTTTCTCAATTTTCTCCATTTTTCCTATTTTTGTAAGTCTTTTTCTATTTTTCAAAAAAATCAAAAAATCAAAAAGTTTTCAAAAAATCACGAAACTTCACACAGTTGTTAAACACATTTTTCTAAGGTACACGATATAAAAATCTAGCCTAAAAGCTCAATGCCCAATTCCTGTAGAAATCTCCTTCACATAATTACGTAAAATCACTCAAATTCAATCAAACAAGTACCGAAATGCAAAAATAACTGCACCACAGTGTTCAAAACATATCGAAACATCAATTTCTACTATTCACATGGTTTAAACGGATTTCTACACATCAAAATCAACATAAAATAAAAAACTCACATCTTGGAGTTTTCCGGCAAAATCTTCCTTTCCGGCGACTTTTCGGCAACGATGTCTACTTCCGGCAATCCCCTGTGGTCCCTAAGAAGTGTCCCTTCAATGTCTAAGTCAATTTTCTCACAATGCCTCTCGGTTTTTAAAAAATCCTTCAACTCTTGCAACAGGGTCAAACCATAAATGTTTCTGGTTTTAATCCCAAGCCTGGCGCCACTAGCAGTGGTGCCAAGCCAATTCTACCAAAAGCGCCACTTCTAGTGGAGCCAATTCTAAATTCTAGGCTATTTTACCCTTTTTCCCGCCAAAACTCGATTTCAAAGGCCTTTGGGCCCAATATCCATTTCCAAACTCCCGTTTTTGAAAATTTTCAAAGTTCGTCCCTCCGACCGCCTCATGTTTAACATGAGACTCTTACTCTATCGTTTTCTGTCTTTGTCAACCAAAGACAGAAAAAGAGGGGCAGCTGTAAGCACCTCATTTTTGTCCGTTCGGCAGTCCCCAGTCCATCCAGACTTATATTCAAGTCAATATGGACATATTCCAATCTAAATCAACTTTCGAAGTCTAATCCTATCCATCAATCGCTTCGCGGGCCCAAATAGAGGTAAAATGACCAAAATGCTCTTGGGGCATTGTTTGGTCCAATTCCAATTCTAATTCTAATTCCAATTAAATTCGGCACACCTTTCGAGAAAGTTAATTCCGCGAGGTGGTAAGACCATCTAATCCGGCACGTTTCCGAGATAACTCTTTGGAATGGTAAGTCCCTTCAAACCTGTCGACCGGGACGAAACCCCAAATCTCCTAAATGGTAGAACGGTGTACCTTTGGCGGCTGATAGCCTGCCAATGCAGAAATGTTCATTTTGGCACACCTTCTGAGAAAGTTGATTCCTCAAGCACTAAGTCTACCTAGCAGCTTCCAAAGATTAGGCAGTCTTTGGAATGATCGTGACTCGTTAGAGTAACAGCAACACTCGTAAACATCGTAACTATCAGAGTGATAGAAACACTCGCAAACAGGTCGATATAAGGACTTGCCAACAAACCCCTATATCACGGGACCGCTGCTAGAGTGACAGAAACATTCAAAACCCAAGTCACCATCGGTGCCTGCTAGCCCACTTTAATGAAAAATAACCAAACTGCCCCTAGGGTCATTTTCGGCACATTTCTCGAGAAAGTACATAAGTCCTCAAAATAGTATGTCCACCTTTTCAATTTTATCTTAAAGACAATCCGGCATGATTAGGTACCTTCTAGTCAGTTTTTGGCCAATTCCATGACATTCCAGTCATGATGACCATTTTGCCCCTAGGCATCCGAATACTTCGAAAATCACACCGACTCTGGGTATCAAACCGGTAACCTCTTGAGAATACTTCTTATAGTATTTCTGACCTTTTATTACCTTTCTGAGTCATTCCAAGTCAGTTCCGGCAAACCCACTACAAAATGACTGTTTTGCCCCTAGTGGGTTGGTCGCCTCTTCTAACCACACCGGCTATGGATAACAAACTGGTAACCTCCTGGGATATTCTAAGTAATGTTTTCAAACATCGAGTCTTCTTCTTGAACATTCTAAGTCTATCCCGGCAGCTTTCCGGCCCGATTGACCATTTTACCCATAATGACCCGATCAACCCTTCTAACAAATCTCGTCATCATTTTTTAAGTCTAATACCTCCGAGACTCTATTCTAAGGGTTCTTGTTCCTTTCTGACCTTTTGGGCCATTCTCGGTCCTTTAAATCCTTTCCAGACCTTCCGGAGCCACTCCTAATGAAGCTAGGCTAAAAATTACATGGTAGTCACTAGGATAGGCGCCCAAATCTTTTGAAAATACATTGTTTGCTGACCTTAAACATTTCCTAAATGGTTGGCGCCACTCCAATGTAAACTTTTGCCTAGCGCCACTACAACAGGTGCTAGGTCATTCCTTTGTCTATAAATACAGAGCCTCCTCCAGCGTGAAAAGGGTCGGCAAACACAGTCTAAAAAATCTCCTCTTTAATATATAGAGCTCGTAGCCTCCCTAAACCCTAGCCTCGGTATACAAACCCTAGCTCTCATATACTCCCATACACTCATATACACTCCTATACACACCTATACTAGCCTCCAAAGCCTCCATTGAAGACTTGAAGAGATGCAACTCTAAAGTTTCTGAAGATCCAAGTGGGCACTCGAAGATCAAGATGAAGATTGAAGCGAAGACCGAAACAAAGCAAGCAAAACAACGCAAATAAAACAAGACACAAGGTAGGCTCCCTATTTACGTTTACGCAACTCCCCCTCTCTCTTCTCTCTCCTAAACCACTTGGGTTTTCTTCTATTTTAATCCCCCATCTTCTTCCCCCTTTTCTTGCATGATTGCAGCAAGGGACTTCCCGATCCATGTGTAACATTCTATTTTTTATCGGACTCTTGTTCGAACTACGACTGACCTAATTCCTCAAAAAGGATACGTAGGCAGCTCACACTAGTGCGGTCATAACTTTTTTCAAATCTCCAATTCCACAACCTTTTTCAAGCTTCTATTTTCATAACTCTTTTCAAACCTCTATTTCTAAAACTTTCTTTCAAATCTATTCTATCTTTCCAAATCCGTTTCAAATCAAATCAAGTTCTTTTCAAATCAATTTTTGAAATCAAATCAAATTCTTACACTTGCATATCATACATCATGTCAAATTTTTTTCTAAAAATTCTTTTCTAAAGTGGATAGTTTTGGACTTGTGTTAATCGAATGCTCTAATGAGTGAATTTGGGGTGAATAGACATGTAGGTAACGCAAGGGCGGGGTAGGGTGATAGCTCAATGCGCCTTCCCTACACGTAACCAACCTTCAAACTTAGATCATTGTTTTCAAAAGACCAAAATGGAGTTATTGTCAAAAAAGGGCTTAAATATTTTTTAAAGTTGCAAAACAACCTATTTGCTTAAAAACCCTCTCTTGAGGAAGTATTTTCAAAATCTTTTCAAACACCCTAAGTGTAACTCACCATAATCAAGTTAGGTGGCAACTCTAAATTGTTTTCCAAAAGCTGTTTATTCAAATCAATTTTCAATTCAAACCTAGTCGTACTCATTCTTCTAGGAAGATGAGTTCTAACGAGAGAGTACAGTATTTTTCCCGCTTGTGTGTGTATTCCTCAAGTGCAAAAAATCTGGGCGCAACAATGATGGCTCTCACTAACTTTCCTCTAGGCATGAACTAAGAGCCCTCTTGCTTCAAGCATGGAAGAAAGGGGGGTATAAGATGCGGATTAAAATAGAGAAAAACCTGAGTAGGCTAGGAGGGAGAAAAGAGGAGTGGGAGAAGACAAGAATATAAAAGAAATACCACCTTTTACCTTTAATATACTTCCAATCTTCTATGGATGTTTTGACTTGAGCTGGGAAGGCTTTAAGTATGCTTGAGGGGCTAGAAGAAGATATTCTATGGCATGAGATGCTATGTAGGTGAAGTGCATGGGTTAGAGGGAGGTGGAATCTAACCTAAGTATTTGAAGTATGGGATGTATATAGGAATTCGAGATTCTGGAGTAGTTTTTGCAGAGCTTCGCTATCAATTTTGATTCTAGAATATGCAAAAGGGGGAGGCCAATATTTATAGGCAACCTGGGAGAGGCCTGGTGTATGTAGCACATGCGCCAGTATTGTTTCATTGTTAGAATGCCATGTGGCACCCATTGTACTGGCTAAATCCTGACGGTTGATCAAACTTTGGTCGATTTGATCAAAATCTGAGCGCATGTAGCATACGCTTTGTCACCAGGAGTGTTTGTTTACACTTTGCCTCGATAATTGAGCCAATCGGGAAGGTTTCGGAGGAATCGATTGCATCCACGGTGTTCTCCTAGGGTTTCTCGTGAACTTTCGTGTCTTCAAAAAGTTTGAACGGTGTTTGGAAGTGTGAGATATCATCTCGGAAAGTGTGCATAAAATCGCATTTTTGCGGATCGTCTGTGATACGCTCCATGGGGGTTCAAAAGTAGCTGTTTTTGTGCTGTGTGATCAAGGCCTTCGGGAAGCGATCTTTCCGATCGGACCGTACCAATGAAAAGTACTCTAAAAATATTTTCAGGAATTCCCTAATTTATGTATATCTCAAGTCGTTTGACGATGCATTTTGATCAAGGAATTGGAGAAAAAATCAACCTTGGTGGAGCGTTTGTGAGACGCTCTAGGGGTTGCTAAAAGTAGTAGTTTTCAAGCCACGCGTAGGGCAACTTCGGCAAACAATCTATCCGATCGAGCTGTATCTATGGAAGACCTATGAACAAGCTTCTGGGAATTCCTTGGCTTACGTATTTCTCAAATCATTTGACGGTGCGTTATAACTAGGGAATCGAGAAAAAAAGCAATTTAGGCGGAGCGTCTACGAGACGCTCCAGGGAACTTTTATCGAGTCATGGGTGTTTGGCGTCGTAAGGTCCTTTTCAGGTTAAACAGGGGTGTATGACAAGACCCGCCGTTTAATATCCTAGGACCCGTGTTATTTTGGGGTGCGTTCGGGTTACAGGGATAAAATGGTTATTTTGGCTAGTTTTGGTTGAAAATGGTCAGGAATAGATTGGAGTGTTATGTTAAGTATGTCGGGTCATTCAGGGATGATTCTAGGAGACTCTTTTATTGCTCAGTAGGATTCGTGTGGTGTTGGGGCGTCCAGGGGCAAAACAGTCATTTTGATCGGAGTTAGTCAGAATGAGACCGGAATTGGACCGAATGGCGTGCGAAGTACACGTAACTGCTTAGCAGCACTTTGGAATAGTGGACTTACTATTTTGAGAGATTTTGAATTTTCTCAAAACGTGCTTGGAGGCCCAAGGGGTAGGTTTGGTTATTAGGCCTCTATTAGGCCCAATGGGCACAAGAAGTGGTTGACTGATTGGATAGGAGTTTGAAAGTTTATTTGGGCTTGAATGTATTTACGGAGTTTTGAAAGGAAGTTCGGTTAGGCCGAAAATTGTCGAACGAGCAAAAATGGAGTGCTTACAGATAGGAATACAAGTAATAGGATCAAAAGTTTTTAGAAACCAATTCCTTTTGTGTGCATGTTGGGGAGAATTAAAATCTTGGACAAGGATAGATTTATCAAAAATAAATTCTTGTTCAATCATATTTAATTGGGGATCAATAACTTTTAATAGAGGATCCATTTGAGATGGTGTTGGAGATTGAGGATTTTCTTGTACGTAGATAGGTTGTGCTAAACTCGAAGTTGTGACAAATTCTAAATAAGTAGACCTGAAGGACATTGAAGAAGAAGGAACAAAAGAATAAGAATTTCTAGGAGAAAAATATTGAAATTGGGTACTTATAGATGAACCAACATTTGAAAATCGTGGTTGAGTTGACCCTATTGTGGTATTTGTGAATTTAATACGGACACTACCATCAGTACTTTCTTGGATATAATCCAAATCTTTGTTTTCAATTGTTGTAGAGGGAACCTCATTATCTAACATCCGTTATAATGGGAGATTGACATCTTCCCAGCGTATGGTTTTGGGAGTACTAATGTTTGAATCACTATTTGTGTAAAGAAGGAGGGTTTCTCCTTTAGGACTAGTGATCCTACATCATGGATCTACAAGTGTCCTCATGGCTTTGAGATAAATGCGATAAATTATTGAAAATGGAATATTACCTGATGTTAAATCATAACCAGAAGTTTTTATTTTGAGTGTAAGGACTTTGAGAATACCAGTATCTTAAAGACAAACAGCGTACTTTAGATAACAATCAAAATGGACTGGTCCATTATAAAGGCTTGTTTCTATTAGTCCTAAAGTACTATTGATGAATGTTGTGTGTCTTTCATCTGTAAAGTTAAAAAAATTACAGTATTTTGACCTTGGCAAGTTAAGGGGACAATAGCTACTTGTATTAATCCTAAATGTAAATAATTGTATTTTTTTTGTTTGTATTTATTGATAGTGGATTGACTAAGTAATTGGATTTGTTTAGTAAAAGGAATTGTTCGTTCAACTGTTTTGATAGTATAATTGGATATAAAATCAAAAGGTTTGATTTGGTAAACTTAATTAACAGAGACACGAGGAGGTGTCTAACTTGGAGAAGGGAAACTTTGTTCTTGTTGATTAAGTATAGTTGAGTCATTACTACTATGAGATTGACGACATATAGAAGACATAATTATAGATAAACGATTCATTAGGAAATTAATTATCTAACATTTAAATATTTAATTCAAAATTATATATCAGATTAAATCCTATGGGATGAACTAGACTTACCTTAGTCGGTCAACGACTTATGCCTACTGCCTCCACTCTGGGACTTACAATGGCTACTCGACTAGTTGGTTTACAGGTTTGTCATCAGACAACGCAAAAGAAATTAAGTAGACATATAACCAGAAAATAAATACTTGAATGTAAAACAAACAGTTAAACTAATAAACTATTTATAAGCACTTTTGCTCTGATACCAGTGGTGCCAAGGCAAATTTCACAAGGGCACCACTAGTAGTGGCGCCAATTTCCAAGTCTGGGCAGTTTTACCTTTTCTCGTCAAAACTCGATTTTGAACACCCTTTAGGCTAAATATCTATTTTCAAACTCCATTTTTCAAAAAATATTCAAAGTTCGTCCCTTCGACTGCCTCATGGTCAGCTTGAGACTCTTACTCTATTGTTTTTTATCTTTAACAAGCGAAGACAGAGAAAGAGGGGTAACTGTAAGCACTCCATTTTTGCCCGCTCGGCAGCCTCTAGTCCATCCAGACTTGAGTTCAAGTCAATATAGACATATTTCAATTCAAACCAGCTTTCCAAACATAATCCAGTCAATCAATCGCCTCGCGGGCCCATTGGGCCCAAGTAGAGGCGAGATTACCAAAATGCCCTTGGGGCATTATCCGGTCTAATTCTAGTGGGCACGTCTTCTCGAAGACGGTAAGTCCCCGTTTCAATCTCGATTCGAAGATCAAAATCCAATTCCAGTCTAGTTCTAGTTCAAATCAAGCTCGGGATGTCTTTCGAGAAAGTTGATCCCTGAGACGGTAAGACCATCTAGTTTGGCACGTTATTCGAGAAAATCTTTAGAATGGTAAGTCCCTTCAAACTGGTCGATCGAGATGAGACCCCAAGTCCCCAAGATGGTAGAACAATCCAACCTTGGCGCCTACTAACCTGCCTATGAAGAAGGTCTGTTCAGGTATGCCTTTCGACAAAGTTGATTCCTCAGGCAATAAGTCCACCTACCAGCTTTCTGAGATCAGGCAATCTCTGGAATGATCGCTACCCTTTAGAGTAATGAAAATACTTACAAAATTTGCAACCATCAAAGTGGTGAAAACACTTGCAAACAGGTCAACGTAGGGAATTGCAAATAAACTCCTTATGTCACGAGACCGAACTCTCGTCTTGGCCATGACACATTTACCAAAGGACGGGATACCTTTAGAAGCCAACTTATCACAAACCGTTAGAGTGGCGGAAACACTCAAAACCTAGGTTAACACCAGTGCTTGCTAGCCCACTTCGGTGAAAAATGACCAAACTGCCCTTAGGGCTTTCTGGCATGCCTTTTCGAGAAAGAACCTAAGTCCTCAAAGCGGTAAGTCCACCATTCCAAGATTGTCCTAAAGACAATCTGGCGTGATTAGGTGCCTTCTAAAAGGTTTCAGGCCAATTCTGAGACCCTCCGGTGAAAATAATCATTTTGCCCCTAGATAGCCGAGTGCTTGGGGAACCACACCGACTCTGGGTATCAAACCGGTAACCTCTCGGGGATGCTTTTGATAGTATCCCCGGCTCTTCGACGCATTTTTGGATCATTCCGAATCAATTCCGGTAAGCCTGATGCGAAATAACCGTTTTGCCTCTGATGGGCCGGTTGCCTTTTCCAACCACGCCGGCTCTGAGTATCAAATTGACAATCTCCTAAGGTACTAGAAACACCGGCATCCTACAAGGCACCCAATCCAATCCAATCCAAATTGGCAATCCAATTTGTCGCTGGCGACCTTCTCGGCATCAAATCCAAAGAAGACGAATCCGAAGACTCAAGAGTAGTTTAGGATTTCATATGTAAAATTAGATAGGTGGAAGTCTAAAGGAAAATGTTTCCCTTTCCCCCCTATTAAAGTGTACTCTGTTTCTTCTTGTATTCTAAATTCAAAGTGTCATGTATTCTTTTAATTTTCGTAAATGAATGTATGAATGAAAGAAGGCTCCCATTTAATGAAAGTATCTGCATATAGAGGCAAAACCCTTATCTCTGAAAGTGAGCCAAATACATCATGTCAACCCCCCTCTCAAGTAGGGACACCCTTTAAGGCATGCATTGCATAAAAGTTTATCAAAACAAAGCGTTGACTTTTTCCTTATTCTGGTTTTAGGTTCCTTTTCACTTTCCCCCATTGCTACAGGCCAAAAGCTAAGGAATACTCATGGAGTCACTTATACTTGATGCCTTAACTTTAGTACTAGCAGAAGTAAGAGGACTCAGAAATAGGATGACCAAAATGGAAGCTATGCTCTCTTCACTCTTATGCCATATGAGAATTACAAACCATGAGCAGGCAGAGTCCTCTCAAGTTCGAACCTATGAGGAATGAAAAAGGATGAAAAGGAAAGACCAAACTACGCCCCAACCATTGCTTACCAACAACCTCCCCAAGCCAATTGCCATATCTCGGCACCTTTCAAGCCGGTCTTTAACTAAACCCCTGAGCTATATAATTCTCCTATGAATACCAACCCCATCCATTTGGCCATGACACTAAAGACAGTACCACCTTAAAAAACAAAACCCAAAGCCCCTTCGATTCCCAAACCACTGGCTCGGTTGTTACCACACCAAAACTTAATTCTTGATCCCCAAAAACATCTAAGACACCTCTTCAGCCTAGGCAGGGAAATGGGAAAAAACAGAAATTTACTAAACTTGCTTGTACATAGACCACAGCCTATTTTGGCCTCCTAGCGGCCGAATATTTGAAACCTATACCCCCTCAACCTCGGCCCAATCCTCTACCACCTCACTTTAACCCAAAAGCGTACTGTGACTTCCATTCAGGCAACCAAGGACACGATACCGAAGACTGTTGGACCCTCAAGCACAAGATTCAGGATCTTATAGATAGTAAAACCATTGACTTGAAGCCGATAAACCCCATTCACACTTCTAATATTGTCGCAGACCCTCCACCAGATTGCACTGTCAATGTTATTACGGAGTATGATGATAACAGGGTCCTGACTATTGTATGCCAAGAGATATACTACGAGGATAAAGATTACATGGATAAGGAAAATCTAGAATAACATGGAACCTTGCTCCCTCACAAAGTACAAAGGCCTTTCATACCAACTACCAAGGACCTACAATTATATGCACCCGAGGGGTAGCAGAGCACGGCCGAATGCAAAAGCAAGAAACCTAGGGCCCAGGTTAAGTCAGTTTAGTTGGAAGAAAGTAAATTGATCTATCCGTTTGGAGGAAGCAAAGAAAAAGAGGAAGCTAGACTTAAAGAAAGAAAAACTAAGAAAGGGAGGAAACACCATGAGGCAGTTACAAATCTTGGGGGACGCATAATTGTGTCTACCTCAATAAAGGAGGAAAAGTTCAACAGTTGCACCAACCTCAATTATTGCCGAAGCTAAAGAAGGATACTAAGGGACCTAAACCCCACCAGGAGTCAGCCAAGGATGGTATAGATCTAAACCTTACTAGAAGCCGCATCAAATTTGAGCCTATGTATTTATTTGATTCAAACCCCATAACCTAGCCTACATTATAGTCCAAAAACAAAGTCTTCCCGAATTGAATGACTAGCTGCTCATCGCTCTGTCGAAAGGTCAAGTAAGTTGTTGCTTAAGCCCCGAGAGTTGAGAGTTCAAGCTAAATAATCCCAAACACTAACCCAAAGCAAAAATCAGAGTTGATTAGAAGGTTGAGTAGGGTACAAAGTGCTATCATTCAGTCAAGGAGGGTCACACCAAGCCCAACCCTTGTGAAGGAAGGAGTTGCCCTTTCGAAGATACCGAGATTGACAGCACCCCTTTTCATTCCATTAACTAGTATGTTTCCAATATGTGCATGCATTTTCATAAAATAAAAGAAAATTGACATGAGCTCTGCATACATAGGACGTAGCTCCCTGTAGAAACAGAAATCACCAATACAGTTCAATATCAACTCATGTAACAAATATACAACATCATCATCTATGCACATACATCTGATTATATACTTAGCTGTATAAACAATAAATATCTCTACCTGTCCATGCATTTAACTATCGAAATCATAAACATCTATATCTGTGCAAAATTTACAAAAAAATAAAGTTGTCTGACATAAACTAAACACATCTACAAGATACGGGCCAAGGAAGACTTGGGTCTACACAAGGGGCATCCGTCAAATATCAAAATCGATATCCTCTAGATCAAAATCTTCGAAACCTGGCTCCAAAGGAGGTGGATAACTACTAGAAGCACCAGCATCCTACAAAGAAGACAAAATCAGAATCAGCAAGGCAAAAGAATAACTAAACAACAGCAGAGCGAAAAGAAGGAGGGAAAGGACAACATACCTCGCCACCGACCATCTACGCTAACCAGGCCGTCAAGGAAGCTACCTCTGCCTAGTACTGATCTCGCTCCATCTAGAACTGATCCCTCTGGTCTCTCACTGTAGTAAACTCAGCCTGGGGCACATATCTCCCAACACGGCGCCACAAGTCAACCACCTCCTGGCCAAAAACATATCCACTGACTACTACCCCAAACTGAGTGAAGGCACCCACAAAATGAGCCCCGAAGTGTGTGGTCTAGTCAGTCTCTAGAGAAAGCAAGAACTCGGCACTCGGCTGGCGCTTCTGATAGTGAATAGGAACTCCTTCCGCCAAGGCTCCAAACATGTACTCTGGTGGATTTCCTGCTGACCTGAACTCCTCATGAAACTAACACCAATGTCGATCTCCTCAGGAGCACTCTCAAGAATCATCGCTAAGAAAGGAAGCCCTCGATAGGGATAACGAGACCAAGTATCGTACCGTCTCATAATGAACTAACCCAATAAATGGATTCTAGGTCATGTCTCTAGACTCAATCAACTCCAAGTTTGCCTGTAGCCGATAACAAGATCATCGGCTTACGACCAGCAAATCTTCCTTTGAGTGCCACCACGGACCCTCTGCTAGACCACACCATCAACTTCATTACAAAATTTGGTAACAACAAGATATGTTTTGCTACATGCCAAGAGATATACTACAAGGATGGGGAAGAAATGGAAAGCAGAGACGAAGAACAGTGTCAGACGAAGAACAGTGTCAGCTCTGGTCATGGTGCAACCCTGATAAAGTGTTGGTCCCCGAAGATGAACTCATAGACAAATCTACTGAAAAGACTGACTAGGAGCCATTCAAGCTCAATAGTAAGAACCCGCCGTTATGCACGCCTGAGGAACATTGGGGCACGGCCGGACACCAGAGCAGACAATCTCGAGCTCAGGTCAAGTCTATTAAGCTGGAAGAAGAAAAGCTACCCAATCAGTTTATTGGAGAAACTAAGGAACTAGCAAAGAAAGGCAAGATGGTCAAGGAAGCCGACGATTCCGTCATCACTGCCAAGTCGCTTGGAACTCCGGGAGAAACCTCTAGTTATCCTGCCTCAACCAAAGATCCCAATTGTGGATGGAATGAAGATGTGGGCATTATCCTGAGGCTTACTGAGGCGAAATCCCTGTAAAAGCGTACAAGAGGGGTGTTTTCACCCACTTTCTTTCTATTCCTTTATATTTCATCCTTAAATTAATATCTGCATTTTTATTTCTTTAAAACAGAACTATATGCTTTTCATTAATACGATAAAATGATTAACTCTTTTTATTCATTGATGTTGCCTTTTTTTCTCTTGTAAATGGTGAATTTTTCCTACATAAAGAGGCATGGTTTATCTTATGGAACGGTTGAACTTGAAGGGATGATAGCATGAGTTAACCACTCGCCAGATGATTAGCTTTTCGAAGAAAGGGCATGTAAGGATGAGTGAGGAGATTACCCAAAGGCAACACTTGCAAGTCCCCGAAGCTAAGCGATATGCGGTCAGTTTATCAAAATGAAAAGAAGTCATCTTTCACTTCCCCACATATAAAATAATAAAATAATAAAAAAATGCTTATATCCCGCTTACTAAACCTCTAGTGTCTCACAGAAAGCAAAAATTTTCTTTGCCAACCTTGATCCACAACTGTCCTCCCCACACTGAGGCAGACAATAATCGAGAAACTTTAGGAATGATATCCACCTCTATCGTGCTAGGATAGTATCGAAAGCTCTATAGATCAAGCCATCTAGTTCAAAGTGAAGAGAGACCCTCATTTCATTTCCCATATAGTCAGAAGCAACCCCTTGCCAAACTCGTTGAGCCATTTATCTTTTTCGAGAAAACCCTAACCTAGGGAGCACCGCCCACATTGAGTTAGATTGAACTGCTAAGGAAAAGGTCTAAGGAAAAAGGGTTGAAGAATTATTCGTTTCATAAAAAGAAGGAAAAGAGATAAAAAGAAAAAAAAGCGAAGGGAAAGAATTGCCAAGGGGCAAGAGGCCAAAAATATATATATATATATATTTGCCTTAAGAAAACCGTGATTGTGCCATCTTGAAAAGAATGGTAGGAAGGCTGAAAGAAAAGTGAGTCATGTCGATCTCAAAAAGCATATAGAAAGGTCGAAAGAAAATAATCATGGTCGCCCCAAGAAATATATAGTAAGAGCAAGGAGGAAATTTAAAGGTGATTCTAGGTTATAAGGAAGCCCAGTAGAAATAATAGGTTCGAGCCTTTACCCCTTTCTTGTAAAACCCCGAAATCATAGCCTACATTACAACTCTACTAAAGTCCACTTTGATTGAAAACGGATTGCTTGATTTAAATAAGCTAGACACATTGCCAAAGCTAAAGAAGGACGCTAACCTTATTGGAAAAGGAAAAATAGTCAAGGACGGTATGGATCTAAACCTTGCCGAAAGTAACATCGAATTTGAGCCCACATATCCCATTATTTTGAAAACCCCATAACCTAGCCCACAGTACGGTCCTAAAGCAAAGTCTCCTCAGATCGAAGGACTAGCCACCAATCACTCTGCTAAAGGTCAGGTAAGCTGCTGCTAAAACCCTAAGAGTTGAGAGTTTCAGCCTAAGAACCTTATAAACTAACCCCGAGGTAGAGAAATTAGAGGCAATCAAAAGTTTAAGAGAGGTACGAAGTGCTATCATCTAGTCAAGGTAAGGTCGAGCCAAAGGAGAGGCCAGGCCCCCGAAGAGGAAGGACTTACCGTTCCAAATATACCAAGTTTAATAGCACCCCTTGTCATTCCATTTAGCTAGAATATCTCTAATATGTGTATGCATTATTTAAAAAAAAATCAGCATGAGCTTCGCATACATAGGACATAACTCCTTGTAGAAACAGAAGTTACCAATACCGTTCAATAACGACCCATGTAATAAATATGCATCATCATCCATCACATGCATCTGATCATATGCCTAGCTGTAAAGATCATAAATGTCTTTGTCTATTTGTGCATCTAAATATCATAAATATCCATCAAAATAAAACTGTCAAACATAAATACATCTCAGGAATAGGGGCAAAGGAAGATCAAGGTCTACGGCAAGGGGCATTCATCAAAGGTCAAAATCAATGTCCTTAGGATCAAAGTCCCCGAAACCTGGATCTAGAGGAGGTGGATAACTACCCGAAGCACAAGTATCCTGTAGAGAAGATATAACCAAAATCAACCACATGAAAGAAGAACTAAATAACAGTAGAGCAAGAAGAAGGAGAGAAAAGATGACTCTAAGCACCCCATTTTTGTCCGCTCGGCAATCTCCGGCTTAACTGGGCTCACTTTTACTCATCACATGCATATCTAGCCTATAACCTACCTTGTAAACTTGAATTTAGTCCACCAGTCGCTTCCCAAGCCTGTAGGGCCCACTTAAAGTTAAATGACCATTTTGCCCCTAGGCGTCCGAGTGCCCCGGAAACCACATCGGCTCTGGATATCAAACTGGTAACCTCCCGAGAATGCTTCCTATAGTATTCTCAATCTTTCATTATCTTTTCGGATCATTCCGTGTCAGTCCCGGCAAACTTGGTGCGAAATGACCAGTTTGCCCCTGGTGGGCCAGTCGCCTTTTCCGACTACACCAACTCTGGTTATTAAACCAGTAGCCTCCTGGGACATTCTAAATAATGTTCCCAAACCTCAAGTCTTCTTCCGGGATATTCTGGGTCCATCCCGGTAGTTTTCTGATCTAGTTGACCGTTTTTCCCCTAATTGCCCGGTCGACCCCTCTAACAAATCCTGACACTCTTTTTCAAATCCTTTGCCTACGGAACCCTATTTTAAGGGTTCCTGTCCTTTTTTGGCCTTCTGGGTCATTCCCGGTCCCTTAAATCCTTCCCGAACCTTCCAGAGTCACTTCTAGTGAAGCTAGGCTAAAATTTACATGGTAGTCACTAGTACAGGCGCCCAAATCTTCTGAAGATACATTGCTTGCCAATCTTAAAACTTTCCTAAGTGGCTAGCGCCACTCCTAGTGGCGCTAGAAGATTTTTTGGCCTAGCGCCACTACAACAGGCGCCAAGTTATCCTTCCCTCTATAAATACAGAGCCTCCTCCAGCGTGAAAGGGGTCCGTAAACTCAGTCTAAAAATCCTATTATTCGATATACAGAACTCGTTGCCTCTCTAAACCCTAGTCTCCCCAGGTTATCCAAACCCTAGCTTACATACACAAACCTTAGCCTCCAATACACTCATACACTCTCATATATTCATACACTAGCCTCAAACCCTCCATTGAAGACTTGGATTGCTGCAACTACGAAGTTTTGAAGATCGAAGATGAACTCTCGAAGATTGAAGTGAAGATTGAAGCAAAGCAAGTAAAGCTAAGCACGCAAAGCAAAGCAAAATAAACAAAACACAAGGTAGGCTTTCTCTTTAAGTTTACGCATCTTCCCCCTCTCTTCTCTCTCCTAAGCCACTTGAGTTTTCTTCTATTTTAATCCCACATCTTCTTCCCCCCCGCCCCCTTTCTTTGCATGCTTGAAATAAGGGACTTCCCGATCCATGTGTAAGATTAGGCTATTGGAGGGTCATTGTATCAAGGGCTTTCTTTTAGTCTAACCAGAGACTATGTGGGTTCGGCCCCCTTGATTATGTGGTGAATCCTTAACCTTATATGTTCACGACCTCAACTTGCATTGTGCATATCATGATCTTGCATTCTTCTAAAATTTTTTTTCAAACTCGTTTTCAAAACTTACATTAAACTTGTTTTCAAACTTGCATCAAAATCTTTTTTTTCAAAACTTGTTTTCAGAATCACAATCTTAAGGTGATTCTAGCCTTTCTATAGTTAGGATTGCTTTAGGAAAGTATTACATTTAAAGTGATCGATGTGGTCCATATTTTCAACTCCTTGTTGTTTTCAAAACCACTATCCTAAAGTGGTTATAACCTTCTTATGGTTAGAATCGTTTTAAGAAAGGGAGATATTTTATATACTTTCTAAAAACTCTCCCCATCTCATTTCCAAATTTTTTTTTTAAAAACTCTCTTTTCAAATCTCTCCCTTTAAAAATCTATTTTTCAACACACTTTCCAAAAACACTCCCTAGGTTTCCTTCTTAGAAAACACTCTCCCTAAATCTCTTTCCTAAAAACTCTTTCCAACAATCTCCTTCCAAAAAATCTTTCTTTAAACTCTCTCTTCAAAATTCACTTTCTAAAAACTTCTTTCTAGGATTTCCTTCTAAAAATCACCCGTTTCAAAAACTCACTTTTCAAAAATCTATTTTCTTAGAGTCCAAGTTAAGCCCTAGAACCAACAATTAGGAACCCCTAATTTTCCTTCCTAAAATCATGATTTTCAATCTTGCCTTAAAACCTAGGTTTCCAAAATCTCCTTTTTTACACCAAAATCATAAGTTTCCAAAACTCTCTTTTCTACGTCAAAACTATAGTTTTTCAAATCTAGGGTTTCTAAAATTTCTCCTTCCAAATCCATGGCCAATCAAATCTTCTCTTTAGGAAACTAAATCAAATCTTCTTTTTAGGAAACTAAATCAAATCTTCTATTTAGGAAACCAAATCCAATCTTCCCTTTAGGAAACCAAATCCAGTCTCCATTTAGGAAACTAGGTACAATCCTCCATTTTTGGAAACAAAATCAAACACCTCTTTTAGAACTTAGAAAATCTAATCCCTTGTTTAGGAAATAGGAACCTCCATCCTTCCTAGTCTAAATCTTTCCTAATTCAAATATTTTCCTAATTCCACCCTTTTCAAATCTTAACTTTCTAAATCTAACTTTTCAAATCTTTCTAAACTTCAAATTTTTCAAAATTCCAAACTTTCTAAATTTTAAATCTTTCCAAAATCAAGACTTTCTTAAGTTGAAACTTTCTAAGATCAAAACTTTCAATTTCAAATATTTCTTAAATCAAAACTTTCCAATTTTAAAACATTCTCAAATCGGAACTTTCCTGTTTTAAACTTTCCTAAAACAAAACTTCTCTAATTTGAAAACTTTCCTAAATCGAAACTTTCCCAAAATGACACTTTCCTATTTTGAATCTTTCTTAATTCGAACCTTTCGTAAATTCAATCCTTCTTTAATTCTCCAAGTCCAACACTCGAGTCAAATCTTTTCTTAACTTTCAAGTCTTTCCTAAATCCTATATTTCCTAAGTCTAGGTTTCTTAAGCCTCAATCTTTCCAAAACAAGTCCAATCTTCTCAATTCCAATTTCCAATCTTCTATTCTAAGTTCAAATCAAATCTTCTATTTTTTATCGGACTCTTGTCCGAACTACGACTGACCTGATTCCTCTAAAAGGATACGTAGGCAACCCTCATGGGTGCGGTCACAACCATTTTCAAGTTTCAAATTTCACAACCTTTTTCAAATCTCCAATTCCACAATCTTCGTCAAATTTTCGATTTCCTAATATCTTCCAAGCTTCCAATTTCATGATCTATTTCAAATTTCCAATTTCAAATTTCTATTTTCAAATATCTTTTATTAAATCTCTTTTCAATTTCAAATTTCAAATCTATCTTTTCAAGTCTCTTTTCTAAAATCAAATCAAGTTCTCTTCCAATTTATTTCCAAATCAAATCTTTTTATTACATTTTCATATCATGCATCATGATAGTTTCTTTCAAAAATTCTTTTCTAAAGTGGATAGGATTGGACATTTGTTAGTTGAAGACTCTCATAGGTGAATCTAGGGTAAATAGATATGTAAGTACCGCAAGGGCAGGATAGGGTGATGGCTTAGTGCGTCTTCCCTACATGTAACCAACCTCTGAACCTAGGATCACTGTTTTCGAAAGACCAAAATAGAGTTTATTTTAAAAAAAGGGCTTCAATATTTTCTAAAGGTTGCCAAATAACCTGTTTTCTTAAAAACCCTCTCTTGAGGAAGTATTTTCAAAATCGTTTTTCAAAAACCCTAAGTGTGATCCTTGGATTGTGCTTAGTTTTTAGGTGACCTAACTCACCTTAATCAAGTTAGGTGGTGACTCCAAATTGTTTTCCGAAAGCCTTTTATTCAAACCAATTTTCAATTCAAACCTAGTTGCACTCATTCTTCTTGGAGGGTGAGTTCTAACGAGAGAGTACAGTGTTTTTTTTCGCTTGTGTGTGTATTCCTCAAGTGTGAAAAATCTGGGTGCGACAGCTGGCTACTCCACTGGGGACACTTAGAGGGTTAGGCCATAGTCATGTCTCTTTACCCTTCACCCATGTAGAGTCTTCAATTAACTTGTTCAATCCTATTCAGTTTAACTTTTCAAAACCAAAATTTCAAAATTGTTTTCAAAAAACATACATTTATTCATATTATCTTGTATTAAGTTTGTCATCCACATACTAACTCTTGCATCTCTGTTTTGTAGGTACGCTTTTTGTTTAAATTTTATTAACTGCCATGCATGAATGTGATGAATAGGATGAATGGGAGTTGTTGGGCTCTTCCCTCCGCTTTCAAAAATCACACACATACTGCAGGTGCACTTGCATTCTGCATATTTGCATTTTTACCCTGATATGACCCTTCTAGTTAGAAAGGGGGAATAATATATTAGTTGTGGGCAAGATGTTGTGTCAGTTTCTTCGCCTATGGCCTCTTGATGGTTCCCCTACTCGGATCACCAACCAATCATGCCACCACCTCGGGGGGTGGGCCTAGGTTTGAAGATCTAGGGACTGAGCCTTTTTAGGACGCATTAGTAAACCCTCAACCTCATGCTCATATAGACACCTTGCATAGCCAAACCTTTGTCGAATTTAAGACACACACACCGTTTTCAAAACCATAGAGGAAAGGGCGATTACTATTACTTTCATATCTGTTTATTCCTATTGTTATAATGACTGTATTCTTACTGTTATAATGCCTGTCTAACTGCTCATGCATGCACGTTTACTTTACCATTGCATTCTCTTTCCTTATACTCTATGTATCCATTTTCATGCATTCCATATTCCATGTTAAGACGAATGTTCCAAGTAACTCAAGTCACTGTATTCTCATGCGTATGATCAACCCAAAGAGAGTGACACCTAGTTCACTCTCCCTTGCATTAAACTTACCCAAACCCTAGGGGTTCCCACGTTAAGCCTAAGGAATCATTGCATGCATTTTAAGTCATCTCATAATAGGGGCCCCAATCTCTCTATACTCATGGAGATAGGATTGCCATAAAAATAAGGGGCAATTGATTAACAAGGTCTCTCAGTGACCTCCTCAACATTAAATCCAACGAAGGCGAATCCAAAAACTCAAGAGTAGTTTAGGTTTTCCTTTGTAAAACTAGATAGGTGGAACCTCAAAGGAAAATGTTCCCCCTCCCCCATTAAAATGTGTTTCGATTCTATAGTATATTAAACCCAGAGTTAAATGTATTTTCTTTATTCCCCATAAATGAATGGACGGAGGAATGCACGAATGAATGAGAGTTCCCACTTGATGGTAAGGTACTTGCATACACAGGCAAATCCCCTATCTCCAAAAGTGAGCCAATGCACCATGTATAGTCTCCCTTCTGAATAGGGGCACATTAGGGAATGCATTGCATAAAATTCTCTAAAAATCAAAAACTAACTTGCAATTTATGTCTTTGTTTTTCTACTTCTTTCTTCTTCTTTTCCATGGATCACCCTGCACTGAGTCAACATTGCTCCCAAGAAAGAACAACATCCACCTAGGGATCCCATTATCACCCGGCAAAGAGCATCATTAATGGTTGCTAACCCTGAAGAATCGTCTCAAGTTTCTCGAAAAGAGGTCAACGAAATAAGGACCAAGATGGATGAGATGCTCAAACTCATTCAAACTATGGTTATGAAGGATGCTGCTGCAGTCTCATCATCATCTATGACTTCATCTAAGGACCCTGAACCTGTTAATCCAATGACCGTGCTTCAGTCTGACAATGCTGGGAGGAATAAGGAAAATGCTAAAGGAGTCAGCGCTGAAGAGGAGGAGACCATATTACTTTCACTTGTCATAAAGAGGGCCCCCTAGACCTTCTTATCCTGAAAATCCAAGTGCTAGAGGATTCGCTGCGAAGTCTCCATGGCCACGACACTTACGGGTTCACTTCCTACGATGAGCTTTGTTTCTTTCCTGACCACCCGAGACCTGCTAAGTTCAAAATGCCTAACTTCCAGAAGTATGACGGCACTAGTAACCCCGTCGCTCATCTTCGTCTCTATGCTGGAGCGCTAAGTGCTCACAACAACAATTCGAAACTCCTCATGCAGCTATTCCAACATAGCCTCACGGGGTCTGCTCTAAAATGGTTTGCTCGTCTGGACTTAAGGAAGATCACAACCTGGATCGAGCTAGTCAATGCATTTAAAGCATAATACCGTCACAACATCGACCTCACTTCTGACCGATGGTCCTTGATGACTATGATTAAAGGTGAAAAAGAAAGCTTCAAGAATTATGCCTTGAGATAGAGAGAAGCTACCGCACAAGTCAATCCCCCTTTAGAAGATAAGGAATATGTTCAACTGTTTGTACACACCTTCTCGGGCATATACTACGAAAAGCTCTACACGAGTGTTGGGAGAAACTTTTCTGAGCTTCTCATGCAAGGCAAGATGATAGAAAATGGCCTAAAAATTGGAAGGATCGTTGACCCCTATGTTAAAATTGAAGAAGTTTCTGCAAGCTTAATCAAGAAGGTGCCCACAACATCGGAAATGGGCCGAAATGAGGGAGAAGTGTTTGCCGTCTTGCCTGCTCAACCACCGCAATGTCACCCCCAATGCCAATCTCAGACCTCCGTGGTTACTCAAGCACCTACTCCCGGGCCCATCACAGCCCAACAACATCTCAACCCCAACAAGAAGGCCCACCGACCTCGTGTCTTTTCCCCTAGCTTATACCCAAACAAAAGCCTATCATGACCTCTTACAAGCCAACCTTCTGACCCCTATACCTGCCCCACCATTGCCAAATCCTTTACCCCCTACTTTCAACCCGACTCTTGTTTGTGAGTATCATTCTAGAAGACAGGGGCATGATATTGAGCATTGTCTATTCTTGAAGCACAAGATATAAGATTTGATTGACATTGGAGTCATCGACACCTAGGAGATGAACTGCGCTATGAAGCATAGGACAAATTAGTGTGATTCCGAAACCTTTCTGGAGGGTTTTCCAAAGTGCAATGAAAATGGAAGTTTCCACAAAATTCGTCTATTTTCTTTTTGTCTCTCTAGTTCTCACATATCTTATTTAAATGAACACTACATGCTATGTAATCATGTTTTTAAATGAAAATAGGTAGTTCCCAGTTTATCCCCCTTGTCTCATACTGTTGTGGACGATGGTTACGTTTAAGGATTCTTTCCCATTCAGTAATCACTTGACTTGAAGGATAGGATAGCATGAGTAACCCATTCAAAGGGGGTTAAAACCTTTGAGAGACTGAGAAATAGAGTGAGAGATAGAAGGAAGGCAATCTCAACAAAGAAGTGCAAATTTTATTGAAGAGGCAACACTCGCATGATATCCTGGCTAGGTGATGGGCAGTCGAGTCCCCAAAATGATGAAAAGCTATTGTTCTATTTATCCCAAATAAACACTACCCTTCGCTCAACCCATTAGAGCCATACATAATTTCTTTTCAGATATCCCCAAACCAAGAACCATCCCCCATATTGGGGTAAGCACAGAATAGTTGATTTGATAGAACATGTAGGGGTTCACTGACAGAAACACATCATCCCTAGGAATACTGTCTAAATTTTGTACTAAGGCTTTATGGACTAAACAATTCAATTTGAAATGATTAGAGGCTCTCGATTCTGCTACCATACACAAAAATATCCTCTTTGCTTAACTCACTAGTGCCTCGCAAAAAGCAAAAGATTTTTTGTTAACCCTGATCTGAAACCATCCCCCCACACTGGGGCAAACAGGGGGCAGAAGATCTGGCAGAGAATGTCATCGACCATCAAGCTGCAGTAACGTGAAGGCTCTATGGATCAAGCAATCTTGCTCATAATGAAGAGAGGCTCTCATTTCATTTCCCATACAGTTAAAAGCAACTTTTGTCAAACTTGTTGAGCCCGTTACCTTTTTCTCTCCAAAAAAACCCCAACCTAGGGATCATCGCCCACAATAGATTAAATTGAAATGCTAAGGAAAAGATCTAAGAGAAAGTAGTCATGGAAATGATCGTCTCGCAGAAAGCAAAAAGAAAGGGAAGAAACAAAAAAGTAAAGAGGAAAAGCTACCACGGGGCAAGTCAAAAGAAATATAAAAAAAAAAAAAAAAGAAAGAAAAGGAAGGGGCAACTCCATTAGAAGGTCAAGGATCAAACTACAAGAGAGGTAAACTCCTTGAAGAATATATAGTTATTCAAAAGTGGTCCTAGGTAACAAAGAAGCCCAGTAGAAGCAATAGGTTCGAGCCTTTATCCTTTCTTGTAAAAACCCGAAACCGTGGCCCACATTACGACCCTGTTAAAGTCCTTTTCGATTAAAAAAAGATTACTTGATCTAAATGAGCCAGACGTGTTGCTGAAGCTAGAGGAGGATATCATGGGATGAAACCCCGCTGGAAGACTAATCAAGGATGGTGTGGATCTAAACCCTACTAGAAATCACATCAAATTTGAGCTTGCATATCCTTTTCATTCATAAACGCCTTAACCTAGCCTACGTTACAGTCCAAATTAAAGTTCTCGCTGATCAAAGAAAATTGCTTGGTCTAAATAAGCCTGAACAATACCAAGACAAGTACGGTGAGAAAGGAGAACTGGGGAGAAATGCAGGGGCAATCTCATACTCCAAGGTGTGCTTAGATGGTTTTGGTTTAAATAATCCACTAAAAGAAGATCTTTGAGCCTAAATATCCCTTCGTTTCTTACAACCCCTAAACCCAGCCTACATTACGGTCCTAAAAGAAGTCTTCTCGGAGTGAGGACTTAGCTGTTTATCGCTCTGCAAAGGGCATCTGAGTTGTCGCTCTAGCCACAGTGGCATTTTGAAAATCTAAGAGAGAAAACCAAGTGAAGTTAGAAAAACCCCAAACAACAACCTTGTAGAAGTAAGGATAGGATAGCAAACCAAAAGGTCAAGATCCCTAGAGAATGGTGCAAATGCTATCACACCTCGATAAGAATGGGACGAAACTGAATGGGGCAAAATCCTAGAAAGAAAACAGAATCCTGAGAGTATAGGCCTTGGGGCAATCCTGGGTCATTATTTGTAAACAGTTTATAAACATGTAGTTTCACGCATCCATGACATGTATAACCTGTACATCTATTTAGATTCCTGTGTAGTTTGTATCTATTCACGCATTCAACTGCATTCCTATGATGAACCTATTCATTCGTAAGGAAGTAGGTCATGCATTCAATTCAATTCTTATATAAACATACACATTCATAAAAAATAGATCATGCATTTAATCCCATGTGCATTCATCAAGAAAGTATGACGGGCAGTCACCCCCTTACCATGGCATTTTAAACTATTTTTGCACAAAAACTCACTCTATGTCTTTTTCTCTCTCTCTCTCTCTCTCAAATAGGAAATAGGGAACAAGGTAAAGTACAAAATGGAGCTAAAAAGCCATCCTGCGATCAAGTAACCTCAGATATCTTTAACATTGGCATACACCTTAAGAAGTTCAGACTTCCCTAGCCGACAAGAAGCAAGGAATAGGGCAATGGCCCACCCTCGACCTCCCCAATCAACCTTGGACAATCCCCAAAGGAGCAGCATTTCGCCAGATGGAGTGTCGATTCAAGAAATATCATAAATCAACCTTGGACTTCCCCAGAGGAGCAGCATTTCGCCAGACAGAGTGTCGATTCAAGAAATATTCGACGTCAACCTTGGGTTTCCCCAGAAGAGCAGTGTTTCGCCCAACAAAGTGCTGGTTCAAGAAGTGTCAGTTCCCCAGAGGAGCAGCGTTTCGCCAGACGGAGTGCCAGTTCAAGAAATATCAGAAGTCAACCTTGGACTTCCCCAGAGGAGCAACGTTTCGCCAGACGGAGTGCCAGTTCAAGAAATATAAGAAATCAACCTTGGATTTCCCCAGAGGAGCAACGTTTCGCCAGACGGAGTGCCGGTTCAAGAAATATCAGATGTTAACCTTGGATTTCCCCAGAGGAGCAGTGTCGCCCCAGATGGAGTGCCGGTTCAAGAAGCGTCAATTCTCCTAGAGGAGCAATCTTCTGTCAGATGGAGTGCCAGTTCAAGGAGCATTAATTTCTCCAGAGGAGTATTATTTCCCCAAACAAAATACCAAGCATCGACCATCTACTTAAGGTAACTGTTCTTTGGATTCTAATTCTTCCAGTCCCTCCAATTGCCCCGCAGTCAACATGGGACTCTTACTTTATTGTTTTCTGTCTTTGACAAGCGAAGACAGAAAAAGAGGGGCAACAGTAAGCACCCCATTTTTGCCCGCTCGACAATTTTTGGCTCGCCTGGGCTCACTTTTACTCATCACGTGCATATCCAGCCTATAACCTACCTTCTAAACTTGAATTTAGTTCACCAGTCGCTTTTCAAGCCCATAGGGCCCACTTAAATCTAAATGACCATTTTACCCCTAGGCATCCGAGCCCCGCAGAGACCACACCGGCTCTGGATATCAAACCGGTAACCTCCCGAGAATACTTCCTATAGTATTCCCAACCTTTCAGTACCTTTCCGAATCATTTCGAGTCAGTATTGGCAAATCCGATGTGAAATGACCGTTTTGCCCTTGGTGGGCCTATTGCCTTTTCTGATCACACCGGCTCTGGGTATTAAACTGGTAGCCTCCTAGGACATTCTAAATAATGTTCCCAAACGTTGAGTCTTCTTCCGGGACATTCCGGGTCCATCCCGGTAATTTTACGATCCAATTAACCGTTTTGCCCTTAATGGCCCGATCGACCCCTCTAACAAACCCTGACATTCTTTTTCAAGTCCATTGCCTCCAGGACCCTATTCTAAGGGTTGTTCTCCCTTTTCGGCCTTCCGGGTCATTCCCGGTCCCTTAAATCTTTCCCGGACCTTTTGAAGTCACTCTTAGTGAAGCCAGGCTAAAAATTGCATGGTAGTCACTAGTACAGGCGCCCAAATCTTCTGAAGATACGTTGCTTGCCGACCTTAAAACTTTCTTAAGCGGGTGGCACCACTCCTAGTGGTGCCAAAAGGTTTTTTGGCCTAGCGCCACCACAACAGTCGCCAGGTTGTCCTTCCCTCTATAAATATAGAGCCTCCTCCAGTGTAAAAGGGGTTCGCAAACTCAGTCTAAAAACCCTATTATTCGATATACAGAGCTCGTTGCCTCTCCAAACCCTAGTCTCCTTAGGTTTTCCAAACCCTACCCTCCATACACAAACCCTAGCCTCCTATGCACTCATATACTCTCATATATTCATATACTAGCCTCAAACTCTCCATTGAAGACTTGGATTGCTGTAACTACGAAGCTTTGAAGATCGAAGACAAACTCTCAAAGATTGAAGAGAAGACCGAAGCAAGGCAAGAAAAGCAAAGCACGCAAAGCAAAGCAAAATAAACAAGACACAAGGAAGGCTTTCTCTTTAAGTTTACGCATCTTCCCCCTCTCTTCTCTCTCCTAACTCACTTGAGTTTTCTTCTATTTTAATCCCCCATCTTCTTCCCCCCCTTTCTTTGCATGCTTGAAACAAGGGACTTCCCGGTCCAAGTGTAGGATTAGGCAATTGGTGGGTCACCGTATCCGGGGCTTTCTTTTAGTCTAACCAGAGACCACGTGGTTTCGAGCCCCTTGATTATGTGGTGAAGCCTTAACCTTGTATGTTCACGACCTCAACTTGCATTGTGCATATCATGATCTTGCATTCTTCTAAAATTTGTTTTCAAACTAGTTTTCAAAACTTACATTAAACTTGTTTTCCAACTTGCATCAAAATCTTATTTCTCAAAACTTGTTTTCAAAATCACAATTTTAAGGTGATTCTAGCCTTTCCATGGATAGGGTTGTTTTAGGAAAGTATTACATTTAAAGTGACCAATATGGTCTATATTTTCCACTCCTTGTTGTTTTCAAAACCACTATCCTAAAGTGGTTATAACCTTCTTATGGTTAGAATCGTTTTAGGAAAGGGAGATATTTTATATACTTTCTAAAAACTCTCCCCAATCTCCTTTCCAAAATTGTTTTCTAAAAACTCTCTTTTCAAATCTCTCCCTTTAAAAATCTCTTTTTTAACACACTTTCCAAAAGCACTCCCTAGGTTTCCTTCTTGGAAAACACTCTCCCTAAATCTCTTTCCTAAAAACTCTTTCTAACAATCTCCCTCCAAAAATTTTTTCCAAAAACTCTCTCTTCAAAATTCACTTTCTAAAAACTCCTTTCTAGGATTTCCTTCTAAAAATCTTCCTTTCCAAAAACTCACTTTCCAAAAATCTCTTTTCTTAGTGTCCAAGTTAAGCCCTAGAACCCACAATTAGGAAATCCTAATTTTCCTTCCTGAAAACATAATTTTCTATCTTGCCTTAAAACCTAGGTTTCCAAAATCTCTTTTTTTACACCAAAATCATAAGTTTCCAAAACTCTCTTTTCTACGTTAAAACTATAGTTTTCTAAATCTAGGGTTTCTAAAACTTCTCCTTCCAAATCCATGTCAAATCAAATATTCTCTTTAGGAAACTAAGTGAAATATTCTCTTTAGGAAACCAAATCTAATCTTCCCTTTACGAAACCAAATCCAATCTTCCTTTACGAAACTAGATACATTCCTCCGTTTTTTTAAACAAAAGCAAACACCTCTTTTAGAACTTAGAAAATCTAATCCCTTGTTTAGGAAATAGGAACCTCCATCCTTCCTAGTCTAAATCTTTCCTAATTTAAATCCTTTTCTAATTCCACCCTTTCTAAATCTAACTTTTCAGATCTTCCTAAACTTCCAAACTTTGTAAATTCCAAACTTTCTAAATTTCAAATCTTTCCAACTTCAAAACTTTCTTACGTTGAAACTTTCTAAATTCAAAACTTTTCAATTTCATATCTTTCTTAAATCAAAACTTTCTTATTTCAAAACATTCCCAAATCGAAACTTTCCTATTTTAAACTTTCCTAAAACAAAACTTTTCTAATTTGAAAACTTTCTTAAATCGAAACTTTCCTAAAATGACACTTTCCTATTTTGGATCTTTTCTAATTCAAACCTTTCCTAAATTCAATCCTTCTTTCATTCTCCAACACTCGAGTTAAATCTTTTCTTAACTCTCAAGTCTTTCCTAAATCCTATCTTTCCTAAGTCTAGGTTTCTTAAACCTCAATCTTTCCAAAAAAAGTCCAATCTTCTCAATTTCAAGTTTAAAACTTCTATTCTAAGTTCAAATCAAATCTTCTATTTTCTATCGTACTCTTGTCTGAACTACGACTGACCTGATTCCTCCAAAAGGATACGTAGGCAACCCTCATGGGTGCGGTCACAACCTTTTTCAAGTCTCAAATTCCACAACCTTTTTCAAATCTCCAATTCCACAATCTTCTTCAAATTTTCAATTTCCTAATCTCTTCTAAGCTTCCAATTTCATGATCTATTTCAAACTTCCAATTCCAAATTTCTGTTTTCAAATCTCTTTTCTCAAATCTCTTTTCAATTTTAAATTTCAAATCTAGCTTTTCAAGTCTTTTTTTAAAATCAAATCAAGCTCTCTTCCAATTCATTTCCAAATCAAATCTTTCTATTACATTTTCATATCGTGCATCATGATATTTTCTTTTAAAAATTCTTTTCTAAAGTGGATAGGGTTGGATATTTGTTAGTTGAAGACTCTCATAGGTGAATCTAGGGTAAATAGACATGTAGGTACTGCAAGGGTGGGGTAGGGTGATGGCTTAGTGCGTCTTCCCTACACGTAACCAACCTTCGAACCTAGGATCACTATTTTCGAAAGACCAAAATGGAGTTTATTTTAAAAAATGGGCTTAATAATTTTCTAAATGTTACCAAACAACCTATTTTCATAAAAACCCACTCTTGAGGAAGTATTTTCAAAATCGTTTTTCCAAGCTTCGAAAAGAGAGTACAGTATTTTTCCCGCTTGTGTGTGTATTCCTCAAGTGCGAAAACTCTGAGCATGACAATAACAGACCCTGTCACCTCCCATCTGAGCTATCCGAGCCATCAAGGAAGCCACCTCTGCCCGATACTGATCTCGCTTTGTCTGGTCTCAATTTCTCTGATCCCTCACAGCAGCAAACTCAGCCTGGGGCACGTATCCCCCAACACGATGCCACAAGTCAACCACCTCCTGGCCTACAACGTATCCGCCGACTACTACCTCAAACCGGGTGAAGGCACGGACAAAATGAGCCTCGAAGTGTGCAGCGTAGTTTGTATTCGAAGGAAGCATGAACTAGGCACCCAGCAGCCGTTGCTGATAGGGGATAGGCACCCCCACCACCAAAGCTCCAAACATATACTCTGGTCGAGCTCCTGCTGATCAGAACTCCTCATGAAACTACCGCCAGTGTCGCTCTCATAGATAGGACACCCAAGTATCGTCACTGAGAAAAGCAGGCCTCAACAGGGATAACGGAACAAAGTACCGCACTATCTCATAATGAACTGATCCAATGAAGGGCTGCCAAGTCACGTCTCTCGCCTCAATCAACTCCAAGTTTGCTCGTAGTGTCACAAAGTCTGTAATCTCTGATCGTTGGGCCACCCAGTCACGAGCCCACCTCAAAGCACGAGGATAAAGGTTATCCTCAATAACCACTGGGCGACGAACAGGCAGGTACTCATAACTCCACTAGACAAGAAAAGGCCAGAAGCTAGTCATGCTGCCCCAACAAGAAGAAGTCTAGACCCACATCGATCGAAGGAAGTAGCCAAAGGAGAAGGACCCCCAATCCAGCTCAAATAAAGCCCCAAGATCACATACTATGCTCACCAGATGAAAAGGCACGAGCGACTTGTTGTTGTTGTAGAAATAGCTAAAGATGATGTACAGAACAAGTCATCGCCTCATGATGTCGCGTCGAGCAGGGGATGGCTCAACAGTAAAGGTACTGTCATCCTGACTGAGCCAAGAAACTGAGAAAGCAGAATGCTTGGGAGGGGGCGAATCCACTAGAATGCATGCATCGTCCCTGTTGACTGGCTGCAAGGTGATCCACCAACCAACGAAGGAAAGCCCCGTGATGTTCGCCCAATCCAAGGGGGTGGGACCCAACTCGAAGCCAACAAAATGGAAAGTCTCAGTCTCTCCAAACCATCTCTCGATAAGCGCCAGCACCAGATGTTGGTTCAGGCGATTAGCCTGTAATCCCATGAAGGCTCCGAATCTGATATCAGCCAAGAAGGCACGATATGATGGAGCAGCTCGTTGCATGGTCACGAAGACCTGATGAACAGCCCCTCTAAAAGCTGTGTGTACCCGCAGAGGGGGCAAATGCTGTCTAGAATATACACTGGGGTGATAAGCAAGATCCCTTAGCAGTGGGATGTCCGGTACCTCTGGGTCACCCAAATCAGCATCTGTTTGCCTATGTTTGGAGGAGGCTCTCCCATAACCAGTCACCTGGTCACCAAGACCCGGTACCTCCTCCTCAACACCAATATCCTCCGCAAAGGCCTGCTCAACTAGAGGAAAGGGGTCGACAGGTGGTTTACTCCCCCATTCGCTTTGACTGGAAGAGGCCTGTCCAGTGGATTGATGACTACCCCTGGAACGACTAGAGCCGGTAACAGAATCTGTCCTAGTCGCCTTCCTGGAGTGATGTCTCCTCTCAGAACCATCGTCGCTCACATTTGCCATTCTAGAAAGGTAAGCCAAGGTAAGAGGTGTTAATATACGGTACATGCAGTTAAAAATAACAATAAAATAAAATAAATAAATAAACAAAAAATAAATTGAAAAAAAGGCAAAAAGAAAAAACAAGAATTCAAATGATAAGTCAAAATGAATTTCTTACACATTTTGATTTTAAATCCAATTTTAAGTCAAAATGAATTTCTTACACATTTTGGTTTTAAAATTCCATTTCTAAGTCAAAATGAATTTTTTACATATTTTGATTTAAAATGTCAAGTTTCGAGTCAAAATGAATTTCCTACACATTTTGATTTTAAATCCAATTCTAAGTCAAGATGAATTTCCTACACATTTTGATTTTAAAATTCCATTTCTAAGTCAAAATGAATTTTCTACACATTTTGATTAAAAAGGTCAAGTTTTGAGTCAAAATGAATTTCCTGCACATTTTGATTTGTCAATTTCAAGTCAAAACAAGTTTTTCTAAAATTTCTAAGGTTTTCTGTCTTTTTCCTTCAAAAAGATTTTCTTCAAAACCTTGTCCAACTCTTTTCCAAATTCTAAAATTTCGGCAGAGTTTTATTTAAAAATGATCCCTACAACACCCACCACATCAACACAAAACACAAGCCATGAACTCTACAAACACTACCATCACATACCACAAACACCCGCACACACTTTTAAAATTTTCAAACTTCCCAAAAGACTCGTTTCATTTTTCAATAAATCAATGGTTTTCAAATATATCCTCAATTTTTCAAAATTAGTTCAAGTATTTTCTAAAATATTCCAACATTTTTCTAAATTTTACACTCCCTTAATTTCATCACTTTCTCAATTTTCTCAATTTTTTATATTTTTCTATGTCTTTTTTCTATTTTTCAAAAAATCAAAAGTTTTCAAAAAATCATGAAATTTCATACAGCTGTTCAACACATTTTTCTAAAGCACATAGTATAAAAATCTAGCCAAAAACCTCAACACCTAAGTCCGTAGGAACAAACCCCCAATTCTTGTAGAAACTCTCTTCACATAATCACTCAAAATCACTCAAATTCAATCAAACAAGTACTAAAATACAAAAATAACTTCACCACGGTGTTCAAAATATATCAAAACATTAATTTTCACTATTCACACAACTTAAACGAAATTCTACACATTAAAATCAACATAAACTCAAAAACTCACCTCTTCAAGTTCTCCAGCGAAAACTTCTCTTCCGGTGACTTTTCCGAGGATGGGTTTCACTTCCAGCAATCCCCCGTGGTCTCCAAGAAGCGCTTCTTCAATGTCTAATTCGGTTTCCTCGCAATGCCTCTCGGTTTTGCAAAAAATTTTCAAAATCCCGCAAGTGCTCGAACCAAAAATATTTCAGGTTTTGATCCCAGGCCTGGTGCCACTAGCAATGGAGCCAAGCCATTTCTTCCAAAGGTGCCACTACTAATGGCGCTAGTTGACAATTCTGGGCAGCTTTGCTCTTTTTCCCACCAAAACTCGATTTCAAAGGCCTTTTCAGCCTAATATTCGTTTCTACAATCCTGTCTTCCAAAATTTCCAAAGTCCGTCCCTCCGACCGCCTCACGGTCAAGCAAAGACAGAAAAAGAGGAGCAGCTGTAAGCACCGCATTTTTGCCTGTTCGGTAGTCTCCAGTCCATCCAGACTTATAATCAAGTCAATATGGACATATTCTAATCTAAATCAACTTTCCAAGTCTAATCTTGTCAATCAAACCGCTTCACAGGCAAGTCGGGCCCGAATAGAGGCAAAATGACCAAAATGCCCTTGAGGGTAATGTTCGGTCCAATTCCAACATGCACGTCTTTCCAAAGATAGGAAGTCCCCTTTCCAATTTCAATTCTAATTCCAATTAAATCCGACGCACCATTTGAGAAAGATAATTCCTCATGGTGGTAAGACCCTCCAATCCGGCATTTTTCCAAATGAACATTTCGGAATGGTAAGTCCCTTCAAACCCGTCGATCGGGACGAGTCCCTAAGTCCCCAAGATGGTAAAACGGTCCACCTTTGGCACCCGCTAGCCCGCCAATGCAGAAATGTCCATTTCGGCATGCTTTTTGAGAAAGTTGATTCCTCAGGCGCTAAGTCCATTTAACAGCTTCCCGAGATTAGGCAGTCTCGGGAATGATCGTGAACCGTTAGAGTAGCGAAAGTACTCGTAAACATCGCAACCGTCAGAATAGTAGAAGTACTCGTAAACAGGTCGATATAGAGAATTGCCAACAAACCCCTGTATCACCGGACCGTCTTCAGAGTGGCGGAAACACTCAAAACCCGGGTCAACACCGGTGTCTGCTAGCCCACTTCTGTGAAAAATGATCAAACTGCCCCTAGGGCCATTTTTGGCACGTTTTTTGAGAAATTACCTAAGTCCTTAGAATGGTAAGTCCACCTTTCCAAGATTGTCTTAAAGGCAATCCGGCATGATTAGGTGCCTTCTAACTAGTTTTGGGTCAATTCCGAGACTTTCCGATCAAGATGACCATTTTGCCCCTAAGCATTCGAATGCCCCAGAAACCACACCAACTCTGGGTACGAAACCGGTAACCTCCTGAGAATACTTCTTATAGTATTCCCGACAATTCATTATCTTTCCGGATCATTCTGACTCAGTTTCGGCAAACTCGATGCGAAATGACCGTTTTGCCCCTGGTGGGCTGGTTGCTTTTTCCAACCATACCAGCTCTCGGTATCAAATCGGTAACCTTTGTGAACATTCTAAATAATGTTTCCAAATCTTGAGTCTTCTTCCGGGACATTCTGAGTCCGTCCTGGCAGCTTTCTAGCCCGGTTAACCGTTTTGCCCCTAATGGCCCGGTCGACCCCTCTAACAAACCCTGCCATCCTTTTTCAAATCCATTACCCCTGGGACCCTATTCTAAGAGTTCCTGCCCTTTTCCAACCCTCTGGGCCATTCCCGGTGCCTTAAATCCTTTCCGAACCTTTCGGAGCCACTCCTAGTGAAGCTAGGCTAAAAATTACACGGTAGTCACCAGTACAGGTGCCCAAATCTTCTGAAGATACGTTGCTTGCCGACCTTAAAAATTTCCTAAATGGCTAGCGCTACTAGTAGTGGCGCCAAGGCAAATATTAGTTTGGCGCCACTTAGAAGGAATTTTAGCCTGGCGCCACTACAACAGGTGCTAAGTCATTCTTCTCTCTATAAATACAGAACCTCCTCCAGTGTGAAAGAGGTCCGGAAACTCAGTCTAAAAACCCTACTATTCGATATACAGAGCTCGTAGCCTCCTTAAACCCTAGTCTTCTTTAGGTTTTCCAAACCCTAGCCTCCTATATACTCACATACACTCTTATACACTTATACACTAGCCTCAAAGCCTCCATTGAAGACTTGAAGTGTTGCAACTTCAAAACTCCCGAAGATCGAAGACAAGTTCTTGAGGACTGAAGCAAAGCAAAATAAACAAGATACAAGGTAAGCTCTCTATTTAAGTTTACGCACTCCCTCCTCTCTCTTTTCTCTCTGAACCCACTTGGGTTTTCTTCTATTTTAATCCCCCATCTTCTTCCTCCCCTTTCTTGCATACTTGAAACAAGAGACTTCCCGGTCCATGTGTAGGATTAGGCTATTGGAAGGTCACCTTGTCAGGGGCTTTCTTTTAGTCTAACCGGATACCACGTGGGTTCAGCCCCCTTGATTATGTGGTGAAGCCTTTAACCTTGTATGTTCACAACCCCAACTTGCATTGTGTTTATCATGATCTTGTATTCTTCCAAAATTCGTTTTCAAACTCGTTTTCAAAAGCTTGCATCAAAATTGTTTTCAAAACTTGCATCAAAATCTTCTTTTGTTTTCAAAACCACAATCCTAAGGTGGTTCTAGCCTTTCCATGGCTAGAGTTGCTTTAAGAAAGTGTTACATTTAAAGTGACCAATATGGTCCATATTTTCAAAACATTGTTGTTTTCAAAACCACTATCTTGGAGTGGTTCTAACCTTCTTATGGTTAGAACCACTTTAGGAAAGTGAGATATTTTATATACGTTCTAAAAACTCTCTCCAATCTCCTTTTCAAAAACTCTCTTTTCAAAATTTACTTTCCAAAAACTCATTTTTAAGATCTCCTTCCAAAACCTCTCTTTCCAAAAACTCTCTCTCACAACTTTACTTTCCAAAATCCCTTTCGAAAAACTTTCTTTTCAAAATTCACTTTCTAAAAACTCCTCTCTAGGATTTCTTTCAAAAGTCTCCCTTTCTAAAAGCTCACTTTTCAAAAATCTCTTTTCTTAGAGCCCAAATCAAACCTTAGAACCCACAATTATGAAACCCTAATTTTCTTTCTCAAAAATATGATTTTCAATCTTGCCTTAAAACTTAGGTTTCCAAAACCTCCTCCTTTACATCTAAATCATAAGTTTCCAAAACCTATTTTCTACATCAAAACTATAGTCTTCCAATTCTAGGGTTTCTAAACCTTCATCCTTCCAAATCCATACCAAATCCAATCTTCCATTTAGAAAACTAGATTCTATCCTCCGTTTTTGGAAACAAAATCAAAACACATCTTTTGAAACAAAATCCAATCCCTTGTTTTAGGAAATACGAATCTCAATCCTTCCAACTCCAAATCTTTTCTAAATCCACTTCTTTCTAATCTCATACTTTCCTAAATCTTACATTTCTAAAACTTGAACATTTAAATCTTTCCTTAAATTTTAAACTTCTAAATCTTTCCTAATCCCGACCTTTCCAAATCCTAAACTTCCTAAATTTTAAACTTCCCTAAACTTTAAATATTTCTAAATCTAAAACTTTCTAAACTCAACTTTCTTACTTTCAAAACTTCTCTATTTCAAAACATTCCAATTTCAAACTTTCCAATTTCAAAACTTTCTTAAAACAAAACATTTCCTATTTCAAAACCTTTCTTAAAATGAAATTTTCTTAATTCAAAACTTTCTTAAAATGAAAGCTTTCCTATTACAAAACCTTTCTTAAAATGAAATTTTCTTAATCCAAAACTTTTCTAAATTGAGACTTTCCTAATTCGAAACCTTTCCTAAACCAAAACTTTCCTAAAATAGAACTTTTCTAAAATGACACTTTCCTATTTTGAAACTTTCCTAATTCGAATCTTTCCTTAATTTCAATCTTTTCCTAATCTTCCAAGTTCAACACTTGAGTCAAATCTTTCCTAAGTCTCAAGTCTTTCTTAAATCTAGGTTTCCTAAAACCAGCTTTCCAAAATCAAATCTTTTCAAATCTTCCAATCAAAGTTCAATCTCTCAATCTTCCAATCCAAATTCTAATTCAATTTCTTTTTCCAATCAAGCCTTCTATTTCCTATCGGACTCCTGTCTGAACTACGACTGACCTGATTCCTCAAAAAGGATATGTAGGCAACCCTCCTTGGTGTAGTCACAACATTTTTCAAACTTTCAATTCCACAACTTTTTTTCCAACTTCAAATTCCATAATCTATTTTAAACTTCTAATTCCAAATCTCTATTTCCTATCTCTAAAACTTTCTTTCAATTTCAAATCTATCTTTTCAAATCTCTTTTCCAAAATCGAATCAAATTCTTTCAATTCTATTTCCAAATCAAATCTCTTTTCTTGCCTTTACATATCATGCATCATGTCTTTACAAAAATTCTTTTCTAAATTGGATAATAGTGGACATGTATTAGTTGAAGACTCTCATAAGTGAATCTAGGGTGAATATACATGTAGGTACCGCAAGGGCAGGATAGGGTGATGGCTTAGTGCGTCTTCCCTATACTTAACCAACCTCCGAACCTAGGATCACTATTTTCAAAAGACCAAAATGGAGTTATTTTCAAAAAAAGGGCTTAAATATTTTTCAAAGGTTGCCAAACAACCTCTTTTCTTAAAAACCCTCTTTTGAGGTAGTATTTTCAAAATCGTTTTAAAAAACCCTAAGTGTAATCTTCGGATTGTTCTTAGTTTTTAGGTGACCTAACTCACCTTAATTAAGTTAGGTGGCGACTCCAAACTGTTTTCTAAACGCCCTTTATTCAAATCAATTTTCAATTAAGACCTGGTCGCACTCATTCTCTAGGAGGATGAGTTCTAACGAGAGAGTACAATATTTTTTCTGCTTGTGTGTGTATTCCTTGAGTGCAAAAAATCTCGGCGTGACAACTATCAACCCGTCTGAACCAAGAGAGTAGGAAGGCAGAATGCTCAGGAGGGGGCAAGTCCAGCAAAATGCACGCGTCGGCTCTACTGACTGACTGCAAAGTGATCTACCGATCAATGAAGGAAAGCCCCGTGACGATAGCCCAATCCAACAGAGTGAGTTCTAACTTGAAACCCACAAAGTGGAAAGTCCCGGTCTCCCTGAACCATCTCTCGATCAAGGCTACCACCAAATCTCTATTCAGGCGGTTAGCCTGTAGTCCCATGAAGGCCCCGAACCTAATCTTTGCTAAGAAAGCCCAATAGGATGGAGCTACCCACTGCATAGTACTGAAGACAAGATGAACAACCCCTCTGAAAGATGTGTGTACCCGTGGAGGTGAAAAATGCTGTCGTGAGTAGACGTTGGGATGATAGGCAAGGTCTCCCAGCGGTGGAATATCGGGTATTTCCAAATCCTCAAGGCCAGGATCCGTCTGTCTATGTCTGGAGGAAGCCCTCCCGTACCCGGTCACCTAATCGCCAAGACCCGGTACCTTCTCCTCAAAATCCTGCTCAATTGGAAGGAAGATGCTTGTCTAGTAGATCGTCGACTACCCCTAGATCGACTGGAGCTATCTACAGAATTCGTCCGTGCCGCCTTCCGGGAGCGGCATCTCCTCTTGGAATCGTCATCGCCCATGCCTGCCATCCTAAAGATCAAGGTAAGAATATTGATATGAGGTAAGTATAACTCACGAAGGGAAAAGAGATAAGAAGTAAGAAAGGGAAAGAAAAAAAAAAGATTTCAAATGATAAATCAAAATGAATTTCTTACACATTTTGATTTTAAAATTCTAGTTTCAAGTTAAAATGAATTTCCTATACATTTTGTCTTTTAAAAGGAAAAATTCCAACTCTTGCATCAAAATGAATTTCCTATAAATTTTTCTTTCAAAAGATTTCAATTTTTGAGTCAAAGTGAATTTTATAAACGTTTTGCTTTCAAATTTTAGGTCGAAACGAATTTTCTACACGTTTTGTCAAAAATTTCAAAATAATTTCTAATTCAAAATCGACTTTCAAAATTAAAATTTTCCAATCAAAGTCCATCCCAGGCTTTTACTCAACAAAAAAAAAAAAAGTTCTATTCCAATCAAGGCTTTCTAAAACCTCCTCGTTCGAAAACTCTTCTTCAAAATTAAAATTTCTTTAGCTTTCAAATCTTCCGAAATTTATATTCCCGAGTTTTCCAAAGTCAAAATTCATTTTCAAGTCTTCCAAAACAATTTTCCTTAGTAGTTTTTATTCAAAATTCGCTTTTTAAAAAGTCTTCGTAAATATTTCTCCCAACAGTTTTAGGGCCCCCGAGTTTCTCAAGGCCTTTTCCACCCTCAATGGTTTTATATCTTTTTCCTTCAAAAAGATTTTATTCCAAAACTTTTCCCACCCTCTTCTGAATTTCAAAACATTTCGGTAGAGTTTCGTTTAAAAATGATCCCTACAACGCCCACTACACTAGCACGAAAAGTAAACCACGCTCTTCACAACAGCACAACCACATAGCACTAACACCCATACATGTTGTCAAAGATTTTCAAATTTTCAAAAGACATGTTTTATGTTTCAAAAAACCCATTGTAAGCACCCCATTTTTGACCGCTCGGCAGTCTACACTCCGTCCAGACTTGTTTTCAAGTCATTATGGACATATTCCAATCGAATCCAATCCTCTAGTCCAAATTCCGTCTCTCCATCGCTTCGTGGGCCTGTCAGGCCCAAATAGAGGCAAAATGACCAAAATGCCCTTAGGGGCATTGTCCTTTCTTATTCTAATTTCGATCCCTCTCTCAAGACAGTTTATTCCTCGAGACGGTCCGAGTAGCAAAACTACTCACAAAACCGTCAGAGTGGCGGAAACACTCACACCGTCAGAGTGGCAGAAACACTCAAAACCCAGGCACGTCTCTTCGGAGCCGGTAAGACCCCTTTCCAATCCCTCTCTCGAGACAGTTTATTCCTCGAGACGGTTCCAATCTAGGCACGTCTCTTCGGAGTCGGTAAGACCCCTTTCCAATCCCTCTCTCGAGACAATTTATTCCTCGAGACGGTCCGAGTAGCAAAACTACTCATAAAACCGTTAGAGTAGCGGAAATACTCACAGACCTGTTAGAGTAGCGAAAATACTCACAGAACCGTTAGAGTAGCGGAAATACTCACAGAACCGTTAGAGTAGCGGAAGTACTCACAGAACCGTTAGAGTAGCGGAAATACTCACAGAACCGTTAGAGTAGCGGAAATACTCTCAAATCGTCAACCCCGTCCGAGTAGGGAAAATACTCAACCCCGTCCGAGTAGCGGAAATACTCAACCCCGTCCGAGTGGCGGAAACACTCAAAACCTAGGTCAATACCCATGCTTGTTAGCTCACTTCGGTGAAAAATAACCAGACTACCCTTAGGGCCTTTTCCGAGACTTTTCGGTCAAGATGACCATTTTGCCCCTAAGCATCCGAATGCCCCGAGAATACTTTTTATAGTGTTCTCGACCTTCCTTTACCTTTTCGGACCATTCCGAGTCAGTTCCGGCCAACCTGGTACAAAATGACCGTTTTGCCCCTAGAGGGCCGGTTTCCTTCTTCGACCACACCGGCTCTGGGTATCAAACCGGTAATGTCCCGAGAATACTTTTTATAGTGTTCTCGACCTTCCTTTACCTTTCTAGACCATTCCGAGTCAGTTCTAGCCAACCCGGTGCAAAATGACCGTTTTGCCCCTAGAGGGCCGGTCTCCTTCTTCAACCACACCGGCTCTGGGTATCAAACCGGTGATGTCCCGAGAATACTTTTTATAGTGTTCTCGACCTTCCTTTACCTTTCTGGACCATTCTGAGTCAGTTCCGGCAAACCCGGTGCAAAATGACCGTTTTGCCCCTGGTGGGCCGGTTTCCATTTCCGACCACGCCGGCTCTGGGAATCAAACCGGCAACCTCTGGGAACATTCTAAATAATGTTTCTAGATCCCAAGTCTTCTTCCGGAACAGTTTGAGTCTGTCTCGGCAGTTTTCCGGTCTGATTGACCGTTTTGCCCCTAAAGGCTCGGTCAACCTTTCTGACACATCCAATCCTCACTTTTCAAGTCAAATACCTCCAGGACACTATTTTAAGTGTTCCTGCTCCTTTCCGGCCTTCCGGGCCACTCCCGGCTCCTTCAAATCATTCGCAAACTTTCCGGAGTCACTCCTAGTGAAGCGAGGCTAAAGTTTACATGGTAGTCACTAGGACAGGCGCCCAAATCTAGTCAAAGATACGTTGTTTGCCGACCTTAATTGTTTCCTAAATGGCTGGCGCCACTAGCAGTGGCGCCAAGCCAAAAAATGGCCTAGCGCCACTCCTAGTGGCGCCAGTATAAATTTTGCCCTGGCGCCACTGCAACAGGCGCCAGGCTTGTCCAACTTCTATAAATACAAAGCCTCGATCAACGTGAAAAGGATCTGCAAACTGAACCTAGAAATCACACAATTCGATATACAGAGCTCGAGCACCTCCAAAAACTCTAGTTTCCTTAAATTCTCCAAACCCTAGCCACCCTACACTAAACCCTAGCCACTATACACAAAACCCTAGCCTCCCATATACTTATACACTTCCCCATACACTCATACAATAGCATTCAACCACTCTCTGAAGACTTGAAGAGCAGCCCTCCAAAGCTTGAAGACAACCTCTGAAGACTGAAGGGTGAAGATCAAGACCGAAGACTGCACGGCGCGCAAAATAAACAAGAAACAAGGTAGGCTCCTTATTTAATTTTCTGCACTTTCCCCCTCTCTCTTCTCTCTCCAACCCACTTGGGTTTTCTCTATTTTAATCCCTCATCTCTTTCCCCCCTTTTCTTTGCATGCTTGAAACAAGGGGATTCCCAGTCCATGTGTAGGATTGGACTATGGGAGAGTCACCGTGTCGGGGGCTTTCTTCTAGTCTAACCAAAGACCACGTGGGTCCAGCCCCCTTGATTATGTGGTGAAGCCTTAACCTTGTATGTTCACGACCCCAAATTGCATTGTGCATATAATAGTCTTGCATCTTCCAAATTCGTTTTCAAAAAGTTGTTTTCAAAAATCGTTTTCGAACTTGTTTTCAAAATTGCATCAAAAGCTCTTTTTCAAAAACATGTTTTCAAAACCACAATTCTAGGGTGATTCTAGCCTTTCCATGGCTAGGGTTGCTTTAGGAAAGTGCTATATTAAAAGTGGCCTTTTGGTCTATATTTTCAAACCTTGTTTTTAAAACCACTTTCTTAAAGTGGTTCTAGCCTTCTTATGGTTAGAATTGCTTTAGGAAAGTGAGATGTTTTTACACCTTCTAAAAACTCTTTCTTAAAAAATCTCTTCCTAAAAATTTCTTTTTCAACATACTTTCCTAAAACTCCCCTCTTCAAAATTGATTTCAAAAACTCCCTTTCAAAATCTCTTTTTCAAACTCTCTTTTTCAACTCCTTTCCAAAACTTTCTTTCCTCAAAATTCACTTTCTAAAAACACTCCCTAAAAATCTTTCTAAAAACTCTCCTCCCGGAATCTTCCTTCTAGAAATTCCCCTATAGGATTTTCTTTCTAAACTCTACATTTCCAAAAACATGCTTTCCAAAAACCTCCCCCCTAGGATTCCCTTCTAGAAAACCTTCGTTTCCAAAAACGCGTTTTCCAAAAAAAAAAACTCTTTCCTTAGAGCCCAAACCAAACCCTAGAACCCACAATTAGGAAACCCTAGTTTTCTTTCCAAAAACATGATTTTCAAACTTTGCCCCAAACCTAGGTTTCCAAAATCTTTTGTTTTCTATATCAAAACTATACATGTTTTCAAAACCTATTTTCTACGTCGAAACTATAATTTTCCAAACCTAGGGTTTCTAGAATCCCCCTTTCCAAATCCTTGTCAAATCCTATCTTCCCTTTAGGAAACCAAATCAAATCTCCCCGTTTAGGAAACTAGATCCTATCCTCCGTTTTTGGAAACAAAATCAAACCTTTCTCTTTTAGAAACCAAATCCAATCCCTCCTAATCCCAAACCTTTCTTAATTCAATTCCTTCCTAAACCATAAGTTTCCTAAACCCAAACTTTAAATCTTTCCTTAAGTTTCAAAATCCAACTCTTTCCTAATTCGAATCCTTCCTAAACTTCCACTTTCTTAAACCTTAAGTTTCTAAAAACTTGAACATATAAATCTTTCCTAAACTTTCAAACTCAACTTTCAAATCTTTCTTAGTTCAACCCTTTCCTAATTCTACCCTTTTCCAAAATCTTTTTCAAATCTAAGTTTTCAAACCTTTCCTAAACTCAAGCCTTTCCTAATTTCAAGATTTTCTAAAACTCTAAAACTTTCTAAATCCTAAACTTTCTAAATTTCAAATCTTTCTAAAATTCTAAGCTTCCTAAATTCAAAACTTTCTAAATTTGAAACCTTCTTAAGTTGAATCTTTCTAAACCTAAAACTTTCTAAATTCTAAACTCTCTTAAACTTCAAATCTTCCCAAATCTAAGACTTTTCTAAATTCAAAACTTTCTTAATTTAAGACTTTCTCAAGTTGAAACTTTCTTAATTCAACATTTCCTAAACTGAAAACTTTCCTTTTTCAAACCTTTCCTAAAACGAAACTTTCTTATTTTCAAAACTTCCTTATTTTCAAAACTTTCCAAAATCAAAACTTCCCTTTTTCAAACATTTCTAAATTCGAAACTCTCCTAATTTGAAAACTTTCCTAAATCAAAACTTTCCTAAGTTGAAACTTTCCTAAACCTAAAACTTTCCAAAAATGAAACTTTCCAAAAATAACATTTTCCTAATTCGAAACTTTTCTAATCCAAATCTTTCCTAAATTTCAAGTTTCCAAATCTTTCCAAATCTTCCAAATCCAACATTCCAATCCAATCTTTCTTAATCTCAAGTCTTTCCTAGGGCTCCTATCTTTCCTAAGTCTAGGTTTCCTAAACTTCCATTTTTTCCATAACCAAGTCTTTCCAAAATCAATCTTTCAAAAGCAAGTCCAATCTTCTCAAATTCAATCTCCTTTTCTAATCTCAAATCAAATCTAGTTTTCAATTCAATCTCTTTCTTCTAATCCAATTTCTCTCTTCAAATCAATCTCTTTTCAATCGGACTCCGGTCCGAACTACGACTGATCTGATTCCCCCAAAGGGATACGTAGGCAACCTTCATAGGTGCGGTCACAATACTTTTCAAACTTTCAATTCCAACCTCATGGGTGTGGTTTCCAAAATCTTTTCAAATCTCACATTCCAATCTATTTTCAAAATTCCAAAACTTCTATTTTCAAACTTCTACTTTCAATTTTCAAACTTTTCAATTTCAATTCTATTTCTTCAAATCTATTTTCAAATCAAATCAATTTATTTTCAAATCAATTTCTATTTTCCAATTCTCTCATCTTGCACTTGCATATCATGCATCATATTTTTCAAACATTATTTTTCTAAAGTGAATAGGGTTGAACTATAGTTAGTCGAAAACTCTCATAGGTAAATCTAGGGTAGATTGACATGTAGGTACCGAAAGGGCGGGGTAGGGTGATAGCTTAGTGCGTCTTCCCTACACGTAACCAACCTCCGAACCTAGATCACTGTTTTCAAAGAACAAAAGGAGTTATTTTTCAAAAAAAGGGCTAAATGTTTTTCAAAGGTTGCCAAACAACCTGTTTTCTAAAAAACCCTCTCTTGAGGAGATATTTTCAAAATCGTTTCTCAAAACCTTAAGTGTAGTTTTCGGATTATGCTTAGTTTTTAGGTGACCTAACTCACCTTAATCAAGTTAGGTGGCGACTCTGAATCTTTTTCAAAAAGCCCTTTATTCAAACCTGTTTTCAATTCAAACCTAGTCGCACTCATTCTTTTAGGAGGGTGAGTTCTAACAAGAGAGTACAACATTTTTCCCGCTTGGGTGAGTATTCCTCGAGTGCGAAAAATCTGGGCGCGACACCCATGGGTTCCAAAGTTGCCACAAAATTTCTCAAGATCATTTAAAAAAATTTCTACAACGGCTCTAATATTTTTCTAAATATTAAACTTTAGTAATTCCATCAATTTTTGAAATTCTCTTAATTTTCTCTATTTTTTTAAAGTTTTTTTTTTATTTTTCAAAAATAAAAAATTCACCAAATTTTTAAAAAATCACGAAACTTCACATGGCTGTTAAACACATTTTTCTAAGGCACATAGGATGAAAATCTAGCCAAAAAACTTAATACCCAAAGCTATAGGGATAAACTCCCAATTCCTACAGAAACCCCTTTCACATAATCATGTAAAATTGCTTTAACTAAATCAAAAAAGTACCAATATGCAAAAATGACTTCACCAAAGTGTTCAAAACATATCAAAACATCAGTTTTAACTGTTTACATAACTCAAACGGAATGCTACATATCAAAATCAACACAATAAAAAACTCACCTTTTGGAGTTCTCTGGCAAAATTTTCTCTTCTGACTACTTTTTCGGCGACGGTGACTACTTTCGGCAACCCTTAGTGATCCCTATGAAGCACTCCTTCAATGTCGAAGTCAATTTCCTTGCACAAGCTCTCAAATTTTTGAAAAACCATTCCACTTCTGCAAAATGTTGGACCAGCAGTTTGTTGGTTTTGATCCTAGGCCTGGCACCACTAGTGTAAGCGCCCCATTTTTGCCCGCTCCGCCGTCTCCAGTCCGTCCAGACTTGTATTCAAGTTAATATGGACATATTCTAGTTCAAACCAGTTTTTTAGATATAATCTCGTCAATCGATTGCTTTGCAAGCCCATTGGGCCCAAATAGAGGCAAAATGATCAAAGTGCCCTTGGGGCATTATTCGGTCTAATTCCAGTGGACATGTCTTTTCGAAGACGGTAGGTTTTAATCTCAAATCCAATTTTAAGTCCAATTTTAAGTCCAATTTCAATTCCAATTAAATTTAGCACGTCTTTTCGAAAAGTTCATTCCTCAAGGTGGTAAGTCCATCCTTATCGGCATGTTTTTCAAGAAAAATCTTTAGAACGGTAAGTCCCTTCAAACCCATCGACTAGGATAAGACCCCAAGTCCTCGAGATGGTAGAACGGTCTACCTTTGGCGTCTACTAGCCTGCTAATAAAGAATGTTGGTTTTGGCATGCCTTTCGAGAAGTTAATTCCTCAGGCGATAAGTCCATCTAGTAGCTTCCCGAGATCAAGATATCTCTATAATGATCCCGAACCGTTAAGAGTAACGGAAGTACTCATAAACATCGCAACTGTCAGAGTGGCGAAAACACTCGTAAACAGGTCGACATTAGGAATTGCCAACAAACCCCTATGTCATGAGACCACCGTCAGAGTGGCTGAAACAGTCTAACGAGAGAGTACTGTGCTTTTCTTATTTATCTTTTTCGAGTGCAAAAAATCAGAGCGCGACAACTAGCAGTGGCACCAAGGCAAATTTAACAAGGGCGCCACTTGTAGTGGCGCCAATTTCTAATTCTGGGCAGTTTTGCCTTTTTTCCACCAAAACTCGATTTCGAACACCCTTTGGGCCAAATATCCATTTTCAAACTCTAGTTTCCAAAAAATCTTCAAAGTTCGTCCCTCCGACCGCGTCACGGTCAGCATGAGGACTCTTACTCTACCGTTTTTTGTCTTCGACAACCAAAGATAAAAAAAAGAGGAGCAACTGTAAATACCCCATTTTTGCCCGCTCGGCTAGCCTCTAGTCTGTCCAGACTTGAGTTCAAGTCAATATAGACATATTCCAATTCAAACAAGCTTTCCAAACATAATCGAGTCAATCAATCGCTTCGCGAGCCCATTGCGAGATGACCAAAATGCCCTTGGGGCATTATCCGGTCTAATTCCAATGGGCACGTCTTCTCGAAGATGGTAAGTCCCCGTTTCAATCTTAATTTCAAGATCAAAATCCAATTCCAGTCTAGTTCTAGTTCAAATCAAGCTTGGCACGTCTATCGGGAAAGTTGATTCCTCAAATAGTAAGACCATCCAGTTTGGCATGTTTTTTGAAAAAATCTTCAGAACAATACATACCTTCAAACTCGTCGACCAGGACGAGACCCCAAATCCCCAAGATGGTAGAACGATCCACCCTCGGCGCCTGCTAGCCTACCAATGAAGAATGTCCATTCTAGCACGCTTTTCGAGAAAGTTGATTCCTCAGGCGATAAGTCCACCTAGCAGCTTCCCAAGATCAGGCAATCTCTGGAATGATCGCCACCCATTAGAGTAACGAAAATACTCGCAAACTTCACAACTGTCAAAGTGGCTGAAACACTTGCAAACAGGCGACATAGGGGATTGCCAATAAACCCCTTATATCACGGAACTGAACTTGCCTCAGCCGTGACACATTTACCATAGGACGGGATACCTTTGGAAACCAACTCGTCACAAATAGTCAGAGGGATGGAAACACTCAAAACCCAGGTCAACACTAGTGCCTGCTAGCCCACTTTGGTGAAAAATAACCAAACTGCCCTTAAGGCTTTTTGGCACATTTTTTGAGAAAGTACCTAAGTCCTCAAAGCAGTAAGTCCACCCTTCCAAGATTGTCCTAAAAATAATCCGGCATGATTAGGTGCCTTCCAATCAGTTTCGGGCCAATTCCGAGACTCTCTGGTCAAAATGACCATTTTGCCCCTAAATAGCCAAGCGACCGGCTTTGGGAATTAAATCGGTAACCTCCCAAGGATGCTTCTGATAGTATCCTCGGCCTTCTGATGCATTTTTGAATCATTCTGAATCAATTCCAGCAAGCCCAAAATCGACAACCTCCTGGAACATTCTAGCTAATGTTTCCAAGCCTCAAGCCTTCTTCTAGGGCATTCCAAGTCCATCCCCGCAGCTTTTCGGCTTGATTGACCATTTTGCCCCCAATGGCCCGGTCAACCCTTCCAACACATCTTGACATTATTTTTCAAGTCTACTACCCTCGAGACACTATTCTAAGGGTTCCTGTCCCTTTCCAGCCCTCCAGGCCATTCCGGGCCCTTTAAATATTTTTTGTACTTTTCGGAGTCACTCCTAGTAAAACTAAGCTAAAAATTGCATGGTAGTCACTAATACAGGCACCCAAATCTTCTAAAGACATGTTGCTTGCTGACCTTAAACATTTTCTAAAGGGCTGGTGCCACTCCTAGTGGCGCTAGTAGGATTTTTAGCTTAGTGCCGCCGCTGCAACAGGCGCTAGTTTGCTCTTCTGTCTATAAATACACAGTCTCCTCTAGCGTGAAAAGGTTCGCAAATATAGTTTAAAAACTTTGTTGTTCGATATACAAAGCTCGAAGCCCCTCCAAACCCTAGCTCTTTTTAGGTTCTCTAAAACCTTGCCCCCATATACAAAACCCTAGCCCCTATACACTTAACCCTAGCTCATATGCACTCTTATAGACTCATATACGAACCTACGAAGCCTCCATTGAAGACTTGAAGTGCTGCAATTTCGAAGCTCTTGAAGACCAAAGCAAGCTCTCGAAGACCGAAGTAAAACAAAGTAAGTGAGCAAGCAAAACAAAGCAAATAAAGCAAGCAAAGTAAAGAAGACACAAGGTAAGCTTCCTATTTATGTTTATGCAATTCTCCTCTCTCTCTTCTCTCTCCTAACTCACTTGAATTTTCTTCTATTTTGATCCCCATCTTCTACCCCCTTTCTTACACGCTTGAAACAATGGACTCCCCGGTTCATGTGTAGGATTAGGTTGTTGAAAGTCACCATGTCAGGGGCTTTCTCTTAGTCTAATCGGAGACCACGTGGGTTCGATCCCCTTGATTATGTGGTGAAGGCTTTAATCTTGTATGTTTATAACCCTACTTGCATTGTGCATATCATACTCATGCATCTTTTCAAAATCGTTTTCTAAACTTGTTTTCAAAAACTTGCATCAAAATCTCTTTCAAAACTTACATTAAAATCTTCTTCTTCCAAATATATTTTCAAATATCACAATCTTAAAATGATTCTAGCCACTCCATGGTTAGGATCGTTTTAGGAAAGTGTACATAAATTTCGGGTGTAAACTCTAAAAATATTTTCGTCAAAATCACAATCTTCAGGTGATTTTAGCCATTCCATAGTTAGGGTCGCTTTAGGAAAGTGTTATATTTATTGAGGCCAATATAGTCCATATTTTTAAATCTTTATTATTATTTTTTTTCAAAATCACAATCCTAGAATGGTTCTAATCTTCATATGGTTAGAGTCATTTTATGAAAGTGAGATATTTTTAGAGACTTGTAAAAGTCTACATTCAAATCCCTTTCTAAATTGCTTTTCAAACTTACCTTCAAAAACCTCCTTTTTAAATCCTCTCCAAAATCTCTTTTCAAATCTACTTTTTAAAATCTCTTCTCCTATATACTTTCTAAAAAAACTCTCTCCAATCTCCTTTCCAAAATTGCTTTCTAAAATTTGGTTTCTAAAACGAACTTGGACTAAATTTGGAAAGATAGAGATTCAAAAATATTTTGAAGTTTTGAAATTAGAAAACCATCTTGGTTTAAAAAAGAGTTTTAGAAAATAGTGAAGCTTCTTAACATTAGGTTTAGGATTGAACTAAGATTTAAGCCTCCTAAGGTTTAGGTTACCTAAGATTGGAGTACGTAGTTGAATTAGGAAGGTTCAAATTAGGAAATGTTCAAATTTTAAAAAAGATTTTGAAAAGAAGTTTGATTTGATTTGAAAAAACTCGACTTGGAATAGATTTAGAAAAGTTAAGGTTTAGAAAAGATTGAACTTCAAAAAGCTTTAGGATTTGGAAAGTTTGAACTTAAGAAAGTTCCGTTATAGGAATGTTTCGGATTTAGAAAGTTTCAACTTAAGAAAGTTTTGAATTTAGAGAACTCTGAAATTTAGGAAAGTTTTGGTTTTGAAAAGATTTCAATCTAAGAAGGATTTGGAATTTGGAAAGTTTTATTTAAGAAGGATTTAGAAAGTTTAGAAATTAGGAAAGGATTAAATTTAGAAAGATTTATTTTGTCTCCAAAAATGGAGGATTGGATTTGGAATAGAATTAGAAAGATGGAGTTTTCAAAATCTTGATTTAGAAAATATGATTTGATATGAAAAAGTAGTTTAGGAAATCTAAGAATTTGATGTAGAAAATAGAATTTTGGAAAGTTATGATTGAATGTGGAAAAGGAAAGTGGAAATTAGGGTTTCCTAACCATTGGCTCTAGGGCTTGACTTGGGTTTTAAGGAAAAGAGATTTTGGAAAGTAGATATTTTTAAGGGAGTTTCTAGAAAGAAAAATTGAAAAGAGTTTTTAGAAAGTGAATTTTTCAAGAGAGCTTTTAGGAATGAATTTGAAAAGAGTTTTTAGAAAAGTAAGTTTTTTGAAAGGAATTTTTAGAAAGTAATTTTGGAAAGAAGATTAGAGAGAGTTTTTTTATAAAGTATATAGGAGAAGAGATTTTAAAAAGTATATTTCAAAAGAGATTTTAGAGAGGTTTTAAAAAGAAGGTTTTAGAAGATAAGTTTGAAAAGCAATTTAGAAAGGGATTTGAATGTGGACTTTTACAAGTCTCTAAAAATATCTCACTTTCTTAAAACGACTCTAACCATATGAAGATTAGAACCATTCTAGAATTGTGGTTTTGAAAAAAAGAAACAAAGATTAAAAAATATGGACCATATTAGCCTCAATAAATATAACACTTTCCTAAAGCGACCCTAACCATGGAATGGCTAGAATCACCTTAAGATTGTGATTTTGACGAAAATAATTTTAGATTTACACCCAAAACTTATGTAACACTTTCCTATAACGATCCTAACTATGGTGTGGCTAGAATCATCTTAAGATTGTGATCTTTGAAAACATGTTTGGAAGAAGAAGATTTTATTGTAAGTTTTGAAAGAGATTTTGATACAAGTTTTTGAAAACAAGTTTAGAAAACGATTTTGAAAAGATGCATGAGTATGATATGCACAATGCAAGTAGGGTTGTGAACATACAAGGTTAAAGGCTTTACCATATAATCAAGGAGGCCGAACCCACATGGTCTCCGGTTAGACTAGGAGAAAGCCCCCGACACAAAGACTTTCTATAGCCTAATCCTACACATGACCCGGGGGGTCCCTTATTTCAAGCATGGAGGACAGAAGATGGGGAATAAAATAGAAGAAAACCCAAGTGGGTTAGGAGAAAGAAGAGACAGAGACGGGGGGCAGGGGAGGGGGGTGGGGCAGGGGAATTGCGTAAACGTAAATAAGAAGCCTACCTTGTGTCTTCTTTATTTTGCTTGCTTTATTTGCTTTGTTTTGCTTCCTCGCTATCTCGCTAGCTTTGGTCTTCGGAAGCTTCCGAGTTGCAGCACTTCAAGTCTTCAATGGAGGCTTCAGAGGTTCATATATGAGTGTATGTGAGCTAGGGTTAAGTGTATAGGGGCTAGGGTTTTGTATATGGTGGCTAGGTTTTGAAGAAACTAAAGAGAGCTAGGGTTTGGAGGGGTTTCGAGCTCTGTATATTGAACAATAGAGTTTTTGGACTGTGTTTGCAGACCCTTTTCACAGTGAAGGAGGCTCTGTATTTATAGACAGAAGAGTAAACCGGTGCCTGCTGCAGTGGTGCTAGGCCAAAAAGCCCACATGCCATTTTTTGTTTTTAGTGGCGCCAACCATTTAGGAAATGTTTAAGGTCGGAAAGCAACGTATCTTCAGATGATTTGGGCGCCTGTATTAGTGACTACCATGCAATTTTTAGCCTGGCTTCACTAGGAGCGACTTTGAAAAGTCCAGGAATGATTTAAAGGGCCGAGAATGGCCCAGAGGGCCGGAACATGACAGGAACCCTTAGAATAGTGTCTTAGGGGTAGTAGACTTAAAAAATAATGTCAGGATGTGTTAAAAGGGTTAACCGGGCCATTTGGGGCAAAACAATCAATCGAGCCAGAAAGTTGCCGGGATGGACTTGGAATGTCTCGGAAGAAGGCTTGAGGCTTGGAAACATTAGTTAGAATGTTTCAGGAGGTTGCTGGTTTGATACCCAGAGCGCGTGTGGTTGGAAAAGGCGACCGGCCCACGAGGGGCAAAATGGTCATTTTGCATCAGACTTGCCGAAATTGATTCAGAATGATCTAAAAATGCGTCAGAAGGTCAAGGGTACTATCAAAAGCATCCTCGAGAGGTTACCAGTTTGATACCCAAAGCCGGTGTGGTTCCTTGAGGGCTCGGCTATCTAGGGGCAAAATGGTCATTTTGACTGGAAGACACCTAATCATGCCAGATTGTCTTTAGGAAAATGTTGGAAGGTTGGACTTACCGCTTTGAGGACTTAGGTACTTTCTCAAAAAAGCATGCCAGAAAGCCCTAAAGGCAGTTTGGTCATTTTTCACTAGAGTGGGCTAGTAGGCACTGGTGTTGACATGGGTTTTGAGTATTTCTGTCACTCTGATGGTTTGTGACGAGTTGGTTTCCAAAGATATCCCGTCCTTTGGTCAATGTGTCACGGCCAAGAGGCTAGTTCGGACCCGTGACATAAGGGGTTTAATTGCAATTCATTATATCGACCTATTTGCCAGTGTTTCTGCCACTCTGACGGTTGCGAAGTTTGCGAGTAGCTCCATTACTCTAACGGGTCGTGATCATTCTAGCGACTTCCTGATCTCGGGAAACTGCTAGGTGGACTCATCGCTTGAGGAATCAACTTTCTCGAAAGGCATGTCGGAACGGACAATCTTCATTGGCGGGCTAACACGCACCAAAGGTGGACCATTCTACCATCTCGGAGACTTGGGGTCTCATCCTGGTCGACGAGTTTGAAGAGACTTACCGTTCTAAAGATTTTCTTAGAAAACGTGCCAAACTGGATTGGCTTACCCTCTAAGGGATCAACTTTCTCAAAAGATATGCCAAACTTGATTTGTACTGGAATTAGATTTTGATCTTAGAATTAAGATTAAAATAGGGACTTACTGTCTTCGAGAAGATGTGCCCACTGGAATTGGACAGGACAATGCCCCAAGGGTATTTTGGTCATCTCGCCTTTACTTCGGCCCAATGGGCCTGCGAAGCGATTGATTGACTGGATTATATTAGGAAAGCTGGTTTCAACTAGAATATGTCTATATTGACTTGAACTCAAGTCTGGACGGACTGGAGGCTGTCGAGCAGACAAAAATGGGGTACTTACAGCTACCCCTCTTTTTGTCTTCGCTTTTAACCGGAGGGCGTCGGAGGGACGGACTTTGAAGATTTTTTGAAAACTGGAATTTGAAAATGAATATTTGGCCCAAAGGGTGTTCAAAATCGAGTTTTGACAGGAAAAAGGCAAAACTGTCCGGAATTGGAACCTGACGCCACTACTAGTTGCGCCCTTTTGAAATTTGCATTGGTGCTAGCAGTGGCGCCACGCCTGGGATTAAAACCAACAAGCCGTTGGTCCAACGTTTTGCAGAAGTTGAATGGTTTTTCAAAAATTTAAGAGCTCTTGCAAAGAAATTGACTTGGATATTGAAGGAGTGCTTCCTAGGGACCACTAAGGGTTACCGGAAATAGTCACCGTCGCTGGAAAAAGTGCCAGAAGAGAAGATTTTGCCGAAGAACACCAATAGGTGAGTTTTTTGTTTTGTGTTTATTTTGATGTATAGCATTCCGTTTGAGTTATGTGAACAACGGAAATTGGTATTTTGATATGTTTTCAACACTTTAGTGAAGCTATTTTTGCATCTTGGTGGTTGTTTGATTTAGTTAGAGTAATTTTGCATGATTATATGAAGTCGTTTTTGCAGGAATTGGAGGTTTATCCCTACAGCTTTGGGTATTGAGTTTTTTGGCTAGATTTTCATCCTATGTACCTTAAACAAATGTGTTTAATAGTCGTGTGAAGTTTCGTAATTTTTTGAAAACTTGTTGAATTTTTTATTTTTGAAAAATAGAAAAACACTTAAAAATATAAAAATTAAGAAATTTCAGAAATTGATGGAATTATTAAAGTTTAATATTTAGAAAAATATGAGAGCGCTATAGAAAATATTTGAAATGATTTTGAGAAATTTTTTGGCAACTTTGGAACCCATGGGTTTTTTGAAACATAAAACATGTCTTTTGAAAATTTAAAAATCTTTGACAACGTGTACGAGTATTAGTGTTATGTGATTGTAATGTTGTGAAGTGCATGGTTTACTTTTCATGCTAGTGTAGTGGGCGTTGTAGGGACCATTTTAACCAGAACTCTGCCAAAATTTTTTTAAATTCAGAAGAGGGTTGAAAATTTTTTGAAATAAAATTTTTTTGAACGAAAAAGCCTTTTTGGCGGAGAAGGCCCCGAGAAACTCGGGGGCCCTACAACTGTTGGGAGAAATATTTAGGAAGACTTTTTGAAAATGGAATTTTGAGTAAAAACGACTAAGGAAAAATTGTTTGGAAGACTTGAAAATGGATTTTGACTTTGGAAAACTCGGGAATAGAAACTTCGGAAGATTTGAAAACTTAAGAAATTTTAATTTTGAAGAAGACTTTTCGAAGGAGGAAGTTTTAGAAAGCCTTGATTGGAATAGAAATTTTTTTTTTTTTTTGAGTAAAAGCCTGGGATGGACTTTGATTGGAAAATTTTAATTTTACAAGTCGATTTTGAATTAGAAATTATTTTGAAATTTTGGACAAAATGTGTAGAAAAATTTTGACCTAAAATTCGAAAGAGAAATATTGAAAAAATTCATTTTGACTCAAAATTGAAAATCTTTTAAGAGCAAAATGTATATGAAATTCATTTTGAGTTGAAATTTTTGTTTTTAAAAGAGTAAATGTATAGGAAATTCACTTTGACTTGAAACTGGGATTTTAAAATAAAAATGTGTAGAAAATTCATTTTGACTTATCATTTGAAAACTTTTTATTTTTTTCATTGTTTCCCTTTATTCTTTTTACTTTTTTTTTTTTTTATCTCTTTTCCATTTGCGAGTTATACTTTCTTCATGTCAATATTCTTACCTTGGTCTTCAGGATGGTAGACATGGGCGATGACAGTTCCAAGAGGAGATGCCGCCCTGAGAAGGTAGCCCGGACAGATTCTGTTGGCAGTTATAGTTGATCTTGGGGTAGTCGGCGATCTACTGGACAAGCATCTTCTGGCCATAGCGAACGGGGGAGTAGACCTCCAGTCGACCCCTTCCCTCCAGTTGGGTAGGCCTTCATAGAGGAGAGTGATGCAGAGGGGGAGGTACCGGGTCTTGGTGATCAGATGACCGGGTACGGGAGGGCTTCCTCCAAACATAGACAGACAGATCCTGACCTTGGGGATTTGGAGATACCTGATATTCCACCTTTGGGAGACCTTGCCTATCATCCCAGCGTCTACTCATGACAACATTTGCCACCTCCACGGGTACACACATCTTTCAGAAGGGTTGTTCATCTTGTCTTCAGTATTATACAACGAGCGGCTCCATCCTATCAAGCTTTCTTAGCAGAGATTGGGTTTAGGGCCTTAATGGGACTACAGGCTAACTGCCTGAACAGACATCTGGTGCTAGCCTTGATTGAGAGATGGTTCAGGGAGACCGGAACTTTCCATTTTGTGGGCTTCGAGTTAGGACCCACTCCATTGGATTGGGCTATTATCACAAGGCTTTCTTTCGTTGGTCGGTGGGTCACCTTACAGTCAGTCAGTAGAGCCGATGCGTGTATTTTGCTGGACTTGCCCCCTCTTGAGCGTTCTGCCTTCCCAGTCTCTTAGCTCAGTTGGGATGACAATACCTTTGCTGTCGATGCGACCATCTGCCCAACGACATATTATGAGGCGGAGACTTGTTTTATACATCATCTTCAGCTACTTTTGCAACAACAATAAGTCACACGTGCCTTTTTGGTTAGTGAGTATAGCAGCTAATCTCAGGGCTTTGTTGGAGCTAAATTGGGGGTCCTTCTCCTTTAGCTACTTCCTTCGATCGATGCGGGTCCGGACCTCCTCTCGTTGGGGCAATATGACTGGTTTCTGGCCTTTTCTTATTTGGTGGAGCTATGAGTTTCTACCAGTTCGTCATCCCGCGATTATCGAGAATGACCTTTATCCTCGTGCTTTGAGGTGGGCTCGTGACTGGGTAGCCCAGCGGTCAAAGATCACTAATTTCATGATGCTACGGGCAAACCTGTGGTTGATCGAGGCGAGAGATGTGACTTGGTGGCCCTTCATTGGATCAGTCCATTATGAGACGGTGAGGTACTTGGTCCCGTTGTCCCTATCGAGGGCTTCCTTTCCCAACGATGATTCCTGAGAGTCCTACCTAGGAGATCGGCACTGGTGCCAGTTTCATGAGAAGTTCAGGTCAGCAGGAGATCACTGGAGTACATGTTTTGGTGGAAGGAGTTCCTATTCTGTATCAGGAGCGCTAGCCGTGTGCCGGGTTCTTACTTCCTCTGCAGACTAACTACGCGGCACACTTTGGAGCTCATTCTATATGTGTCTTTACTCAGTTCGAGGTGGTAGTTGGTGGATACGCCGTTGGCTAGGAGGTGGTCGACTTGTGGCACCGAGCTGGAGGATACGTGCCCTAGGTTGAGTTTACCACTGTGAGGGACTAGAGGTACCAGTACCAGATAAAGAGGGACTAGTTCCAGATGGAGAAGGATCATTTCCAAGTGGAGGTAGCTTCCTTGACAGCGCAGTTGGCTCAGATGGGTGGTGGCGGGGTATGTTGTCCTTTTCCTTCTTCTTTCTACCCTTGGTATGTTGACTCTTAGGTTAATCAAAGACCCCAGCGGAGTAGCCAGCTCTCGTGTCATGATTTTTCGCACTCGAAAAAGACAAGTGAGAAAAACACAATACTCTCTCGTTAGAACTCATCCTTCTAAAAGGACGAGTGTGACTAGATTTGAATTGATTTTAAATAAGGGCTTTTGAAAAACAATTTGGAGTCGCCACCTAACTTGATTAAGGTGAGATAGGTCACCTAAAACTAAGCACAATTCGAAGATTACACTTAGGGTTTTTGAAAAAAAAAGATTTTGAAAACTTACTCAAGAGATGATTTTTTGAAAAATAGGTTGTTTGGTAACTTTTGGAAAGAATTAAGCCCTTTTTGAAAATAACTTCATTTGGTCTTTGAAAATAGTGATCTAGGTTTTGAGGTTGGTTACGTGTAGGGAAGACGCACTAAGCCATCACCCTACCTCGCCCTTGCAGTACCTACATGTCTGTTCACCCTAGGTTCACTCACTCGGAATCTTTGATTAATAAATGTCCAAAACTATCCACTTTGAAAAGAATTTTAAAAGGAAAATTGACAGGATGCAAGATATGCAAGTGCAAGAATTTGATTTGCTTTTGAAGATAAATTTGAAAAGAACTTGATTTGAAGTTGAAAAGAGAATTGAAAAGAAGACTTGATTTTTGAAAGAAAAGTTTTAGAAATTGAAAATAGAGATTTGAAAAAAGATTGTACAATTAGAAATTTGAAATCGATCATGGAATTGGAAATTTGAAAATAGTTATGGAATTGGAGATTTAAGAAAAGTTATGAAATTAGAAACTTGAAAGAAATTATATAATTGGAGATTTGAAAATAATTATGAAATTGAAAACTTGGAAAAAGTTATGAAATTGAAAATTTGAAAAAGGTTATGACCACACCCGTAAGGGTTGCCTACGTATCCCTTTTTGGAAATCAGATCAGTCGTAGTTCGGACAAGAATCCGATTGAAAAATAGAATATTTTGATAGGAAAAAGAGTTTGATTTGAAACTTAAAATTGAAGATTGAAATTGAGATTGAACTTAGACCTAGAATTGAACTTGAAAGAGAATTTGACCCTTGAAAGAGAACTTGGACTAAATTTGGGAAGATAGAGATTTGAAAATATTTTGAAGTTTTGAAATTAGAAAACCATCTTAGTTTAGAAAAGAGTTTTAGAACAGAGTGAAGCTTCTTAACTTTAGGTTTAGGATTGAACTAAGATTTAGGCCTCCTAAGGTTTAGGTTACCTAAGATTGGAGTACGTAGTTGAATTAGGAAGGTTCGAATTAGGACATTTTCCAATTAGGAAAGATTCGAATTAGGACATGTTCAAATTTAGGAAAGATTTGCATTAGGAAAAGTTTGAATTTTAAGAAAGATTTTGAAAAGAAGTTTGATTTGATTTGAAAAAAACTCGATTTGGAATAGATTTAGAAAAGTTAAGATTTAGGAAAGATTGAACTCCAAAAGTTTTAGGATTTGGAAAGTTTAAACTTAGGAAAGTTTTTAAATTAGGAAAGTTCCGTTTTAGGAATGTTTCAGATTAGGAAGTTTCAACTTAGGAAAGTTTTGAATTTAGAAAACTTTAAAATTTAAAAAACTTTTGGTTTTGGAAATATTTCAATCTAAGAATGATTTGGAATTTGGAAAGTTTGATTTAAGAAGGATTTAGAAAGTTTAGAAATTAGGAAAGGATTAAATTTAGAAAGAATTGATTTCTATTCCAAAAAGAGATGATTTGATTTTGTCTCCAAAAATGGAGGATTGGATTTAGCATAGAATTAGAAAGATGGAGTTTCGGAAATCTTGATTTAGAAAATATGATTTGATATGAAAGAGAAGTTTAGGAAGCCTAAAAGTTTGATGTAGAAAATAGAATTTTGAAAAGTTATGATTGGAAGCAGAAAAGAAAAGTAGAAATTAGGGTTTCCTAATCATTGGCTCTAGGGCAGACTTGGGCTTTAAGAAAAGGAGATTTTTGGAAAGTAAATCTTTTGAAAGGAGTTTCTATGAAGGAAACTTGAAGAGTGTTTTTTGAAAGTAGAATTTTGAAGGGAGTTTTTGAAAAGGAGTTTGAAAGGAATTTTTTAGGAAAGTAAGTTTTTGAAAGGGAATTTTTAGAAAGCCATTTTTAGAAAGCAATTTTGGAAAGGAGATTGGAGAGAATTTTTTAAAAAGGATATTGGAGAAGAGATTTTAAAAAGTAGAATTGAAAAGAGATTTTGAAGAGGATTTAAAAATGAGGTTTTGCAAGGTAAGTTTGAAAAACAATTTAGAAAGGGATTTGAATGTGGACTTTTACAAGTCTTTAAAAATAGCTCACTTTCTTAAAACGACTCTAACCATATAGAGATTAGAGCCACTCTAGGATTGTGGTTTTAAAAACAATAAAGATTTGAAAATATGGATCATGAAAGTCATTTTAAATGTAACACTTTCCTAAAGCAACCCTAACCATGGAAAAGTTAGAATCACCTTAGGATTGTGATTTTTAAAATAAGTTTGGAAAAAGAAGATTTAATGCCAATTTTGAAAAAAAAATTCGATAGAAGTTTTGGAGAGATGCATGATCATGATATGCAAAATGCAAGTTAGGGTCGTGAACATACAATATTAAAGGCTTTACCACATAATTAAGGAGGTTGAACCCACGTGGTATCTGGTTAGACTAAGAGAAAGGCCTCGACACGGTGACTTTCAATAGCCTAATCCTACACATGAACTGGGGAGTCCCTTGTTTCAAGCATCCAAGAAACGGTGGTAGAAGATGGGGATTAAAATAGAAAAAAATCCAAGTGGGTTAAGATAGAGAAGAGAGAGGGGGGAGTTGCGTAAACGTAAATAGGAAGCCTACCTTGTGTCTTCTTTGTTTTGCTTGCTCGCTTGCTTTGTTTTAATTCGGTCTTCGAGAGCTTACTTTGGTCTTCAGGAGCTTCCGAGTTGTAACATTTCCAGTCTTCAATGGAGGCTTCGAAGGCTCGTATATGAGTATATAAGAGTGTATAGGGGCTAGGGTTTTGTATATGGAGGCTAAGTTTTGGAGAACCTAAACAGAGCTAGGGTTTGGAGGGGCATCGAGCTTTGTATATCAAACAACAGAGTTTTTGGACTACGTTTACGGACCCTTTTTATACTAGAGGAGCCTTTGTATTTATAGACAAAAGAGTAAACCGGCACCTGCTGCAGTGGCGCCAGGCCAAAAAGCCCACTGGTGGCGCTAGGCCATTTTTTGGCTTCCTGCTAACCCATACAAAGCCATCACCCTAGAAGGAACAAGGAAGACGCCAAGTGTGATATCCCAAACCTCTATTTAATTATATTAACAAGCTTTTCTAGTTTATGCAATATTTAATATTAATTATTTCTTCTTTTAGGCTAAAATTGACCAATAAGAACTTGTGTTGTAACTTATGTTGAAGGTGTGAGACACATGGGATTATTCCATGTGTGTCTTCTTAAAATACAAAACACACACACACATATACACAACTCTCACCAAAACTGATTGAGAGAGGGATAAAGAGAGAAAGGGAAGAAGTAAGGGGAGATTGAGGGAAGAAGGGCTTGAAGGAGGAGATTGAAGCCATTGAAGACCTCACCAAGCTTAAAGAAGGTAAGGTTCCATTTCTCTCTTTACAATTATATATGTATATGTATCTATCTTGTGTGATTTTGTTGGGTATTTGTATATATAGATCTTGGAGTGTTGTCATTGAGTTTGAGATTTCCCTTAGGTCCCATTTGCATGATTTTGAGAGCTTGAAGCTCATTGTTGAAGATTGGGAGTGGTGGTTTGAAGAATCCCCAATTATGTGAAATGTTAGGGTTTTGATTTCTTCTTTAGATCCACATGATTTAATTGTTCTTTCTCTCCCATTTTGAGTTATTGTCATCCTTGTGGGCTAATCTTTGAGCCCTAAGAGTGTTAGGAAGGTTTGGTTGTGTTTGGAGGGGTTTTGGGAGAGTTTTGGGTTGAGAATTGTTGTTGCGCAGAAGGGGGCGTTCGAACGCTCGACAAGGCCATTCTAACAGCCCGAGAGCAGAGTTTTCCATTTGGCCTAGCATTTGAATGGCACTTCCGGGCGTTCGAACGGCCCGAAAGGGTGTTTTTTCCAAATTTTCCTGGGGTTCGAACGGCCATTTTGGGCATTCGAACGGCTAGGTTATTTCGGCCTAGCGTTCAAACGGCCCGATTGGGCATTCGAACCGTCTGCTAGTTTCAGCACTATTTAGTAAAAATGACATAACTTTCTCTATAAAACTTGGATTGATGCACCGTTTGAAGCATTAGAAAGTAGACTTATACATATTTTTAGCCATATAAAGTTTGTTCTCTAATTCATTATAGATTAAGAGTTATAGAATTTTAAAGTTGACCCAAAATCCATGCCAACAACATTGTTTTCCAAAATTTTAAACCACCTTCCGTGAGGCATAACTTCTTCACCCGAAATGTGTTTTTGGCTCATGAACTATCAAATTAAAGGCCTGTAAGCCTATTTTCAAATGGAACTAGCCTTGGGTGTGAGCCCAACGTTGAGAGGTGGTTGGGACTCGATGAAGGAGTCGACATTCTGGCTTTTATGTTCAAACCTCAACTTCATGCTCTTATTTTACATCGGGGCTTTATCCTTGAGTTTAACCTTGCTCTTCTGTTGTAAGAATGAGGTGTTGTTGAGTTGGGGTTGAGGGGTTTATGTGCTTAGTCTTGACTTATGTGTTGTTGCTTTACCTTGGAACCTTGTATTGATATTTCCATGCTTCTATGTGCATTTTGTGTAGGAACACCAAGTTTATCACCCATCCAATCGGAGAAAGGTGAGTGTAAGCACCCCATTTTTGACCGCTAGGTACCCTACACTTCGTTTAGACTTGTACTCAAGTCAATATGGACGTACTCCAATCGAAGCCAACCTTTTAAGTCCAAATCCCGTCTGTCTATCGCTTCGCGGGCCTGTCAGACCCTAATATAGGCAAAATGACCAAAATGTCCTTAGGGGCATTGTTCTTTCTAATTCCAACTCCAACCCCTCTCTCAAGACATTTGATTCCTGGAGACAGTAAATCTACTCCAATTAGGCACGTCTTTTCGAAGACGGTAAGTCCCCTTTCCAATCCCTCTCTCGAGACAGTTTATTCCTCGAGACGGTTCCAAATTAGGCACGTCTTGTCAAAGACGGTAAGTCCCCTTTCCAATCCCTCTCTCGAGACAGTTTATTTCTTGAGACAGTTCCAAATCAGGCACATCTTATCAAAGACGGTAAGTCCCCTTTCCAATCCCTCTCTCGAGATAGTTTCTTCTTCGAGACGGTTCCAAATCAGGCACGTCTTTTTGAAGACGGTAAGTCTCCTTTCCAATCCCTCTCTTGAGATAATTTATTCCTCGAGACGGTTCCAAATCTGGCACGTCTTTTCAAAGACGGTAAATCCCCTTTCCAATCCCTCTCTCAAGACAGTTTATTCCTTGAGACGGTTCCAAATATGGCACGTCTTTTCAAAAATGGTAAGTCCCTTTTCCAATCCCTCTCTTGAGACAGTTTATTCCTCAAGACGGTTCCAAATCAAGCACGTCTTTTCGAAGACGATAAGACCCCTTTCCAATCCCTCTCTCGAGACAGTTTATTCCTCGAGACGGTCCGAGTATTAGAAATACTCGCAAACATCACAACCGTCCGAGTAGCGAAAATACTCGTAAACAGGTCGATATAGGGAATTGCCAACAAACCCCTATGTCACGACGACCACAGTCAGAGTGGCGGAAACACTGAAAACCGAGGTCAACACCAGCGCCTGCTAGCCCACTTCGGTAAAAAAAGACCAAACGGCCCCTTGGGCCTTTTCTAAGACTTTCCGGTTAAGATGACCATTTCGCCCCTAGGCATTTGTATACCCCGGGAACCACACCGGCTCTGGGTATCAAACCGGTAACCTCCCGGAAATACTTCTTATAGTATTCCCGACCTTCCTCTACCTTCCCAGATCATTCTGAGTCAATTCCGGCAAACCCGGTACAAAATGACCATTTTGCCCCTAGAGGACCGGTCGCCTTTACCAACCATACCGGCTCTGGGTATTAAACCTGTAACCTCCCGAGAATGCTTTTTATAGTATTCTCAACCTCTCTTCATCCTTTCGGATCATTCCGAGTCAGTTCTGGTGAACTCAGTGCGAAATGACCGTTTTGCCCCTGGTGGGCCGGTCACCTTTTCCTACCACACCGGCTCTGGAAATCAAACCGGCAACCTTTGGGAACATTCTGAATAGTGTTCCCAAATCTCGAGTCTTCTTTTGGGACAGTTCGAGTCTGTCCCGGTAGCTTTCTGGCCCGATTGACCGTTTTGCCCCAAAAGGCCCGGTCAACCCTTCTGACACATCTTATCCTCACTTTTCAAGTTAAATACCTTGGGGACACTATTCTAAGTGTTCTTGCTCTTTTCTAGCCTTCTGGGCGATTCCCGGTCCCTTAAATCATTCCCGGACTTTCTAGAGTCACTCCTAGTGAAGCCAGGCTAAAAATTGCATGGTAGTCACTAGTACAAGCACCCAAATATAGTCAAAGATACGTTGCTTTCTGACCTTAAATATTTTCTAAATGGCTGGCGCCACTACTAGTGGCGCCAAGCCAAAAAATGGCCTGGTGCCACTCCTAGTGGCGCCATTGTAAAGTTTTGCCTAGCGCCACTGCAATAGGCGCTAGTGTATTCCTCCATTTATAAATACAGAGCCTCCTCCAACATGAAAGAGGTCCGCAAACTTAGTCTAAAAATCATATATTTTGATATACAGAGCTCGTGCACTCCCTAAACCCTAGCTTCCCTAGGTTTTCCAAACCCTAGCCCTCTATACACTCATACACACCCCCATACACTCATACACTAGCCTTCAACCCTCCTTTGAAGACTTGAAGAGCTGCAATCTAAAGTTTGAAGATAACTATTGAAGATTGAAGACGAAGATCAAGACAAAGACAGAATACGAAAAACAAGCAAGGTGCGCAAAATAAACAAGACATACGATAGGCTCCTTATTTAAATTTCTGCACTTCCCCCTCTCTCTTCTCTCTCATAACCCACTTGGGTTTTCTCTATTTTAATCCCCCATCTCTTTCCCCCCCTTTCTTTGCATGCTTGAAACAAGGGGACTCCCGGTCCATGTGTAGGATAAGACTATCGGAGGGTCACCATGTCGGGAGCTTTCCTTTAGGCTACCCGGAGACCACGTGAGTCCGGCCCCCTTGTTTATGTGGTGAAGCCTTAACCTTGTATGTTCACGACCCCAAAATTGCATTGTGCATTTCATGATCTTGCATCTTCCACAGACCGTTTCAAAGTTGTTTTTAAAATCGTTTTCAAACTTGTTTTCAAGATTGCATCAAAATTCCCTTTTCAAAAAACTTGTTTTTAAAATCACAATCCTAGGGTGATTCTAGCTTTTCCATAGCTAGGGTTGCTTTAGGAAAGTGTTACATTCAAAGTGACCAATAAGGTCCATATTTTCAAATCTTGTTGTTTTCAAAACCGCTTTCCTAAAGTGGTTCTAGCCCTCTTATGGTTAGAATTGCTTTAGGAAAGTGAGATGTTTTTACATCTTCTAAAAACTCTCTTTTCAAAAGTTTCTCTTTCTAAAACTTTCTTTTTCAACATGTACTTTCCAAAAACTCTTCTTTCCAAAATTGTTTTCTAAAAACTCCCTCCAAAAATCTATTTTTCAAAATTCCCTTTTTCAATCCCTTTCCAAAATCCTCTCCCCAAAATCAACTTTCTAAAAAAGCTCCTTAAAAATCTTTCCTAAAAATTCTTTCCAACAATCTCCTTCTAAAACTCTTTCCTAAAAACTCTTCCCAAAATCTTCCTTCTAGAAACTTCTCTCTAGGATTCCCTTCTAAAAATCTTCATTTCCAAAAACGCACTTTCCAAAATTCCTCTTTCTTGGAGTCCAAGTCAAGCCCTAGAACCCACAATTAGGAAACCCTAATTTTCTTTCCAAAAACATAGTTTTCAAAATTGCCTTAAAACCTAGGTTTCCAAAACCTCTTGTTTTCTATACTAAAACTATACAAATTTCCAAAACTTTTGTTTTTTTTTTTTTTACGTCAAAACTACAGTCTTTCAAGTCTAGGGTTTCTAAAACTTTTCCTTTCCAAATCCTTGCCCAAATCCAATCTTTCCTTTAGGAAATTAAATCCAATTCTCCGTTTTTGGAGACAAAATCAAACCATCTCTTTTAAAAACAAAATCCAATCCCTTCTTTTAGGAAATAGAAGTCTTAACCTTTCCTAATCCAAATCTTTCCTAATTCACCTCTTTCCTAATTTCCTACCTTCCCAAATCACAAGTTTCCTAAAACTTTCAAATCTTTCTTTAAACATTAAGCCTTCAAATCTTTCCTAATTCAACCCTTTTCTAACTCTACCCCTTTTCAAATCTTAACTTTCTAAAACTAGGTTTTGCAATCTTTCATAAACTCAAACTTTTCCTAATATCAAGATTTTCTAAAACCCTAAAACTTTATAAATCTTAAACTTTCTAAATTTCAAATCTTTCTAAATCCAAAGCTTTCTAAGCTCGAAACTTTATTAATTAAAACCTTTTCTAAATCTTTAAAATCTTTTTAAAATTCTAAGCTTTCCAAATCCAAAACTTTCTTAACTCAAAACTTTCCAAATTCTAAACCTTTCTTAATCTAAACTTTTCCTAATTCAACACTTTCCTATTTCAAAACTTTTCTTAAAACGAAACTTTCCAATTTCAAAACTTTCCTAAGTTGAAACTTTTCTACTTTCAAAACTTTCCTTTTTCAAACCTTTCCTAATTCGAAATCTTTCCTAAAATGACACTTTTCTAATTTCAAAATTTTTCTAATTCAAAACTCTCCTAATTTGAAAACTTTCCTAATTCGAAACTCTCCTAAATCGGACCCTTCCTAATTCAAACTTTTTCTAAATCCAATCTTTCTTAAACTCTCGAGTCTTTCTTAAGTCTCCTCTTTCTTAAGTCTAGGTTTCCTAAACCTCCAACTTTCCAAAACAAGCCTAAATCTTTCTCTCAAGTTCAATATTTTCAAATTTCAATTTCCAAATTCCAATCTTCTACTCTAAATTCCAATTCAATTTGTTTTTCAAATCCAAATCAATCTATTTTCAATTGGACTCTTGTCCAAACTACAACTGACCTGATTCCTCCAAAAGGATACGTAGGCAACCTCATGGTTGCGGTCACAACATTTTTCAAATTTCTATTTCCACAACTTCTTTCAAATCTCCAATTCCACAACATTTTTCAAATCTCAAATTCCACAACAATTTTCAAGTTTCAAATTCTACAACTTCTCTCCGATCTCCAATTCTATAATCTTCTTCAAGTTTCCAATTCTATGCTCTATCTCTAACTTCCAATTCCAAATTTCTATTTTCAAATCCCTTTTCTCAAATCTCTTTTTCAATTTCAATTTCAAGTCTATCTTTTCAAATCAAATCAAATTCTTCTTTTCAAATCTATTTCCAAATCTTTTTTCTTGCACTTGCATATCATGCATTATGTCAATTTCTTTTCAAAACATTGTTTTCTAAAGTGGAGAGGATTGAACATTAGTTAGTTAAAGACTCTCATAGGTGAACCTAGGGTAGATTGACATGTAGGTACCGAAAGGACAGGGGTAGGGTGATTGCTTAGTGCATCTTCCCTACACGTAACCAACCTCCGAACCTAGAATCACTATTTTCATAGACCAAAACGGAGTTATTTTTAAAAAAGGGCTGAATGTTTTCCAAAGGTTGCCAAACAACCTATTTTCTTAAAAACCCTCTCTTGAGGAGATCTTTTCAAAACCTTTTTCAAAAACCCTAAGTGTAGTCTTCGGATTATTCTTAGTTTTTAGGTGACCTAACTCACCTTATTCAGGTTAGGTGGCAACTCCAAATCTTTTTTCCAAGAGCCCATTATTCAAATCTAGTTTCAATTCAAACCTAGTCGCACTCATTCTTCTAGGAGGGTGAGTTCTAACGAGAGAGTACAACATTTTTTCCCACTTGTGGGAGTATTACTCGAGTGCAAAAAATCTGGGCGCGACAGCTGGCGACTCCGCTGGGGACACTTAGAGGGTTAGGCCGTAGTCATGTCTCTTTACCCTTCTCCCATGTAGAGTCTTCAATTAAATTGATCTAATCCTATGCACTTTAAATTTTCAAAACTGTCGCGCTCAGATTTTTTGCACTCGAGGAATACACACACAAGTGGGAAAAATGTTGTACTCTCTCGTTAGAACTCACCCTCCTAAAAGAATGAGTGCGACTAGGTTTGAATTGGAAATTTGATTTAAATAAAGGGCTTTTAAAAAAAGATTTGGAGTTGCCACCTAACTTGATTAAGGTGAGTTAGGTCACCTAAAAACTAAGAATAATCCGAAGACTATACTTAGGGTTTTTAGAAAACGATTTTGAAAATATCTCCTAAAGAGAGGGTTTTTAGGGAAGCAGGTTGTTTTGCAACCTTTGGAAAACATTTAGCCCTTTTTGAAAAATAACTCTGTTTTGGTCTATGAAAACAGTGATCTGGGTTCGGAGGTTGGTTACGTGTAGGGAAGACGCACTAAGCCATCACCCTACCCTGCCCTTTCGGTACCTACATCTCAATCTACCCAAGATTCACCTATGAGAGTCTTTGACTAACTATAGTTCAATCCTATCCACCTTGAAAAACAATGTTTAAAAACGAAACTAATATGATGCATGACATGTGTAAGCACCCCATTTTTGCCCGCTCGGCAATCTCCGAGCTGACCAAGCTCACTTTCACACATCACATGCATATTTAGACTCTAAGCCCACCTTTTTAATTTGAATTTAGTCCACCAGTCACTTCTTAGGCCCGTAGGGCCCACTTGAAGCTAAATGACCGTTTTGCCCCTAGGCATCCGAATGCCCCGGTAATCACACCGGCTCTGGGTATCAAACCGGTAACCCTCCTGAGACTACTTTTTATAGTGTTCTCAACCTTCCTTTACCTTTCCGGATCATTCCGAGTCAGTTCCGGCAAACCCGGTACAAAATGACCGTTTTGCCCCAGATGGGCCAGTCTCCTTTTCCGACCACGCTGGCTCTAGGAATCAAACCGGAAACCTCTGGGAACATTCTAAATAATGTTTCCAGATCCCAAGTCTTCTTCCGGGACAGTCCGAGTTCGCCCCGGCAGCTTCCTGGTCTGATTGACCGTTTTGCCCCTAAGGGCCCGGTCAACCTTTCCGACACATCTTATCCTCACTTTTCAAGTCAAATACCTCCGGGACACTATTTTAAGTGTTCTTGCTCCTTTCCGGCCTTCCAGGTCATTCCCAGCTCCTTCAAATCATTCCCGGACTTTCCAGAGTCACTCCTAGTAAAGCCAGGCTAAAAATTGCATGGTAGTCACTAGTACAGGCACCCAAATCTAGTTAAAGATACGTTGCTTGCCGACCTTAAATCTTTCCTAATTGGCTGGCGCCACTACAAGCCAAAAAATGGCCTGGCGCCACTCCTAGTGGCGCCAGTATAAAATTTGGCTTGGCGCCACTGCAACAGGCGCCAGTGTTATCCAACCTCTATAAATACATAGCCTCATTCAACGTGAAAAGGGTCCGCAAACTCAACCTAAAAATTATATATTTCGATATACAGAGCTCGAGCACCTCCAAAACCCTAGTTTCCTTAGGTTTTCCAAACCCTAGCCACCCTACACAAACCCTAGCCTCCTGTACACTTATACACTCCCCCATACACTCATACACTAGCCTTCAACCATTCTTTGAAGACTTGAAGAGCTGCAATCCAAAGCTTGAACACAACTCTTGAAGACTAAAGATGAAGATCAAGACCGAAGAACGAAGAAAGCAAGGCGCAAAAAATAACAAGACAAACGGTAGGCTCCCTATTTAAATTTCCGCACTTCCCTCATCTCTCTTCTCTCTCCTAACTCACTTGGGTTTTCTCTATTTTAATCCCCCAACTCTTTCCCCCCTTTCTTTGCATACTTGAAACAAGGGGAGTCCTGGTCCATGTGTAGGATTGGGCTATTGGAGAATCACCGTGTCGAGGGCTTTCTTCTAGTCTAACCAAAGACCACGTGGGTCCGGCCCCCTTGATTATGTGGTGAAGCCTTAGCCTTGTACGTTCACGACCCCAAATTGCATTGTGCATATCATAGTCTTGCATCTTCCAAAATCCCTTTTCAAAGTTGTTGTCAAAATCGTTTTCAAACTTGTTTTCAAAATTGCATAAAAATTTCTTTTTCAAAAACTTGTTTTCAAAACCACAATTCTAGGGTGATTCTAGCCTTTCCATGGCTAGGGTTGCTTCAGGAAAGTGTTACATTAAAAGTGACATTTTTGGTCTATATTTTCAAATCTTATTGTTTTCCAAAACCACTTTCTTAAAGTGGTTCTAGCCCTCTTATGGTTAGAATCGCTTTAGGAAAGTGAGACGTTTTCATACTTTCCAAAAAACTCTCTCTTCAAAATCTCTTCCTAGAAATCTCTTTTTCAACATACTTTCCTAAAACTCTCATCTTCAAAATTGTTTTCAAAAACTCCCTTCCAAAATCTATTTTTCAAAACTCTCTTTTTCAACTCCTCTCCAAAATCTTTTCCTCAAAATTCACTTTCTAAAAACACTCCCTAGATTCACCTTCCTAAAAACTCTCTCCAAAAACCTTTCTAAACAACTCTCTTTCCAAAATCTTCCTTCTAGAAATTTTCTCTCTAGGATTTTCCTTCTAAAATCTACGTTTCTAAAAACACACTTTCCAAAACTCCTTCTCTTTAAAATCTTTTTCCAAAAACTCCCTCTTCAAATTCACTTTCCGAAAATTCCTCCCTAGGATTCCCTTCTAGAAAACCTTTATTTTCAAAAACGCACTTTTCAAAAACTAATTTCTTAAAGCCCAAGTCAAGCCTTAGAGCCCATAATTAGGAAACCCTAATTTTCTTTTCAAAAACATGATTTTCAAACTTTGCCCCAAACCTAGGTTTCCAAAATCTCTTGTTTTCACATCCAAACTATACATGTTTCCAAAACCTCTTTTCTACATCAAAACTATAATTTTCCAGATCTAGGGTTTCTAGAATCTCCTTTTCCAAATCTTTGTCAAATCTTATCTTCCCTTTAGGAAACCGAATCAAATCTCCCCGTTTAGGAAACTAGATCCCATCCTCCGTTTTTGGAAACAAAATCAAATCTTTTCTTTTAGAGCCCAAATCCAATCCCTTCCAAATCCAAATCTTTCCTAATTCAAATCCTTCCTAAACTTCCACTTTCCTAAACCTTAAGTTTCCAAAAACTTGAACATAAAAATCTTTCCTAATTCAACCCTTTCCTAATTCTACCTTCTTTTCAAATCTTAACTTTTCAAACCTAAGTTTTCAAACTTTTCCTTAACTCAAACCTTTCCTAATTTCAAGATTTTCTAAAACTCTAAAACTTTCAAAATCTTAAACTTTCAAAATTTCAAATCCTTCCAAATTCAAAACTTTCTAAATTTGAAACTTTCTTAAGTTCAATCTTTCTAAACTTCCAAACTTTCTAAATTCTAAACTTTCCAAAACTTCAACATCTTTCCAAATCTGAAACTTTTCTAAACTCAAAACTTTCCTAATTTAAGACTTTCTTAAGTTGAAACTTTCTTAATTCAAACATTTCCTAAATCGAAAACGTTCCTTTTTCAAAACCTTTCTAAATTCAAACTTTCCCACTTTCAAAACTTCCCTTTTTCGAAACATCCCAAAATTCAAAACTTTCTTATCTTGAAACTTTCTAAATTCTAAGTCTTTCATAAACTAAACTTTTCCTAATTCAAAACATTTCTAAATTCAATATTTTCCCATTTCCAAAACTTTTCAAAAATTAAACTTTCCAAAAATAATACTTTCCTAATTCGAAACTTTCCTAATCTAAATCTTTCCTAAATTTCAAGTTTCCAAATCTTCCAAATCTTCAAATCCAACATTCCAATCCAATCTTTCTTAATCTCAAGTCTTTCCTAGGTCTCCTATCTTTCCTAAGTCTAGGTTTTCTTAAACCTTCTCTTTTTCAAAACAAGTCCAAATCTATCTTTTCAAATCAAAGTCCAATCTTCTCAATTTCAATTTCCAATCTCCTCTTCTAATCTCAAATCATATCCAATTTTCAATTCAATCTCTTTCTTCCAATCCAATCTCTCTCTTCAAATCAATCTATTTTTAATCGGACTCTGGTCCGAACTACGACTGACCTGATTCCCCCCAAAGGGATACGTAGGCAACCTTCATAGGTGCGGTCACAACACTTTTCAAACTTTCAATTCCACCCTCATGGGTGTGGTTTTCAAAATCTTTTCAAATCTCAAATTCCAATCTACTTTCAAACTTCCAATTTCAAATTTCTATTTCTAAATTTTCAAACTTTCCAATTTTAATTGCATCTCTTCAAATCTATTTTCAAATCAAATTAAAATCAAATCAATCTCTTTTTAAATCTATTTTTCAATTATCTTCTATTGCACTTGCATATCATGCATCATGTTAGTTTCTTTTTTTAAACATTGTTTTTCTAAAATGGATAGGATTGAACTATAGTTGGTTAAAGACTCTCATAGGTGAATCTAGGGTAGGTTTACATGTAGGTATCGAAAGGGCGGGGTAGGGTGATGGCTTAGTGCGTCTTCCCTACATGTAACCAACCTCCGAACCTAGATCACTGATGTCAAAGACCAAAAGGAGTTGTGTTTCTAAAAATGGCTAAATGTTTTCCAAAGGTTGCCAAACAACCTGTTTTCTTTAAAACCCTCTTTTGAGGAGATATTTTCAAAATCATTTTCTAAAAACCCTAAGTGTAGTTTTCGGATTATGCTTAGTTTTTAGGTGACCTAACTCACCTTAATCAAGTTAGGTGGCGACTCCGAATCATTTTCAAAAGCCCTTTATTCAAATCAATTTTCAATTCATACCTAGTCACACTCATTCTTCTAGGAGGGTGAGTTCTAACGAGAAAGTACAACATTTTCCCCGCTTGTGTGAGTATTCCTCGAGTGCGCAAAATCTGGGCGCGACAGCTGGCGACTCCACTGGGGACTACTTATAGGGTTAGGCCGTTAGTCATGTCTCTTTACCGTTTACCCATGTAGAGTCTTCAATTAACTTGGTTCAATCCTATTCACTTTAAATTTTCAAAACTAAATTTCCAAAATTGTTTTCAAAAAAAAAAAAAAACATTCGTTTATTCATATTATCTTGTATTATGTTTGTCATCCACGTACTGACACTTGCATCTTTGTTTTGTAGGTGCGCTTTATGTCTAAATTTTATTAACTGCTTTGCATGAATGTGGTGTACAGGATGAATGGGAGTTGTTGGGCTCTTTCCTCCACTTTTAAAAAATCACACACACACTACATGTGCACTTGCATTCTGTATACTTGCATACCCTGATATGTCCTTTCTAGTTAGAAAGGGGGAACGGTATATTGGTTGTAGGCAAGATGCTGTGTCAGTTTCTTCGCCTACGGCCTCTTGATGGTTCCCCCGCTCGGATCACCAACCAATCATGGCACCACCTCGGGGAGTGGGCCTAGGTTTGAAGATCCGGGGACCGAGCCTTTTAGGACACATTAGTTAACCCTCAACCTCATACTCATACAGACACCATGCATAGCTAAACCTCTGTCGGATTTAAAACACGAGCACCGTTTTCAAAATCACGGAGGAAAGGGCGACTGCTCTTACTTTCATTCATACTTGTCTATTCCTGTTGTTATACTGACTGTATTTATATTGTTATAATGCATGTCTTACAGTCCATGCATGCATATTTATTTCAATTGTACATTCTCTTTTTATACTTTTTGCGTATTCATGTTCATGCATTCAATATCCCATGTCAAGACAAGAGTTCCAAGTAACTCAAGTCACTGCATTCTCATGCATATGATCAACCCATTGAGAGTGACACCAACGTTACTCTCCCTTGTATTGAACCTACCCAAACCCTAAGGGTTCCCGCGTAACCCTAAGGACTCATTGCATGCATCTCGATTCATTCCATAGGAGGGGCCCCAATCCCTCTATGCTCACAGAGATAGGATTGCCAAGAAGACAAGGGGCAATCAATCAACAAGGTCTCTCAGCGACCTCCTCGACATCAAATCCAAGGAAGGCGAATCTAAAGACTCAAGAGTAGTTTAGGGTTTCCCGTTGTAAAAGTAGATAGGTGGAAGTCCAAAGGAAAATGTTTCCCCTCCCCTTATTAAAATGTATTTCAAGTCTTTTGTATCTCAAACCCAAAATTTAATGTACCTCTTTATTTTTATGAATGAATGCAAGGATGATTGAAGATTCCTACCTGACAGTAAGGTGTCTGCATACAGGGGCAAATCCCCTATCTCCAAAAGTGAGCCAATACATCATGACTAGTTTCCCTCCTAAAAAGGGGCACCCTAGAACATGCATTGCATAAAACTTTCTAAAAACCAAAAACTGACTTGGGACTTTTGTTTTTGTCTTTTTCTTTCGTCCTCTTCTATTTCTATTTACAGAAGTCATCTCGCACTGAGTCAACATTGCTCCTAAGAAAGGGCAACATCCACCTAGGGATCCCATTATTACTCGACTAAGAGCATCACTGATGGCTGCTAACCCTGAAGAATCCTCTCAAGTCTCTCGGGAGGAGGTCAACGAAATGCGGACTAAGATGGATGAGATGCTCAAACTCATGCAGACTATGGTCATGAAGGATGCTACTGCAGTCCCGTCATCATCTATGACTTCATCCAAGAACCCTGAACCCGCCAATCCAAGGGTCATGCTTCAGTCCGACAACGCAAGAAGGACTAAGGAAGATGCCAAAGGGATCAACACTGAAGAACAGGACAATATGTTGCTTCCACATGCTGTACAGAAGAGTTCCGTAGATCCTCTCAGTTTGAAAATCCAAGGTCTAGAGGATTCACTACGAAGTCTCCATGGCCATGGCAGTTATGGGTCTACTTCCTATGATGAGCTCTGCTTCTTTCCAAATCACCCGAGACCTGCTAAGTTCAAAATGCCCGACTTCCAGAGGTATGACGGCACTGGTGACCCTATCGCTCATCTTCGCCTGTATGCCGGGGCACTGAGTGTTTATAGCAACGATCCGAAGCTCCTCATGCAACTGTTCCAACATAGTCTCACTGGGTCTGCTTTGCAGTGGTTTACCCGTCTAGACCTAAGGAGGATCACCACCTGGATTAAGCTGGTCAACGCATTTAAAGCCTAATATCACCACAACATAGACCTCAGTGCTGACCGTTGGTCCTTGATGGCAATGAGGAAGGGAGAGAAAGAAAGTTTCAAAAGCTATGCCCTTAGATGGAGAGAAGCAGCAGCACAAGTCAATCCCCCTTTAGAAGATAAGGAATATGTTCAACTGTTCATACACACCTTCTCGGGCATATATTATGAAAAGCTTTGCATGTGTGTTGGGAGAAACTTTTCTTAGCTTATCATGCAAGGGGAGATAATAGAAAATGGCCTAAAAACTGGAAGGATCGTTGACCCTTATGCTAAACAAGTTTTAGCAAGCTTAGCAAGGAAGGCGCCCACAGCATCGGAAATGGGTTGAAAGGAAGGAGAAGTGTCTACCATCTTGCTCGGTCAACAATCGCAATGTCACCCCCAACACCAATCCTAGACCCCCGTGGCTACTAAAGCACCTACTTCCGGGCCCATCACAGCCCAACAACATATTAACCCCAATAAGAAGGCCCACCGACGTCGTGCCTTTTCCCCTCTAACTTGCACTCAAACAAAGGCTTATCATGACCTCTTACAGGCCAACCTTTTGACCCCCATACCTGCTCTACTGTTGCCAAATCCTTTACCCCTTACTTTTGACCCGACCCTTGTTTGTGAGTACCATTTTGGAAGACAGGGGCATGACACTGAGCATTGTCTCTTCCTGAAGCACAAGATATAAGATTTGATCGACGCTGGAATCATCATCACCTAGGGGAGGAACCACGCAATGAAGCATAGAAGAAATTGGTGTGATTCTAGGACCTCTCTGAAGGACTTTTTCCGAAGTGCAATAAAAAGGGAAGTCTTCATAAAATTCGTCTGTTTTCTTTTCATCTCTCTATTTCTCGTATATCTTCTTTAAATAAACATTGCATGCCATGTAATCATATTTCTAAATGAAAAGGTGTAGTTTCTAGTTCTTCCCCTTTGTCTCATACTCTTGTGGACGATTATTACTTTTAGGGATTCTTTCCCATTTTGGTAAATGACTTAATTTAAAGGATGGGATAGCATGGGCAACCCATTCAAAAGGGGTAAAAACCTTTGAGAGACTGAGAGAGAGAGTGAGAGATAGGAGGAAGGCAATCTCAACAAAGAGGTGCGAATTCTATTGAAAAGGCGACACTTGCATGATATCCTAGCTAGGCGATGGGTAGCCGAGTCCCCAAAATGATGAGAAGCCATTGTTTTATTTATCCTAAATAAACACTACCCCTTGCTCAGCCCACTAGAGCCGTAACTGATTTTTATTCAGATGTCCCCAAACCAATAACCATCCCTCACACCGGGATAAGCACAGAGTAGTTGATTCGATAGAATATGTAGGGATTCACTGGCCGAAACACATCATCCTTAGAAATATTATCTAAATTTTGTACAAAGGCTTTATGGACTAAGCAATTCAATTTGAAATGATTAGAGGCCCTCAATTCTATTACCATACACAAAAATATTCCCTTTGCTTAAACCACTAGTGCCTCACAGGAAGCGGAAGTTTTCTTTTGGTCAACCCTGATCCGAAACCATCCCCCCACACTGGGGCAGTCAGGCAGCAGAAGATCTGGCAGAGAACGTCATCGACCATCAAGCTGAAGTAACGTGAAGGCTCTATGGATCAAGTAATCTTATTCAAAATGAAGAGAGGCCATCATTTCATTTCCCATACAGTCAAAAGAAACCCCTTGCCAAACCTATTGAGCCATCTATCCTTTTCCTGAAAAAACCCAACCTAGGGATCACTGCCCACATTGGGTAGATTGAACCGCCAAGGAGAAGGTCTAAAGAAAAAGGATCAAAGAATTAGTCGTTCCATAAAAGAAAAGAAAGGACAAGGTAAAGAAAGGGAGTTGCCAAGGGGCAAGAGGCCCAAAAAAAAAAAAATTTCTATCTAAAGAAAGGCCTGAAGAAAACCATGATTAAGTCATCTTCAAAAGCATAATAAGAAGATCAAATGAGAAGGGAGTCATGTTTCCCTCAAAAAGCACATGAAAAGGGTGAAAGAAAAGAGTCGTTTTCACCGTGAGAAGTATATGGTCAAAAGCAAGAAGGAAATCTAAAGGTGATCCTAGGTTACAAAGAAACCCAGTAGAAAAAATAGGTTTGAGCCTTTATCCTTTCTTGTTAAACCCTAACCTATGGCCTGCATTACAACCCTACTAAAGTCCACTCTGATTGAGAAATATTGCTTGATCTAAATGAGCCAGATATGATTCTGAAGCTAGAAGAGGATATTAGGGGATGAAACCCCACTGGAAGACCAACCAAGGATGGTGCGGATCTAAACCTTACTAGAAGTAACGTCAAATTTGAGCCTACATATCCCGTTCATTCATAAACCCCTTAACCTAGCCTATGTTACAGTCCAAATTAAAGTCCTCTCTGATCAGAGAAAATTGCTTAGTCCAAATAAGCCTGAACAATACCAAGACAAGTAGGGTGAGAAAGGAGAATTGGAAGGAAATGCAAGGGGCAATCTCATGCTCCAAGATGTCCTCAGATGGTTTCGGTTTAAACAACCCACTAAAAGAAGATCTTTGAGCCTGAATATCTTTTCATTTCTTACAACCCCTAAACTTAGCCTACAATACGGTCCTAAAAGAAATCTTCTCAGATTGAGGGCTTAGCTGTTTATCGCTCTGCAAAGGGCATGCGAGTTGTCGCTCGAGCCACGGTGGCATTTTGGAGATCTAAGAGAGAAAACCAAGTGAGATCAGAAAAACCCCAAACAGCAACCCTGTAGAAAGTAGGGATAAGATAGCAAACCAAAAGGTCAAGATCCCTGGAGAATGGTGCAAATGCTATCACACCCCGATATGAATGGGACAAAACTGAATGGGGCAGAATCCTGGAAAGGAACAGAATCCTGAGAGTATGGGCCTAAGGGGCAATCCTGGGGTTTTCTTTGTAAATAGTTTATACACATGTAATACTGATACATCCATGACATGTATAACTTGTACATCCATTTGGATTCTTGTGTAGTGTGTATCTATTCATGCATTCAACTGCACTCCTGTATGAGCCTGTTCATTTGTAAGGAAGTAGGTCGTGCATTTAATTGAATTTTTGCATAAATCCGTGCATTTATTACACAAAAAAAAAAGAAAAAAAGAAGAAAAGAGGGGACATTGCATTTAATTCCATTCCTATATGTGCATGCATTCAATTCCACTTCTGCGTGAACCTGTGCAATTATAAAAAGTAGGACACGCATTCAATTATATTCTTATCTAAACTATGTGCATTCATAAAAATAGATCATGCATCTAATCCCGTGTGCAGTCATGAAAAATATATATATATATATGACATGCGTTCACCCTTTACCATGTCATTTTTAAATTATTTTTGTACAAAACTCACCCTATGTCTTTCTCTCTCTCCTAAATAGGAAATAAGGAACAAGGTAAAGTACAAAATGGAGCTACAAAGCCATCCTGTGATCAAGTAACCTTAGACATCTTCAACATTGGCATAAACCTCAGCAAGTTCAGACTTCCCTAGTCGACAAAAAGCAAGGAATGGGGCAATGACCCACCCTCGACCTCCCCAGTCAACCTTGGACTTCCCCAGCGGAGCAGCGTTTCGCCAGACGGAGTGCCGGTTCAAGAGGTATCAGCAGTCAACCTTGGACTTCCCCAGCGGAGCAGCATTTTGCCAGACGGAGTACAGTTCAAGATGTATCAGCAGTCAACCTTGGATGTCCCTAGAGGAGCAGTGTTTCGCCAGACGGAGTACAAGTTCAAGATGTGTCAATTCCCCCCAGAGGAGCATTGTTCTGCCAGATGGAGCGCCAGTTCAAGGAGCATTAATTCCCCAGAAGAGTGTCATTTTTACCAAATAAAATACCAAGCATCGACCAGCTACTCAAGGTAACTGTTCTTTGAATTCCAATTATTTTCAAGTCCCTCCAATCGCCTTGCGGTCAACATGGGGCTCTTACTTTATCATTTTCTATCTTTGACAAGCAAAGACAGAAAAAGAGGGGCAGCTGTAAGCACCCCATTTTTGCCCGCTCGGCAATCTCCAAGCTGACCAAGCTCACTTTCACACATCACATGCATATTTAGACTCTAAGCCTACCTTTTTAATTTGAATTTAGTCCACCAGTCGCTTCTCGGGCCCTTAGGACCCACTTGAAGCTAAATGACCGTTTTGCCCCTAGGCATCCGAATGCCCCGGGAACCACACCGGCTCTGGGTATCAAACCGGTAACCCTCCTAAGGTTACTTTTTATAGTGTTCTCAACCTTCCTTTACCTTTTCGGATCATTCCGAGTCAGTTCCGGCAAACCCGATACAAAATGATCGTTTTGCCCCTAGTAGGCCGGTCTCCTTTTCCGACCACGCCGGCTCTGGGAATCAAACCGGCAACCTCTGGGAACATTCTAAATAATGTTTCCAGATCCCAAGTCTTCTTCCGGGACAGTCCGAGTTCGCCTCGGCAGCTTCCCGGTCTAATTGACCGTTTTGCCCCTAAGGGCCCGGTCAACCTTTCCGATACATCTTATCCTCACTTTTCAAGTCAAATACCTCCAAGACACTATTTTAAGTGTTCCTACTCCTTTCCGGCCTTCCAGGTCATTCCCAGCTCCTTCAAATCATTCCCGGACTTTCCGGAGTCACTCCTAGTGAAGCCAGGCTAAAAATTGCATGGTAGTCACTAGTACAGGCGCCCAAATCTAGTCAAAGATACGTTGCTTGCCGAACTTAAATCTTTCCTAATTAGTTGGAGCCACTAGTAGTAGTGCCAAGCCAAAAAAATGGCCTGGCACCACTCCTAGCGACGCTAGTATAAAATTTGGCCTAGCGCCACTATAACAGGCGCCAGTGTTATCCAACCTCTATAAATACAAAGCCTCATTCAACGTGAAAAGGGTCTGCAAACTTAACCTAAAAATCATATATTTCGATATACAGAGCTCGAGCACCTCCAAAACCCTAGTTTCCTTAGGTTTTCCAAACCCTAGCCACCCTACACAAACCCTAGCCTCCTATACACTTATACACTCCCCCATACACTCATACACTAGCCTTCAACCATTCTTTGAAGACTTGAAGAGCTGCAATCCAAAGCTCGAAGACAACTTTTGAAGATTGAAGACGAAGATCAAGACCGAAGAACGAAGAAAGCAAGGCGCGCAAAATAACAAGACATATGGTAGGCTCCCTATTTAAATTTCCGCACTTCCCCCCTCTCTCTTCTCTCTCCTAACTCACTTGGGTTTTCTCTATTTTAATCTCCCATCTCTTTCCCCCCTTTCTTTGCATGCTTGAAACAAGGGGATTCCTGGTCCATGTGTAGGATTGGGCTATTGGAGAGTCACCGTGTCGGGGGCTTTCTTCTAGTCTAACCAAAGACCACGTGGGTCCGGCCCCCTTGATTATGTGGTGAAGCCTTAGCCTTGTATGTTCACGACCCCAAATTGCATTATGCATATCATAATCTTGCATCTTCCAAAATCCGTTTTCAAAGTTGTTTTCAAAATCGTTTTCAAACTTGTTTTCAAAATTGCATAAAAATTTCTTTTTCAAAAACTTGTTTTCAAAACCACAATTCTAGGGTGATTCTAGCCTTTCCATGGCTAGGGTTGCTTCAGAAAAGTGTTAAATTAAAAGTGACATTTTTTGTCTATATTTTCAAATCTTATTGTTTTCCAAAACCACTTTCTTAAAGTGGTTCTAGCCCTCTTATGGTTAGAATCGCTTTAGGAAAGTGAGACGTTTTCATACTTTCCAAAAAACTCTCTCTTCAAAAATTTCTTCCTAAAAATCTCTTTTTCAACATACTTTCCTAAAACTCTCATCTTCAAAATTGTTTTCAAAAACTCCCTTCCAAAATCTATTTTTCAAAACTCTCTTTTTCAACTCCTCTCCAAAATCTTTTCCTCAAAATTCACTTTCTAAAAACACTCCCTAGATTCACCTTCCTAAAAACTCTCTCCAAAAACCTTTCTAAACAACTCTCTTTCCAAAATCTTCCTTCTAGAAATTTTCTCTCTAGGATTTTCCTTCTAAAATCTACGTTTCTAAAAACACACTTTCCAAAACTCCTTCTCTTTAAAATCTTTTTCCAAAAACTCCCTCTTCAAATTCACTTTCCAAAAATTCCTCCCTAGGATTCCCTTCTAGAAAACCTTCGTTTCCAAAAACGTACTTTCCAAAAACTCTTTTCTTAGAGCCCAAGTCAAGCCTTAGAGCCCACAATTAGGAAACCCTAATTTTCTTTCCAAAAACATGATTTTCAAACTTTGCCCCAAACCTAGGTTTCCAAAATCTCTTGTTTTCACATCCAAACTATACATGTTTCTAAAATCTCTTTTCTACGTCAAAACTATAATTTTCCAAATCTAGGGTTTCTAGAATCTCCTTTTCCAAATCTTTGCCAAATCTTATCTTCCCTTTAGGAAACCGAATCAAATCTCCCCGTTTAGGAAACTAGATCCCATCCTCCGTTTTTGGAAACAAAATCAAATCTTTTCTTTTAGAGACCAAATCCAATCCCTTCCAAATCCAAATCTTTCCTAATTCAAATCCTTCCTAAACTTCCACTTTCCTAAACCTTAAGTTTCCAAAAACTTGAACTTAAAAATCTTTCCTAATTCAACCCTTTCCTAATTCTACATTCTTTTCAAATCTTAACTTTTCAAACCTAAGTTTTCAAACTTTTCCTTAACTCAAACCTTTCCTAATTTCAAGATTTTCTAAAACTCTAAAACTTTCAAAATCTTAAACTTTCTAAATTTCAAATCCTTCCAAATTCAAAACTTTCTAAATTTGAAACTTTCTTAAGTTCAATCTTTCTAAACTTCCAAACTTTCTAAATTCTAAACTTTCTGAAACTTCAACATCTTTCCAAATCTAAAACTTTTCTAAACTCAAAACTTTCCTAATTTAAGACTTTCTTAAGTTGAAACTTTCTTAATTCAAACATTTCCTAAATCGAAAACGTTTCTTTTTCAAAACCTTTCTAAATTCAAACTTTCCCACTTTCAAAACTTTCCTTTTTCGAAACATCCCAAAATTCAAAACTTTCTTAACTTGAAACTTTCTAAATTCCAAGTCTTTCCTAAACTAAACTTTTCCTAATTCAAAACATTTCTAAATTCAATATTTTCTCATTTCAAAAACTTTTCAAAAATGAAACTTTCCAAAAATAACACTTTCCTAATTCAAAACTTTCCTAATCTAAAACTTTCCTAAATTTCAAGTTTTCAAATCTTTCCAAATCTTCCAAATCCAACATTCCAATCCAATCTTTCTTAATCTCAAGTCTTTCCTAGATCTCCTATCTTTCCTAAGTCTAGGTTTTCTTAAACCTTCTCTTTTTCAAAACAAGTCCAAATCTATCTTTTCAAATCAAAGTCCATTCTTCTCAATTTCAATTTCCAATCTCCTCTTCTAATCTCAAATCAAATCCAATTTTCAATTCAATCTCTTTCTTCCAATCCAATCTCTCTCTTCAAATCAATCTATTTTCAATCGGACTCCAGTCTGAACTACGACTGACCTGATTTCCCCCAAAGGGATACGTAGGCAACCTTCATAGGTGCGGTCACAACACTTTTCAAACTTTCAATTCCACCCTCATGGGTGTGGGTTTCAAAATCTTTTCAAATCTCAAATTCCAATCTACTTTCAAACTTCCAATTTCAAATTTCTATTTCTAAATTTTCAAACTTTCCAATTTCAATTCCATCTCTTCAAATCTATTTTCAAATCAAATTAAAATCAAATCAATCTCTTTTTAAATCTATTTTTCAATTATCTTCTATTGCACTTGCATATCATGCATCATGTTAGTTTCTTTTTTTAAACATTGTTTTTCTAAAATGGATAGGATTGAACTATAGTTGGTTAAAGACTCTCATAGGTGAATCTAGGGTAGGTTGACATGTAGGTATCGAAAGGGCGGGGTAGGGTGATGGCTTAGTGCGTCTTCCCTACACGTAACCAACCTCCGAACCTAGATCACTGATTTCAAAGACCAAAAGGAGTTGTGTTTCTAAAAAGGGCTAAATATTTTCCAAAAGTTGCCAAACAACCTGTTTCCTTTAAAACCCTCTCTTAAGAAGATATTTTCAAAATTGTTTTCTAAAAACCCTAAGTGTAGTTTTCGGATTATGCTTAGTTTTTAGGTGACCTAACTCACCTTAATCAAGTTAGGTGGCGACTCTGAATCTTTTTCAAAAGCCCTTTATTCAAATCAATATTCAATTCAAACCTAGTGGCACTCATTCTTCTAGGAGGGTGAGTTCTAACGAGAGAGTACAGCATTTTTTCCGCTTATGTGAGTATTCCTTGAGTGCGAAAAATCTGGGCGCGACAATATGCACGTGTAGGAAAAGAGAATTAAAAAATAGATTTGGAAAGAGATTGATTTGAAATTGATTGGATTTGAAAATAGATTTGAAATTGGAAAGTTTGAGAAATTAGAAATAGAAATTTGGAAATAGAATTCAGAAATTTGAATTTTGAAAACAGATTAGAGATTTGAAAAGACTATAGAATTTGAGATTTGGAAAATGTGATGGAATTTGAAAGAAGTTATGACGGCACCCATGAGAGTTGCCTACGTATCCCTTTAGGGGAATCAGGCCAGTCGTAGTTCGGACAAGAGTCCAATTGAAAAAAGATTGATTTGAAAGAAAGAAATTGAATTGGAAATTGGATTAGAAAATTAAGAGAATGAACTTAGAATAGAAAATTGAAAATTGGAATTTAGAATTCTGGAATTGAAGAGATTGGATTTTGATTTGAAAAGATAGAACTTGGAAGAAAGATTTAGACTTGTTTTGGAAAAATGGAGGTTTAGAAAACCTAGACTTAAGAACGAGACTTAGGAAAGATTTGACTTGACTTAGAAGGTTTAAGAGATTAGTAAAGATTAGATTTAGAAAATGTTTGAATTAGGAAAGGTCCGATTTAGGAAAGTTTCGAATTAGGAAAGGTCCAATTTAAGAAAGGTCCGATTTAAGAAAGTTTCGAATTAGGAAATGTTCGATTTAAGAAAGTTTTCAAATTAGGAAAGTTTCATCTTAGGAAAGTTTTAGGTTTAGAAAAGTTTTGAAATTAGAAAGTTTCATTTTAAGAAAGGTTTTGAAATAGGAAAGTGTTGAATTTAGAAACGTTTTGAATTAAGAAAAGTTTAATTTCAGAAAGGTTTAGAATTTAGAAAGTTTCAAGTTAAGAAAGTATTGAATTTTGGAATGTTTTGAAATAGGGAAGTTTTAAAAGTGGGAAAGTTTAGAAAACAAGGAAGTTTTGAAAATAAGAAAGTTTTGAGTTTAGAAAGCTTTGGATTTGGAAAGATCTGAAATGTCGAAAGTTTAAAATTTTGAAAGTTTTAGAGTTTTAGAAAATCTTGAGATTAGGAAAGGTTTGAGTTTAAGATAGGTTTGAAAGCTTAGATTTGAAAAGTTGAGATTTGGAAAGAGGTAGAATTAGGAAACAGTGGAGTAAGGAAGGACGTGGAAATTGAGTTTTAAAATTTAGGAAAGATTTTTATCTTCAAGTTTTGGAAACTTAAGATTTAGGAAAGGAGAAGCTTAGGAAGGATTCAAATTAGGAAAGAATTGGATTAGGAAGAGAATGGATTTGGTTTCTAAAAGAAAATGTTGGATTTTGTTTCCAAAAACGGAGGATTGGATTTGGCTAAGGATTTGGAAAGGGAAGTTTAGAAACCCTAGATTTGGAAGGTTATAGTTTTGATATAGAAAAGAGGTTTTGGAAATATGTAAAGTTAGGATGTGAAAACAAGAGATTTTGGAAACCTAGATTTGGGACAAAGTTTGAAAATCATGTTTTTGGAAAGAAAATTAGGGTTTCCTAATGGTTAGCTCTATGGCTTGACTTGGGCTTTAAGAAAAGAGATTTTTGGAAAGTGCGTTTTTGGAAACGAGGGTTTTTAGAGGAGAATCGTAAGGAGGAATTTTTGGAAAGTGAATTTAAAGATAGATTTTTTGGAAAAAGATTTTAAAGAGAAAGAGTTTTTGGAAAGTGTGTTTTTAGAAACGAAGATTTTAGAAGAAAAATCCTAGAGGAGAGTTTCTAGAAGGAAGATTTTGAAAAAAGAGTTTTTAGAAGGATTTTTGGAAAGAGATTGTTGGAGAGAGTTTTTAGGAAAGTGAATTTAGGGAGTGTTTTTAGAAAGTGAATTTTGAGGAGAAAGAGTTTTTGGAAAAGAGTTGAAAAAGGAAGCTTTGAAAAATAGATTTTGGAAGGAGTTTTTGAAAACAACTTTGGAAAGGAGGGTTTTAGGAAAGTATGTTGGAAAAGAGATTTTAGGAAGAGATTTGAAAAGAGAATTTTTTGGAAAGTATGAAAACGTCTCACTTTCCTAAAGCGATTCTAGCCATAAGAGGGTTAGAACCACTTTAAGAAAATGGTATTGAAAACAAGGAATTGCAAATATGGACCATGCCGGTCACTTTGAATGTAGCACTTTCCTAAAGCAATCCTAGCCATGGAAACACTAGAATCACCCTAGGATTGTGATTTTGAAAACATGTTTTTGAAAAAGAGGATTTTGATGCAATTTTGAAAACGATTTTGAAAACAATTTTGAAAACGACTTTGAAAACGGTTTTTGGAAGATATAAGATTATGATATGCACAATGCAATTTTGGAGTCGTGAACATACAAGACTAAGGCTTCACCACATAATCAAGGGGGCCGGATCCACGTGGTCTCTGGTTAGACTAGAAGAAAGCCCCCGACACGGTGACTCTCTAATAGCCCAATCCTACACATGGACCGGGAATCCCCTTGTTTCAAGCATGCAAAGAAAAGGGGGAAAGAGATGGGGGATTAAAATAGAGAAAACCCAAGTGGGTTGGAGAGAGAAGAGAGAGGGGGAAGTGCGGATATTTAAATGGAGAACCTACCTTGTATCTTGTTTATTTTGCGTGCCTTGCTTTCTTCGGTCTTCATCTTTGTCTTGATCTTTGTCTTCAATCTTCAAGAGTTGTCTTCAAGCTTTAGATTGCAGCTCTTCAAGTCTTCGAAGGAGGGTTGAAGGTTAGTGTATGAGTGTATGGGGATGTATAGGAGTGTATATGAGGTTAGGGTTTGTGTATGGTGGCTAGGGTTTGGAAAACCTAAGGAGGCTAGGGTTTAGGAGGTGATCGAGCTTTGTATATCGAAATATAGGATTTTTAGACTAAGTTGACGGATCCTTTTCACGTTGGAGGAGGCTCTGCATTTATAGAGGTTGGACAACACTAGCGCCTGTTGCAGTGGCGCCAGGCCAAACTTTACATTGGTACCACTAGGAGTGGCACCAGGCCATTTTTTGGCTTAGCCTGTACTAGTGACTACCATGCAATTTTTAGTCTGGCTTCACTAGGAGCGACTTGGAAAGTCCGAGAATGATTTGAAGAAGTTGGGAATGACCTGGAAGGCCGGAAAAGAGCAGGAACACTTAAAATAGTGTCCTGGAGGTATTTGACTTGAAAAGTGAGTATAGGATGTGTCGGAAGGGTTGACCGGGCCTTTAAGGGCAAAACGGTCAATCGGATTGGAAAGCTGCTGGGACGGACTCGGATTGTCCCGAAAGAAGACTTGGGATTTGGAAACATTATTTAGAATGTTCCCAAAGGTTTCCAGTTTGATACCCAGAGTCGGGGTGGTTGGAAAAGGTGATCGGCCCACCAGGGGCAAAACGGTCATTTCGCACTGGGTTTACCGGAACTGACTCAGAATGATTCGAAAGGATAAAGAAAGGTTGAGGACACTATAAAAAGCATTCTCAGGAAGTTACCGGCTTGATAACCAGAGCCAGTGTGGTCGGAAAAGGAGACCAGCCTACTGGGGCAAAACAGTCATTTTGCACCGGGTTGGCCAGAACTGAATCGGAATGATCCGAAAAGATAAGAAACGGTTGAGAATACTATAAGAAGTATCTCAGAAGGTTACCGGTTTGATACCTAAAGCCGATGTGGTTCCCAGGGTGTTTGGATGCCTAGGGGCGAAATGGTCATCTTGACCGAAAAGTCTCGGAAAAGGTCCAAGGGGTAGTTTGGTTATTTTTCACCAAAGTAGGCTAACAGTCACTGGTGTTGACCTGGGTTTTGAGTGTTTCCACCACTCTGACGGCGGTCGTCGTGACACAGGGGTTTATTGGCAATTCCCTATATCGACCTATTTGTGAGTATTTCTGTTACTCTAACGGTTGTGATATTTAAGAGTATTTTTGCTACTCGGACCGTCTAGAGGAATAAACTATCTTGAGAGAGGGATTGGAAAGGGGTCTTATCATCTCCCAAAAGACGTGCCTGGATTGGAACCGTCTCGAGGAATAAATTGTCTCGAGAGAGGGGTTGGAAAGGGGACTTACCGTCTTTGAAAAGATACGCTTGGATTAGAACCGTCTCGAGGAATAAACTGTCTCGAGAGAGGGGTTGGAAAGGGGACTTACCGTCTTTGAAAAGACGTGCCTGGATTGGAACCGTCTCGATGAATAAACTGTCTCGAGAGAGGGGTTGGAAAGGGGACTTACCGTCTTCAAAAAGACGGGCCTGATTTGGAACCATCTCGAGGAATAAACTGTCCCGAGAGAGGGATTGGAAAGGGGTCTTACTGTCTTCGAAAAGATGTGCCTGGATTGGAACCATCTTGAGGAATAAACTGTCCTGAGAGATGGATTGGAAAGGGGTCTTACCGTCTCCGAAGAGACGTGCCTGGATTGGAACCGTCTCGAGGAATAAACTGTCCCAAGAGAGGTGTTGGAAAAGGGTCTTATTGTCTCCGAAAAGACATGCCTAGATTGGAACCGTCTCGAGGAATAAACTGTCTCGAGAGAGGGGTTTGGAAAGGAAAGGACAATGCCCCTAAGGGCATTTTGGTCATTTTGCCTCTATTTGGGCTTGGTGGGCCCGCGAAGCGATGGACAGATGGGATTTGGACTTAGAAAATCGATTTCGATTGGAATACGCCCACAATGACTTGAAAACAAGTCTGGACGGAGTGTAGACTGTCGAGCGGTCAAAAATGGGGTGCTTACAGTAACCAAATTTTCAAAATTGTTTTAAAAAGAAAATGCATTTATTCATATTATCTTGTATTATGTTTGTCATCCACATACTAACACTTGCATCTTTGTGTTGTAGGTACATATTTTGTTTAAATTTTATTAACTGCTATGTATGAATGTGATGAACAGGATGAATGGGAGTTGTTGGACTCTTTTCTCTATTTTTAAAAATCACACACGCACTGCATGTGCACCTGCATTCTGCATACTTGCATTATTACCCTAATATGTCCTTTCTAGTTAGAAAGGGGGAACAGTATATTGGTTGTGGGCAAGATGTTGTGTTAGTTTCTTTGCCTACGGCCTCTTGATGGTTCCCCCGCTTGGCTCACCAACCGATCATGGCACCATCTCGGGGAATGGGCCTAGGTTTGAAGATCCGGGGGCCGAGCCTTTTTAGGATGTATTAGTCAACTCTCAACCTCATACTCATATAGACACCATGCATAGCCGAACCTCTACCGGATTTAAGACACGAGCACTGTTTTCAAAACCATGGAGGAAAGGGCGACTGCTCTTACTTTCATTTATACCTGCTAATTCTTGTTGTTATATTGACTGTATTCATACTATTATAATGCCTGTTTAACTGCTCATGCATACACGTTTACCTTGCTAGTGCATTCTCTTTCTTTATACTCTTTGCATACCATGCATTCAATATTCCATGTCAAGACAAGAGTTCCAAGTAACTCAAGTCACTGCATTCTCATGCATATGATCAACCCGTTGAGAGTAACACCAAGGTCACTCTCCCTTACATTAAACCTGCCTAAACCCTAAGGGTTCCCATGTAACCCTAAGGACTCATTACATGCATATCAATCCATTCCATAAGAGGGGCCCCAATCACTCTATGCTCATGGAGATAGGATTGCCATGAAGACAATGGGCAACCAATCAGTAAGGTCTTTCAGCGACCTCCTCGACATCAAATCCAAGGAAGGCGAATCCGAAGACTTAAGAGTAGTTTAGGGTTTTCCTTTGTAAAAGTAGATAGGTGGAAGTCCAAAGGAAAATGTTCCCCCTCCCCTTATTAAAATGTATTTCAATTCTTTTTGTATCTTAAACTCAAAATTTAATATACTTCTTTACTTTTATAAATGAATGCATGGATAGTTGAAGGTTCCTACTTGACGATAAGGTATCTGCATACAGGGGCAAATTCCCTATCTCCAAAAGTGAGCAAATACATCATGTTTAGTTTCTCTCTCAAGTAGGGGCACCCCTAGGACATGTATTACATAGAAATTTTCAAATCAAGGTGCGAACTCTTCTCTTGTTTCTTGTCTTCTGTCTTGCCCCTCCTCATCTCCAAATACTAAGAGAATCGAAGGCAAAAGCAAGACAAGCAGGGGGTTTTCTTAATCACTCTCTTATTATTAACGTATTGCTTACACGTTTACTTCTTTTACGCTCATGCATCTATATCCATTCAGAGACAAGAGTTCCAAGAAACTCAAGTCATTTTATTCTCATGCATCTAATCAACCGTAAAGAGAAAGGAGCAATCCAATCTCATGTTAATCGAACCTATCAAAACTCCTAAAGGTTCCTCAACCCTAAGGATTCATGGCATGCATAGAATTATATCTCGAGAGGGGCACAAATCTCTCTCAGTCCATAGAGGCGGGATTGCCTAAATAAGGAAATATCAACCGGCCCACGCCGAAGAGGTATTGTATTGCATAATAGGGGCAAAACCCCACCTCTTGAATGGACTTGTCATCATGCCTAGATTCCCTCAAAAAAGGGACCTCCATAGGACATGCATCGCATAGAACCTCCAACTTCACATACTGACTGCATTCTGTTTTTCTTTTTCTTTTTGTAGGTTAAAGAGCATGACTAAATTCATGGAATCCCTCTAGTACCCCACCAAGTTCAAACTCATGGAAGAATGAGCCTAGTTGTTAGAAGAGGCCAAACCTATATTAAGGAGAAAGAAGAACTAACCATCCATCTGCAAGACGTTACCTCCCCGCCATGCCGCGATAATCACTGTCCATACAGAAAAAGGCTTCATCGTTTGCAAAGTTCTGTCAGACATGTGCATTACTGCAAAAGAATCTCTTAACTTCCGAATGCATGCCAAACACTGCAAGAGATCTGTTAATCTACCCTCTGTCGATTGGTGATACACCTAAAGAATGAAATGCCAAAGAAGCTAGCAGTTTCAAAATCCTGTCGGGGGTTTCTCACCAAGAGATCCATAAGAAAAGAGAGATTTCCATAAAATTCATCTATTTTCTTTACGTCTTTCTATTTCTCGCATTTCTTCTTTAAATAAACATTGCATGCCCTGTAATTATGTTTTTAAATGAAAATAGGTAGTTCCCAGTTTATCCCCTTTGTTTCATACCCTCGTGGATGATTGTCACATTTAGGGATTCTTTCCCATTTGGTAAATGACTAGACTTGGAGGATGGGATAGCATAGGCCACCCATTTAAAAGGGGTTAAGACCTTTGAGAGATAAAGCAAGAGTGAGAGATAGGGGAAAGGCAGTCCCAACAAAAAGGTGTGGAGTTCATTGAAAATGCGACACTTGCATGATATCCTAGTTAAGCGATGGGTAGCCGAGTTTTCAAAATGATGAGGAGCCATTGTTTTATTTATCCCAAATAAACATTATCCTTTGCTTAGCCCACTAGAGCCGTCAGTGATCTTTTTTTCAAATATCCCCAAACCTATAACCATCCCCCACATTGGGGTAAGCATAAAGTAGTTGATTCGGCATAAACACACCATTTTAGAAACATTGTCTAAATTTTGTATAAAGGCTTTATGGACTAAGCAATTTAATTTGAAGTGATGAAAGGCCCTTATTTCTCCTACCATACACAAAAATATCCCCTTTGCTTAACCCACTAGTGCCTCGCAGAAAGCAGAAGATTCTTTGTTAACCCCGATCCGAAACCATTCCCCCACACTGGGGCAGACAGGTAGCAAAAGATCTGGTGGAGAATGTCATCGACCATCAAGTTGAAGTAATGTGAAGGCTCTATGGATCAAGCAATCCTGTTCAAAATGAAGAGGGGCCCTCATTTCATTTCCCATACAGTTAAAAGTAATCCTTGTCAAACTTATTGAGCCAGTTACTTTTTTCTCTAGAAAGAAACCCCAACCAAGGGATCACCGCCCACAATGGGTTAGATTGAATTGTTAAGAAAAAGGTCAAAGGAGAGAAGGGTTTGCAGAATTGTTCATTTCATAAAAAGAAAGAAAAGAGATGAAAAAGAACAGCAAAGGAAAAGAAGTTGCCAAGGGGCAGGAGGCCGAAAAGGAAAATGTTTGTATTATCTTGAAGAACATATAGAAAGGCTAGATGTTAGGGGACAAATGTCAGACAACTCCGATACAAGGTCAAGGATTAGGCTACAAGAAAGGTGAACTCTTTAAATAATATATTTTCAAAGGTGATCCTAGGTAATAAGAAAGCCCAATAGAAGCAATAGGTTTGAGCCTTTACCCTTTCTTGTTAAACCCCAAACCATGGCCTACATTACAACCTTACGAAAGTCCTCTCTGATTGAGAAAGATTGCTTGATCTAAATGAGCTGGATGTGTTGTGGAAGCTATAGGAGGATATCAGGGGATGAAACCCCAGTGAAAGACCAACCAAGGATGGTGCGGATCCAAACCCTACTGGAAACAACATCAAATTTGAGCCTACATATCCCGTTCATTCATAAACCCCTTAACCTAGCCTACGTTACGGTCCAAATTAAAGTTTTCTTCGATCAAAGAAAATTGCTTAGTCCAAATAAGCCTGAATAATACTGAGACAACTAGGCTGAGAAAGGAGAACTGGAAGGGAATGCAAGGGGCAATCTCATGCTTCAAGGTGTGCTCAGATGGTTTTGGTTTAAACAACCCACTAAAAGAAGATCTTTGAGCCTAAATATTCCTTTATTTCTTACAACCCCTAAACCCAGCCTACATTATGGTCCTAAAAGAATTATTCTCAGATTGAGGGCTTAGCTGTTTATCGCTCTACAAAGGGCATGCGAGTTGTCGCTCGAGCCATGGTGGCATTTTGGAGATCTGAGAGAGAAACCCAAGTGAGCTCAGAAACACCCCAAATAGTAACCCTGTAGAAAGTAGGGATAAGATAGCAAACCAAAAGGTTAAGGTCCCTAGAGAATGGAGCAAATGTTATCACACCTCGATGAGAATGGGACAAAACTAAATGGGGCAGAATCTTGGAAAGGAACAGAATCCTGAGAGTATGGGCCCAAGGGGCAATCCTGGGGTTTTCTTTGTAAATAGTTTATATATATATAGTACTATTGCATACATGACATGTATAACTTGTAAATCCATTTAGACTCCTGCGAAGTTTGTATCTATTCATGCATTCAACTGCATTCCTGTATGAACCTGTTCATTTGTAAGGAAGTAGGTCACACATTTAACTCAATTCTTACATAAATCTGTGCATTCATCACAAAAAATAGGAGACATTGCATTTAAGTCTATTCTTGTATGTGCATTATCTAAAAGTATAGCATGTATTCATTTCCACTTCTGCGTGAACCTGTGCATTCGTAAAATAAAAAAAAGTAGTATATGCATTCGATTCAATTCTTATATAAGCATGTGCATTCATAAAAAATAGATCATGTATTTAATCCTATGTGCAATCATTATTAAAAATGATGACACCCTTTATCGGGGCATTTTTAAACTATTTTTGTACAAAAACTCACTCTTTGTCTTTCTGTCTCTCTCAAATAGGAAACAATGAACAAGGTAAAACATAAAAAGGAGCTAAAGCCACCCCTCAGACATCTCCAGTACTGGCTCATACAGCAGAAAGCTCAGATTTTCATAACCAACAAGAAACAGAGAATGGGGCAATGGCCCACCCTCGACCTCCCCAATCAAACGACTTCGAAAGAGGGGTAGTGAATAAGTGTCTAATCACTCAAAGTTGGAATAATGAAGCACATCCCCAACAATGAGCATTGCCCCCCCCCCCCCCCCCCCCCCCGCCCCCGCCAAAGTCTAGTAAGGCTCACGAAGGTCTGTCCCACAACCATAGGAGCATATGGGTGTCCTTCACGAATCTTGGCGAGCAACGCACGCAATCAATGGCCCACCGAGTCACCCCCTCGTGGAAAATCAACAAGTTCAAGAGAAACAGGGCTAGCGCTATCATGGAAAATGAATTAATCTTGAGAAGTATGTCAATCCCCTAAATGAGCTCTCCTATGCATTGCAAACTCAGAATGTGAGAACAAGAGCTTCATTGGGACATAAGAAAACTAGGGGCAAGAGATTAGAAGAAAAGACTGCACACGGAATCCAAGTTGAAATGAGACAACTATGACGCAGCCAGAAGAAAAAATAGGTCCCACAATGTCAGCCAAATCTTCTCGAAGACCTAGGAGGAAATCATACTCGTGATTAGAGGGAGCGAGCTCATGGAAAAGAGACAGGTCAGGTGGCCAAAAGGGAACCACTATCAGAAAACAAGCTACACTAATAGGAGAAAAGCCATGCAACCAAAGGACCTGCAAAAAACGTCTCACTCATGTGGAGGATACCTATCATCCCAAATCCACAGTCGACTCAATATAATGTCGTCCATCGTAAAGGACAGAAGTGGAAAACCCCGGCATCCATTTCCTCTTCAAATGTTTGCTTGACTGAAGGGAAGGAGTCGGTTGGAAACCTTCTTCCCCCTTCCATTCTAGCTTGAGGATACCCTGCTAGTTGATTTGTGACTACCTCTGGAGCGACTGGAGCTGCCAACAAGAATCTGTTCGGGCCATCTTCCCGAAGCGGTGTCTCTTCTCAAAACCCTCATCGCCTGCGTCCGCCATCCTAAAAGGTATGTCAAGGTAAGAGGTATTAGTATTCGATATATGCAGTTCAAAAGATAAAGAAATAAAAGCAACAAAGAAATAATAATGATAATAACCAAAGGTGAAACATAAATAAAAAGGAAGGACACAACTTCCATATATATCCTATTCAAACCAACTTAAAGGGTTTCTTAAACTTTTCATTCAAAGGTTTTTTTCTAAAATCAACTCTCAAAGGTTTTTTAAAAAGTTATTTTTCCAAAAACAATTTTTGAATAGTTTCGTAACTTCTTCCCTTCAAGAGTTTCTTTTTCAAAATCAGTTTCCAAGGGGTTTCCTATTATTTTCCTCCAAAAGTTTTCAAAAAACTCTTTCTTCTAAAAATTCCTTTCCAAAATCGATTTTCAAAAGGTTTTCTAATTCTCTCTTCCAAAAGTTCATCTTCAAAATCACTTCTTAAAATCAAATTCTACTTCGAAAATCAGGGTCAAAAATCATTTTCAAAATCATATCTCAAATTTTTTCAATCCATCTCCAAGTTTTTCTAATTCAGTTCTTCAAGAAAATCCCTTTTCCAATCAGGCTTAAGATTCCCCCCAGACTATTCTTTAAAAAGAGTCTTGAATAAAATAAATCCTGAAAAATTTTCAAGGTTTCACTCCAAAAATTCTTCCTTCCAAAACTTCTATTAAGTTCCAAAGTTTTCCATCCTACATCCTTGTCAATCTCAAAAAATTTTCAAATCCGAAAGAGTTCTTAAATTCTTACCTCCAAAATGTCTCCTAAAATGCTATTTTCCAAAATCTTTCCAGGTTTTCTATCCAACAAGATTTCAAAATTCAAGCCTTAGATCAAAATGAATTTCTTACACATTCTGGGCAGCTTTGCCCCTTTTCCCGCCAAATCTCACTTTCGAAGGCCTTTTTGGGCCCGTTATCAATTTTCGACCCCCGTTGTCGATAGATTTCCAATGTCCGTCCCTCCGATTGCCTCGTGGTCAACATGGGACTCTTACTTTTATCGTTTTCTGTCTTTGACAAGCAAAGATAGAAAAGGAGAGGCAGTTGTAAGCACCCCATTTTTGACCGCTCGGCAGCCTATGCTTTGTCCCGACTTGTACTCAAATCAATATGGACGTATTCCAATCGAAACCAACCTTCTAAGTCCAAATCCCGTCTGTCCATCGCTTCGCGGGCCTGCTAGTCCCAAATAGAGGCAAAATAACCAAAATGCCCTTAGGGGCATTGTTCTTTCTAATTCCAACTCCAACCCCTCTCTCGAGACAGTTGATTCCTCGTGACGATAAATCTACTCCAATCAGGAATGTCTTTTCGAAGATGGTAAGTCCCCTTTCCAGCCCCTCTCTCAAGACAGTTTATTCCTCGAGACGGTTCCAAATCAGGCACGTCTTTTCGAAGACGGTAAGTCTCCTTTCCAATCCCTCTCACGAGACAGTTTATTCCTCGAAACGATTCCAAATCAGGCATGTTTTTTTGAAGACGGTAAGTCCCCTTTCCAATCCCTCTCTCGAGACAATTTATTCCTCGAGACGGTTTCAAATCAAGCACATCTTTTCGAAGACAGTAAGTCCCCTTTCCAATCCCTCTCTCGAGACAGTTTATTCCTCGAGACGGTTCCAAATCAGGCACGTCTTTTCGAAGACGGTAAGTCCCTTTTCCAATCCCTCTCTTGAGACAGTTTATTCCTCGAGATGATTATAAATCAGGCACCTCCTTTCGGAGACAATAAGACCCCTTTCCAATCCGTCTCTTGAGACAGTTTATTCCTCGAGACGGTTCGAGTAGTAGAAATACTCGCAAACATCACAACCGTCCGAGTAGCGAAAATACTCGTAAACAGGTCGATATAGGGAATTGCCAACAAACCCTTGTGTCACGACGACCGCTGTCAGAGTGACTGAAACACTCAAAACCCAAGTCAACACCAGCGCCTGCTAGCCCACTTTGGTAAAAAATGACCAAACTGCCCCTTGGGCCTTTTCTGAGACTTTTCGGTCAAGATGATCATTTCGCCCCTAGGCATTCGTATGCCCCGGGAACCACACTGGCTCTAGGTATCAAACCAGTAACCTCCTGGGAATACTTCTTATGGTATTCCCGAACTTCCTCTACCTTCTCGGATCATTCTGAGTCAATTCCGGCAAACCCGGTACAAAATAACCGTTTTGCCCCTGGAGGGCCGATCGCCTTTACCAACCATACCGGCTCTGGGTATCAAACCGATAACCTCCCAAGAATGCTTTTTATAGTATTCTCAACCTCTCTTCATCCTTTCGGATCATTCCGAATCAGTTCCGGTAAACTCGATGAGAAATGACCGTTTTACCCCTGGTGGGCCGGTCACCTTTTCCGACCACACCGACTTTGGGAATCAAACCGACAACCTTTGGGAACATTCTGAATAGTGTTCCCAAATCTCGAGTCTTCTTCTGGGATAGTCCGAGTCTGTCCCGGTAGCTTTCCGGCCTGATTGATCGTTTTGCCCCAAAAGGCCTGGTCAACACTTCCGACACATCCTATCCTCACTTTTCAAGTTAAATACCTGCAGGACACTATTTTAAGTGTTCCTGCTCTTTTTCAGCCTTTCGGGCCATTCCCGGTCCCTTAAATCATTCCCGAACTTTCCGGAGTCACTCCTAGTGAAGCTAGGCTAAAAATTGTATGGTAGTCACTAGTACAAGCGCCCAAATATAGTCAAAGATACGTTGCTTGCTGACTTTAAATATTTCCTAAATGGCTGGCACCACTAGTAGTGGAGCCAAGCCAAAAAATGGCCTGGCACCACTACTAGTGGCGCCAGTGTAAAGTTTGGCCTGGCGCCACTGCAACAGGCGACAGTGTATTCCTCCCTCTATAAATACAGAGCCTACTCCAACGTGAAAGAGGTCCGCAAACTTAGTCTAAAAATCATATATTTCGATATACAGAGCTCGTGCACTCCCTAAACCCTAGCTTCCCTAGGTTTTCCAAACCCTAGCCCTCTATACACTCATACACACGCCATACGCTCATACACTAGCCTTCAACCCTCCTTTGAAGACTTGAAGAGCCGCAATCTAAAGTTTGAAGACAACTATTGAAGATTGAAGATGAAGATCAAGACGAAGACGGAATACCAAAGACAAGCAAGGCGTGCAAAATAAACAAGACATACGGTAGGCTCCCTATTTAAATTTCTGCACTTCCCCCTCTCTCTTCGCTCTCCTAACCCACTTGGATTTTCTCTATTTTAATCCTCCATCTCTTCCCCCCCCCCCCCTTTCTTTGCATGCTCGAAACAAGGGGACTCCCGGTCCATGTGTAGGATTAGACTATCGGAGGGTCACCGTGTCGGGGGCTTTCTTTTAGGTTAACCGGAGACCACATGGGTCCGGCCCCCTTGATTATGTGGTGAAGCCTTAAACTTGTATGTTCATGACCCCAAAATTGCATTGTGCATATCATGATCTTGCATCTTCCACAGACCGTTTCAAAGTTGTTTTTAAAATCGTTTTCAAACTTGTTTTCAAGATTGCATCAAAATTCCCTTTTCAAAAAACTTGTTTTCAAAATCACAATCCTAGGGTGATTCTAGCTTTTCCATAGCTAGGGTTGCTTTAGGAAAGTGTTACATTCAAAGTGACCAATAGGGTCATATTTTCAAATTTTGTTGTTTTCAAAACCGCTTTCCTGAAGTGGTTCTAGCCCTCTTATGGTTAGAATTGCTTTAGGAAAGTGAGATGTTTTTACATCTTCTAAAAACTCTCTTTTCAAAAGTTTCTCTTTCTAAAACCTTCTTTTTCAACATGTACTTTCCAAAAACTCTTCTTTCCAAAATTGTTTTCTAAAAACTCCCTCCAAAAATCTATTTTTCAAAACTCCCTTTTTCAACCCCTTTCCAAAATCCTCTCCCCAAAATCCACTTTCTAAAAATGCTCCTTAAAAATTTTCCCAAAAATTCTTTCCAACAATCTCCTTCTAAAACTCTTTCCTAAAAACTCTTCCCAAAATCTTCCTTCTAGAAACTCCTCTCTAGGATTCCCTTCTAAAAATCTTCGTTTTCAAAATCGCACTTTCCAAAAATCCTTTTTCTTGGAGCCAAAGTCAAGCCCTAGAACCTACAATTAGGAAACCCTAATTTTCTTTCCAAAAACATGGTTTTCAAAATTGACTTAAAACTTAGGTTTCCAAAACTCTTGTTTTCTATACTAAAACTATACAAATTTCCAAAACCTTTTTTTTTTTTTTTTTACGTCAAAACTATAGTCTTCCAAGTTTAGGGTTTCTAAAACTTTCCCTTTCCAAATCCTTGCCCAAATCCAATATTCCCTTTAGGAAATTAGACCCAATCCTCGGTTTTTGGAAACAAAATCAAACCATCTCTTTTAAAGACAAAATCCAATCCCTTGTTTTAGGAAATAGGAATCTTAACCCTTCCTAATCCAAATCTTTCCTAATTCACCTCTTTCCTAATTTCCTACCTTCCCAAACCACAAGTTTTCTAAAACTTTCAAATCTTTCTTTAAACATTAAGCCTTCATATATTTCCTAATTCAACTCTTTCCTAACTCTACCCCTTTTGAAATCTTAACTTTCTAAAACTAAGTTTTCCAATCTTTCTTAAACTCAAACTTTTCCTAATCTCAAGATTTTCTAAAACCCTAAAACTTTCTAAATCTTAAACTTTCTAAATTTCAAATCTTTCTAAATCCAAAGCTTTCTAAACTCAAAACTTTCTTAATTCAAACCTTTTCTAAATCTTTAAAATCTTTTTAAAATTCTAAGCTTTCCAAATCCAAAACTTTCTTTACTTGAAACTTTCCAAATTCTAAACCTTTCTTAATCTAAACTTTTCCTAATTCAAAACATTTCTAAAATTCAACACTTTCCTATTTCAAAACTTTTCTTAAAACGAAACTTTCCAATTTCAAAACTTTCCTAAGTTGAAACTTTTCTACTTTCAAAACTTTCTTTTTTCAAACCTTTCCTAATTCAAAATCTTTCCTAAAATGACACTTTCCTAATTTCAAAATTTTCCTAATTCAAAACTCTCCGAAATCGGACCCTTTCTAATTCAAACCTTTTCTAAATCCAATCTTTCTTAAACTCTCGAGTCTTTCTTAAGTCTCCTCTTTCTTTAGTCTAGGTTTCCTAAACCTCCAACTTTCCAAAATAAGCCTAAATCCTTCTCTCAAGTTCAATCTTTCCAAATTCCAATTTCCAAATTCCAATCTTCTACTCTAAATTCCAATTCAATTTCTTTTTCAAATCCAAATCAATCTATTTTCAAGCGGACTCTTGTCCGAACTACGACTGACCTGATTCCTCCAAAAGAATACGTAGGCAACCCCATGGGTGCGGTCACAACATTTTTTAAATTTCTATTTTCACAACTTCTTTCAAATCTCTAATTCCACAACATTTTTCAAATCTCAAATTCCACAACATTTTTCAAGTTTCAAATTCTACAACTTCTTTCCAATCTCCAATTCTACAATCTTCTTCAAGTTTCCAATTCTATGGTCTATCTCTAACTTTCAATTCCAAATTTCTATTTTCAAATCCCTTTTCTCAAATCTCTTTTTCTTTTTAATTTCAAGTCTATCTTTTCAAATCTCTTTCTTTTCAAATCAAATCAAATTCTTCTTTTCAAATCTATTTCCAAATCTCTTTTCTTGCGCTTGCATATCATGCATCATGTCAATTTCTTTTCAAAACATTATTTTCTAAAGTGGATAGGATTGAACATTAATTAGTTAAAGACTCTCATAGGTGAATCTAGGATAGATTGACATGAAGGTACTGAAAAGGCTGGGTAGGGTGATGGTTTAGTGCATCTTTCCTACATGTAATCAACCTCCGAACCTAGAATCACTGTTTTCATAGACCAAAACGAAATTATTTTCAAAAAAGGGCTAAATGTTTTCCAAAGATTGCCAAACAACCTGTTTTCTTAAAAACCCTCTCTTGAGGAGATCTTTTCAAAACCTTTTTCAAAAACCCTAAGTGTAGTCTGTGGATTATTTTTAGTTTTTAGGTGACCTAACTCACCTTAATCATGTTAGGTGGCGACTTCAAATCTTTTTTCCAAGAGCCCTTTATTCAAATCTAGTTTCAATTCAAACCTAGTCGCACTCATTCTTTTAGGAGGGTGAGTTCTAACGAGAGAGTACAGTATTTTTTCCCACTTGTGTGAGTATTCCTCGAGTGCGAAAAATCTGGGCGCGACAGTGAGTAACGATATGCCATGAGTAAAACTCTAGTATTTTCTAAATGTTTTAAGCTTGCCTCTATATCATGAATGTTTTCCATACATTCCAATGCATAAATGCTACGTTCAATTACAAATGTCATATTTCAAATGCATGCAAGTTATATTTATGTTATAAATAAAAACCATGGACTATAATGTTTAAATGAAAGAGATGCTGAGTTCCAATGTATGGTGCCAGCTCGGGTCTTCTCCTGGTAGGACCTTAATTTAGCCCGAGAGTCCTACGATAAGGGACAGGAAATAAACTATCAATGTTGCGAGACATCCCCGGCCTAAAGAGCCTTAGCCTGACCTATATGGTTACTATGGAGCCTAGCTCATATGTCGAGTTGTAGCACACTTATGTTTGAATCGAGAACTATGATATGTTCACATGTTTTAGGACTAGTATGAAATACTATATTAAGAATATTGTTATGTTGCATCTCTTCTTATGATACTATGTTTTGAAATGTTGAAACGTTTCAAATGACGTTTACGTTACCTATGAGTTCTAAGCCTACACTTTAACGTTCAAAAGCTCATTTCCTTATGCATAAATGATTATCTATCCTTGTACGTTGGATATAATTGCTAGTCCATGATATTTTCTCGCTCATTCATCAAGGTTATTCACTAAGCGTTAGCTTATGTTTTCTCAAATGATTTTCAGGTAGCCAATCCGGGAGGCCCTAGAGCGAGGCCATATGTGGATTTTGAGCTACGGCCCACGGGCCTATGTTTTCTATAATGTTTGAGGGCTGGACCCAATGTTTTGTAATGATATATTGTTATAACGTTGGTGGACCTGGATTTGGTCCTTATGTATGTTATGTTTGGGATTAGGCACAGCTCTACCATGTATGATACAGATTATGTTTTCAAGTTATCAAAAGTTTTATTTTCCACAATTATGCCTCATTCTAAATGATTATGCACAGGTAATCGACCAGTTTATGTAATGCGGCCTTAGGTAGCCTTGTTACTGGCCTGTCATGTACCTAAATCCGTATAGGCCGAGTTATGGGGCGTGACACTAAGGGATTGGAAAAATTAACCTAAGAGCCTTGATTGGAATAGGCCAAACCCCACCGGGAGTCAACCAAGGATAGTATGGATCTAAACCTTACTAGAAGCCACATCAAATTTGAGCTTATGTATCCATTTGATTCAGAACCCCATAACCTAGCCTATATTACGATCCAAAAATAATGTCTTCTCGGATTGAATGACTAGCTGCTCATCGCTCTGCCGAAAGGTCAAGTGAGTTGTTGCTTAAGCCTTCAGGGTCGAGAGTTCAAGCCAAATAATCTCAAACACTAACCCAAAGCAAAAATCAGAGTTGATCAGAAGGTTAAGTAAGGTACAAAGTGCTATCATCCGGTCAAGGAGGGTCACACCAAAAGAGAAGCCCAACCCTTTTGAAGGAAGGAGTTGCCCTTTCAAAGATACCAAGATTGACAGCACCCATTGTCATTCTATTAACTAGTATATTTCCAATATGTGCATGCATTTTTATAAAATAAAAAAAATCGGTATGAGCTCTGCATACATAGGACGTAGCTCCCTATAGAAACAAAAGTCACCAATATAATTCAATATCAACTCATGTAATAAATATACAATATTATCATCTGTGCACATACATCTGATTATATACTTAGTTGTATAAACCATAGATATCTCTGTCTGTCCATGCATTTAACTATCTAAATCATAAACATCCATCTATGTGCAAAATTTATAAAAAATAAACCTGTCCTTCTAGCCTCTCACTGCAGTAAACTTAGCCTGTGGCTCGTATCCCCTGGCACGGCGCTACAAGTCAACCACCTCCTGGCCAACATCATATCTGCTGACTACTACCTCAAACCAAGTGAAGGCACCCATAGAATGAGCCCCGAAGTGTGCGGCATAGACAGTCTCTAGAGGAAGCAAGAACTTGGCACCCGGCTAGCGCTCCTGATAGGGAATAGGAACTCCTTCCACCAAGGCTCTAAACATGTACTCCAGTGGATCTCCTGCTGACCTGAACTCCTCATGAAACTGGCGCCAGTGTCGATCTTCTAGGTAGGACTCTCAAAAATCATCGTTGAGAAAGGACACCCTCGATAAGGACAACGAGACCAAGTACCGTACTGTCTCATAATGAATTGACCTAATAAAGGGCTGCCAAGTCACGTCGCTCTCCTCAATCAACTCCAAGTTCGTCCGTAGCATCACGAAATCAGTGATCTCCGACAGCTGGGCTACTTGGTCACGAGCCCACCTCAAAGCATAAGGATAAAGGTCATCCTCAATAATTGAAGGACGACGAACTGGCAGATACCCATAGCTCCACCAAACAAGAAAAGACCAGAAATCAATCATGCTACCCTAACTAGAGGAGGTCCGGACCCACATCGATTGAAGGAAACAGCCGAATGAGAAGAACCCCCAATCTAGCTCTAACAAAGCCCCGAGATCAGCTACTATAGTCACCAACCAAAAAGGCATGAGCAACTTGTTGTTGTTGCAAAGGCAGCTGAAGATGATATATAAAACAAGTCTATGCCTCATGATGTCTCGCTGGGCAGGTGGTGGCTCGACAGCAAAGGTACTGTCATTCTAACTAGGCCAAGAGACTGGGAAGGCAGAACGCTCAGGAGGGGGCAAGTCTAGCAAAATGCACGAGTCGGCTCTACTGACTGTCTACAAGGTGATCTGTCGATCGATGAAGGAAAGCCCCATGAGGATAGCCCAATCCAATGGAATGAGTCCTAACTTAAAGGCCACAAAGTGGAAAGTCCCAGTCTCCCTGAACCATCTCTCAATCAAGGCTAGCACTAGATGTCTGTTCAGGCGGTTAGCCTATAGTCCCATGAAGGCCCCGAACCCAATCTATGCTAAGAAAGCCCGATAGGATGGAGCCGATCGCTGCATAGTACTGAACATAAGATGAACAACCCCTCTGAAAGATGTGTGTACCCGTGGAGGTGGCAAATTTTGTCGTGAGTAGATGCTGGGATGATAGGCAAGGTCTCCCAGCGATGGAATATCAGGTATCTCTAAATCCCAAAGGTCAGGATCCGTCTGTTTATGTCTAGAGGAAGCCCTCTTGTACCCAGTCACCTGATCGCCAAGACCCGATACCTTCCCCTCTGCATCTATCTCCTCCACGAAGGCTTGCTCAATTGGAAGGAAGGGGTCGTCTGGAGGTCTACTACCCGTCCGCTCTGGCTGGAAGATGCCTGTCCAATAGATCGCCGACTACCCCTGGATCGATTAGAGCTGGCAACAGAATCTGTCTGGGCTGCCTTCTTGGAGCGGCATCTCCTCTCAGAACTGTCATCTCCCATGTCTGCCATCCTAAAGATAAAGGTACGAATATTGATATAAGGTAAGTATAACGCGCAAATGGAAAAGAGATAAAAAGTAAAAAGAAGAAAGGGAAACAATGAAAAAAAAAAAAGTTTTCAAATGATAAGTCAAAATGAATTTCCTACATATTTTGGTTTTAAAATTCCAGTTCCAAGTCAAAATGAATTTCAACAGTGGAGTCAAAATGAATTTCTTATACATTTTTTTAAAAAAAAATTTCAACTTTCAAGTCAAAATAAATTTTTTATACATTTTGCCTTCAAAAGATTTTAATTAAAATGAATTTCTTATACATTTTGCTTTCAAAAAGATTTTTAATTTCAAGTCAAAACGAATTTTCTAAACATTTTTGCCTTCAAACGCCAGGACAAAACGAATTTTCTACACATTTTGTCCAAAATTTCAAAATGATTTCTAATTCAAAAAAGTTCTATTCCAATCAAGGCTTTCTAAAACTTCCTCCTTCGAAAAGTCTTTTTCAAAATTAAAATTTCTTAAATTTTCAAATCTTCTAAAATTTCTATTCTCGAGTTTTCAAAGTCAAAATCCATTTTCAACTATTCCAAAAAAATTTCCTCAGCAATTTTTATTCAAAATTCCATTTTCAAAAGGTCGTCCTCAATACTTCTCCCAACAGTTTTAGGGCCCCCGAGTTTCTCGAGGCCTTCTCCGCCAAAAAGGTCATGCCCTCATTGGTTTTATATCTTTTTTCTTCAAAAAGATTTTATTCCAAAACTTTCCAACACTCTTCCAAATTTCAAAAAATTAACTTTCCAATTTCAAAACTTTTTTAAACCTAAAACTTTCCTAAGTTGAAACTTCCTTAATTCAAAAGTTTCCTAAGTTGAAATTTTCTTAATTCAAAACTCTTCCTAATTCCAAAACTTTCCTAATTTGAAAACTTTCCTAAAATGATATTTTCCTAATTCAAACATTTCCTAAATCCAATCTTTCCAAATCTTCCAAGTCCAACATTCAAGTCAAATCTTCCTTAAACCTCAAGTCTTCTCTAAATCTTATCTTTCCTAAGTCTAGGTTTTCCTAAACCTTTATCTTTCTAAAACAAGTCTAAATTTTGCTTCCAAATTCTACATTTTCAAATCAAAATCCAATCTCTTCGATTCCAAAATTCTAAATTTCAATTTTCATTCTTCTATTTTAAGTTCAATCTCTCAATCTTCTAATCCAATTTTCAATTCAATCTCTTTCTTCCAATCCAATATTATATTTTCAATCGGACTCTTGTCTGAACTACCACTGACCTGATTCCTCCAAAAGGATACGTAGGCAACCCTCATAGGTGCGGTCACAACTTCTTTCAAGTCTCTATCTCCACATTTTTCAAATTTTCAATTCCACAATTTCTTTCAAATTTCAAATTTCTCCATATTTTTCAAATCTCTAATTTTATAATCTTCTTCAATCTCCAATTCCATATCTATTTCAAATTTTCAATTTCAAAAATCTATTTTCAAATCTCTTTTTCTAATTTCTCAAACTTTCCAATTTCAATTCTATATTTTCAAATCTATTCTAAAATCTAAATCAAATTCCTCTTTTCAAATCTATTTCCAAATCAACTCTCTTCTATTGCACTTGCATATCATGCATCATGTTAGTTTCTTTTCAAACATTGTTTTTCAAAGTGGATATGATTGAACATTAGTTAGTTAAAGACTCTCATAGGTGAATCTAGGGCAGATTGACATGTAGGTACCGAAAGGGCGGGGTAAGGTGATGGCTTAGTGTGTCTTCCCTACACGTAACCAACCTCCGAACCTAGAATCACTGTTTTCATAGACCAAAACGGAGTTATTTTTCAAAAAGGGCTAAATGTTTTCCAAAGGTTGCCAAACAACCTGTTTTCTTAAAAACCCTCTCTCGATGAGATATTTTCAAAATCGTTTTTCCAAAACCCTAAGTGTAGTTTTCGGATTGTGCTTATATTTTAGGTGACCTAACTCACCTTAATCAAGTTAGGTGGTGACTCCAAATCTTTTCCAAAAGCCCTTTATTCAAATCAATTTTCAATTCAAACCTAGTCGCACTCATTCTTCTAGGAGGGTGAGTTCTAACGAGAGAGTACAACATTTTTCCTACTTGTGTGAGTATTCCTCGAGTGCGAAAAATCTGGGCGTGACAGCTAGCGACTCCACTGGGGACTACTTAGAGGGTTAGGCCGTAGTCATGTCTCTTTACCCTTCATCCATGTAGAGTCTTCAATTAACTTGGTTCAATCCTATTCACTTTAAATTTTCAAAACTAAGTTTTCAAAATTGTTTTCAAAAAACATGCATTTATTCATATTATCTTGTATTATGTTTGTCATCCACATACTAACACTTGCATCTTTGTTTTGTAGGTACACATTTTGTTTAAATTTTACTAACTGCTATGCATGAACGTGATGAACAGGATGAATGGGAGTTGTTGGGCTCTTTCCTCCACTTTTAAAAATCACACACACACTGCATGTGCACTTGCATTCTGCATACTTGCATTACTACCCTTGTATGTCCTTTCTAGTTAGAAAGGGGGAACGGTATATTGGTTGTGGGTAAGATGCTGTGTCAGTTTCTTCGCCTCTAGCCTCTTGATGGTTCCCCCGCTTGGATCACCAACCGATCATGGCACCACCTCAAGGAGTGGGCCTAGGTTTAAAGATCCGGGGACTGAGCCTTTTTAGCATGCATTAGTCGACCCTCAAGAGGGGCAAATCCCCTATCTCCAAGAGTGGGCCAATACATCATGACTAGTTTCCATCCTAAAGAGGGGCACCCTAGGGCATGCATTACATAGAATTCTCCAAGAACTGAATCCTAATTTGTAACTGTTGCCATCATTGTTATAGGTAATGAATACTAGTCCAACATCCTCCATAATAGTGAAGGCCATGGTTCACAAGGTTCAGGAGAACATACCATTGGAAAGAAGGAATATTAGCAGAAGTCCCCTGCGCAACCCACATACCGCAATTCCAGAAGGGATAATTCACGCCCAAGAGAGCCCGAATACCAAGATCATTCTTTCCTAACCACGCAATCTTATGAACCCGACATGAACCTAACCATAGAAACTTTACTAGACCCTTCCCGTTATCACCTTGTCCTTACTACGTTATTCGAACCCGAACCTATGATTGCTATGGCTCGACCTGAACCTCAAGCCAACAACCAAGGAGTCATACGACCCAAGCTACGTTTAGTCTTGCCAAATAAGCCAATTGTGCCCACTACTCTACCCGTCCTCACCAACCATTCACCTGTGGTAATCCCTTTGCTCATAAATCCAAGGATAACTCTTCCCACCATAACCCAAACGCCAATACCTAGTCTTCATAATGTCCCATGGAATTACCCATCTGATAAGGGCACCGGAGAGCCCGTAACAGAAATAGGGGGGATGACTCGATCAGGGCGCCTCTACACCTTTGTTGAAGTGGAAAGGAAAAGGAAGGGGAAGGATAAAGAAGGAGAATGCTCCAACCAACCAACAGATCAGGAGATGTCAGAATTCACCAAAGCTTTAGGAAAGGTCGACTACGATATCATAGAACAACTTAGGAAAGCGCCAGCCCATATTTCAATGTTGGGTTTGCTGCTTACTTCTGAAGTGCATCGGAGTGCTTTAATAAAGATCCTTAAGGAGGCTCATGTGCCTGAGAGTTTCACGCTAGATAACCTACGTGACATGATGAGTCACATCATGGCCCCAAACATCATCACCTTCTCTGATGACGAGATTCCGGCTGATGGAACAGGTCATACCTAGGCTCTGCATATCGCTGTAAGAACAAGAGGGAAAATGGTAGCCAAAGTATTGATAGATAATGGGTCAGCTTTAAACGTATGCCCGTATTCTACCCTTGAAAGGCTGGGAATGGACCAAACTTACTTGAAAAATAATGGTATGATCATTCGTGCCTTTGATGGTTCTCGAAGGGAAGCCATGGGGGAAATTGAAATGCCTGTCGAGATAGGACTAGTAACCTTCACAATTAAATTCCAAGTCTTGCACATTCCGACTGTCTACAATTTGCTATTAGGAAGACCTTGGATTCATTCGGCAGGTGCAGTGCCCTCTAGCCTTCATCAGAAAGTCAAGTTCATCGTGGGCTCTAAGCTAATTTCTATTTTCACTGAAAAAGAGCTCACTGTATACAAAGCTGATATGGTTACATTTGACACTGAACTACCCTCTTGCTTTCGGTCATTCGAATATATCATTGTTGTATAGAAAGAATATCAAGTGGAGCCGAAATATTCTAAGAATTCTCATATGATAGTACGGTACTTTAAAGCAAATGGTTTTCATCTGGGAAAAGGCCTAGGGAGATGTTTACAAGGAAGACCTGAAATCGTAGAAATATCGTCGGCTGAACCCACCTTTAGGTTGGGATATGAACCCACAAGAAGGGAGAAAATAGAAGCAATGCGGAAGAAAAGGGCTGATAAGAAAGCTGTCGTGGAACTCTCAGACCAATTCAAGTAGTTGGACATGGGGGAAGGAATATCTATATTAAGTAAAAAGAAGAGAAAGGTCCAAGAAGAAGCGCCCATCATGACGGCTAGCATCGGAGTAACCCAAGATGGATCCATTCGAGCAATGTTGCCAGGCGAAAAGTTGCATAATTGGGCCAGCAAAGGCATCATCCATGTTCGCAAGTTTCGGTACAAAGCCTATTAGAGCGAGATCCTGGAGCAACTGATTCGCCATAAACAAACTTTGTCCTTTTAAATTTATTTGTCTTAACTTTTTAAAATCAAGTTATCAATGAAAAAAAAAATTGCTTTCTTGTTTGATTCATTGTGTACTATTTTCCATGCCAGGGACCCTTGCATCTGATATCTTACGCAGCTAATTTGGAGAATGCCAATCTTGATAAATGATGACTTGAACACCGAGTTTGATTACCAACAACTGGGAATTAAAGAAGATGTAAATTTTACAGAGGAGGTGCCAGAGAAAATTCGGGAACAAATAGAAGGACATGAGAATCGTAATGTCCCAAACATTGAGGAAATAGAAACTGTTAATTTGGGAAATGAAGGGGATCCGAAAGAGCTTAGAATCGGTACAGGCCTAGATCAATGGCAGTGCAAAGAATTATTGGAACTTTTGCGTGCATACTTAGATGTTTTTGCATGGTCTTATCAAGACATGCCCGGGCTGAAAGAATCCATTGTGGAACATAGATTACCCCTGAACCCGCAGATGAAACCCTTTAAGTAGAAGCTAAAAAGATTGAAGCCTGAATGGAGCCTGAAGATCAAAGAGGAGGTGGTTAAACAACTCCAGGCAGGATTCCTACAAGTAGTAGAGTATCCCCAATGGCTGGCTAATATTGTCCCGGTACCCAAGAAAGATGGCAAGGTGTTGATGTGCATTGACTTTCGAGACCTTAACAGGGCCAGTCTAAAGGATGATTTTCCTCTCGCACACATAGACTTGCTTGTTGACAACACGGCTGGTCATGGAATGTTTTCCTTCATGGATGGTTTTTCGGGATATAATCAGATCAAGCTGGCTAAAGAAGATCGGGAGAAGACTATTTTCATTAACCCCCTGGGGAGTATTCTGTTATAAAGTCATGCCATTCGGACTTCGCAATATAGGGGCAACCTACCAAAAAGCCATGGTAACCTTATTCCATGACATGATCATCGGGAAGTAGAGATCTATGTGGATGACATGATCGTCAAGTCCAAGCAGCAGAAAGACGATCTGTTCAACTTGCGGAGGGTGTTTGACCATCTCCGTAGGTATCAGCTTAAGCTAAATTCAGCTAAATGCACATTCGGAATATCTTTAGGGAAATTGTTGGGGTTTATAGTCAATGAAAAGGGGATAGAGGTTGATCCTGTCAAAGTAAAGTCCATTGTTGAAATGCCTACACCAAAAGGGGAAAAGGAGGTTCGATCTTTTCTAGGAAAATTAAACTTTATCAGCAGGTTCATCGCCCAAATGACTCGCCTGTGCGAACCTATTTTCAAGCTCCTTAAGAAAGACGTTCCAAAAGAGTGGGATGATAACTGTCAAATAGTTTTTGAGAAAATTAAAGAATATCTTCGGCACCCCTGTCCTAGTGGCACCAACTCTGGGGCGTCCTTTGTTGATGTACATGTTAGTGTTAGATACGTCCATGGGATGCGTTTGGGGCAGCATGATGAAACGGGAAGAAAAGAGCAAGCCATTTACTACCTCAGTAAGAAATTTCTGTTGTATGAATCAAAGTATTCCGATCTCAAGAAAACCTGCTGCGCATTAGCTTGGGCAGCTCACAGGCTTTGACATTACATGCTCTATCATACCACCTTCCTCACCTCTTAAATGGATCCCCTCAAGTATATATTGGAGAAACCAACCCTGTCCAGCAGAATTGCTCGATAGCATATGATCCTGTCAGAATTCGACATCATGTTCACAACCTGTAAAGCAGTCAAGGGGCAGGTGTTAGCTGATTATCTGGCCGAGAACCCTATTGATGATTACTAATCCTTGGAGCCACAATTTCCTAATGAAAATATACTATGCATTGATGATGCATCTGAAGAGCAAGCAAGAGCTGGGTGGAAGATGTATTTCGACGGGGCTACTAACAAAAGGGGAGCTGGCATTGGGGCAGTAGTAGTGTCAAGAGCAGGCAGTCACTATCCAATTGTGGTTAAGCTACAACTTAAACTCTGCACCAATAACATCGCTGAGTATGAGGCTTGCATACTGGGACTAAGATTGGCATTAGAAATGAAGATTGACGAATTGGTTATTCTCGGCAATTCAGATCTGGTTATTCAGCAATCCAGGGACGTGTACCAAACTCGAGATACTAAACTTTTCCCGTATCATCAACAGGTCAAAGATTTGTCTCAGCTGTTCAAAAGCGTGGATTTTCACCATGTACCCCGAGCTGAGAACAGCTTTGCCGATGCCTTAGCTACGTTAGCTGCAGCAATCAAGGTCGACGGGGCATTGAAATCCCCCCTCTGCAGATCTTTACCAGGGATGTCCCCTCCTATTGCCTGCACACAACTATTGAACCCCACGAGAAACCATGGTTTTATGACATCCAGAGGTATATCCAAGCCAAGACGTTCCCCGATGCGGCAACACAACGTGATAGGAAGACCATTTGTCATTTGGTGGGACGCTACTTCATGGTTGGAAATGAGCTTTTTCAGGAGATCATGGTTCGGACCTCTAAGATGTGTCAATACCACCGAAGCCAAAGTCATTATGGAGGAAGTGCACGAGGGAGTTTGCGGTCCCCACATGAATGGCCACACACTTGTAAAGAAGATTCTCTGGACAGGGTATTACTAGTTAACAATGGAGTCAGATTGCATTCGACATGTTCTTCGGTGTCACAAATGTCAGATACATGGGGAAAAGATCAAAGCACCACCGACTGAGCTCCATGTTCTTCATGGCCTTTTTCTATGTGGGGGATAGATATGATTGGTCCAATCACTCCTAAAGCTTCCAACGGCCATCGCTTCATCTTGGTCGCCATTGATTATTTCACTAAATGGGTGGAAGCAGTCTCTTACGTCCATGTCACCAAGAGGGTCGTAAAAAGGTTCATAAAAAATCACATCATCTGCCGATATGGCATTCCTGAGTCACTCATTACTGACAATGCTTCCAATTTGAACAACGAATTGATGTCAAAGCTATGCCAAACATTTTACATTACTCACCGGAATTCGGTCACTTACTAGCCCCAGATGAATGGAGCAATAGAAGCAGCCAACAAGAACATTAAGAGAATACTTCCAAAAATGATTGACAACTACAGAGATTGGCCTGAGAAACTTCCGTTTGCATTGATGGCTTACCGAACTACTATGAGGGTCTCCACCGGAAGTACCCCTTTCGAGCTGGTCTACGGCATCGAGGCAGTCATCCCTGTTGAGATTGAGATTCCTTCTTTACGGATCTTAACAGAAACCAAACTAGATGAAGTAGAATGGATTAAAGATCGGTATGCCCAACTCTGTTTACTGGATGAGAAGTGGCTAGCTGCGGTTTATCACGCTCAATGCTATAGAAGGCGAATGGCCAGAGCGTTTGATAAGAAAGTATGACCTCGATTGTTCCAACCGGGAGATTTGGTGCTCAAGAAGGTGTTCCCCCATCAAGAGGCAGCACAGAAGAAATTTGCTCCAAACTACGAAGGGCCATTCATGGTAAAGAGGGTCTTGTCTGGAGGAGCTCTCGTTTTGGAGGAAATGGATGGCCAAGAATTCCCTAGCCCATTGAATTCAGATGCTGTCAAATACTACAACATATGATTCTAAAAGCTAGACCTTTGGTTTCTGTGAAGAAACAATAAAATCTACTCTCCTCATTCCCCACTAATCACTAGGGTAGTGTTTCAAGGGTAAAGCTCTATGGACTAAACAATCTAATTCCAATATGACGAGAGGCCCTCACTTCATTTTCTATCCAATTAAAATGCATATATATAACCTTCGTCAAACCCTTAGAGCCGGTTACTTTCTTTCAGAAACATTCCCTAACAAAGTGATCATGTTAAGTCAAAGTAGAGGCACTGAAAAAAAAAAAATGGATCCATTGAGGTATTACTTTAAGTTCGCACAAACATTGGTATTAACGTCATTGGTAACAAAAAAAAAAAAAAAGAGGTGCGCGATGAAATACCCGAAGAAGGATGGGAATACACAAAAAGAGTGCCATTAAACCAAAAACCATTGATCACTAGTAGAATGGTAGGCTTGAGCCTTTTTCTTTCAAGAGTAAAAAAACCACATTACAAACCCTAAAAGTCCTCTCAGATTAGAATTAAATTGATTAATCCAAATAAGCTTACTAAAATATGCCGTTGGCTGGAGGATGGTGCGAGTAGCATTTAAGAGCTTCTCAACAGAAACCGGAGACCAAGCTGAGGAAAGAGAGAGAAAGAAGAGAGAAAAGTTAAGCGCTGCCCGAGGATGCGGTGAAAACCCGAAAAGGCACCGTAGGTAAAAAGGTAAGGATGTGGCAAGATACAAAACTGTCGACCCTGGCGAATACTTGCAAAGGTGCCTTGGTGCAAAAATGATAGAGCTGGGATTGGTGAAAACCCTCAGGGAAAAAAAAAAAAAAGGAGGAGGATTGGGAGCAAGAGATTTAGATATAAGAAATAGTTCAAGCTACTGCATTCCCCAGGAGTTAATGTATGAAAGCGACAGTGTAAAAGTCGAAAGGCATCTCGAAAGGCATTCTCCAGCTTAGCCCAATTAGGGTTAAAGGAAGCAAGGGTCCCTTTCACGGGACAATCAGTGAGTCAAAGAATCAAATGAAAGGGAGTTATTTTTCATTAAGCTGTAATTCTCATTTAATTTTTCCCAAATTTGTTGCTATACTAATCATGCAGGGAAGTCATACCAAAAGAACGGGAGGTCATGAATTCATAAGACAAAAAGAGGCATAACACTAAACAAAAGTATGTTTTTCTACAAATGCAGAAATCAGCAAATCTAAGAGCGAGGGGCAAAAATATATCGCTCCCCGTCATCATCAGAGGAGGAATCAGCTATGCAGGGATCCACTGGCTTGCCAGTCACAAGAGGAGCACTCGAAAAAGTACTTGCTGCAGAAGACCCAAGTCGGCCTCACTCATAGTCTGCACATCTGGCCAGAAGCATGTCCCTCTCTCGAGTAAGGGACTCCATAGTCTCCCGTAAAGACTGGTTATCCATCACATCACCCTCTAGGGAAGGAGAATTGCCTAGAACACCTCGTGGCTGCCTACGGACCCTCGCAGCACCCAAAGGTGGGTCATCATGTGTCGATCTGGCTGCTACTAGCTGCCTCTCCAGTGAAACTATCTCAGCGCCTCTCGTCCTCAACTAGTCATGCAACATCCGTATCAGACGACGGTTCTCCCGCCTGTGACGACGCCCCTAAACAATCATAGTAGTCAAGAAGTTGGTATACCCTACGAGAGGTACAGGAGTCTCAATGAGAAGATCCCCAAGTCGACTGGGACCCAACACGTAGTGTCGAAGCCAATAATGATAGGCCTCAGTCGCAGGGGGCATGACAGAGAAAGGACTATCATCATCAACCTGAAGAAGCAAAGATCTCCATGTATCCATAACTTTCTCCACCAATGCTCTAGGGATCGACACCTTAAAGACAAGAGTAAACTCAGCTGTAAATGCTAAATAAGGGATATCCTAACTCCTACCAAGCTGTCGTAGAACTCGAATACCGAAGAAAGGAACAATGCCCCATAAGCCTGCTAGGGGCACGAAGGCCCTCCCGAAAGATCGAACTCTCAAGCAATACCTACCGACCAGTCCTGAATACCACCGAACAGTGCCGAACCTCATGCTCTGGAGGTAGTCAGCCCAGGATGCAATGGTCTGCCGAAATCTCCCCTCATCTGCCATAACACCCTGAGATCTCGCCAGGGAGTGTATATGGTCAAGCTCAGGATACCATGTATGCTGGAACAAAGGTGTAACAAATAAGTGTCCAATCGCCCAGAGCTGGAAGAGAGTAGCGCATCCCCGGAAACGAGCGTCAAGGGGTCTGTTGGAATCTCGTAAGACTCACGAAAGTCTTCCCTACAATCATGGGAGCATAGGAATGCCCCTTACGGATCAAGGCTAGTGGTGCACAAAGTCGACAGTCCACTAAATCATCTTCTCGTGGGAATACCAACAAGTTCAGCAGAAGTAAGGCCAAAGCAACCATACGAGAAACAGCCCAATCTTGGGAAGTGTGCCACTCACCTGAATGAACTCGCATACCCATGGGAAACTTAAAATGGGAAAAGAGGAACTCAGCTGGGACACAAGGAAACTGGGGCAAAGAAGAAGACGAAAGAATTGCATGTCTGAATCTGAGTTGGGACGAAATCATTGTAATACAACCATCCGGAAAGAGGGGTCCCATAATGTCGGCAGAAATATCTCGGAAACCAAGAAGAAACCCATACTTGTGAGGAGTAGGGGTAAGCTCGCACTCTCCAAAGCGGAAAAGAGACAAGTTAGGCTGCCAAAAATGGATCATCGCCTCTATGAGTCCAGGAATGAGCCGCACTTATAGAAGTGAAGCCACTCGACCAAAGGACCGGCAAAAGATATCCTGCTCATTCGGAGGGTAACTATTGTGCCAGGCTCTCAGCCGACTCAAAACTGCATCTGCCATCTTGAAAAGGTAAGCCAAGGTAAGAGACGTTAACATGCCATACATGCAATTCAAATAATAAAATAAAATAAACAACTAACACAAACAAAACAAATAAAGGATTTCGAAAAATAAATCAAAAACAAAATTTCTACACATCCTGATTTTCTAATTTTCAAATTACATCTCAAGGGTTCTCTGTCTTTTTCCTTCAAAAAGATTTTATTTCTAAAAAAAAAAAAAAACTTTTTCTAGCTCGTTTCCCTAATTTCTAAAAATTTCGACAGAGTTTTGTTAAAAAATGGCCCCTACAACACCCATGACATCGACACAAAACACAACGTGCACTTCACATGGTCACAATCACATGACATCAGCACCCATGCACACTTTTCAATTCTTCAAAATTTTCAAAACACATGTTTTATTTTTTCAATAAATCAATGGTTTTCAAAAATGTCCTAAAATTCCTAAAAATTCTTTCAAATGTTTTTCAAAAATATTCCTACCTTTTTCAAATTTTAAACTCTAAAAAGTCCATCAATTTCTTGAGTTTTGTCATTTTTCTAAATTTTCTAAGTATTTTCCTATTTTAAAAAAAAAATCACCGAGTTTTCAAAAAATCACGAAAGTTCATACGGGTGATAAACATATTTTTCTAAGGCACTTGGCACAAAAATATAGCCAAAAAACCTAATGCCCAAACTTGTAGGCACAAATCTCCTATTTCTGTAGAAAACCCTCTTCACATATTTACATATAATCACTCAAATTCAATCAAACAAGCACCAAAATGCAAAAATAATATCACCATCATGTTCAAAACACTTCAAAATATCAAGTTCCACTATTCACATGATTCAAACTAAGTTCTATACATCAAAATCAACAAAATTTGAAAACTCACATTTTGGAAGTTCTCCGGCGAAATCTTCTCTTCCGGCGACTTTTCCAGTGACGTGGTCTCCTTCCGGCAATCACCCGTGGTCTCCAAGAAGTGTCCCTTCAAGGTTCAAGTCGATTTTTACGCGAAGTCTCTCGGATTTGCAAAATGTCTCCAAAATGCCGCAAGTGTTCGAATCAAAAAATTTTCTGGTTTTGTCCTTAAGCCTGGCGCCACTAGCAGAGGTGCCAAGCCTTTCCTGCCAAAGGCGCCACTCCTAGTAGCGCTAGTGTCCAATTCTGGACAGCTTTGCCCCCTTTCCCGCCAAATCTCATTTTCGAAGGCCTTTTTGGCCCGCTATCCGTTTTCGACCCCCGTTGTCAAAAGAATCCCAACGTCCGTCCGTCCGACTGCCTCGCGGTTAACATGGGACTCTTACTTTTATCATTTTCTGTCTTTGACAAGCAAAGACAGAAAAAGAGGGGCAACTGTAAGCACTCCATTTTTGACCGCTCAGCAGTCTACACTCCGTCCAGACTTGTGTTCAAGTCATTGTGGGCATATTCTAATCGAAACCAACTTTCTAAGTCCAAATCCCGTCTGTCCATCGCTTTGCGGGCCCACCAGGCCCAAATAGAGGCAAAATGACCAAAATGCCCTTAAGGGCATTGTCCTTTCCAATTCCAATCCCTCTCTCGAGACAGTTGATTCCTCGAGGCAGTAATTCTATTCCAAATCAGGCACATCTTTCTGAAGACGGTAAGTCCCCTTTCCAATCCCTCTCTCGATATAGTTTATTCCTCGAGATGGTTCCAAATCAGGCACGTCTTTCCAAAGACGGTAAGTCCCCTTTCCAATCCCTCTCTTGAGACGGTTCCAAATCAGGCATGTCTTTCTGAAGACGGTAAATCCCCTTTCCAATCCTTCTCTCGAGACAGTTTATTCCCCGAGACGGTTCCAAATCAGGCACGTCTTTTCAAAGACGATAAGACCCCTTTCCAATTCCAATCCTTCTTTTTTGATAGTTTATTCCTCGAGACAGTCTGACAAGTTTTTCAAGGAAAATCTCTTTGAAACGGTAAGTCCCTTTAAACCTGCCGACCGGGACAAGACCCCAAGTCCCCTAGATGGTAGAACGGTCCACCTTTGGCGCCTGCTAGCCCGCCAATGCAAAAATGTCCTTTTAGGCACACCTTCCGAGAAAGTTAACTTCTCAGGCGCTAAGTCCCATTAGCAGTTTCCCGAGATCAGGTAGTCTCGGGAATGATTGCTAACCGTCAGAGTAGCGGAAATACTCGCAAACAGGTCGATATAGGGAATTGCCAACAAACCCTTGTGTCATGACGACTGCCGTCAAAGTGGTGGAAACACTCAAAACCCAAGTCAACACCGGTGCTTGCTAGCCCATTTTGGTAAAAAATGACCAAACTGCCCCTTGGGCCTTTTCCAAGACTTTTTGGTTAGGATGACCATTTTTGCCCCTAGGCATCCAAACGCCCCAGGAACCACACCGGCTCTGGGTATCAAACTGGTAACCTTCTAAGATTACTTCTTATAGTATTCTCAAGCTTTTTATCCTTTTCGGATCATTCTGAGTCAGTTCCGGCAAACTCGGTGCAAAATGACCATTTTGCCCCTAGAGGGCCAGTCACCTTTTTCGACCACACCGGCTCTGCGTATCAAATCGGCAACTTCCTGAGAATTCTTTTTATAGTGTTCTCAACCCTTTTTTTTTTATCCTTTTGGATCATTCCGAGTCAGTTCCGGCAAACCTAGTGCGAAATGATCGTTTTGCCCCTGGTGGGCCGATCACCTTTTCCGACCACAACGGCTCTGGGAATCAAACCGGCAACCTTTGGGAACATTTTGAATAATGTTTCCAAATCTCGAGTCTTCTTTCGGGACAATCCGAGTTCGTCCCGGTCGCATTTTGGCCCGATGGACCGTTTTGCCCTAAAGGCCTAGTCAACCCTTCTGACACATCCTATCCTCATTTTCCAAGTCAAATACCTCTGGGACACTATTCTAAGTGTTCCTACACTTTCCAGCCTTTCGAGCCATTCCCGGTCCCTTAAATCATTCCCTGACTTTCCGGAGTCACTCTTAGTGAAACCAGGCTAAAAATTACATGGTAGTCACTAGTACAGACCCCCAAATTTAGTCAAAGATACGTTGCTTGCCGACCTTAGACATTTCCTAAATGGCTGGCACCACTAGTAGTGGTGCCAAGCCAAAAAATGGCCTGGCGCCGCTCCTAGTGGTGCCAGTATAATGTTTGGCCTGGCACCACTGCAACAGGCGCCAGTGCATTCCTCTCTCTATAAATACAGAGCCTCTTTCAGCGTGAAGGAGGTCCGCAAACTCAGTCTAAAAACACCAGCATTTGATATACAGAGCTCGAACACTCTCTAAACCCTAGCCTCCCTAGGTTTTCCAAACCCTAGCCTTCTATACCCTCATGCACACCCCCATATACTTATACACTAGCCTCTAACCCTCCTTTGAAGACTTGAAGAGCTGCAATATAAAGTTTGAAGATTGAAGAAAACTCTTGAGGATTGAAAATGAACTTCAAGATGAAGATCAAAGACAAGCAAAGTGCGCAAAATAAACAAGACACAAGGTAGGCTTTCGTTTTACGTTTTCGCACTTCCCCCCCTCTCTTCTCTCTCCTAACCCACTTGGGTTTTCTCTATTTTAATCCCCCATCTCTTTCCTCCTTTTCTTTGTATGCTTAAAACAAGGGGACTCCCGGTCCATGTGTAGGATTAGACTATTGGAGGGTCACCGTGTCGGGGGCTTTCCTTTAGGCTAACCAGAGACCAAGTGGGTTCAGCGCCCTTGATTATGTGGTGAACCATAAACCTTGTATGTTCAGGACCCCAAACTTGCATTGTGCATATCATGATTCTTGCATTCTTCCAAAACTTGTTTTCAAAATCGTTTTTAAACTTGTTTTCAAAGTTGCATCAAAATCTCCTTTTTCAAAACATGTTTTCAAAATCACAATCCTAGGGTGATTCTAGCCTTTCCATGGCTAGGGTTGCTTTAGGAAAGTGTTATATTCAAAGTGACTTTTATGGTCCATATTTTCAAATCTTATTATTTTCAAAACCACTTTTTTAAAGTGGTTCTAACCTTCTTATGGTTAGAATTGCCTTAGGAAAGTGAGACATTTTTATACTTTTCAAAAAACTCTCTTTTTCAAAAATCTCTTTTTCATCATACTTTCCTGAAACTCTCCTTTCCAAAATTGTTTTCAAAAACTCCCTCCAAAAATCTATTTTTCAAAACTTCTCTTTTTAAACTCCTTTCCAAAACACTCTCTTCAAAGTCTACTTTCCAAAAACGTTCCCTAGGTTTCCTTCTTAGAAAAACATCTTCCTAAATCTCTTTCTTAAAAATCTCTTTCTAAAAAACTTTTCACTAGGATCTGTTTCCAAAAAACTCTCTCTCCCCAAAATCCACTTTCAAAAAATGCTCCTTAAAAATCTTTCCTAAAAATTCTTTCCAACAATCTCCTTCTAAAACTCTTTTCTAAAAACTCTTCCCAAAATCTTCCTTCTAGAAACTCCTCTCTAGGATTCTCTTCTAAAAATCTTCGTTTCCAAAAACACACTTTCCAAAAATCTTTTTTCTTGGAGCCCGAATCAAGCCCTAGAACTCACGATTAGGAAACCCTAATTTTTTTCTCAAAAACATGGTTTTCAAACTTGCCTTAAAACCTAGGTTTTCAAAACCTCTTGTTTTCTACATCAAAACTATACATATTTATAAAACCTATTTTCTACGTCAAAACTATAGTCTTCCCAAATCCAAGGTTTCTAAAACTTCCTTTTCCAAATCCTTGGCAAATCTAATTTTCCCTTTAGGAAATCAAATCAAATCTTCCCTTTAGGAAACCAAATCCAATCTTCCCATTTAGGAAGCTAGATCCTATCCTCTATTTTTGGAAACAAAATCAAACCTTCTCTTTTAAAAACAAAATCCAATCCCTTCCTAATCCAAATCTTTCCTAACTCAAATCCATCCTAATCCTCTACTTTCCTAAATCCTAAGTTTCCAAAACTTAAACATAACAATCTTTCCTAAACTTCAAAACTCACAATTCAACTCTCTCCTAATTTCCTACCTTCCTAAATCATAAGTTTCCTAAAACTTTCAAATCTTTCCTAATTCAACCCTTTTCCTAATTCTACCCCTTTCCAAATCTTAACCTTCTAAATCTAAGTTTTCAAACCTTTCCTAAACTCAAACCTTTCCTAACCTCAAGATCTTCTAAATTAAAAACTTTCTAAATTCCAAATCTTTCCAAACTCAAAGCTTTCTTAATTCAAAACTTTCTAAACTCAAAACATTCTTAATTCAAACCTTTTCTAAATCTTTCCTAATTTAAAATCTTTCTAAAATTCTAAGCTTTCTAAATTCAAAACTTTCTTAAGTTGAAACTTTTCAAATTCTAAACATTTCTTAAATTAAACTTTTCCTAATTCAAAACATTTCTAAATTCAACATTTTCAAAACCTTTCTTAAAACGAAACTTTCCAATTTCAAAACTTTCCTAAACCTAAAACTTTCCTAAGTTGAAACTTCCTCAATTCAAAACTTTCCTAAGTTGAAATTTTCTTAATTCAAAACTCTTCCTAATTCCAAAACTTTCCTAATTTGAAAACTTTCCTAAAATGATATTTTCCTAATTCGAACATTTCCTAAATCCAATCTTTCCAAATCCAATTTTCAATCTTCTATTTTAAGTTCAATCTCTCAATTTTCCAATCCAATTTCCAATTCAATCTCTTTCTTCCAATCCAATATTCTATTTTCAATCGGACTCTTCTCCGAACTACGACTGACTTGATTCCTCCAAAAGGATACATAGGCAACCCTCATGGGTGCGGTCACAACTTCTTTCAAGTCTCTATCTCGACATTTTTCAAATTTTCAATTCCACAATTTCTTTCAAATTTCAAATTTCTCCACATTTTTCAAATCTCCAATTCTATAATCTTCTTCAATCTCCAATTCCATATCTATTTCAAGTTTTCAATTTCAAAAATCTATTTTCAAATCTCTTTTTCTAATTTCGCAAACTTTTCAATTTCAATTCTATATTTTCAAATCTCTTCTAAAATCTAAATCAAATTCCTCTTTTCAAATCTATTTCGAAATCAATTCTCTTCTATTGCACTTGCATATCATGCATCATGTTAGTTTCTTTTCAAACAGTGTTTTTCAAAGTGGATAGGATTGAACATTAGTTAGTTAAAGACTCTCATAGGTGAATCTAGGGTAGATTGACATGTAGGTATCGAAAGGGCGGGGTAGAGTGAAGGCTTAGTGAGTCTTCCCTACACATAACCAACGTCCGAACCTAGAATCACTGTTTTCATAGACCAAAATGGAGTTATTTTTCAAAAAGGGCTAAATGCTTTTCAAAGATTGCCAAACAACCTGTTTTCTTAAAAACCATCTCTTGAGGAGATATTTTCAAAATCGTTTTCCAAAACCCTAAGTGTAGTTTTCGGATTATGCTTAGTTTTTAGGTGACCTAACTCACCTTAATCAAGTTAGGTGGCGACTCCAAATCTTTTCCAAAAGCCCTTTATTCAAATCAATTTTCAATTCATACCTAGTCGCACTCATTCTTCTAAGAGGGTGAGTTCTAACGAGAGAGTACAATATTTTTCCTACTTGTGTGAGTATTCTGAGTGCGAAAAATCTAGGCGCAACACTTGGCTCGCTCCAAATATGTGCAGTGCATAACCGCAAGATTCGGTTGACGATATAGTTTAAATCCGGTGAGTCCGAACATCGATTCTGTCGAAGATCAAGCTCAATATAAGCTATAGGCTTCAACTCACATCCATTTATCTCAAGATTTGCAACAACCCAAGTGAAATTAGTTTTTAAAAAGGTAAAACCAAAAACACTTGATTTTGAAAGGTTGAGTTAGCAAAACTAAAGTAATATTAAAACAATTAAACTACTAAGGTATAGGGGGTTTGACCAAATTGATCCAACCACTGAGTTCTCCCAAGGTTTCAATGGGGTTTGATAACTCAAATCATTGACTTCAATGCAAGCCTTTGATTCAGAGGATTTCGACCTTTAAAATAATGAAATCAATGATAATCAACTTAGAATTGCAAACGATGAGATTCTTGCATTCATACCATCAATCTAAGCAATATCTATACCAATTCATGAATCGTGCATGGACACTTGTCGTGCTTCGATTTTTCGCACTCGAGAAAATACAAGTGAGAAAAATACGAAACTCATCCTCCTAGAAGGACCAGTGCGACTAAGTTTGAATTGTAAATTGATTTATTTAGGGCTTTTGGAAAAGATTTGGAGTCACCACCTAACTTTGTTAAGGTGAGTTAGATCGCATAAAACTAAGTGACATCGAATATTAAACTTAGGATTTTTGAAAAGGCTTTAGAATACTTCCACAAGGGAGGGTTTTTTTGTGCGGAGAAAACATGTTGTTTGGCAATCTTTGGAAAGATTTAAGTCCTTTTTGAAAATAACTCCGTTTTGGTCTTTGAAAATAGTGATTCTAGGTTCAAAGGTTAGATATGTATAGGGAAGATACACTTGGCTATCACGCTATTCTGCCCTTGCGGTACCGACATGTTGTTTTAGCCTAGGTTCACTAATTTAGAATCTTCGATTGTCCACTATCCAATACTATCCACTTTGAAAAGAATTATATGATACATGATATACAAATGAAAGCAAAAGATTTGATTTTGAAAATAGACTTGAAGAGAAGATTTGATGTTTGAAAGAGATTGTAGGAATTGAAAACTTGAAAAAGGTTATGAAAATTGAAAACTTAAAAAAGGTTATGACTGCACCCATGAGGGTTGCCTTCGTATCCCTTTGTTGGGAATCAGGTTAGTCGTAGTTTGGATTCAGGGTCCGATTAAAAATAGACACTTTGGGGTCTTGTTTGATTTGAACTTTGATGGCAAGATTTGAAATTGAACTTGAGGTTGACTTTGCAATAAAACTTAAACTTGAAGTTGAGTTTTGAAATAGACTTTGGACTTGTTTTGGAAAGTTTGATTGAACTTTGAAATTATCTTGACTTGAACTGAGGTTTGAAAACCATTTTGGTTTAGAGTTGAGTTTTAGAAAGAATTGAAATTTTCTAACCTAAGGTTAGGCTTGAACTAGGGGTTTGGCCTCCTAGGGTTTATGCAACCTAGGGTTGAAACTTGCACTTGAAATATAGAGGTTTGATTTTAGAAAGTTTTAATTTTAGAAAAGTTTTAAATTAGAAAAATTTAAATTAGGTAAGTTTCGAATTAGGAAAGATTTAATTTTTAAAAAATTTGATTTAGGAATGTTTCGAATTAGAAAAGTTCCAAATTAGGGAAGTTTTCAATTTGGAAAGGTTTGAACTTAGAAAAATTTGAATTTGAGATTTGGAAGGGTTTGAATTAAGAAAGAGTTTGAATTTTGAAAACATTGAATTTGGAAAGTTGAGTTTGAAAAAGCTAGGTCTTGAAATTAGAAAAGATTGGAATTAGGAAAGATTGAAATTAGGAAAGATTTGAAAGTTTAAAATTAGGAAAGATTTGAGCTCCATTTCCAAAAGTTGAAGATTGGGTTTTATTTCCAAAAGTAGATGATTTGATTTTGTTTCCTATTGAGAAAAGACTTGATTTGACTTAAAATTGGAAAGTTCTAGTTTTGAAAATCTTGAATTTGAAAATCTATGATTTTGTGTAGAAAAAAGGGTTTAAGAAAGTTGTGATTTAAGACAAATAGAAAGCCATGATTTTAGGAAGGGAATTAGGGTTTTCTAATAACAGATTCTAGGGTTTTGACTTGGACTTCAAGAATTTTTTTTTTTTAAAAAAAGTAGATATTTGAAAATAGTTTTTAGGAAGTAGATTTGCAAGACAATTATAGAAAGGGATTTGAATATACACTTTTGTAAGTCTATTAAATATCTCACTTTCCTAAAACAATCCGAATCATAAGAAGACTATAACCATTATAGGGTTGTGATTTTGACAACAACTAGGATTTGAAACCCTAATATAGACTTTGATGGTCTTTTTTAATGTAATACTTTTTTAAAACAATCCTAATCATCTTAGAGTTGTGATTTCTTGAAAAATAATTTACGGCTTGAACTCAAATTTGGACCTTGATGGTCACATTGAATATAACACTTTCCTAAAACAACCCTTACCATGGAATAGCTAGGATATTTTTAGGAGTGTGATTTTGAAAACAAGTTTGAAAGAAAGAAGTTTTGGATGCAAGTTTTGAAAGAAAATTTTGATGCAAATTTGAAAACAACTTACACAATTTTTAATGTAATGCATAAACATGACAACCATAATGTAAGAGGGTCGTGAACATGCAAGGTTAGGCTTCACCACATAATCAAGGGGGTCGAACCCACACCATCTTAGGTTGAACTTGAAGAAAGCTCCAAGCACACTGATCTTCAACAATTCTTCCTAGGCACGAACCGAGAAGTCCCTTGTTTCAAGCATGCAAAAAGAGGAGGTAGACGATGGAGATTAAAATTGAAAAAAAACCTAAATGGGTTAGGAGAGAAAAGAGAAAGGGGAAAAACCTACCTTGTCTCTTTATTTTGCTTTGCTTACTTTGTTTGCTTCACCTTGAAAGCTTTGAATACATAGCACTTGATCTTCAATGGATATTTAGAGGCTTGTATTTGAATGTATAGAGTACATAGAGGTTAGGGTTTGAGGCGGCTTGAGAGAATTATGGTTTTGAAGGAACTCGAGCTCTGTTTTTAGAGAGGTAGCGTTTTTGGAGTGATTTTACGAACCCTTTTATGCATGAAGGGGTCTATATTTATAGGCAATTGGAATAGGAACTGGCGCCTGTTAAAGTGGCGCTAGTGTGTTTTTAACCTTGGTGCCACTAGGAGTGATGCCAGGCCATTTTTGAGCTTGTAGTGGCGCCAGTCCCTTTGGGAAACCTTGAAGGTGGCAAGAAATAGATCTTTGACCCTTGTAATACAAGGTAGAAGATTTGAGCTCTTGTCCTAGTGATTACCATGCAATTTTTAGCCTAACTCCACTAGGAGTGACTCTGGAAAGTCCAGGGATGATCCGGAAGGTTCCAAGTTACTAGACTTGCCCGGGAATAGACAGGAACCCCAAGAAGAGTGTCCTAAAAGTAGACAGCTTGATAATCAAAGTCAGAGTAATTGAAAAGGGTGACCGGCCCACCAAGGGGCAAAACAATCATTTGAACATGGGGGAACACCAGGATTGACCCAAAGTAATCTGTGAGAAGATTCGAAAGTTGGGAACACTATTGAGAGTGTTTTGAGGAATTGCTGGTTTAAAACCCAAAGCCAGTGTGGTTGGAAAAGGCGACCGTCCCACTAGGGGCAAAATGGTCATTTCATACCAAGTTTTCCAGAATGGACTTGGAATGGTCCAGAAAGAAACCAACAGGTTGGGAATACTATTAGAAGAATCCTTGGAAGGTGACCGGTTTGATATCCAAAGTCGGCGTTGTTCCCAGAGGCAATCGACTGTCTAGAGGCAAAACGGTAACTTTGACCGAATGCTCTCAGAATTGATCCGAAAGCAACTAGAAGGCACTAGAATGGGGTAGATAATCTTTGGGACAATCTTGGAATGGTAGGCTTACAATTCTGAGGACTTAGTGTCGCGCTCAGATTTTTCGCACTCGAGGAATACTCACACAAGTGGGAAAAACACTGTACTCTCTCGTTAAAACTCACCCTCCTAAAAGAATGAGTGCGACTAGGTTTAAATTGAAAATTTGATTTGAATAAAGGGCTTTTGAAAAAGATTCGGAGTCGCCACCTAACTTGATTAAGGTGAGTTAGGTCACCTAAAAACTAAGCATAATCCGAAAACTACACTTAGGGTTTTTAAAAAACGATTTTGAAAATATCTCCTCAAGAGAGGGTTTTTAAGGAAAACAGGTTGTTTGGCAACCTTTGAAAAACATTTAGCCCTTTTTAGAAAAATAACTCCGTTTGGTCTTTGAAATCAGTGATTTTAGGTTCAGAGGTTGGTTACGTGTAGGGAAGACGCACTAAGCTATCACCCTACCGCACCCTTTCGGTACCTACATGTCAATCTACCCTAGATTCACCTATGAGAGTCTTTAATTAACATATGTTCAACCCTATTCACTTTAGAAAAACAATGTCTGAAAAATATGATGAATAAGAGAGTTGAAAAATAGATTTGGAAATAAATTTGAAAAGAATATGATTTGAAAATAGATTTGAAGAAATAGAATTGAAATTGGAAAATTTTAGACATCAGAAATAGAGATTTGAAAATAGATTTTTGAAATTGGAAACTTGAAAATAGATATGGAATTGGACATTGAAAAAGACTATGGAATTTGAGATTTGGAAAGATTTTGGAAACCGCACCCCTGAGGGTGGAATTAAAAGTTTGAAAAGTATTGTGACCGCACCTATGAAGGTTACCTACGTATCCCTTTGGGGGAATCAGGTCAGTCGTAGTTCGGGCCGGAGTCCGATTGAAAATAGATTGATTTGAAGAGAGAGATTGGATTGGACGAAAGAGATTGAATTGAAAATTGGATTTGATTTGAGATTAAAAAAGGAGATTGTAATTTGAAATTTTGGAAAAGAATGGACTTTGATTTGAAAAAGAGAAGGTTTAGAAAACTTAGACTGAGGAAAGAGAAGAAACCTAGGAAAGATTTGACTTGGCTTGGAAGATCTGGAAGGATTGGATTTTAAGAAATGTTTGAATTAGGAAAGGTTCAAGTTAGGAAAGTGTCATTTTAAGAAAGTTTCATTTTTGGAAAGTTTTGAAATTAGGAAAGTTTTAGGTTTAGGAAAATTTTCACTTTAGGAAAGTTTTGAAATAGGAAGGTATTGAATTTAGAAATGTTTTTGAATTAGGAAAAGTTTAGTTTAAGAAAGGCTTAGAATTTAGAAAGTTTCAAGTTAAGAAAGTTTTGAATTTTGTAATGTTTTGAAAAAGGGAAGTTTTGAATTTGGAAAGTTTTGAAAACAAGGAAGTTTTGAAAATAAGAAAGTTTTATTTTAGGAAAGGTTTGAAAAAGAAAAGTTTTCAATTTAGGAAATGTTTGAATTAAGAAAGTTTCGACTCAAGAAAGTCTTAAATTAAGAAAGCTTTGAGTTTAGAAAAGTCTTAGATTTGGAAAGATGTTAAAGTTTTAGAAAGTTTAGAGTTTAGAAAGATTTGGGTTTAGAAAGATTTAACTTAAGAAAGTTTTGAATTTAGGAAGCTTAGAATTTTAGAAAGATTTGAAATTTAGAAAGTTTAGGATTTAGAAAGTTTTAGAGTTTGAATTTTAGAAAGTCTTGAAATTAGGAAAGGCTTGAATTTAGGAAAGATTTGGATTTGGAAAGTTAAGATTTAGAAAGGGGGTTAAATTAGGAAAGGGTTGAATTTTAGAATTTTAGGAAAGATTTTTATGTTCAAGTTTTGGAAACTTAAGGTTTAGGAAAGTGGAAGTTTAGGAAGGATTTGAATTAGGAAAGATTTGGATTTGGGAGGGATTGGATTTGGTTTTGTTTCCAAAAACGGAGGATTGGGTCTAACTTCCTAAACGGGAAGATTTGATTTGGTTTCCTAAAGAGAAGATAAGATTTAGCAAGGATTTGGAAAAGGAGATTCTAGAAACCCTAGGTTTGGAAAATTATAGTTTTGATGTAGAAAAGAGGTTTTGGAAACATGTATAGTTTGGATGTGAAAACTAGAGGTTTTGGAAACCTAGGTTTGGGGCAAAGTTTGAAAACCATGTTTTTGGAAAGAAAATTAGGGTTTCCTAATAGTGGGTTCTAGGGCTTGACTTGGGCTATAAGGAAAGAGTTTTTAGAAATTGCGTTTTTAGAAACGTAGATTTTAGAAGGAAAATCCTAAAGGGGAATTTCTAGAAGGAAGACTTTGGAAAGAGAGTTTTTTAGAAAGATTTTTGGAAGAGGTTGTTGGAGAGAGAGTTTTTTAGAAAGGTTTTTGGAGAGAGTTTTTAGGAAGGTGAATTTAGGGAGTGTTTTTAGAAAGTGAATTTTGAGGAGAGGAGTTGAAAAAGAGAGTTTTGAAAAATAGATTTTTGGAGGGAGTTTTTGAAAACAATTTTGGAGAGGAGAGTTTTAGGAAAGTATGTTGAAAAAGAGATTTTGATGCAATTTTGAAAACAAGTTTGAAAACGATTTTGAAAACGAGTTCGAAAACGAATTTTGGAAAGATGCAAGACTATGATATGCACAATGCAATTTGGGTCGTGAACATACAAGGTTAAGGCTTCACCACATAATCAAGGAGGCCGGACCTACGTGGTCTCTGGTTAGACTAGAAGAAAGCCCCCGACACGGTGACTCTCTAACAGTCTAATCCTACACATGGACCGGGAGTCCCCTTGTTTCAAGCATGCAAAGAAGGGGGGGGGGAGGGGAAGAGATGGAGGATTAAAATAGAGAAAACCCAAGTGGGTTGGAGAGAGAAGAGAGAGGGGGGAAGTGCAAAAAATTAAAGAGAAAACCTACCGTATGTCTTCTTTATTTTGCGCGCCGCGCTGTCTTCGGTCTTCGGTCTTTGTCTTGATCTTCACCTTCAGCCTTCAAAAGTTGTCTTCAAGCTTTGGATGGTAGCTCTTTAAGTCTTCGAAGGATGGTTGAAGGCTAGGGTATGAGTGTATGGGGGTGTGTATGAGTGTATAAGAGACTAGGGTTTGTATAGGGGCTAGGGTTTGTGGGAAAACCTAGGGAGGCTAGGGTTTTTGGAGGTGCTCGAACTCTGTATATCGAAATATAGGATTCTTAGGTTAAGTTTGCAGACCCCTTTCACGTTGAATGAGGCTTTGTATTTATAGAAGGAGGATAAACCTGGCGCCTGTTGCAGTGGCGCCAGGCCAAATTCTACACTGGCGCCACTAGGAGTGGCGCCAGCCAATTAGGAAAGATTTAAGGTCGGCAAGCAACGTATCTTTGACTAGATTTGGGCGCCTGTACTAGTGACTACCATGTAATTTTTAGCCTAGCTTCACTAGGAGTGACTCCGGAAAGTCCGGGAATGATTTGGAAGAGCCGGGAATGACCCGAAAGGCCAGAAAGAAGCAGGAACACTTAAAATAGTGTCCTGGAGGTATTTGACTTGAAAAATGAAGATAAGGTGGGTCGGAAAGGTTGACTGGGCCTTTAGGGGCAAAACGGTCAATCGGACCAGGAAACTGCCGGGACAGACTCGGATTGTCCTGGAAGAAGACTTGGGATCTGAAAACATTATTCAGAATGTTCTCGGAGGTTGCCGGTTTGATTCTTAGAGCTAGCGTGGTTGGAAAAGGAGACCGGCCCACTAGGGGCAAAACGGTCATTTTGTACCGGGTTTGCCGGAACTGACTCGAAATGGTCCGGAAAGGTAAAGGAAGGTCGAGAACACTATAAAAAGTATTCTCGGGACATTACCGGTTTGATACCCAGAGCCAGTATGGTCGAAGAAGGAGACCGGCCCTCCAGGGGTAAAACGGTCATTTTGTACCGGGTTGGCCGGAACTAACTCGGAATGATCCGAAAAGGTAAAGGAAGATTGAGAATACTATAAAAAGTAGTCTCAGGGGGTTACCGGTTTGATACCCAGAGCCGGTGTGGTTCTCGGGGCATTCAGATGCTTAGGGGCAAAATGGTCATCTTGACCGGAAAGTCTCGGAAAAGGTCCTAAGGGTAGTCTGGTCATTTTTCATCGAAGTGAGCTAACAGACACGGATGTTGACCTGGGTTTTGAGTGTTTTCGCCACTCTAACAGTGGTCGTCGTGACACAGGGATTTGTTGCCAATTCCCTATATTGACCTATTTGTAAGTATTTTCGCTACTCTAATAGCTTTGTGAGTATTTCCGCTACTCTAACGGTTTTATGAGTACTTCCGCTACTCTAACGGTTTTGTGAGTATTTTCGCTACTCTAACGGTTGAGTATTTCCACTACTCGGACGGAGTTGATGATTTGGGAGTATTTCCGCTACTCGGACTGGGTTAATGATTTGTGAGTATTTCCGCTACTCTGACGGCTTTGTGAGTATTTCTGCTACTCTAACGGTTTGGTGAGTAGTTTCGCTACTCAGACCGTCCCGAGGAATAAACTGTCTCGAGAGAGGGATTGGAAAGGGGTCTTACCGTCTCCGAAGAGACGTGCCTGGATTGGGACCGTCCCGAGGAATAAATTGTCTCGAGAGAGTGATTGGAAAGGGGTCTTACCGTCTCCGAAGAGACGTGCCTGGATTGTGAGTGTTTCCGCCACTCTAACGATTTTGTGAGTACTTCCGCTACTCTAGCGGTTTTGTGAGTATTTTCGCTACTCTAACTGTTTTGTGAGTAGTTTTACTACTTGGATCGTCTCGAGGAATAAACTGTCTCGAGAGAGGGATTGGAATTGGAATAAGAAAGGACAATGCCCCTAAGGGCATTTTGGTCATTTTGCCTTTATTTGGGCCTGACAGGCCCGCAAAGCGATGGAAAGACGAAATTTGAACCTAGAGAATTGGTTTCAATTGGAATATGCCCAAAATGACTTGAAAACAAGTCTGGATGGAGTATAGACTGCCGAGTGGTCAAAAATGGGGTGCTTACACTTAGGTACTTGCTCGAGAAGCATGCAGGAAGGGCCCAAGGGACAGTTTGATCATTTTTCACTAGATTGGGCTAGCAAGCACTGGTGTTGACCCGGGTTTTAAGTGTTTCCGTCATTCTGACGGTGTGTGACTAGTTGGTTTTGAAAGATATCCCGTCCTTCGGTAAACGTATCACAACCAAGAGGCGTGTTTGGTCTTATGACATAAGGGTTTTGTTAGCAATTCCTAATGTCGACCTATTTGCGAGTATTTTCGCCACTCTGACGGTTGCAATGTTTGTAAGTGTTTTTATTACTCTAACGGTGTGCGTTCATTCCAGAAACTACCTGATCTCGAAAAGCTGCTGGATGATCTTATCGTCTCGGAGCCTTAGGTACTTTTTCGATTGATGTGTCGAATAGCAAACATTCTACGTTGGCAGGCTAGCAGGTGCCAGAAGCGAACCGCTCTACCATCTCAGAGACTTGGGTTCTATCTCGGTCGACAAGTTTGAAGGGACTTATCGTTCTGAGGAGTTTTCTCGGTAAAAGTGTCGTCCTGGATAGACTTACCATAAGAGGGATTAACTTTCTTGAAAGATGTGCCAGATTGAGTTTGACTATTCTATATTAGAATTGGAACTGGAATTGAGGTTGAACCACAGACTTACCGTCTTTAGGAAGACGTGCCAACTGAAATTGGACTGACTAATACTCTAAGGGTATTTTGGTTATTTTGCCTCTATTGGGCCTGGCGAGCGCGCGAAGTGATTGATTGACTTGATTGAGTCTGAAAATCAAGTTGGAACTTGAATGTGTTTGTATCGGTTTGAATGTTAGTCTTATTGGGAAGGAGATTACCAAGCGAGAAAAAATGAGCTGCTTACAGTTGCTCTTCTTTTTGTCTTTGCTTGTTGAAGGCAGAAAACGATGAAGTAAGAGTCCTATGTTGACCGCAAGGTGATCAGAGGGAGGAAATTTGAAAATTTTTGAAGACTGGGGCTTGAAATTGGCAAATTGGCCCAAGGAGGCATTTGAAATCAGATTTTGGCAGGCAAAAAGGCCAAACTAGCCAGAATTGGCCTGTGGTGCTAGGTTTTAAATAGCCTTGGTGCCACTACCAGACCTAAGAATAAAAATCAACAAAGCCTCATGTTCGAGGCTTATGGGTTTATTCAAGTTTTTGGGTTTTGAGAGCCTTTTTCTAGTGTTTTATAAGGAAGGACTGTCGAGCATTGAAGGATTGAGTTTAGGGGACACCGGAGAGTTGCCGAAAGTAATCACCATCGCCAGAATTGTTATCGAAGAAGAAGATTTCACCGAAGATCTTCAAGAGGTGAGTTTTTTGTTTTGTGTCGATTTTGATGTGTAGAACTCCATTTGAGTTATGTAAATAGTTGAAATTGATATTTTGATATGCTTTAAACACTCTGGTGATGTTGTTTCTGTGTTTTGATGCTCGTTTGATTGAGTTTGAGTAGTTTTGCATGTTTATGTAAAGAGGGTTTCTACAAGAATTGAAGATTTGCTCTTATGGCTTTGGGTATTGGGTTTCTTAGCTATAATTTTACACCATGTGCCTTAGAAAAATGTGTTGAACAATCGTATGAAGTTTCGTGATCTTCTAAAAACTTTTTGTGTATTTAATTTTTCAAAAAATAGAAAAATGCTTAGAAAATAGAGAAAATTAAGAAATTGATGGAATTGATTGAGTTTGATATTTAGAAAAATGTGAGAATATTTTAGAAAATATTTGAAGTAACTTTGAAAGATTTTGTGATAATTTTGAAGACCCTTGAATTTTTAGAAAATAGAACATGTGTTTGGAAATTTGAAAATTTTAAGAATGTGCTGAGATTGTTTTATGTGTATTGGTGCTACGTGATTGTGATGTCGTGGGAGGCCCGACTTGTGTTCTATTATTGAGTCTTGGGCATTATAAGGACCATTTATAAATGAGATTCTGCCCTCTTTTTTTTTTTTAAATTAAAGAGTTAGAAATTTTTTAAGATAAATTATTTTTTGAGGAAAAAGATTTAAAACCTTTTAGGGTGGTGCCTTTTTGGTAGAGAAGACCCCAAGAAACTCGGGGGGTCTTTAGAATAAAACTTTTTGAAGGAAAAACTAAGAAAAACCTTTGAAAATATACTTTGAATAAAACTATTGAAAACCTCAAAATTAATTTTGAAAATAAACTCTTACAGAAAAAAATTTAGAAAACCTTTGAATTGATTTTGAAAATAAACTTTTAAAGGAAAAAGTCTAGGAAACCTTTGAATTGGCCCTGAAAATAAACTTTTGAAGGGAAAAGTTTAAGAAACCTTTGAATTGGTTTTGAAAATAAACTTTTGAAGGAAAAAGTTTAAGAAACCTTTTGAGAATTGATTTTAAAAATGAATTTTTAAAGGGAAAAGTTTAGGAAACCTTTGAAAATTGATTTTGAAAATAAACTTTTGAACGGAAAAATTTAAGAAACCTTTGAATTGACTAGAATAGACTCTGTTGGGAGTAAAGGGATAGGAGTTGTGTCCCCTTTTTTTTTTTGGTTTTTTTTTTTTTTTTTTGTACCTCTTGTCTTGTGAACTGCAAATACTGTATATTGATATCTTTTACCTTGATTTAAAGTTCAAGATGGCCGACGCTAGGGATGATGGTTTTGAGCGAAGACGTCGGTCTAGGGAGGGGGCTCACACAGATTCCGTTGGTAGTTCCAGTCACTTTAGAGGCAGTCATAGATCAGTTGGCAAGACTTCTTCTAGTCAGAGTGGTAGGGGGAGTATGCCTCCGGTTGACCCTTTTTCCTCTAGTCGAGTAGGCTTTTGAGGGAGAGATGGATGCCAAGGACAAGGCTCTAGGCCTAGGAGATTGTGTGACTAGTTACGGGAGGCCCTCTACTAGGCGGAGGCAGATAGATCCAGATTTGGGAGATTTAGAGGTACTAGACATTCCTCAATTGGGGGATCTAGCCCATCATCCCAGTGTATATTCTCGGCAATACTTGCCCCCTCCTCGAGTAAATACATCATTTATAGGAGCCGTCCACCAGGCTTTTAGTACCATGCAGTGGGCTGCTCCATCTTGCCATGCTTTTCTGGCAGAGATTGGATTTGGGCATTCATGGAATTATAGACAAACTGACTAAACCGTCATTTAGTATCGGCATTGATTGAGAGATGGTTTGGCGAGATAGGGACCTTCCACTTCGTGGACTTTGAGCTGGGTTATTCTCTGCTAGACTGGACCATTATTACTCGACTTTCTTTTATTGGCCATCAGATTACCTTGTAGCCAATTAGTAGGGCTGAGGCTTTTGCTCTGTTGGACTTGCCGCCTCGTGACTACTCTATTTTTCCTATGTCTTGGCTTAGTCAAGATGAGAGTACCTTCTCTGTTGAGCCACTGCCTGAGTGGTGAGACATCATGAGGTGATGACTGGTTTTGTATATTGTTTTTAGCTATTTTTACAACAACAACAAGTCGATTGTCCCTTTCAGATTGGTGAGTGTGGTAACTGACTTGGGAGCCTTGTTAGAGCTGGATTGGGGGTCTTTCTCCTTTGGTTGCTTCTTTAGATCCATGCAGGTCCTAACTTCCTCCCGCTGGGGCAATGTGATAGGGTTTTGGCCCTTTCTAGTCTGGTAGAGTTATAAGTACCTGTTGGTTCACCATCCAAAGGTTGTAGAGGCTAACCTTTATCCCTGAGCTTTGAGATGGGCACGTGATCAGGTGGCCCACTACTCTAACATTACTGATTTTGTGACGATACAAGGGAACCTAGAGTTGATAGAGGTGAGAGATGTGACCTGGCGGCCCTTTGTTGGATCAGTTCATTATGAGCTAGTCAAGTATCTAGTCTCGATGTCTTTGTCAAGGATTTCTTTTCTCATTGATGAGTCTTAGGAGTCCTATATGGGGGATCGGCATTGGCGTTAGTTTCACGAGGAGTTTCGGTTGGTTGGGGATCCACCTGAGTATATGTTTGGAACTTTGGTTGAGGGGATCCCTATTCTGTACCAGGAGCATTAGCTGAGTGCTAATTTTTTGGTTTTTCCCGAGACTGACTACGCCACACATTTCGGGACTCACTCCATAGGTGCCTTCACCTAGTTTGAGGTGGTGGTTGGAGGTTACGCTGTAGGCTAGAAGGTAGTAGGCTTGTGGCATCAGGCTGGGGGATATGTGCCTCAAGCCGAGTTTGCTACCATGAGGGATCAGAGAGACTGGTACCAGATTGAAAGGGACCAGTTTTAAATAAAGAGAGACTAGTACCAGGCTGAGAAAGCTGCTTTGAATGCACAATTAGCTTAAATGGGAGGTGATGTGGTATGTTATCCTCCCTCCTTTTTTTTTTTTTTTTAGCTTGGCATATTTAGTTATTCATCTACTTTGCTGATTCAAGCTCTTCTTCCTTGTAGGATGCTAGTGCCTCCAGTAGTCGGCCGCCTCCTCTTAAACCGAGTTTTGGAGATTTTGACCTAGACATTGACTTTAACTCTTGACAGGTGCCCCTTGTAAAAGGCCCCACTTCTTTTCCACACCATGTCTTGGATATGTATAAAAGCTTAGTTTTTTGTCAGTCCATTTTATATGTAACCTTTAAACATGATGGATGTTTATGATTTAGACAAACAGATATATTCGATAGATACATGAACAGGGATAATGTTGATGATGTATGTTTATTACATGTTTTAGATACAACATTGAATTGCATTGATGACTTTTGTTTCTACAGGGAGTTATGTCCTATGTATGCGAAGCTCATGCTAAAATTTTTATAAAATGCAATACACGTGTGAGGGATACAATAGCTAACAGAATGGATGGGGTGCAGTCAAGCTTTGCATCGTTGGAATGCAACTCCTTCTTTTTTAGGGGTTTGGCCTCTCCTTTGTCTCAACCCTACCTAGATTAGATGATAACATTTCGTACCTTTCTCATCCTTTTGATCGACTATGACTTTCTACTCTGGGTTAGTGTCTGGGATCATTTGTCTTGAACTCTCAACCGTCAGGGGCTAAGGCAACGACTTACCCGAACTTTGGTAGAACGATAAGCAACCAATCTTTCAATCTGAGCAGGCTTTGTTTCAGAACCGTAATATAGGCTAAGTTGTTGTGTTTTAAAAATCGATGGGATATGCAGGCTTAAATTCAATATTCCTTTCAATAGAGTTTAGATCCACACCATCCCTAGTCAGTCTTCTAATGGGGGTTCATCCCCTAGTACCATTCCTTTACCTTGGTAACACGTCTAGTTCATTTAGACCAAGCAATCCCTTTTCAATCGGAGAAGACATTGTTACGATTGTAACGTAGGCCATGGTTTTACGTTTTTGCAAGAAAAGGTAAAGGCTCAAACCTACTGCTTCTACTAAACTTCCTTATCACCTATGAGCACCCTTGAATCTCTTTTTTGAACATTGTACGCCTTATAAGATGGCACGAAGCGAACTGTCCCCTCTTTTGGCTTACTAGTTCTCCCTTTTTCTTTTTCTTTTTCCATTTTTGCTTGCCTTATGATGGCTTTTCCTTTTTTCCTTCTCTCTTTTTCCTGAGGTGGATACTATTACACCCTTCTTATTTGGTTGTAGTTTCTCTTAGTGCCTTATTCTAACCCATTAAGGGTTGTGATCACTTGGCTGGGGCTTAGAAAGAAATGTAACTGGCTCAATGGGTTTGATAAAGGTTGCTTATGATTGGACGGGAAAATGAAACGAGGGCCTCTCTTCATTTTAAACTGAATTACTTAATCCATAGAGCTTTTACGTTGCTTCAGCTTGATGCTAGATAAGAAATATTCTTTGCTAAGTCTTCAGTTATATGTTTACCCCAATGTCGGGGAATGGTTTTGGATCAGGATTGATAAGAAATCTTTTGCTTTTTGCAAGGCACTAGTGGGTTAAGCAAGGGGAACATATATATATATATATATATATTTAGAAATTGAAAAATAGCTCCTCTTCCTTTTGATAGTATGGTTACTCATCACTTAACTTTGGGTGTCTTGTAAGTGCCGCTCTTTAGGTGTTTTCCTTTCCCACTCTTCTCTTCCCTCTTGTTAAAAGATTGACCATCTGGCTAGTGGTTAACTCATGCTATCACACCCTTCAAGTAAGATGTTTCACAGGATAAAACACACCCCCTTTTTGAAAGCATTCACCATTCATAAGAGCATCAGATAACGACATTTGAATGAAAACTATCTTTTTATTACTTTGAGAGAAAGCACAAGGTCTTTATTGGAATGGAAATGCAGACATAAATTAAAAGAAAGAAAGTAAAAAGGATAGAAAAAAAGCGGGTGAGAACACCCCTCTCTTGTACGATTTTTAGGAGAGCCCTTCTAGTAGGGTTTTGGGACGATGCCCACATTCTCGATGCTCCATCCATCATTGTGATCCCCAAACATGGCAAGGTTGGCAAAGGTTTCTTTTAGGGCTTTGGGTGAGTTGATAATGATGGTGTAGTTATCAGCTTCATTGACTTCCTTACTTTCCTTCTTTACCTCCTCGGCTTCTCCAATAAACAAGTGGGCCAACTCACCTCTTTCTAGCTCAAACGGCTCTTCCAGTGCTTTTGGCTCCTTAATGCCCCAACTAATGTCTTCATAGTAGAATTTAGTCATGGGCCAATGGTTCTCCAATAGGTGGTGTTCAGTTGCGGCATACTTAGGATGCAGGAATTCATCACCCCAACCGTGAGCAGCCATGTCTCTTACAGGGACCTCCTCTATTGGTATAGGCTCTTCCATTGGCCAGTTAGAGGGATTATGTTTGTCATTGGGATTGAAGAGATAAATTGGGCATGGCAGGGATTCCTTGTCCCAGTCGCTTTCCTCATCAGTCTCCCAATATCCATCATAATAATCTCCGATCATGATCTCCTCCAACTCATCATCATCATCTTTTATTTCTCTCAGTAACAGGTTAACAGTATGGTCTGGTAAAGGATTTGTGGTTACATTAGGGGCAAGAGTAGGGTTCACCAATTGTATGTCAATGGTCTTGTTGTTTATTAGGTCTTGAATTTTGTGCTTGAGAGAGAAGCAATTTTTCGTGTCATGCCCTTGGCCGCCCGAATGGTATTTGCAAATGAGGGCACCATTGATGGTCAGAAATAAAGGGCTTGGCAATGGACGGGCAGGTATGGGCTTCAGTATGTTATTCTTTAAAAGGTTATGTTAAGCTTCTGTTTAGGTGCAAGCTAAGGTATCAAAGGTGCGGATGCATTGGACTGGTCTATTAAAGTTGGGTCATGCCCTAGCATAGCCAAAATTAGGTACTTAAGCATGCATGGTTAAAGTGGGTATGAGTAATATAAGATGTGACTAGAGTGGTGGACGGTATTATGGCCGCTGAATAGGCAAGATGGCAAACACCTCACGCTCCTTCTTGATTACACCCCTTGCAGTAGCCACCTTTTTGGCTATGTTGGCAGAACTCTCTCTAGTTTTTACATAGGGATCCATAATCCTTCCCGTCTTGAGATCGTTCTCTATCATCTCCCCTTGCATAATAAGCTCGAAGACGCATTTCCCCACACTTGTGTAGAGCTTTTCATAGTAAATGCCTTGAAAAGTATGCTCGAACAGTTGAACATACTCTTTTTCTTCTAGAGGGGGATTAACTTGTGCTGCTGCTTCTATCCATCTAAGGGCATATCTCTTGAAGCTTTCTTTCTCCTGTCGTGCCCAGATTTTTCGCACTCAAGGAATACACACACAAGTGGGAAAAATGTTGTACTCTCTCGTTAGAATTCACCCTCCTAAAAGAATGAGTGCGACTAGGTTTGAATTGAAAATTTGATTTGAATAAAGGGCTTTTAGAAAAAGATTCAGAGTCACCACCTAACTTGATTAAGGTGAGTTAGGTCATCTAAAAACTAAGAATAATCCAAAGACTACACTTAGGGTTTTTGGAAAACGATTTTGAAAATATCTCCTCAAGAGAGGGTTTTTAAGAAAAACAGGTTCTTTGGCAACCTTTAGAAAACATTTCGCCCTTTTTGAAAAATAACTCCGTTTTGGTCTATGAAAACAGTGATTTAGGTTCGGAGGTTGGTTACGTGTAGGGAAGAAGCACTAAGCCATCACCCTACCCCGCCCTTTCGGTACCTACATGTCAATCTACCCTAAATTCACCTACGAGGGTCTTCAACTAACTATAGTTTAATCCCATTCACTTTGGAAAAGAATGCTTGAAAAGAAACTAACATGATGCATGATATGCAAGTGCAAGGAAAGAGAATTGAAAAATAGATTTGGAAAGAGATTTGGAAAAAGATTTGAAAAGGAATTGATTTGGTTTAAAAAGAGATTTAGAAAGATAGATTTGAAATTGGAATTGAAAAGAGATTTGAAGAGAGTTATGGAATTGGAAACTTGAAAAATATTGTGGAATTGGAGATTGGAAAGAAGTTGTGGAATTTGAAATTTGAAAAAAGTTGTGACCGCACCCATGAGGGTGGAATTAAAAGTTTGAAAAGTGTTGTGACTGCACCTATGAAGGTTGCCTACGTATCCCTTTGGGGGAATCAGGTCAATCGCAGTTCGGATAAGAGTCCGATTGAAAAGAGATTGATTTGAAAGAAAGAAATTAAATTGGAAATTGGATTAGAAAATTGAGAGATTGAACTTAGAATAGAAAATTGAAAATTAGAATTTAGAATTCTGGAATTGAAGAGATTGGATTTTGATTTGAAAAGATAGAACTTGGAAGAAAGATTTAGACTTGTTTTAGAAAAATGGAGGTTTGGGAAACCTAGACTTAAGAAAGAGACTTAGGAAAGATTTGACTTGACTTGGAAGGTTTAAGAGATTAGGAAAGATTAGATTTAAGAAAGGTTCGATTTAAGAAAGTTTCGAATTAGTAAAGGTTCAATTTAAGAAAGTTTTCAAATTAGGAAAGTTTCATTTTTGAAAAGTTTCGAATGAAGAAGGTTTCGAAATTAGGAAAGTTTTGAATTAAGAAAGTTTCAACTTAGGAAGGTTTTGAATTAAGAAAGTTTCAACTTAGGAAAGTTTTGAATTTAGGAAAGTTTTAGAAAAACAAAGAAGTTTTGAAAATAAGAAAGTTTCATTTTAGGAAAGGTTTGAAAAAGGAAAGTTTTCAATTTAGGAAATGTTTGAATTAAGAAAGTTTCAACTTAAGAAAATCTTGAATTAAGAAAGTTTAGAGTTAGAAAAGTTTTAGATTTAAAAAGATTTTGAAGTTTTGGAAAGTTTAGAATTTGGAAAGATTTAGGTCAAGAAAGATTTAACTTAAGAAAGTGTTGTTTTAGGAAAGGTTTTGAAAATAGGAAGTTTTAAAAGTTGGAAAGTTTAGAATTTGGAAAGTTTTGAAATAGGGAAGTTTTGAAATTTGGAAAGTTAAAGATTTAGAAAGTTTTAGAGTTTGAATTTTAGAAAATCTTGAGATTAGGAAAGGTTGAGTTTAGGAAAGATTTAGAAAACTTGAATTTGGAAAGTTAAGATTTGGAAAGGGGGTTGAATTAGGAAAGATGTGGAAGTTGAAAGTTTAGGAAACTTATGGTTTAGGAATGTAGGAAATTGGAAAGTTTAAGATTTAGAAAGTTTTAGAGTTTGAATTTTAGAAAATCTTGAGATTAGGAAAGGTTGAGTTTAGGAAAGATTTGGAAAACTTGAATTTGGAAAGTTAAGATTTGGAAAGGGGGTTGAATTAGGAAAGATGTGGAAGTTGAAAGTTTAGGAAACCTATGATTTAGGAAGGTAGGAAATTAGGAAAGATTTGAATTAGGAAAGGTTTAGATTTTGAGTTTTAAAATTTAGGAAAGATTGTTATGTTCAAGTTTTGGAAACTTAAGACCTAGGAAAGTAGAAAATTAGGAAGGAGTTGAATTAGGAAAGAGTTGGATTAGGAAGGGATAGGATTTGATTTTTAAAAGAAAAGGTTAAATTTTGTTTCCAAAAATAGAGGATTAGATTTAGTTTCCTAAACGGAAATATTTGATTTGGTTTTCTAAAGGGAAGATAGGATTTGGCAAGGATTCGGAAAGAGAGATTCTAGAAACCCTAGATTTGGAAAATTATAGTTTTAACGTAGAAAATAGGTTTTGGAAACGTATATAGTTTGGATGTGAAAACAAGAGATTTTGGAAACCTAGGTTTGGGGCAAAGTTTGAAAATCATGTTTTCGGAAAGAAAATTAGGGTTTCCTAATGGTTAGCTCTAGGGCTTGACTTGGGCTTGAAGAAAAGAGATTTTTGGAAAGTGCGTTTTTGGAAACGAGAGTTTTTAGAGGAGAATCCTAAGGAGGAATTTTTGGAACGTGAATTTGAAGATAGAGTTTTTGGAAAAAGATTTTAAAGAGAAGGAGTTTTTGGAAAGTGTGTTTTTGGAAACGAAGATTTTAGAAGGAAAATCCTAGAGGAGAGTTTCTAGAACGAAGATTTTGGAAAAATAGTTTTTAGAAGGATTTTTTGAAAGAGATTGTTGGAGAGAGTTTTCAGGAAAGTGAATTTGGGGAGTGTTTTTAGAAAGTGAATTTTGAGGAGAAAGAGTTTTTGGAAAAGAGTTGAAAAATGAAGTTTTGAAAAATAGATTTTGGAGGGAGTTTTTGAAAACAATTTTGGAAAGGAGGGTTTTAGGGAAGTATGTTGGAAAAGAGATTTTAGGAAGAGATTTGAAAAGAGAATTTTTTGGAAAGTATGAAAACGTCTCACTTTCCTAAAGCGATTCTGCCCATGAGAGGGCTAGAACCACTTTAAGAAAGTGGTTTTGAAAACAAGGAATTGAAAATATGGACCATGCCAGTCACTTTGAATGTAGCACTTTCCTAAATCAATTCTAGTCATGGAAAGACTAGAATCACCCTAGGATTGTGATTTTGAAAACATATTTTTGAAAAAGAGGATTTTGATGCAATTTTGAAAACGAGTTTGAAAACGATTTTGAAAACGACTTTGAAAATGGTTTTTGGAAGATGCAAGATCATGATATGCACAATGCAATTTTTGGGTCGTGAACATACAAGGTTAAGGCTTCACCATATAATCAAGGGGGCCGAACCCACGTGGTCTCTGGTTAGACTAGAAGAAAGCCCCCTACACGGTGACTCTCTAATAGCCCAATCCTACACATGGACCGAGAATCCCCTTGTTTCAAGCATACAAAGAAAGGGGGGGGGGGGATATAAAGGATTAAAATAGAGAAAACCTAAGTGGGTTAGTGTCGCGCTCAAATTTTTAGCACTTGAAGAATACTCACACAAATGGGAAAAACACTGTACTCTCTCGTTAGACTCACCCTCCTAGAAGAATGAGTGCGACTAGGTTTGAATTGAAAAATAGATTTAAATAAAGGGCTTTTGAAAAAGATTCGGAGTCGCCACCTAACTTGATTAAGGTGAGTTAGGTCACCTAAAAACTAAGCATAATCCGAAAACTACACTTAGGGTTTTTAAAAAAAAAGGTTTTGAAAATATAACCTCAAGAGAGGGTTTTTAAGAAAACAGGTTGTTTGGCAACCTTTGGAAAATATTTAGCCCTTTTTTTTAAAAAATAACTCCTTTTTGGTCTTTGAAAACAGTGATTCTAAGTTCGGAGGTTGGTTATGTGTAGGGAAGACGCACTAAGCCATCACCCTACCCCGCCCTTTCAGTACCTACATGTCAATCTACCCTAGATTCACCTATGAAAGTCTTCGACTAACTATAGTTCAATCCTATCCACTTTGAAAAACAATGTTTGAAAAGAAACTAACATGATGCATGATATGCAAGTGCAATAGAAAAGAATTGAAAAATAGATTTGGAAAGAGATTGATTTGATTTGAAAATAGATTTGAAGAGATGGAATTGAAATTGGAAAGTTTGAAAGTTGAAAGTAGAAATTTGAAAATAGAAATTTTGAAATTGGAATTTTGAAAATAGATTAGGAATTTGGGATTTGAAAATGTGGAGACCGCACCCATGAGGGTGGAATTGAAAGTTTGAAAAGTATTGTGACCGCACCTATGAAGGTTGCCTACGTATCCCTTTGGGGGAATCAGGTCAGTCGTAGTTCGGACAAGAGTCCGATTGAAAAGAGATTGATTTGAAGAGAGAGAGATTAGATTGGAAGGAAGAAATTGAATTGAAAATTGGATTTGATTTGAGATTAGAAGAGGAGATTGGAAATTGAAATTGAGAATATTGGACTTTGATTTGAAGAGATAGATTTGGACTTGTTATAGAAAGATGAAGGTTTAAGAATCCTAGACTTAAGAAAGATGAGACTTAGGAAAGACTCAAGAGTTTAAGAAAGATTGGATTTAGGAAAGGTTCGAATTAGGAAAGGTCCGATTTAGGAAAGTTTCATTTTTGGAAAGTTTCAAATTAAGAAAGTTTTGAATTTAGGAAAGTTTTAGGTTTAGGAAAGTTTTGAAATAGGAAAGTATTGAATTTAGAAATGTTTTGAATTAGGAAAAGTTTAGTTTAAGAAAGGATCAGAATTTAGAAAGCTTAGAATTTTAGAAAGATTTTAACTTAGGAAAGATTTAGAAAAGGTTTGAATTAAGAAAGTTTTGAATTTAAAAAGCTTAGAATTTGGAAAGATTTGAAATTTGGAAAGTTTAAAATCTAGAAAGTTTTAGAGTTTGAGTTTTAGAACATCTTGAAAGTAGGAAAGGTTGAGTTTAGGAAAGTTTTGAAAACTTGGATTTGAAAAGTTAAGGTTTAAAAAGAAGGTAGAATTAGGAAAGGGTTGAATTAGGAAAGATTTGAAAGTTGAGTTTTAAAATTTAGGAAAGATTTTTATGTTCAAGTTTTGGAAACTTAAGGTTTAGGAAAGTGGAAGTTTAGGAAGGATTTGAATTAAGAAAAAGTTAGATTAGGAAAGGATTGGATTTTGTTTCTAAAAGGAAAGGTTTGATTTTGTTTCCAAAAACGGAGGATTGGATTTGATTTCCTAAAGGGAAGATAGGATTTGACAAGGATTTGGAAAGGGAGATTCTAGAAACCCTAGATTTGGAAAACTGTAGAAAACAGGTTTTGGAAACATGTATAGTTTGGATGTAAAAACAAGAGGTTTTGGAAACCTAGGTTTGGGGTAAAGTTTGAAAATCATGTTTTTGGAAAGAAAATTAGGGTTTCCTAATTGTGGGTTCTAGGGCTTGACTTGGGCTCCAAGGAAAGAGTTTTTGGGAAGTGCGTTTTTGGAAACGAAGATTTTGGAAGGAAATCCTAGAGAGGAGGTTTCTAGAAGAAAGATTTTGGAAAGAAAGTTTTTTAGAAAGATTTTTAGGGAGCGTTTTTAGAAAGTGGATTTTGGGGAGAAGATTTTGGAAAGGAGTTGAAAAAGGGAGTTTTGAAAAATAGATTTTGGAAGAGAGTTTTTGAAAACAATTTTGGAGAGGAGAGTTTTAGGAAAGTATATTGAAAGAGATTTTTTTAGGAAGAGATTTGAAAAAAAAAGTTTTTGGAAGGTGTAAAGACATCCCACTTTCCTAAAGCGATTCTAGCCATGAGAAGGCTAGAACCACTTTAAGAAAGTGGTTTTGGAAAACAATAAGATTTGAAAATATGGACCATAAAAGTCACTTTTAATGTAACACTTTCCTAAAGTAACCCTAGCCATGGAAAGGCTAGAATCACCCTAGAATTGTGGTTTTGAAAACAAGTTTTTGAAAAAGAGATTTTGATGCAATTTTGAAAACAACTTTGAAAACGGTTTTGAAAATGAGTTTGAAAACAAATTTTGGAAAATGCAAGACTATGATATGCACAATGCAGTTTTGGGGTCGTGAACATACAAGGTTAAGGCTTCACCACATAATCAAGGGGGCCAGACCCACGTGGTCTCTGGTTAGACTAGAAGAAAGCCCCCGACACGGTGACTCTCCAATAGCCCAATTCTACACATGTACCGGGAATCCCCTTGTTTCAAGCATGCAAAGAAAGGAGGGAAAGAGATGGGGGATTAAAATAGAGAAAACCCAAGTGGGTTAGGAGAGAGAAGAGAGAGGGGGGAAGTACGAAAATTTAAATAGGGAGCCTACTGTATGACTTGTTATTTTGCGCACCTTGCTTTCTTCGGTCTTCGGTCTTCGTCTTGATCTTCACCTTCAGTCTTCAAGAGTTGTCTTCAAGCTTCAAACTTCAGATTTCAACTCTTCAAGTCTTCGAAGGAGGATTGATGTTTAGTGTATGAGTGTATGGGGATGTATAGGAGGCTAGGGTTTAGTGTATAGTGGTTAGGGTTTGGAAAACCTCGAGCTCTGTATATCGAATTATATGATTTTTAGGTTGAATTTGCAGATCCTTTTCATGTTGGAGGAGGCTCTGTATTTATAGAGGTTGGACAAACCTGGCGCCTGTTGCAATGGCGCCAGGGCAAAATTGCTCTTGGCGCCACTAGGAGTGGCGCTAGGCCAATTCTTTGCTTTGCACTACTAGTAATGGCACCTGCCAGTTAGGAAACTTTATAAGTCGGCAAGCAACATATCTTTGACTAGATTTGGGCGCCTGCACTAGTGACTACCATGCAATTTTTAGCCTGGCTTCACTAGGAGTGGCTCCGGAAAGTCTGGGAATGATTTGAAGGAGCTGGGAATGACCCGGAAGGCCGAAAAAGAGTAGGAACACTTAAAATAGTGTCCTGGAGGTATTTGACTTAAAAAATGAGGATAAGATGGGTCGGAAAGGTTGACCGGGCCTTTAGGGGCAAAACGGTCAATCGGACTGAGAAACTGCTTGGGACAGACTCGGAGTGTCCTGGAAGAAGACTTAGGATCTAGAAACATTATTCAAAATGTTTCCAGAGGCTACCGGTTTGATTCCCAGAGCCAGCGTGGTCGGAAAAAGAGACCGGCCCACCAGGGGCAAAACGGTCATTTTGTACTGGGTTTGCTGGAACTGACTTGAAATGATCCGGAAAGATAAGGAAAGGTTGAGAATACTATAAAAAGTAATCTCAAAGGGTTACCAGTTTGATATCCAGAGCCGGTGTGGTTCCCGGGGCATTCGGGTGCCGAGGGACAAAATGGTCATCTTGACCGGAAAGACTCAAAAAAGGTCCAAAGGGCAGTTTGGTCATTTTTCACCGAAGTGGGCTAACAGACACTGGTGCTAACCTGGGTTTTGAGTGTTTCTTCCACTCTAACAGCGGTCGTCATGACACAGGGGTTTGTTGCCAATTCCTTATATCGACCTATTTGTGAGTATTTCCGCTACTCTAATGGTTTTGTGAGTAGTTTCGCTACTCGGACCGTCTCGAGAATAAACTGTCTCGAGAGAGGGATTGGAAAGGGGACTTATCGTCTCCGAAGAGACGTGCCTGGATTGGAATCGTCTCGAGAAATAAACTGTCTCGAGAGTGGGATTGGAAAGGGGACTTATCATCTCCGAAAAGACATGCCTGGATTGGAACCATCTCGAGGAATAAACTGTCTCGAGAGAGGGATTGGAAAGGGGTCTTACCGCCTTCAAAAAGACGTGTCTGGGTTGAAACCGTCTCGAGGAATAAACTGTCTCGAGAAAGGGGTTGGAAAGGGGTCTTACCGCCTTCGAAAAGACGTGTCTGGGTTGGAACCGTCTCGAGGAATAAACTGTCTCGAGAGTGGGGTTGGAATCGGAAAGGGAAGGACAATGCCTCTAAGGGCATTTTGGTCATTTTGCCTCTATTTGGGCCTGACAGGCCCACGAAGCGAAGGACAGACGGGATTTGGACCTAGAGAATTGGTTTCGATAGGAATATGCCCACAATGACTTGAAAACAAGTCTGGACAGAGTGTAGACTGCCAAGCGGTAAAAAATGGGGTGCTTACAGTTAGGAGAGAGAAGAGAGAGGGGGGAAGTGCGGAAATTTAAATAGGGAACCCACCTTGTATCTTGTTTATTTTGCGCGCCTTGCTTTCTTCGGTCTTCGTCTTTGTCTTGATCTTCGTCTTCAGTCTTCAAGAGCTATCTTCAAGCTTTAGATTGCAGCTCTTCAAGTCTTCAAAGGAGGGTTGAAGGCTAGTGTATGGGGGTGTATAGGAGTGTATATGAGGCTAGGGTTTGTGTAGGGTGGCTAGGGTTTGGAAAACCTAAGGAAGCTAGGGTTTAGAAGGTGCTCGGGCTCTGTATATTGAATTATACAATTTTTAGATTGAGTTTGCGGATCCTTTTCACATTGGAGGAGGCTTTGTATTTATAGAGGTTGGACAACACTGGCGCCTGTTGTAGTGGCGCCAGGCCAGAATTTACACTGGCGCCACTAGGAGAGGCACTAGGCCAATTTTTGGCTTGGCGCCACTACTAGTGGCGCCAGCCATTTAGGAAATATTTATGGTCGGCAAGCAATGTATCTTTGACTAGATTTGGGCGCCTGTACTAGTGACTACCATGTAATTTTTAGGCTGGCTTCACTAGGAGTGACTCTAGAAAGTCCGGGAATGGTTTAAGGGACCGGGAATGACCCGGAAGGCCAGAAGAGAGCAGGAACACTTAAAATAGTGTCCTGGAGGTATTTGACTTGAGAAATGAGGATAAGATGGGTCGAAAAGGTTAATCGGACCTTTAGGGGCAAAACGGTCAATCGGACCGGAAACTGTCGGGAGAGACTTAGACTGTCCTAGAAGAATACTTGGGATCTGGAAACATTATTCAGAATGTTCCCAGAGGTTGCCGGTTTGATTCCTAGAGCCGACGTGGTCAAAAAAGGAGACCGGTCCACCAGGAGTGAAATGTTTGCCGGAACTGACTCGGAACGATCCGGAAAGGTAAAGGAAGGTTGAGAATACTATAAGAAGCAATCTTAGGAGATTACCGGTTTGAAACCCAGAGCCGGTGTGGTCGAAAAAGGAGACTGGCCCACCAGGGACAAAACGGTCATTTTTTTACCAGGTTGGCCGGAACTGACTCGGAATGATTCGGAAGGATAGAAGAGGATTGAGAATATTATAAGAAGTATTCTCGGGAGGTAGCCGGTTTGATACCCAGAGCCGGTGTGGTTCCCGAGGCAATCGGATGCCTAGGGGCAAAATGGTCATCTTGACCGGAAAGTCTCGGAAAAGGTCCAATGGGTAGTTTGGTCATTTTTCACCGAAGTGGGCTAACAGACACTGGTGTTGACCTGGGTTTTGAGTGTTTCTGCCACTCTGACGCCGGTCGTCGTGGCACAGGGGTTTGTTCGCAATTCCCTATATCGACCTATTTGTGAGTATTTCTGCTACTCTAACAGTTTTGTGAGTAGTTTCGCTACTCGGACCATCTCGAGGAATAAACTATCTCGAGAGAGGGATTGGAAAGGGGTCATATTGCCTTCAAAAAGACGTGCCTGGATTGGAACCGTCTCGAGGAATAAACTGTCTCGAGAGTGGGATTGGGAAGGGGTCTTACCGTCTTCGAAAAGACGTGCCTGGATTGAAATCGTCTCGAGGAATAAACTATCTCGAGAGTGGGATTGGAAAAGGGTCTTACCGTCTTCGAAAAGACGTGCTTGAATTGGAACCGTTTCGAGGAATAAACTGTCCCGAGAAAGGGATTGGAAAGGGGTCTTACCATCTTTGAAAAGACGTGCCTGGTTTGGAACCGTCTTGAGGAGTAAACTGTCTCGAGAGAGGGGTTGGAAAGGGGTCTTACCATCTCCGAAGAGACGCGCCTTAATTGGAACCGTCTCGAGGAATAAACTGGCTCGAGAGATGGGTTGGAAAGGGGTTTTATCGTCTCCGAAGAGACGCGCCTAAATTGGAACCGTCTCGAGGAATAAACTGTCCCGAGAGAGGGGTTGGAAAGGGGTCTTACTATCTTCGAAAGTACGTGCCTGGATTGGAACCGTCTCGAGGAATAAACTGTCTCGAGAGTGGGATTGGAAAGGAAAGGACAATGCGTCTAAGGGCATTTTGGTCATTTTGCCTCTATTTAGGCCTGGTGGGCCCGCGAAGTGATGGACAGACAGGATTTGGACTTAGAAAATTGATTTCGATTGGAATACGCCCACAATGACTTGAAAACAAGTCTGGACGGAGTGTAGACTGCCGAGCGGTAAAAAATGGGGTGCTTACAGCTGCCCCTCTTTTTCTGTCTTTGCTTGTCAAAGACAAAAAACGATAAGAGTAAGAGTCACATGTTGACCGCGAGGCAGTCGGAGGGACGGACATTGGAAATCTTTCGACAACGGGGGTCGAAAACGGATAACAGGCCAAAAAGGCCTTCGAAAATGAGTTTTGATGATAAAAAGGGCAAAGCTGCCCAAAATTTGCAACTGAACTGGCACCACTAGCAGTGGCACCTTTGGCAAAAAATGCCTAGCGCCTCTACTAGTGGCGCCAAGTTTAAAGTTAAAACCAGAAAATTCTGGTTCGAGCGCTTACGGGATTTTGAAGACTTTTCGCAAATTTGTGAGGCATTGCTAGAAATCCGTCTTGGACATTGTAGGAGCAATTTTTGGAGACCACGGGTGATTACTGGAAGGAGACCACGTCGCCGGAAAAGTTGCTGGAAGAGAAGAATTCGCCGGAGAACTTCCAAAAGGTGAGTTTTCAAATTTGGTTGATTTTGACGCATAGAACTTTGTTTGAATCATGTGAATAGTGGAAATTGATGTTTTGATGTGTTTTGAACATGATGGTGATGTTATTTTTGCATTTTGATGCTTGTTTGATTGAATTTGAATGATTTTTCATGATTATGCGAAGAGGGTTTTCCGCAGGAATAGAGGATCTGCTTCTACAGGCATGGACATTGGGTTTTCTGGCTATGTTTTTGTGCAATGTGCCTTAGAAAAATGTGTTTAACAATCGTATGTAGTTTCTTGATTTTTTGAAAACTTGGTGAATTTTTTATTTTTTGAAAAATAGAAAAATATTTAGAAAATTTAGAAAAATAAGAAAACTCAAGAAATTGATGAAGTTTCTAAAGTTTGAAATTTGGAAAAAGATTGGAATATTTTTTGAAAACATTTGAGGTGACTTTGAAAAATTTCGGGAGACTTTTGAAAACCGTTTGTTTATTTGAAAAAAATAAAACATGTATATCGAAAATTTTGAAAAATTGAAAAATGTGTATGAGTGCCGTTGTTATGTGATTGTTGTGTTGGAAAGTGCATGTTTTGTATTTTGTGTTGTTGTCATGGGTGTTGTAGGGGCCACTTTTAAACGGGACTTTGCCGAAATTTTTAGAAATTAGGGAAAGAATTAGAAAATTTTTTAGAAATAAAATCTTTTTGAAGGAAAAAGATAGAAAATCCTTGGGATTTGATTTGAAATTGGAAAATCAAGATGCGTAGATGTTTTGTTTTTTATTTGTTATTCGAAATCTTTTATTTGTTTTGTTTGTGTTAGTTGTTTATTTTATTTTACTATTATTTGAATTGCATGTACGGTATATTAACATCACTTACCTTGGCTTACCTTTTCAGGATGGCAGACGCGGGTGATGACGGTTTTGAGAGGAGACGCCGCTCTGGGAAGGCGGCCTGGACAAATCCTACTGGCAGCTCTAGTCGATCTAGAGGGAGTCGACGATCTACCAGACGATCTTCGTCTAGTCAGAGTGGGCAGGGGAGTAGGCTACCTGTCGACCCTTTTCCTCCGGTTGAGCAGGCTTTTGCCGAGGAGATTGATGCTGAGAAGGAGGTACCGGGCCCTGGGGATCAGGTGACCGGTTACGGGAGAGCTTCTTCCAGGCATAGGCAGACGGACGTTGACTTGGGAGATTTGCAGATACCGGACATCCCACCACTCGGGGATCTTGCTTATCATCCTAGTGTGTACTTTAGGCAGCATTTGCCTCCTCCGCGGGTACATACAGCTTTCAGAGGGGCTGTTCATCAGGTTTTTGTGACCATGCAGCGAGCTACCCCATCATATCGTGTCTTCTTGGCACAAATCGAATTTGGCGCCTTTATGGGATTACAGGCTAACCGCCTGAACCGGCATTTGGTATTGGCACTTGTTGAGAGGTGGTTCGGGGAGACCGGGACCTTTCATTTTGTCAGCTTTGAGTTAAGTCCTACTCCTTTGGATTGGGCGATTATTACAGGGCTCTCCTTTGTCGCCCAGCGGATCACCCTACACCTAGTTAGTAGGGACGAGGCCTGTTTGCTATTGGACTTGACTCATCTTGAGCGTTCTGCCTTCCCAGTCACCTGGATTAGTCAGAACGATCGTACTTTTGCTACTGAGCCATCGCCTGCCAGGCGAGATATCATGAGACGGCGACTTGTGTTGTATATCATCTTTAGCTGCTTCTGCAACAACAACAAGTCACTCGTGCCGTGTCGTTTAGTGAGCATAGTGGCCGATCTTGGAGCCTTATCTGAGCTGGACTGGGGGTCCTTTTCTTTTGGCTGCTTTCTGCGATCAATACAGGTTTGGACTTCTTCTCATTTTGGCAGCATGACTAGCTTCCGGCCTTTCCTTGTCTGGTGGAGCTACGAGTACCTACTAGTGCATCGCCCTACAGTTGTTGAGGACGATCTCTATCCTCGTGCTTTGAGGTGGGCTCGTGACCGGGTAGCCCAACGATCGGAGATTATTGACTTTGTGACGCTCCGGGCTAACCTGGAGCTGATTGAGGCGAAGGATGTGACTTGGCGGCCCTTCATTGGATCAGTCCATTACGAGACAGTCCGGTACTTGGTCCCGTTGTCCCTGTCGAGAGCTGCATTTCTCAGTGATGACACTTGGGAGTCCTATCTTGGAGAGTGACACTGGCGGCAGTTTCTTGAGGAGTTCCGATCGAAAGGAGCTCCACCAGAGTATATGTTTGGAGCCTTGGTGGCGGGAGTGCCTATCCCTTATTAGGAGCATCAGCCGGGTGCCGAGTTCTTGCTTCCTCCAGATACAGATTATGCAGCACACTTTAGGGCTCATTCAGTTAGTGCCTTCACCTGGTTTGAGGTAGTAATTGGCAGGTATGCTGTTGGCCAGGAGGTAGTTGACTTGTGGCGCTGAGCCGGAGGATACGTGCCCCAGGCTGAGTTTACTGCTGTGAGAGACGAGAGAGATCAGTACCAAATGGAGCGGGATCAGTACCAGGCCGAGGTGGCTTCCCTGACAACTCGATTATCTCAGCTGGGTAGTAGGGGGGTAAGTTATTCTCTCTTTGCTCCTTATTGCTCTGCCGTTGCTTAGTTCCTTTTATATACAGCTGATTTCGGTTCTATATTACAGGATGGTGGTGCTTCGAGTAGTTATCCACCTCCTCTGATGCCGGGTTTCGGGGATTTTGATTCAGATGATATTGACTTCGACTTGTGATAGATGCCCCTTGTAGAGATTCTGATCCTTTTTGCCCCTTGTTCCTGAAATGTATTGATGTTAGATAGTTTTATTCAGCAAGTTTTGTATAAAGATGAATATTTATGGTATTAAGATGTATGGACAGACAGATACATTTATGATCTTTACAACTAAGCATATGATTAGATGCATGTGATATATGATGATGTTAGATATCTATTACATGAGTTGATGTTGATGACTTTTATTTCTACAGGGGGTTATATCCTATGTGTGCAAAGCTTATGTTGATTTTTTTTTTAACATATGCACAGGTTAGAAATATGTTAATAGAATGACACTGGGTGCTGTTAGACTTGTAGTCCTAAGAATGGTAACTCCCTTCTCTTTAAGAGCCTAGCCTCTCTTCTGGCTAAACCCTATCTTGATTGGATGATAGCACTTCGCACATTTCTCAACCTCTTGATCGCCTTTGACTCTTTCTCTTAGGGTTAGTGTATAGGGTTATTGGGCTAAGACTCTCGGCTCTAGGCGTTTTAGCAACAACCTACCTGACCTTTGGCGGAGCGATAAGTGGCCAGTCATTTCAATCCGAGAAGACTTTGTTTAGGACCGTAATGTAGGCTAGGTTATGGGGTTTTAAAAACAACAGGATATACATGCTCAAATTTGACGTTGTTTTCGATAGGGTTTGGATCCATACCGTCCTTGACTACTTTTTAGTAGGATTAGCATCCTTCTTTAGCTTTGGCAGCGTATCCAGCTCATTTAGATCAAGCAATTCATTTTCAATTAGAGGGGACTTTAGTAGGTTTATAATGTAGGCCATGGTTTCGGGGTTCTTGAAAGGAAGGATAAAGGCTCAAACCTATTGTTTCCACTGGGTTTCCTTGTAGCCTAGGATCACCTTTAAATTTCCTTCTTGCTTTTGACCATATACTTCTCAGGGTGAAAATGACCCTGTTCTTTCACCCTTTCTATATACTTTTTGAGATAAACATGACTTTCTTCTCATTTGATCTTCTTATACGCTTTTGAAGATGACTCAGTCATGATTTTCTTCAGGCCTTTCATTAAAGGATTTTTTTTTTTTTTTTTTGGCCTCTTGCCTCTTGGCAACTCCTTTCCTTTACTTTTTCTTTCTATTTATTTCCTTTTCTTTTATGAAGCGAAATAATTCTTTAACCCTTTTCCCTTAAACCTTTTCCCTTGGTAGTTCAATATACCCAGTGTGGGCAGTGATCCCTAGGTTTGGGTTTTGTTAAGAAAAGGATACATGGCTCAACAGGTTTGGCAAAGGATTGCTTTTGACTGTATGGGAAATAAAACGAGGGCCTCTCTTCACTTTGAACTAGATTGCTTGATCTATAAAGCTTTCATTGCTGCCTTAGCACAGCAGGGGTGGATACTATTCCTAGAGTTGTCAAACTATTGTCTGCCCCAATGTGGGGAGGACAGTCTTGGATTAGGGTTGACAAAGAAAATTTTCGCTTTTCACGAGGCTCTAGGGGTTTAACAAAGGAAATATAAGCACATTTGTTCATTTATTTAGTTATTTATTCTTTATATGTGGGGAAATGAAAGATGGCTCCTCTACATCTTGATAAACTGGCCACACATCACTTAGCTTCAAAGTCCTACAAGTGCTGCCTTTAGGTGGTATCCTCACTCATCCTTATCTTCTCTCTCTGGAGAGCTGACCATTTGGTGAGCGGTTAACTCTTGCTATCATCCCTTCAAGTTGGATCATTCCATAAGATAAACCATGCCCCTTGCGTAGAAAGTAATCACTATTCCCTAGGGAAGACAAGACAACAACAATGGAATAAAAGACTGTCATTTGATTACTATTATTATTTTTACAGAAAGCATTAAGTTCTTAAGCAATAAGAAAATGTAAACATTAATTTAAAGATAGAAAGTGAAAGGGATAAAATGAAAGTGGGTGAAAACACCCCTCTCTTGTATGCTTGTGCAAGGAACCCCTTTTTAGTACGGCTTTGGGACAATTCCCAAATCTTTGATGCTTCATTCGCAACTTGGATCTTCAGCTAAGGCGAGACAAGCAAAGGCTTCTCCTAGAGCTCCATAGACGTTGACACTGTTGATGCGGTTGTCAGCCTCCTTCTTGTTCTTTGCAGTGGGTTCTTCTGTAAATAGGGTGACCAGCTCACCCCCTTCCAATTCGAATGGCTCTGTCTGTTCTCTTGACTCCTCTAGCTCCTAGCCTATGTCTTCATAGTTGTACTCAGCTGCGGGCCAAGGATTTTCTAGTATGTTACGTTCCATTGCGGTATACATTGGATGCAGAAACTCAGCACCCCATCCATCAACCACTGTGTTCTTGGTCATCCCGTCTTCTGAAAATATTGGCTCCTCAATGGGCCAGTCATAAGCATCAGACACCTCCTCAGGGTTATAAAGATAAATCAGGCATAATGGGAGATCTTCCTTCCAGTCACTTTCTTCATCGGCCTCCCAGTCGCCCTCATAACCTTCGGCCTCGAGCTCATCGATTTCTCCCTCACCTTCCATTTCTATTAATATCATATTGACGGTGTGATTCGGCAAAGGGTTGGTGGTCACATTGGGAACAAGAGTAGGTTTTACCGGCTGTAGATCAACGGTCTTGTTATCGATCAGGTTTTGAATCCTGTGCTTGAGAGCAAAGCAGCTTTTGGTGTCATGCCCCTGGCCACCTGAATGGTACTCACATGTAAGGGCAGTATTAAAAGTTGGGGGTAGAGGGCTTGGCAACGGGTGAGCAGGGACGGGCTTCAAAATGTTGTTCTTCAGAAGGCTATGGTAAGCCTCGGTTTGGGTGCAGGCTAAGGCGTCGAAGGCACGGATACGTTGAGCATGCCTATTGAAGTTGGGTCTTGCCCCATGCAAGCACCCCATTTTTGCCCGCTCGGCAATCTTCGAACTGACCAAGCTCACGTTCACACATCACATGCGTATTTAGACTCTAAGCCCGCCTTTTAAACTTGAATTTAGTCCACCAGTCGCTTTTTGGGCCCGTAGGACCCACTTGAAGCTAAATGACCGTTTTGCCCTTGGTGGGCCGGTCTCCTTTTTCAACCACACTGGCTCTGGGTATCAAACCGGTAACCTCCTGAGACTACTTTTTATAGTGTTCTCAACCTCCTTTTACCTTTCCGGATCATTTCGAGTCAGTTCTGGCCAAACTGGTGCGAAATGACCATTTTGCCCCTGGTGGGCCGGCCTCCTTTTTCGACCACGCCGGCTCTGGAAATCAAACCAGCAACCTCTGGGAACATTCTGAATAATGTTTTCAGATCCTAAGTCTTCTTCCGAGACAGTCTGAGTTTGTCTCGGCAGTTTCTTGATCCGATTGACCGTTTTGCCCCTAAAGGCCCGGTTAACCTTTCCAACACATCTTATCCTCACTTTTCAAGTCAAATACCTCCAGGACACTATTTTAAGTGTTCCTGCTCCTTTCCGGCCTTCCGGGTCATTCCTGACTTCTTCAAATCATTCCCGGACTTTCCGGAGCCACTCCTAGTGAAACCAGGCTAAAAATTGCATGGTAGTCACTAGTACAGGCGCCCAAATCTAGTCAAAGATACGTTGCTTGCCGACCTTAAACATTTCTTAAATGGCTGGTGCCCCTAGTAGTGGCGCCAAGCCAAAAAATGGCCTAGCGCCACTCCTAGTGACGCCAGTGTGAACTTTGGCCTGGCGCCACTACAACAGGCGCTAGTGTATTCCTCCCTCTATAAATACAAAGCCTCCTCCAACATGAAAAGGGTCTGCAAACTTAACCTAAAAATCATATATTTTGATATACAGAGCTCGAGCACCTCCAAAACCCTAGTTTCCTTAGGTTTCCTAAACCCTAGCCACCCTACACTAAACCCTAGCCTCATATACACTCCTATACATCCCCATACACTCATACACTAGACTTCAACCATCCTTTGAAGACTTGAAGAGCTGTCATCTAAAGCTTGAAGACAACCCTTGAAGGTTGAAGCAGAAGATCAAGACGAAGACCGAAGATTGAAGACAAGCAAGGCGCGCAAAATAAAGAAGACATACGGTAGGCTTTCTATTTAAATTTTCGCACTTCCCCCCTCTATCTTCTCTCTCCTAACCCACTTTGGTTTTCTCTATTTTAATCCCCGTTCTCTTTCCCCCCCTTTCTTTGCATGCTTGAAACAAGAGGATTCCCGGTCCATTCGTAGGATTGGGCTATTGAAGAGTCACCGTGTCGGGGGCTTTCTTCCAGTCTAACCAGAGACCACGTGGGTCCGGCCCCCTTGATTATGTGGTGAAGCCTTAACCTTGTATGTTCACGACCCTAAAATTGCATTGTGCATATCATGATCTTGCATTTTCCAAAATTCATTTTTGAACTCATTTTCAAAATCGTTTTCAAACTTGTTTTCAAAATTGCATCAAAATCTCTTTTTCAAAAACTTGTTTTCAAAACCACAATTCTAGGGTGATTCTAGCCTTTCCATGGTAGGGTTGCTTTAGGAAAGTGTTACATTAAAAGTGACCTTTTTGGTCTATATTTTCAAATCTTATTGTTTTCCAAAACCACTTTCTTAAAGTGGTTCTAGCCTTCTTATGGCCAGAATCGCTTTAGGGAAGTGAGACGTTTTCATACCTTCCAAAAACTTTCTTTTCAAATCTTTTCCTAAAAAAATCTCTTTCAACATACTTTCCTAAAACTCTCCTCTCCAAAATTGTTTTCAAAAACTCCCTTCCAAAATCTATTTTTTTTCAAAACTCCCTTTTTCAACTCCTGTTCAAAATCCTCTCCCCAAAATCCACTTTTTAAAAACATTCCCTAAAAATCGTTCCCCACTCTCGAGACAGTTTATTCCTCGAGACGGTTCCACTCCAGGCACGTCTCTTCGAAGACGATAAGGCCCCTTTCCAATCCCACTCTCGAGACAATTTATTCCTTGAGACGGTTCCAATCCAGGCACGTCTTTTCGGAGACGATAAGTCCCCTTTCCAATCCCACTCTCGAGACAGTTTATTCCTCGAGACGGTTCCAATCTAGGCGCGTCTCTTTAGAGACGATAAGTCCCCTTTCCAATTCCACTCTCGAGACAGTTTATTCCTCGAGACGGTTCCAATCCAGGCAAGTCTCTTCGGAGACAGTAAGACCCCTTTCTAATCCCACTCTCGAGACAGTTTATTCCTCGAGACGGTTCCAATCCAGGCACGTCTCTTTGGAAATGATAAGTCCCCTTTCCAATCCCTCTCTCGAGACAGTTTATTCCTCGAGACGATTCGAGTAGCGAAACTACTCTTAAAACCGTTAGAGTAACGGAAATACTCACAAATAGGTCGATATAGGGAATTGGCAACAAATCCCTATGTCACGATGACCGCCGTTAGAGTGGCGGAAACACTCAAAACCCAGGTCAACGCCAGTGTCCGTTAGCCCACTTTGGTGGAAAAGGACCAAACTGTCATTTGGACCTTTTCCGAGACTTTCCGGTCAAGATGACCATGTTACCCCTAAGCATCCGAATGTCTCGGGAACCACACTGGTTCTGGGTATCAAACCGGTAACCTCCTGGGACTACTTTTTATAGTGTTCTCAACCTTCCTTTACCTTTCCGGATCATTCTGAGTCAGTTCCGGCCAACCCGGTACAAAATGACCGTTTTGCCCCTGGAGGGCCGGTCTCCTTCTTCGACCAGACCGGCTCTAGGTATCAAACCGGTAATGTCCCGAGAATACTTTTTATAGTGTTCTCAACCTTCCTTTACCTTTCCGGATCATTCCGAGTCAGTTCCGGCCAACCCGGTACAAAATGACCGTTTTGCCCCTAGAGGGCCGGTCTCCTTCTTCGACCACACCGGCTCTAGGTATCAAACCGGTAATGTCCCGAGAATACTTTTTATAGTGTTCTCAACTTTCCTTTACCTTTCTGGATCGTTCCAAGTCAGTTCTGGCAAACCCGGTACAAAATGACGGTTTTGCCCTTGGTGGGTCGATCTACTTTTCCGTCCACGCCAGCTCTGGAAATCAAACCAGCAACCTCTGGGAACATTCTAAATAATGTTTCCAGATCCTAAGTCTTCTTTCGGGACAGTCCGAGTTTGCCCCGGCAGCTTCCTGGTCTGATTGACCGTTTTGCCCCTAAGGGCCCGATCAACCTTTGCGACACATCTTATCCTCACTTTTCAAATCAAATACCTCCAAGACACTATTTTAAGTGTTCCTGCTCTTTTCCGGCCTTCCGGGTAATTCCCGGCTCCTCCAAATCATTCCCAGACTTTTCGGAGTCACTCGTAGTGAAGCTAGGCTAAAAATTGCATGGTAGTTGTAAACACCCCATTTTTTACCGCTCGGTAGTCTACACTCTGTCCAGACTTGTTTTCAAGTCATTGTGGGCATATTTCAATCGAAACCAATCCTATAGGTCCAAATTTCATCTTTCCATTGCTTTGCGGGCCTGTCAGGCCCAAATAGAGGCAAAATGACCAAAATGCCCTTAGGGGCATTGTCCTTTCTTATTCCAATTCCAGTCCCTCTCTCGAGACAGTTTATTCCTCGAGATGGTCCGAGTAGCAAAACTACTCACAAAACCGTTAGAGTGGCGGAAGCACTCACAATCCAGGCACGTCTCTTCGGAGACGGTAAGACCCCTTTCCAATCCCACTCTCGAGACAGTTTATTCCTCGAGATGGTTCCAACCCAGGCACGTCTCTTCGGAGACGGTAAGACCCCTTTCCAATCCCTCTCTCGAGACAGTTTATTCCTCAAGACGGTCTAAGTAGCAAAACTACTCACAGAACCGTTAGAGTGGCGGAAACACTCACAAAACTGTTAGAGTAGCGAAAGTACTCACAGAACCGTTAGAGTGGCGGAAACACTCACAAAACCGTTAGAGTAGCGAAAGTACTCACAGAACCGTTAGAGTGGCGGAAACACTCACAACCCAGGCACGTCTCTTCGGAGACGGTAAGACCCCTTTCCAATCCCTGTCTCGAGACAGTTTATTCCTCGAGACGGTCTGAGTAGCAAAACTACTCATAAAACCATTAGAGTAGCGGAAATACTCACGAAGCCGTTAGAGTAGCAGATATACTCAACCCCGTCCGAGTAGCGAAAATACTCCCAAATCATCAACCCCGTTAGAGTAGCGGAAATACTCACAAAACCGTTAGAGTAGCGGAAATACTCAACCCCGTCCGAGTAGCGAAAATACTCCCAAATCATCAACCCCGTTAGAGTAGCGGAAATACTCACAAAACCGTTAGAGTAGCGGAAATACTCAACCTCGTCTGAGTAGCGGAAATACTCACAAATCATCAATCCCGTTAGAGTAGCGGAAATACTCACACCGTTAGAGTGGCGGAAACACTCAAAACCTAGGTCAACACCAGTGGCTGTTAGCCCACTTCGGTGGAAAAGGACCAAACTACCCTTAGGACCTTTTCCGAGACTTTCCAATCAAGATGACCATTTTGCCCCTAGGCATCCAAACGCCCCGGGAACCACACCGGCTCTGAGTATCAAACCGGTAATGTCCCGAGAATACTTTTTATAGTGTTCTCAACGTCCCCTTACCTTTTCGGATCATTCCGAGTCAGTTCCGGCCAACCCGGTACAAAATGACCGTTTTGCCCATGGAGGGCCGGTCTCTTTCTTCGACCACACCAGCTCTGGGTATCAAACCGGTAATGTCCCGAGAATACCTTTTATAGTGTTCTCAACCTTCCTTTACCCTTCCGGACCACTCTGAGTCAGTTCTGGCCAACCTAGTACTAATTGACCGTTTTGCCCCTAGTGGGCCGGTCTCCTTTTTCGACCACGCCGGCTCTGGGAATCCAACTGGCAACCTCTGGGAACATTCTAAATAATGTTTCCAGATCCCAAGTCTTTTTTCGGGACAATCCAAGTTTGCCCCGGCAGTTTCTTAGTCCGATTGACCGTTTTGTCCCTAAAGGCCCGGTCAACCTCCCCGACACATCTTATCCTCACTTTTCAAGTCAAATACCTCCAGGACACTATTTTAAGTGTTCCTGTTCCTTTTCAGCCCCCCGGGTCATTCCTGGCTCCATCAAATCATTCCCGGACTTCCCGGAGTCACTCCTAGTGAAGCCAGGCTAAAATTTATATGGTAGTCACTAGTACAGGCGCCCAAATCTAGTTAAAGATATGTTGCTTGCCGACCTTAAACCTTTCCTAATTGGCTGGCGCCACTAGTAGTGGCGCTAAGCCAAAAAATGGCCTGGCACCACTCCTAGTGGCGCTAGTGTGAAGTTTGCCCTAGCGCCACTACAACAGGCGCCAGGTTTGTCCTCCTTCTATAAATACAGAGGCTCATTCAACGTGAAAAGGGTCTGCAAATTGAACCTAAAGATCCTATATTTCGATATACAGAGCTCGAGCATCTCCAAAAACCCTAGTTTCCTTAGGTTCTCCAAACCCTAGCTACCATACACAAACCCCAGCTCATACACACCCCCATACACTCATACACTAGCCTTCAACCATCCTTTGAAGACTTGAAGAACTGCCATCCAAAGCTTGAAGACAACTCCTAAAGACTGAAGGTGAAGATCAAGACAAAGACCGAAGACCGAAGACAGCGTGGCGCACAAAATAAAGAAGACATATGGTAGGCTTTCTCTTTAATTTTCTACACTTCCCCCCTCTCTCTTCTCTCTCCAACCCACTTGGGTTTTCTCTATTTTAATCCCCCATCTCTTTTCCCCCCTTTCTTTGCATGCTTGAAACAAGGGGACTCCCGGTCCATGTGTAGGATTAGACTGTTGGAGAGTCACCGTGTCGGGGGCTTTCTTCTAGTCTAACCAAAGACCACGTGGGTCCGGCCCCCTTGATTATGTGGTGAAGCCTTAGCCTTGTATGTTCACGACCCCAAATTGCATTGTGCATATCATAGTCTTGCATCTTCCAAAATTCATTTTCAAACTCGTTTCCAAAACTGTTTTCAAACTTGTCTTCAAAATTGCATCAAAAGCTCTTTTTCAAAAACATGTTTTCAAAATCACAATCCTAGGGTGATTCTAGCCTTTCCATGGCTAGGGTTGCTTTAGGAAAGTGTTACATTAAAAGTGACTTTTTTTGTCTATATTTTCAAACCTTACCGTTTTCAAAACCGCTTTCCTAAAGTGGTTCTAGCCTTCCTATGGTTAGAATTGCTTTAGGAAAGTGAGATGTTTTCATACTTTCTAAAAATTCTCTTTAAAAATCTCTTCCAAAAAAATATCTTTTTCAACATACTTTCCTAAAACTCTCCTCTCCAAAGTTGTTCCCAAAAACTCCTTCCAAAATTTATTTTTCAAAACTCCCTTTTTCAACTCCTTTCCAAAATCCTCTCCCCAAAATTCACTTTCTAAAAACTCTCTCCAAAAATCTTTCCAAAAAACTCCCTTTCTAAAATCTTCCTTCTAGAAATTCCCCTCTAGGATTTTCCTTCTAAAAACTCCCTCTTCAAACACACTTTCCAAAAACTCCTTCCTAGGATTCCCTTCTAGAAAATCTACGTTTCTAAAAACACACTTTCTAAAAACTCTTTTCTTAGAGCCCCCAAATCAAGCCCTAGAACCCACAATTAGGAAATCCTAAATTTCTTTCCAAAAACATGATTTTCAAACTTCGCCCCAAACCTAGGTTTCCAAAACCTCTTGTTTTCACATCTAACCTATACATGTTTCCGAAATATAATTTTTCCAAACCTAGGGTTTTTAGAGTCTCCCTTTCCAAATCCTTGCCAAATCCTATCTCTCCTTTAGGAAACCGAATCAAATCTCCCCGTTTAGGAAACTAGAACCCGTCCTTCATTTTTGGAAACAAAATCAAACCTTCCATTTTAGAAACAAAATCTAATCCCTTCCCAATCCAACTCTTTCCTAATTCGAATCCTTCCTAAGCTTCTCCATTCCTAAATCTTAAGTTTCCAGAACTTGAACATAAAAATATTTTCTAAATTTTAAAACTCAACTTTCAAATCTTTCCTAATTCAACCCTTTCTTAATTCTACCCTCTTTTCAAATCTTAACTTTTCAAATCTAAGTTTTCAAACCTTTCCTAATCTCAAGATTTTCTAAAACTCTAAAACTTTCTAAATCTTAAACTTTCTAAATTTTAAATCTTTCCAAATTCAAAATTTTCTAAATTTGAAACTTTCTCAAGTTAAATCTTTCTAAACCTAAAAACTTTCTAAATTCTAAACTTTCTTAAACTTCAAATCTTTCCAAATCTAAAACTTTTCTAAATTCAAAACTTTTTTAATTCAAGACTTTCTTAAGTTGAAAATTTTCTTAATTCAAACATTTCCTAAAACGAAACTTTCCTACTTTCAAGACTTTCCTAAGTTAAAACTTTCTAAATTCAAAACTTTCCAACTTTCAAAACTTCCTAATTTCAAAACCTTTCCTAATTCAAAACTTTCCAAAAATGAAACTTTTCTAAATCGAACTTTTCCTAATTCAAACATTTCCTAAATCCAATCTCCCCTAATTTCCTAAACCTTCCAAGTCAAGTCCAATGTTTTCTAAGTCTCTTCTCCTTCCTAAGTCTAGGTTTCCTAAAACCAAGTTTTTCCAAAATCAATCTTTCCAAAGCAAGTCCAATCTTCTCAAATTCAATTTTGTCTTCTAATCTCAAATCAAATCCAGTTTTCAATTCAATCTCTTTCTTTCAATTCAATCTCTCTCTTTTCAAATCAATCTCTTTTCAATCGGACTCTTGTCTGAACTACGACTGACTTGATTCCCCCAAAGGGATACGTAGGCAACCTTCATAGGTGCGGTCACAACACTTTTCAAACTTTCAATTCCACCCTCATGGGTGCGGTTTCCCAAATCTTTCCAAATCTCCAATCTATTTTCAAAATTCCAATTTCAAAATTTCTATTTTCAAATTTCTACTTTCACTTTCCAAAACTTTTCAATTTCAAATATATTTTCAAATCAAATCAATTTCAAATCAATTTCTTTCCAAATATATTTTCCAATTTTCTCTTAACTTGCACTTGCATATCATGCATCATGTTAGTTTCTTTTCAAACATTGTTTTTCTAAATTGGATAGGATTAAACTATAGTTGGTTAAAGACTCCCATAGGTAAATCTAGGGTAGATTGACATGTAGGTACCGAAAGGGCGGGGTAGGGTGATAGCTTAGTGCATCTTCCCTACACGTAACCAACCTCCGAACTTAGAATCACTAATTTCGAAAGACCAAAAGGAGTTGTTTTTCAAAAAGAGCTAAATGTTTTCCAAAGGTTGCCAAACAACCTGTTTTTCTTAAAAACCCTCTCTTGAGGAGATATTTTCAAAATCGTTTTTCAAAACTCTAAGTGTAGTCTTCGGATTATCCTTAGTTTTTAGGTGACCTAACTTACCTTAATCAAGTTAGGTGGCGACTCCAAATCTTTTTCAAAAGCCCTTTATTCAAACTTATTTTTCAATTCAAACCTAGTCGCACTCATTCTTCTAGGAGGGTGAGTTCTAACAAGAGAGTACAGTATTTTCCCCGCTTGGGTGAGTATTCCCAAAGCCGGCGTGGTCGAAAAAGGAGACCGGCCCACCAGGGTTAAAACTGTCATTTGGTACCGGGTTGCCCGGAACTGACTCGGAATGGTCCGAAAAGGTAAAGGAAGGTTGAGAACACTATAAAAGGTATTCTCGGGACATTACCAGTTTGATACCCAGAGCCGGTGTGGTCGAAGAAAGAGACAGGCCCTCTAGGGGCAAAACGGTCATTTTGTACCGGGTTGGCTAGAACTGACTCGGAATGATCCGAAAAGGTAAGGGGACGTTGAGAACACTATAAAAAGTATTCTCGGGACATTATCGGTTTGATACTCAGAGCCGGTGTGGTTCTCGGGGCGTTCGGATGCCTAGGGGCAAAATGGTCATCTTGACCGGAAAGTCTCGAAAAAGGTCCTAAGGGTAGTTTGGTCCTTTTCCACCGAAGTGGGCTAACAGCCACTGGTGTTGACCTAGGTTTTGAGTGTTTCCGCCACTCTAACGGTGTGAGTATTTCCGCTACTCTAACGGGGTTGATGATTTGTGAGTATTTCCGCTACTCGGACGGGGTTGACTATTTCCGCTACTCTAACGGTTTTGTGAGTATTTTCGCTACTCTAACGGTTTTGTGAGTATTTCTGCTACTCTAACGGGGTTGATGATTTGGGAGTATTTCTGCTACTCGGACGGGGTTGAGTATTTCCGCTACTCTAACGGTTTTGTGAGTATTTCCGCTACTCTAACGGGGTTGATGATTTGGGAGTATTTTCGCTACTCGAACGGGGTTGAGTATTTCCGCTACTCTAATGGCTTCATGAGTATTTCCGCTACTCTAACGGTTTTGTGAGTAGTTTTTCTACTCAGACCGTCTCGAGGAATAAACTGTCTCGAGAGAGGGATTGGAAAGGGGTCTTACCGTCTCCGAAGAGACGTGCCTGGGTTGTGAGTGTTTCCGCCACTCTAACGGTTCTGTGAGTACTTCCGCTACTCTAATGGTTTTGTGAGTGTTTCTGCCACTCTAACGGTTTTGTGAGTAGTTTTGCTACTCAGACCGTCTCGAGGAATAAACTATCTCGAGAGAGGGATTGGAAAGGGGTCTTACCGTCTCTGAAGAGACGTGCCTGGGTTGTGAGTGTTTCCGCCACTCTAACGGTTCTGTGAGTACTTCCGCTACTCTAACGGTTTTGTGAGTGTTTCTGCCACTCTAACGATTTTGTGAGTAGTTTTGCTACTCAGACCGTCTCGAGGAATAAACTGTCTCGAGAGAGGGATTGGAAAGGGGTCTTACCGTCTCCGAAGAGACGTGCCTGGGTTGGAACCGTCTCGAGGAATAAACTGTCTCGAGAGTGAGATTGGAAAGGGGTCTTACCGTCTCCGAAGAGACGTGCCTGGATTGTGAGTGTTTCCGCCACTCTAACGGTTTTGTGAGTAGTTTTGCTACTCGGACCGTCTCAAGAAATAAACTGTCTCGAGAGAGGGACTAGAATTGGAATAAGAAAGGACAATGTCCCTAAGGGCATTTTGGTCATTTTGCCTCTATTTGGGCCTGACAGGCCTGCGAAGCGATGGAAAGACGAAATTTGGACCTAGAGGATTGGTTTCGATTGGAATATGCCCACAATGACTTGAAAACAAGTCTGGACCGAGTGTAGACTGCCGAGCGGTCCAAAATGGGGTGCTTACAGCTGCCCCTCTTTTTCTGTCTTTGCTTGTCAAAGACAGAAAACGATAAGAGTAATAGTCCCATGTTGACCGCGAGGCAGTCGGAGGGATGGACACTGGAAATCCTTCAACAAACAGGGTCGAAAACGGATAATGGGCCAAAAAGGCCTTCGAAAACTAGTTTTGGCGGGGCAAAAAGGGCAAAACTGCCCAGAATTTGGAGGGAATTCATTTTGACCTAAGACTTGAGTTTTGAAATCTTGTTGGACAGAAAACTTTGAAAAATTTTGGAAAATTGCATTTTAGGAGACATTTTGGAGGTAAGAATTTAAAAACTCTTTCGGATTTGAAAAATTTTGAGATTGACAAGGATTTAGGATAGAAAACTTCAGAATTTGATAGAAATTTTGGAAGGAAGAATTTTTGAGTGAAACCTTGAAATTTTTTTTTTTTTTTAAGGATTTATTTTGTCTAAGACTCTTTTGAAAGAAAAGTTTGGGGGGCCATTTTTAAATGGGACTCTGCCAAAATTTTTTAGAAATTATGGAAAGAATTGGTTAAAGTTTGTAGAAATAAAATCTTTTTGAAGGGAAAAGGCAGAGAACCCTTGAAACTTGGGTTAAAGTTGGAAAATCAAGATGTGCATGTAGGAAATTTGTTTTTGATTTATCATTTGAAATCCTTTATTTGTTTTGTTTGTGCCTGTTGTTTATTTTATTTTACTATTATTTAGACTGCACGGGTAGTACATTAACATCTCTTACCTTTACTGACCTTTTCAGGATGGCAGACGCGGGTGATGACGGTTTTGAGAGGAGACGCCACTCGGGGAAGGCGGCCCAGACAGATTATATTGGCAGCTCCAACCGCCCTAAGGGTAGTCAGTACTCTGCCAACGAGCATCTTCTAGCCAGGGTGAGAGGGGGGAGTAGGCCTCCAGTCGGCCCCTTCTCTCCAGTTTAACCAGCCTTCGAGGATGGGATGGACGCTGAGATATCCCACTTTTGACTTTTAGGATGGCCGACGCTATTTTGAGTTGACTGTAGGTTTGGTATGACGGTTATCCTCCAGATAAGCAAGACATTTTCACTGGTCCTTTGGTTGCATGGCTTCTCTCCTGTTAGTGTAACGTGTTTTCTGACAATGATTCCCTTTTGGCCACCTGATCTATCTCTCCTCCATTTTAGGGAATGTGAGCTTGCCCCTACTCTCCATCAGTATGGCTTCCTCCTAGGTCTTTGGGATGGTTCAGCTGACATTATGGGACCTACTTTTTCTGATGGCTGCATCATGGTTGTCTCATCTCAGCTTGGATTTCGCGTGCAATCTTTTCTTCTGAACTCCTGCCCCTAGTTTTCTTATATTGCGATGAAACTCTTGTTCTCATATTCTGAGTTTGCAACGCATAGGAGAGCTCATCCAGGGGATTGACATACTTCTCAAGATTGGTCCCTTTCTCCATGATAGCCCTAGCTCTGTTTCTCTTGAACTTATTGATGCCTCCATGAGGGGGTGACTCGGTCGGCCGTTGATTGCGTGCGTTACTTGCTAGGATTCGGGAAGGACACTCATATGCCCCTATGCTTGTGGGATAGACCTTCATGAGCCTTACTAGACTTTGGTAGGGGGGCGATGCTCATTGTTGGGGATGTGCTTCATTATTCCAGCTTTGGGTGATCGGACACTTATTCACTTCCCCTCTTTCGAAATCGTTTGATTAGGGAGGTCGAGGGTGGGTCATTGCCCCATTCTCTGTTTCTTGTTGGTCATGGAAATCTGTGCTTTCTAAGGTGTGAGCCGGTACTGGAGATATCTAAGGGGTGGCTTTAGCTCCTTTTTATGTTTTGCCTTGTTCATTATTTCCTATTTGAGAGAGACAGAAAGACAAAGAGTGAGTTTTTGTGCAAAAACAGTTTAAGAATGCCCCGGTACGAGGTGAATGCGTGTCATACTTCTTTTTTATGAATTGAATGTGTGTCCTACTTTTTATGAATACACAGGTTCACACAGAATTAGAATTGAATGCATGTTATGCTTTTGGATAATGCGCATACATAAATAGAATTAAATGCAATATTCCCCATTTTTTGTGATAAATGCATAGATTTATGTAAGAATTGATTTAAATGCATAACCTACTTCCTTACAAATGAACAAGTTCATACAGAAACGCAGTTGAATGCATGCATAGATACAAACTACACATGAATCTAAATGGATGTATATGTCATGGATGCATCAGTACTACATGTATATAAGCTATTTACAAAGAAAATCCTAGGATTGCCCCTTGGGCCCATACTCTCAGGATTCTGTTCCTTTCCAGGATTCTGCCCCATTTAGTTTTGTCCCATTCTCATCGGGGTGTGATAGCATTTGCTCCATTCTTCAAGGATCTTGACCTTTTGGTTTGCTATCTTATCCCTACTTTCTACAAGGTTACTGTTTGGAATGTTTCTGAGCTCACTTGGGTTTCTCTCACAGATCTCCAAAATGCCACCATGGCTCGAGCGACAACTTGCATGCCCTTTGCAGAGCGATAAACAGCTAAGCTCTCAATCTGAGAAGACTTCTTTTAGGACCGTAATGTAGGCTGGGTTTAGGGGTTGTAAGAAATAAATGGATATTTAGGCTCAAAGATTTTCTTTTAATGGGTTGTTAAAACCGAAACCATCTGAGCACATCTTGGAGCATGAGATTGCCCCTTGCATTCTCTTCCAATTCTCTTTTCTCACCGTACTTGTCTTAGTATTGTTCAGGCTTATTTGGACTAAGCAATTCTCTTTGATCAGATAGGACTTTAATTTGGACCGTAACGTAGGCTAGGTTAGGGGGTTTCTGAATGAACGGGATATGTAAGCTCAAATTTAATATTGCTTCCAGTAGGGTTAGATCCACACCATCCTTGGTTGGTCTTCCACTGGGGTTTCATCCCCTGATATCCTCTTGTAGCTTCAGAAACATATTTGGCTCATTTAGATCAAGCAATCCTTCTCAATCAGAGTGGACTTTAGTAGGGTTGTAATGTAGGCCATAGGTTAGGGTTTAACAAGAAAGGGTAAAGGCTCAAACCTATTTCTTCTACTGGGTTTCTTTGTAACCTAGGATCACCTTTAGATTTCCTTCTTGCTTTTGACCATATACTTCTCACGGTGAAAACGACTCTTTTCTTTCACCCTTTCCATGTGCTTTTTGAGGGAAACATGACTCCCTTCTCATTTGATTTTCTTATTATGCTTTTGAAGATGACTCAATCATGGTTTTCTTCAGGCCTTTCTTTAGACAGATTTTTTTTTTTTTGGGCCTCTTGCCCCTTGGCAACTCCCTTTCTTTACCTTGTCCTTTCTTTTCTTTTATGGAACGACTAATTCTTCGATCCTTTTTCTTTAGACCTTTTCGTTGGCGGTTTAATCTACACAATGTGGGCAGTGATCCCTAGGTTGGGTTTTTTCTGGAAAAGGATAGATGGCTCAACAGGTTTGGCAAGGGGTTTCTTTTGACTGTATGGGAAATGAAATGGTGGCCTCTCTTCATTTTGAATAAGATTGCTTGATCCATAGAGCCTTTATGTTACTTCAGCTTGATGGTCGATGACGTTCTTTGCCAGATCTTTTGCTACTTGACTGCCCCAGTGTGGGGGGATGGTTTCGAATCAGGGTTGACAAAAAGAAAACTTCCGCTTCTTGCGAGGCACTAATGGTTTAAGCAAAGGGAATATTTTTGTGTATGGTAATAGAATTGAGGGCCTCTAATCATTTCAAATTGAATTGTTTAGTCCATAAAGCCTTTGTACAAAATTTAGACATTACTCCTAGGGACGATGGGTTTTTGTCAATGAAACCCTATATGTTCTATCAAATCAACTATTTTGTGCTCACCCCAATGTGGGGGATGGTTATGGGTTTGGGGATATCTGAAAAGAAATTATGTACGGCTCTAGTGGGCTGAGCAAAGGGTAGTGTTTATTTGGGATAAGTAGAACAATGGCTTCTCATCATTTTAGGGACTCGGCTGCCCATCGCTTAGCTAGGATATCACGCAAGTGTCGCCTTTTCAATAAACTTTGCACTTCTCTATTGAGACTGTCTTCCTCCTATCTCTCATTCTCTCATTCTCTCTCGAAGGTTTTAACCCCTTTTAAATAGGTGGCCTATGCTATCCCATCCTTCAAGTCAAGTCATCACTAAATGGGAAAGAATCCTTAAACGCAACAATCCTCCACAAGAGTATGAGACAAAGGGAATAAACCGGAAACTTCATCTTTTTCATTTTAAATCATGAATGCATGGCATGTGTGTTTATTTAAATAAGATATGCAAGAAAATAGACAGACAAAAAGGAAACAGATGAATTTTATGAAAACCTCCCTTTTCTTGTGGGCCTTTTAGTGAGACTCCTTAATAGGGTTTTGGGACTACATCAACCTCTTGGTGCTTTATTCATTAGGTGTATCAATGGAGGGTGAGTTCACGATATTTGTCATGCATTTGGAAGTTAGAGGATGTGTTGTTGCGATGCACGAGTTTGACAAGACTTTGCAAATGGTGAGGTCCTCTTCTGCATGGATAGTGATTGTCTTGGCATGGCGCGAGCGTAGTTGCATAGAAGTAATGTCTTGCGGATGGATGGTTAATTATTCCTTCATGTAGGTTCGGCCTCCTTCAATAGCCTGGCTCATCCTTGCATGAATTTGAATTGGGCATGATACTAGAGGGGTTTCCATGAGTTCGATTGTGCTCTTTGACCTGAAAAAGAAAAGAAAAACAAAATATAGTTAGCATGTGGAGTTGGGGGTTCTATGCAATGCATGTCCTATGGAGGTCCCTTCTTTGAGGGAATCTAGGAATGATGACAAGTCCATTTTGGAGGTAGGGTTTTGCCCCTATTATGCAATACAATACCTCTTCGGCGTGGGCCGGTTAATGATTTCCTATGTGGGCAATCCTGCCTCCATGGACTGAGAGAGATTTGGGCCTCTCTCGAGATATGGTTCTATGCATGCCATGAATCCTTAGGGTTTAAGAACCCGTAGGAAGCTTGGTAGGTTCGATTAACATGAGATCGGATTGCTCATTTCTCTCTACGGTTGAATAGATGTATGAGAACGAAATGACTCGAGTTTCTTGGAACTCTTGTCTTGCAATGGATATGGGTGCATGAGCATAAAAGAAGTGAATGTGCGAGCAATATGATAACAATGAATAAATGGTTTAGAAAAACCCCCTTCTTGTCTTGCTTCTGCCTTCGGTTCTCTTGATGTTTGGAAATGAGGAGGGGGAGGATAGAAGACAAAAACAAAAAAGAAATTAGTGCCTTGATTTGAAAATTTTTATGCAATGCATGTCCTAGAGGTGCCCCTACTTAGAGGGGAGACTATACATGATGCATTGGCTCACTTTTGGAGATAGGGGATTTGCCCCTGTATGCAAATGCCTTACCATCAGTTGGGAACCTTCATCTATTCATGCATTCATTCATAAAAGTAAAGAAATACATTGAATTTTGGGTTTAAGATACAAAAGAATTGAAATACATTTTAATAGGGGGAGGGGGAACATTTTCCTTTGGACTTCCACCTATCTACTTTTACAAAGAGAGATCCTAAACTACTCTTAAGTCTTCGGGTCCGCCTTCGTTGAATTTGATGTCGAGGAGGTCGCTGAGAAACCTTGTTGATCGGTTGCCCCTTGTCTTCTTGGCAACCCTATCTCCGTGAGCATAGAGGGATTGGGGCCCCTCTTGTGGAATGGATTGAGATGCATGTAATGAGTCCCTTAGGGTTACGTGGGAACCCTTAGGGTTTGGGTAGGTTTAATGCAAGGGAGAGTGACGTTAGTGTCACTCTCAATGGGTTGATCGTATGCATGAGAATGCAGTGACTTGAGTTACTTGGAACTCTTGTCTTGACATGGGATATTGAATACATGAACATGAATATGCAAGGAGTATAAAGAGAGAAGGTACAATTGAAGTAAACATGCATGCATGAACAGTTAGACAGACATTATAACAATATAAATACAAGCATTATAACTGCAGGTATAAATGAAAGTAAGAGCAGTCGCCCTTTCTTCCGTGATTTTGAAAACGGTGCTCGTGTCCTAAATCCGGCAGAGGTTCGACTATGCATGGTGTCTATATGAGTATGAGGTTGAGGGTTGACTAATGCGTCCTAAAAAAGCTCGGTCCCCGGATCTTCAAACCTAGGCCCACTCCCCGAGGTGGTGCCATGATCGGTTGGTGATCCGAGCAGGGGAACCATCAAGAGGCCGTAGGCGAAGAAACTGACACATCATCTTGCCCACAACCAATAGACCGTTCCCCCTTTCTAACTAGAAAGGACATATCAGGATATGCAATTATGCAGAATGCAAGTGCACATGTAGTGTGTGTGTGATTCTTAAAAGTGGAGGAAAGAGCCCAACAACTCCTATTCATCTTGTACATCACATTCATGCAAAGCAGTTAATAAAATTTAAACATAAAGTGCACCTACAAAACAATGATGCAAGTGTCAGTATGTGGATGACAAACATAATACAAGATAACATGAATAAATGCATGTTTTTTTTTTTTTTTTGAAAACAATTTTGAAAATTTTGGTTTTGAAGATTTCAAGTGAATAGGATTGAACCAAGTTAATTGAAGACTCTACATGGGTGAAGGGTAAAGAGACATGACTACGGCCTAACCCTCTAAGTCTCCCCAGTGGAGTCGCCAGCTGTCGCGCCTAGATTTTTCGCACTCGAGGAATACTCACCTAAGCGGGAAAAATACTGTACTCTCTCGTTAGAACTCACCCTCCTAGAAGAATGAGTGCGACTAGGTTTGAATTGAAAAATAAGTTTGAATAAAGGGCTTTTGAAAAAGATTTGGAGTCGCCACCTAACTTGATTAAGGTGAGTTAGGTCACCTAAAAACTAAGGATAATCTAAAGATTACACTTAGAGTTTTGAAAAATGATTTTGAAAATATCTCCTCAAGAGAGGATTTTTAAGGAAAACAGATTGTTTGGCAATCTTTTGAAAACATTTAGCCCTTTTTGAAAAACAACTCCTTTTGGTCTTTTGAAATCAGTGATTCTAAGTTCGGAGGTTGGTTACGTGTAGGGAAGACGCACTAAGCTATCACCCTACCCCGCCCTTTCGGTACCTACATGTCAATCTACCCTAGATTTACCTATGAGAGTCTTTAACCATAAGAGAAAATTGGAAAATTGTCGCGCCCAGATTTTTCGCACTCGAGGAATACTCACCCAAGTGGGAAAAATGCTGTACTCTCTCGTTAGAACTCACCCTCCTAGAAGAATGAGTGCGACTAGGTTTGAATTGAAAAATTGATTTGAATAAAGGGCTTTTGAAAAAGATTCGGAGTCGCCACCTAAGTTGATTAAGGTGAGTTAGGTCACCTAAAAACTAAGCATAATTCGAAAACTACACTTAGGGTTTTTTTAGAAAAAAACGATTTTGAAAATATCTCCTCAAGAGGGTTTTTAAGAAAACAGGTTGTTTGGCAACCTTTGGAAAACATTTAGCCCTTTTTAGAAAAATAACTCCGTTTGGTCTTTCGAAAACAGTGATCCTAGGTTCGGAGGTTGGTTACGTGTAGGGAAGACGCACTAAGCTATCACCCTACCCCGCCCTTTCGGTACCTACATGTCAATCTACCCTAGATTCACCTATGAGAGTCTTTAACTAACTATGGTTCAATCCCATTCACTTTAGAAAAACAATGTTTGAAAAGAAACAAACATGATGCATGATATGTACGTGTAAGAAAAGAATTGAAAAATAGATTTGAAAAGAGATGGATTTGAAATTGATTTGGTTTGAAAATAGATTTGAAAAGATGGAATTGAAATTAAAAAAGAGTTTGAAAACTGAAAGTAGAAATTTGAAAATTGAAATTTTGAAAATGGAATTTTGGATTTGAAAAAATTTTGGAAACTGCACCCATGAGGGTGGAATTGATAGTTTGAAAAGTATTGTGACCGCACCTATGAAGGTTGCCTACGTATCCCTTTGGGGGAATCAGGTCAGTCGTAGTTCGGACCAGAGTCCGATTGAAAATAGATTGATTTGAAGAGAGAGATTGGATTGAAAGAAAGAAATTGAATTGAAAACTGGATTTGATTTGAGATTAGAAGAAGAGATTGGAATTTGAAATTGAGAAGATTGGACTTGCTTTGGAAAGATTGATTTTGGAAAGACTTGGTTTTAGAAAGATAGAGGTTTAGGAAAGCTAGACTTAAGAAAGATGAGACTTAGGAAAGACTCAAAAGTTTAAGAAAGATTGGATTTAGGAAAGGTTCAATTTAGGAAAGTGTCATTTTTGGAAAGTTTTGAAATTAGGAAAGTTTTAGGTTTAGGAAAGTTTTGAATTAAGAAATGTTTTGAATTAGGAAAAGTTTAGTTTAGGAAAGACTTAGAATTTAGAAAGTTTCAAGTTAAGAAAGTTTTGAATTTTGGAATGTTTCGAAAAAGGGAAGTCTTGAAAGTGGGAAGTTTTGAAAACAAGGAAGTTTTGAAAATAAGAAAGTTTTGAAAATAAGAAAGGTTTGAAAAAGGAGAGTTTTCATTTTCGGAAAGTTTTTGAATTAGGAAAGTTTTGAAATAGGGAAGTTTAGAAAAGTGGAAAGTTTCGTTTTAGGAAATGTTTGAATTAAGAAAGTTTCAACTTAAGAAAGTCTTGAATTTAGAAAGTTTTGAATTTAGAAAAGTTCTAGATTTGAAAAGGTTTTGAAGTTTTGGAAAGTTTAGAATTTAGAAAGATTTGAAATTTAGAAAGTTTAAGATTTAAAAAGTTTTAGGGTTTTAGGAAATCTTGAAATTAGGAAAGGTTTGAGTTTAGGAAGAGTTTGAAAACTTGAATTTGGAAAGTTAAGATTTGGAAAGGGGGGTTAAATTAGGAAAGGGTTGAATTAGGAAAGATTTGAAAGTTGAGTTTTAAAGTTTAGGGAAGGTTTTTATGTTCAAGTTTTGGAAACTTAAGATTTAGGAAAGTGAAAGTTTAGGAAGGATTTGAATTAGGAAAGAGTTGGATTTTGAAATTTAAGGAAAGGTTTAAAGTTTGGGTTTAGGAAACTTATGGTTTAAGAAGGAATTGAATTAGGAAAGGTTTGGGATTAGGAGGGGATTGGATTTAGTTTCTAAAAGAAAAGATTTGATTTTGTTTCCAAAAACGGAGGACGGGATCTAGTTTCCTAAACGGGAAGATTTGATTCGGTTTCCTAAAGGGAAGATAGGATTTGACAAGGATTTGGAAATGGGGATTCTAGAAACCCTAGGTTTGGAAAATTATAGTTTTGACGTAGAAAAGAGGTTTTGGAAACATGAATAATTGGGATGTGAAAACTAGAAGTTTTGGAAACCTAGGTTTGGGGCAAAGTTTGAAAATCATGTTTTTGGAAAGAAAACTAGGGTTTCCTAATGGTTAGCTCTAGGGCTTGACTTGGACTCTAAGGAAAGAGATTTTTGGAAAATACGCTTTTGGAAACAAGTTTTTGGAAGGAAATCCTAGGGAGGAGTTTTTGGAAAGTGAATTTGGAAAGAGAGTTTTTTGGAAAAAGATTTTAAAGAAAAGGAGTTTTGGAAAGTGTGTTTTTGGAAACGTAGATTTTGGAAGGAAGATCCTAGGGGGCAATTTCTAGAAGGGAGATTTTGGAAAAGAGAGTTTTTGAAAAGATTTTTAGGGAGCGTTTTTAGAGAGTGGATTTTGGGGAAAGGAGTTTGGAAAGGAGTTGAAAAAAAAGGAGTTTCGAAAAATAAATTTTGGAAGGGAGTTTTTGAAATCAATTTTGAAGAGGGGAGTTTTAGGAAAGTATATTGAAAAAGAGATTTTTAGAAAGAGATTTTTAAAGAGAGTTTTTAGAAAGTGTAAAAACATCTCACTTTCCTAAAGCAATTCTAACCATAAGAAGGCCAGAATCACTTTAGGAAAGCGGTTTTGAAAACAACAAGATTTGAAAATATAGACCAAAAGGTCACTTTTAATATAACACTTTCCTAAAGTAACCCTAGCCATGAAAATGCTAGAATCACCCTAGAATTGTGGTTTTGAAAACAAGTTTTTGAAAAAGAGATTTTGATGCAATTTTGAAAACAAGTTTGAAAACTATTTTTGAAAACAACTTTTTGAAAACGAATTTTGGAAGATGCAAGACTATGATATGCACAATGCAATTTGGGGTCGTGAACATACAAGGCTAAGGCTTCATCACATAATCAAGGGGGCCGGACCCACGTGGTCTCTAGTTAGACTAAAAGAAAGCCCCCGACACAGTGACTCTCCAATAGTCCAATCCTACACATGGACCGGGAATCCCCTTGTTTCAAGCATGCAAAGAGGGGGGGGGGGGGAAAGAGATGGGGGATTAAAATAGAGAAAACCTAAGTGGGTCGAAGAGAGAAGAGAGAGGGGGGAAGTGCAGAAAATTAAATAGTGAGCCTACCTTGTATCTTCTTTAATTTGCGCGCCTTGCTTGTCTTCGGTCTTCGGTCTTCGTCTTGATCTTCTTCTTCAGTCTTCAAGGGTTGTCTTCAAGCTTTGTATGGCAGCTCTTCAAGTCTTCGAAGGGTGGTTGAAGGCTAGTGTATGAGTGTACGGGGCAGTGTATGAGTGTATAGGAGGCTAGGGTTTGTGTATAGTGGCTAGGGTTTGGGAAAACCTAGGGAGGCTAGGGTTTTGGAGGTGCTCGAGCTCTGTATATCGAAATATGAGATTTTTAGGTTAAGTTTGCAAACCCTTTTCATGTTGAACGAGGCTCTGTATTTATAGAGGGAAGACAAACCTGGCGCCTGTTGCAGTGGCGCCAGGCCAAATTATACACTGGCGCCACTAGGAGTGGCGCCAGCCATTTAGGAAACAATTAAGGTCGGCAAGCAACGTATCTTTGACTAGATTTTGGCGCCTGTACTAGTGACTACCATGTAAACTTTAGCCTGGCTTCACTAGGAGTGACTCCGGAAAGTCCGGGAATGACTTGAAGGAGCCGGGAGTGACCTGGAAGGCCGAAAACGAGCAGGAACACTCAAAATAGTGTCCTGAAAGTATTTGACTTGAAAAGTGAGGATAAGATGTGTCGGAAAGGTTGACCGAGCCTTTAAGGGCAAAACGGTCAACCGGACCGGAAAACTGCCGGGACAGACTCGGACTGTCCTGGAACAAGGCTTGGGTTCTGGAAACATTATTTAGAATGTTCCTAGAGGTTGCCAGTTTGATACCCAGAGCCGGCGTGGTCGGAAAAGGAGACCGGCCCACCAGGGGCAAAATGGTCATTTTGTACCGGGTTTGCCGGAACTGACTCGGAATGGTCTGAAAAGGTAAAGGAAGGTTGAGAACACTATAAAAAGTATTCTCGGGTCATTACCGGTTTGATACTCAAAGCCGGTATGGTCGAAGAAGGAGATCGGCCCTCTAGGGGCAAAACGGTCATTTTGTACCAGGTTGGCCGGAACTGACTCGGAATGATCCAGAAAGGTAAAGGAAGGTTGAGAATACTATAAAAAGTATTCTCAGGAGGTTACCGGTTTGATACCCAGAGCTGGTGTGGTTCCCGGGGCATTCGGATGCCTAGGGGCAAAATGGTCATTTTGACCGAAAAGTCTCGAAAAGGGTCCTAAGGGTAGTCTAGTCATTTTTCACCGAAGTGAGATAACAGACACTGGTGTTGACCTGGGTTTTGAGTGTTTCCGCCACTCTCACGGTGTGAGTATTTCCGCTACTCGGACGGGGTCGGTGATTTGTGAGTATTTCCGCTACTCGGACGGGATTGATGATTTGTGAGTATTTCTGCTACTCGGACGGGGTTGATGATTTGTGAGTATTTCCGCTACTCGGACGGGATTGATGATTTGTGAGTATTTCTGCTACTCGGACGGGGTTGATGATTTGTGAGTATTTCCGCTACTCGGACGGGAATGATGATTTGTGAGTATTTTCGCTACTCGGACGGTTCTATGAGTATTTCTGCTACTCTAAGGGTTCTGTGAGTATTTCCGCTACTCTAACAGTTCTGTGAGTATTTCCGCTACTCTAACGGTTTTGTGAGTACTTCTGCTACTCTAACAGTTCTGTGAGTATTTCCGCTACTCTAACGGTTTTGTGAGTACTTCTGCTACTCTAACAGTTCTGTGAGTATTTCTGCTACTCTAACGGTTTTGTGAGTACTTCTGCTACTCTAACAGTTTTGTGAGTATTTCCGCTACTCTAACGGTTTTATGAGTGGGTTTGCTACTCGGACCGTCTCGAGGAATAAACTGTCTCGAGAGAGGGATTGGAATTGGAATAAGAAAGGACAATGCCCCTAAGGGCATTTTGGTCATTTTGCCTCTATTTGGGCCGGACAGGCCCGCGAAGCAATGGAAAGACGGAATTTGGAACTAGAGGATTGGTTTCGATTGGAATATGTCCGTAATGACTTGAAAACAAGTCTAGACGAAGTGTAGACTGCCGAGCAGTCAAAAATGGGGTGCTTACAAAAATAGATTTGGAAAGAAATTGATTTGAAATTAATTTGATTTGAAAATAGATTTGAAATTGGAAAGATTTCAAATTGAAAAGTTTTGGAAAGTGAAAGTAGAAATTTGAAAATAGAAATTTTGAAATTGGAATTTTGAAAATAGATTGGAGATTTGGAAAGATTTTGGAAACCGCACCCATGAGGGTGGAATTAAAAGTTTGAAAAGTGTTGTGACCGCACCTATGAAGGTTACCTACGTATCCCTTTGGGGGAATCAGGTCAGTCGTAGTTCGGACAAGAGTCCGATTGAAAAGAGATTGATTTGAAAAGAGAGAGATTGAATTGAAAGAAAGAAATTGAATTGAAAACTGGATTTGATTTGAGATTAGAAGAGAAAATTGAAGTTGAGAAGATTGGACTTGCTTTGGAAAGATTGATTTTGGAAAAACTTGATTTTAGGAAACCTAGGCTTAGGAAGGAGAAGAGACTTAGAAAACATTGGACTTGACTTGGAAGGTTTAGGAAATTAGGGGAGCTTGGATTTAGGAAATGTTTGAATTAGGAAAAGTTCGATTTAGGAAAGTTTCATTTTTGAAAAGTTTTGAATTAGGAAAGTTTTAGGTTTAAGAAAGTTTCAACTTAGGAAAGTGTTGTTTTAGGAAAGGTTTTGAAATTAGGAAGTTTTGAAAGTTGGAAAGTTTTGAATTTAAAAAGTTTTAACTTAGGAAAGTCTTGAAAGTAGGAAAGTTTCATTTTAGGAAATGTTTGAATTAAGAAAAGTTTCAACTTAAGAAAGTCTTGAATTAAAAAAGTTTTGAATTTAGAAAAGTTTTAGATTTGGAAAGATTTGAAGTTTAAGAAAGTTTAGAATTTAGAAAGTTTTTAGGTTTAGAAAGATTTAACTTGAGAAAGTTTCAAATTTAGAAAGTTTTGAATTTGGAAAGATTTGAAATTTAGAAAGTTTAAGATTTAGAAAGTTTTAGAGTTTTAGAAAATCTTGAGATTAGGAAAGGTTTGAAAACTTAGATTTGAAAAGTTAAGATTTGAAAAGAGGGTAGAATTAAGAAAGGGTTGAATTAGGAAAGATTTGAAAGTTGAGTTTTAAAATTTAGGAAATATTTTTATGTTCAAGTTTTGGAAACTTAAGATTTAGGAAAGGAGAAGCTTAGGAAGGATTCGAATTAGGAAAGAGTTGGATTGGGAAGGGATTAGATTTTGTTTCTAAAAGGGAAGGTTTGATTTTGTTTCAAAAAACGGAGGACGGGTTCTAGTTTCCTAAACGGGGAGATTTGATTCGGTTTCCTAAAGGGGAGATAGGATTTGGCAAGGATTTGGAAAGGGAGACTCTAAAAACCCTAGGTTTGGAAAAATTATATTTCGGAAACATGTATAGTTTAGATGTGAAAACAAGAGGTTTTGGAAACCTAGGTTTGGGGCAAAGTTTGAAAATCATGTTTTTGGAAAGAAAATTAGGGTTTCCTAATTGTGGGTTCTAGGGCTTGATTTGGGGGCTCTAAGAAAAGAGTTTTTAGAAACGTAGATTTTCTAGAAGGGAATCCTAGGAAGGAGTTTTTGGAAAGTGTGTTTGAAGAGGGAGTTTTTGGAAGGAAAATCCTAGAGGGGAATTTCTAGAAGGAAGATTTTAGAAAGGGAGTTTTTTGGAAAGATTTTTGGAGAGAATTTTTAGAAAGTGGATTTTGGGGAGAGGATTTTGGAAAGGAGTTGAAAAGGGAGTTTTGAAAAATAGATTTTGGAAGGAGTTTTTGGGAACAACTTTGGAGAGGAGAGTTTTAGGAAAGTATGTTGAAAAAGAAATTTTTTTGGAAGAGATTTTTAAAGAGAATTTTTAGAAAGTATGAAAACATCTCACTTTCCTAAAGCAATTCTAACCATAGGAAGGCTAGAACCACTTTAGGAAAGCGGTTTTGAAAACGGTAAGGTTTGAAAATATAAACCAAAAAGGCCACTTTTAAAATAACATTTTCCTAAAGCAACCCTAGCCATGGAAAGGCTAGAATCACCCTAGGATTGTGATTTTGAAAACATGTTTTTGAAAAAGAGCTTTTGATGCAATTTTGAAGACAAGTTTGAAAACAGTTTTGGAAATGAGTTTGAAAACGAATTTTGGAAGATGCAAGACTATGATATGCACAATGCAATTTGGGGTCGTGAACATACAAGGCTAAGGCTTCACCACATAATCAAGGGGGCCGGACCCACGTGGTCTTTGGTTAGACTAGAAGAAAGCCCCCGAAACGGTGACTCTCCAACAGTCTAATCCTACACATGGACCGGGAGTCCCCTTGTTTCAAGCATGCAAAGAAAGGGGGGGAAAGAGATGTGGGATTAAAATGGAGAAAACCCAAGTGGGTTGGAGAGAGAAGAGAGAGGGGGGAAGTGCAGAAAATTAAAGAGAAAGCCTACCGTATGTCTTCTTTATTTTGTGCGCCGCGCTGTCTTCGGTCTTCGGTCTTTGTCTTGATCTTCACCTTCAGTCTTTAGGAGTTGTCTTCAAGCTTTGTATGGTAGCTCTTCAAGTCTTTAAAGGATGGTTGAAGGCTAGTGTATGAGTGTATGGGGGTGTGTATGAGCTAGGGTTTGTGTATGGTGGCTAGGGTTTGGAGAACCTAGGGAAACTAGGGTTTTTGGATGTGCTCGAGCTCTGTATATCGAAATATAGGATCTTTAGGTTCAGTTTGCAGACCCTTTTCACGTTGAATGAGGCTCTGTATTTATAGAAGGAGGACAAACCTGGCGCCTGTTGTAGTGGTGCCAGGGCAAACTTCACACTAGCGCCACTAGGAGTGGCGCCAGGCCATTTTTTAGCTTGGCGCCACTAAAAATGGCCTGGCGCCACTCCTAGTGGCGCCAACCAATTAGGAAAGGTTTAAGGTCGGCAAGCAACGTACTAGTGACTACCATGTAAATTTTAGCCTGGCTTCACTAGGAGTGACTCCGAGAAGTCCGGGAATGATTTGAAGGAGCCAGGAATGACTCGGGGGGCCGAAAAGGAACAAAAACACTTAAAATAGTGTCCTGGAGGTATTTGACTTGAAAAGTGAGGATAAGACGTGTCGGGGAGGTTGATCGGGTCTTTAGGGGCAAAACAGTCAATCGGACTAAGAAACTGCCGGGGCGAACTCGGATTGTCCCGAAAAAAGACTTGGAATCTGGAAACATTATTTAGAATGTTCCCAGAGGTTGCAAGTTGGATTCCCAGAGCCGGCGTGGTCGAAAAAGGAGACTGGCCCACCAGGGGCAAAACGGTCATTTGGTACCGGGTTGGCCGGAACTGACTCGGAATGGTCTAGAAAGGTAAAGGAAGGTTGAGAACACTATAAAAGGTATTCTCGAGACATTACCGGTTTGATACCCAGAGCCGGTGTGGTCGAAGAAAGAGACCGGCCCTCTAGGGGCAAAACGGTCATTTTGTACCAGGTTGGCCAGAACTGACTCGGAATGATCCGGAAAGGTAAGGGGAGGTTGAGAACACTATAAAAAGTATTCTCGGGACATTACCAGTTTGATACTCAGAGCCGGTGTGGTTCCCGGGGAGTTCGGATGCCTAGGGGCAAAATGGTCATCTTGACCGGAAAGTCTCGAAAAAGGTCCTAAGGGTAGTTTGGTCCTTTTCCACCGAAGTGGGCTAACAACCACTGGTGTTGACCTAGGTTTTGAGTGTTTTCGCCACTCTAACAGTGTGAGTATTTCCGCTACTCTAACGGGGTTGATGATTTGTGAGTATTTCCGCTACTCGGACGGGGTTGAGTATTTCCGCTACTCTAACGGTTTTGTGAGTATTTCCGCTACTCTAACGGTTTTGTGAGTATTTCTGCTACTCTAACGGGGTTGATGATTTGGGAGTATTTCTGCTACTCGGACGGGGTTGAGTATTTCCGCTACTCTAACGGTTTTGTGAGTATTTCCTCTACTCTAACGGGGTTGATGATTTGGGAGTATTTCCGCTACTCGGACGGGGTTGAGTATTTCCGCTACTCTAACGGCTTCGTGAGTATTTCCGCTACTCTAACGGTTTTGTGAGTAGTTTTGCTACTCAGACCGTCTCGAGGAATAAACTGTCTTGAGAGAGGGATTGGAAAGGGGTCTTACTGTCTCCGAAGAGACGTGCCTGAGTTGGAACCGTCTCGAGGAATAAACTGTCTCGAGAGTAGGATTGGAAAGGGGTCTTACCGTCTCCGAAGAGACGTGCCTGGATTGTGAGTGTTTCCGCCACTCTAACGGTTTTGTGGGTACTTCCGCTACTCTAACGGTTTTGTGAGTGTTTCCGCCACTCTAATGGTTTTGTGAGTAGTTTTGCTACTCGGACCGTCTCGAGGAATAAACTGTCTCGAGAGAGGGACTGGAATTGGAATAAGAAAGGACAATGCCCCTAAGGGCATTTTGGTCATTTTGCCTCTATTTGGGCCTGACAGGCCCGCGAAGCGATGGAAAATTTGGACTTAGAGGATTCGTTTCGATTGGAATATGCCCACAATGACTTGAAAACAAGTCTGGACGGAGTGTAGACTGCCGAGCGGTCAAAATGGGGTGCTTACAGTAGTCACTAGTACAGGCGCCCAAATCTAGTCAAAGATACGTTGCTTGCCGACTTATAAAGTTTCCTAACTGGCTGGCGCCACTAGTAGTGGTGCAAGCCAAGAATTGGCCTGGCGCCACTCCTAGTGGTGCCAAGAGCAATTTTGCCCTGGCGCCACTGCAACAGGCGCTAGGTTTGTCCAACCTCTATAAATACAAAGCCTTATTCAATGTGAAAGGGGTCTGCAAACTTAACCTAAAAATCATATATTTCGATATACAGAGCTCGAGCACCTCCAAAACCCTAGTTTCCTTAGGTTTTCCAAACCCTAGCCACCCTACACGAACCCTAGTCTCCTATACACTCATACACACCCCCATACACTCATACACTAGCCTTCAACCCTCCTTCAAAGACTTGAAGAGTTGCCATCTAAAGCTTGAAGACAACTCTTGAAGATTGAAGACGAAGATCAAGACGAAGACCGAAGACCAAAGACTGCACGGCGCGCAAAATAAACAAGACATACGGTAGGTTCCCTATTTAAATTTCCGCACTTCCCCCCTCTCTCTTCTCTCTCCTAACCCACTTGGGTTTTCTCTATTTTAATCCCCCATCTCTTTCCCCCCTTTCTTTGCATGCTTGAAACAAGGGGATTCCCGGTGCATGTGTAGGATTGGGCTATTGGAGAGTCACCGTGTCAGGGGCTTTCTTCTAGTCTAACCCAAGATCATGTGGGTCCGGCCCCTTTGATTATGTGGTGAAGTCTTAGCCTTGTATGTTCACGACCCCAAATTGCATTGTGCATGTCATAGTCTTGCATCTTCTAAAATTCGTTTTCAAACTTGTTTTCAAAATCGTTTTCAAACTTGTTTTCAAAACTACATCAAAATCTCTTTTTCAAAAACTTGTTTTTAAAACCACAATTCTAGAGTGATTCTAGCCTTTCCATGGTTAGGGTTGCTTTAGGAAAGTGTTACATTAAAAGTGACCTTTTTGGTCTATATTTTCAAATCTTATTGTTTTCCAAAACCACTTTCTTAAAGTGGTTCTAGCCCTTTTATGGCTAGAATCGCTTTAGGAAAGTGAGACGTTTTCATACTATCCAAAAAACTCTCTGTTCAAAAATCTCTTCCTAAAAATCTCTTTTTCAACATACTTTCCTAAAACTCTCCTCTCCAAAGTTGTTTTCAAAAACTTCCTTCAAAATTTATTTTTCAAAGCTTCCTTTTTCAACTCCTTTCCAAAAACCCTTTCTCCTCAAAATTCACTTTCCTAAAAACTCTCTCCAACAACCTCTTTCCAAAAATCTTTCTAAAAAACTCTATTTCCAAAATCTTCCTTCTAGAAATTCCCCTTTAGGATTCCCTTCTAGAAAAACCTTCGTTTCTAAAAACACACTTTCCAAAACTCCTCTTTAAAATCTTTTTTTCAAAAACTTCCTCTTCAAATTCACTTTCCAAAAGTCCCTCCTTAGGATTCCCTTCTAGAAAACCTTTGTTTCTAAAAACGCACTTTCCAAAAACTCATTCCTTAGAGCCCAAGTCAAGCCTTAGAGCCCACAATTAGGAAACCCTAATTTTCTTTCCAAAAACATGATTTTCAAACTTTGCCCCAAACTTAGGTTTCTAAAATCTCTTGTTTTCACATCCAAACTATACATGTTTCCAAAACCTCTTTGCTACATCAAAACTATAATTTTCCAAACCTAGGGTTTCTAGAATCTCCTTTTCCAAATCCTTACTAAATCTTATCTTCCCTTTAGGAAACCGAATCAAACCTCCCCGTTTAGGAAACTAGATCCCGTCCTCCGTTTTTGGAAACAAAATCAAATCTTTTCTTTTAGAGACCAAATCCAATCCCTTTCAAAATCCAACTCTTTCCTAATTCAAATCCTTCCTAATCTTTCACTTTTCTAAATCTTAAGTTTCCAAAACTTGAACATAAAAATCTTTCCTAATTCAACCCTTTCCTAATTCTACCCTTTTTTCAAATCTTAACTTTTCAAACCTAAGTTTTCAAACTCTTCCTAAATTCAAAGCTTTTCTAATCTCAAGATTTTCTAAAACTCTAAAACTTTCTAAATCCTAAACTTTCTAAATTTCAAATCTTTCTAAAATCAAAACTTTCTAAATTTGAAACTTTCTCAAGCTAAATTTTTCTAAACCTAAATCTCTCCAAAATTCTAAACTTTCCAAAACTTCAACATCTTTCTAAATCTAAGGCTTTTCTAAACTCAAAACTTTCTTAATTCAAACATTTCCTAAACTGAAAACTTTCCTTTTTCAAACCTTTCCTAAAACCAAACTTTCTTATTTTCAAAACTTCCTTGTTTTCAAAGCTTTCCAAATTCAAAACTTCCCTTTTTCAAAACATTTCTAAATTCAAAACTTTCCGATTTTCAAAACTTTCCTAATTTGGGAACTTTCCTAATCTGACAACCTTTCATTTTTCGAAAACTTTCTAAAGTCGAAACTTTCCAATTTCAAAGCTTTTCTAAAATGAAAACTTTCCTAATTTCGAAACTTTCCAAAAATGACACTTTCCTAAATCGGACCTTTCCTAATTTGAACCTTTCCTAAATCCAATCTTTCTTAAACTCTTGAGTCTTTCCTAAGTCTCATATTTCTTAAGTCTAGGTTTCCTAAACCTCCATCTTTCCAAAACCAAGTCTTTCCAAAATCAATCTTTCCAAAATCAAAGTCTAATCTTCTCAATTTCAATTTCCAATTTCCTCTTCTAATTTCAAATCAAATTCAATTTCCAATTCAATCTTTTTCTTTCAATCCAACCTTCTATTTTCAATCGGACTCTTGTCCGAACTACAACTGACCTGATTCCCCCAAAGGGATACGTAGGCAACCTTCATAGGCGCGGTCACAACACTTTTTAAATTTTCAATTCCACCCTTATGGGTGCGGTCTCCACATTTTAAATCCCAAATTCCAATCTATATTCAAAATTCTAATTTCAAAATTTCTATTTTCAAATTTTTACTTCCAATTTTCAAATTTTTCAATTTCAATTTCATCTCTTCAAATCTATTTTCAAATCATATTCTTTTCAAATTTATTTCCAAATCTATTTTTTAATTTTCTTAACTTGCACTTGCATATCATGCATCATGTTAGTTTCTTTTCAAGCATTGTTTTTCTAAAGTGGGTAGGATTGAACATATGTTAATTAAAGACTCTCATAGGTGAATCTAGGGTAGATTGACATGTAGGTACCAAAAGGGCGGGGTAGGGTGATAGCTTAGTGCGTCTTCCCTACACGTAACCAACCTCCGAACCTAGATCACTGATTTCAAATACCAAAAAGGAGTTATTTTCAAAAAATGGCTAAATGGTTTCCAAAGGTTGCCAAACAACCTGTTTTTATAAAAACCCTCTCTTGAAGAGATATTTTCAAAATTGTTTTCCAAAACCCTAAGTGTAGTTTTCGAATTATGCTTAGTTTTTAGGTGACCTAACTCACCTTAATTAAGTTAGGTAGCGACTCCAAATCTTTTTCAAGAGCCCTTTATTCAAACCAGTTTTCAATTCAAACCTAGTCGCACTCATTATTCTAGGAGGGTGAGTTCTAACGAGAGAGTACAACATTTTTTCCACTTATGTGAGTATTCCTCGAGTGCGAAAAATCTGGGCGCGACACGTTAAAATTCCACAGTTTCAAAACTAGGGTTTCTAGAATCTTCCTTTCCAAATCTTTGCCAAATCAAATCTTCCCTTTAGGAAACCAAATCCAATCTCCCCGTTTAGGAAACTAGATCTCGTCCTCTGTTTTTGGAAACAAAATCAAATCTTTCTTTTTAGAAACCAAATCCAATCCCTTCCTAATCCAAACCTTGCTTAATTCAATTCCTTCCTAAACCATAAGTTTCCTAAACTTAAACTTTAAATCTTTCCTTAAATTTCAAAATCTAACTCTTTCCTAATTCAACTCCTTTATAATCTTTCACTTTCCTAAATCTTAAGTTTCCAAAACTTGAACATAAAAATCTTTCCTAAATTTTAAAATTCAACTTTCAAATCTTTCCTTAAACATTAAACTTCCATATCTTTCCTAATTTCTAATTCTACCTTCTTTTCAAATCATAATTTTTCAAACCTAAGTTTTTAAACTTTTCCTAAATTCAAACCTTTTCCAATTTCAAGATTTTCTAAAATTCAAACTCTAATACTTTCTAAATCTTAAACTTTCCAAATTTCAAATCTTTCCAAATTCAAAGCTTTCCAAGTTCAAAGCTTTCTTAAGTTAAGACTTTCACAATCTAAAAACTTTCTAAATTCTAAACTTTCCTAAAGCTTTAAATCTTTGCCTAATTCAAAACATTTCTAAATTCAATACTTTCCCATTTCAAAACTTTCCTAAAGTGAAAACTTTCCTAAACCTAAAACTTTCCTAAATTCAAAACTTTCCTAATTTGAAACATTCTTAATTCAAAACTTTCCTAATTTCGAAACTTTTCTAATTTCAAAACCTTCTTAATTTGAAACTTTCCTAAACCAGACCTTTCCTGATTCAAACATTTCCTAAATTTCTTGAATCTTCCAAGTCCAACGTTTGAGTCAAATCTTTCTTAATCTCAAGTCTTTCCTAGGTCTCCTACCTTTCCTAAGTCTAGGTTTCCTAAACCTCCTTCTTCCCAAAACCAAGTCTTTCCAAAATCAATCTTTCCAAAGCAAGTCCAATCTTCTCAATTCCAATTTCCAATCTCCTCTTCTAATCTCAAATCAAATCCAATTTTCAATTCAATCTCTTTCTTCCAATCCAATCTCTCTCTTCAAATCAATCTCTTTTTAATCGGACTCCGATCCAAGCTACGTCTGACCTGATTCCCCCAAAGGGATACGTAGGCAACCTTCATAGGTGCGGTCACAACACTTTTCAAACTTTCAATTTCACCCTCATGGGTGCGGTTTCCAAAATCTTTCCAAATCTCAAATTCTAATCTATTTTCAATTTCAAAATTTCTATTTCCAAATTTCTACTTTCAATTTTCAACCTTCCAATTTCAATTCCATCTCTTCAATTATATTTTCAAATCAAATCAATTTCAAATCAATCTCTTTTCAAATCTATTTTTCAATTCTTTTCTATTGCAGTTGCACATCATGCATCATGTTAGTTTCTTTTCAAACATTGTTTTTCAAAGTGGATAGGATTGGCCAATAGTTAGTTGAAGACTCTCATAGGTGAATCTAGGGTAGATTGACATGTAGGTACCGAAAGGGCGGGGTATGGTGATAGCTTAGTGCGTCTTCCCTACACGTAACCAACCTCTGAACCTAGATCACTGATTTCAAAGACCAAAAGGAGTTATTTTTCAAAAAGGGCTAAATGTTTTCCCAAAGGTTGCCAAACAACCTGTTTTCCTAAAAAACTCTCTCTTGTGGAGATATTTTCAAAATTGTTTTCTAAAACCCCAAGTGTACTCTTCGGATTATTCTTAGTTTTTAGGTGACCTAACTCACCTTAATCAAGTTAGGTGGCGACTCCAAATCTTTTTCAAAAGCCCTTTATTCAATTCTATTTTCAATTCAAACCTAGTCGCACTCATTCTTTTAGGAGGGTGAGTTCTAACGAAAGAGTACAGCATTTTTCCCGCTTGTGTGAGTATTCCTCAAGTGCGAAAAATTTGGGCGTGACAGCTGGCGACTCTACTGGGGACACTTAGAGGGTTAGGCCGTAGTCGTGTCTCTTTACCCTTCACCCATGTAGAGTCTTCAATTAACTTGGTTCAATCCTATTTGCTTTAAATTTTCAAAACTAAATTTTCAAAATTGTTTTCAAAAAAAAAAAACATGCATTTATTCATATTATCTTGTATTTTGTTTGTCATCCACATACTAACACTTGCATCTTTGTTTTGTAGGTGCACTTTATGTTTAAACATTATTAACTGCTTTGCATGAATGTGATGTACAGGATGAATGGGAGTTGTTGGGCCCTTTCCTCCACTTTTAAAAATCACACACACACTGCATGTGCACTTGCATTATGCATACTTGCATACCCTGATATGTCCTTTCTAGTTAGAAAGGGGGAACGGTATATTGGTTGTGGGCAAGATGTTGTGTCAGTTTCTTCGCCTACGGCCTCTTGATGGTTCCCCCGCTCAGATCACCAACCGATCATGGCACCACCTCGGGGAGTGGGCCTAGGTTTGAAGATCCGGGGACCGAGCCTTTTTAAGACGCATTAGTCAACCCTCAACCTCATACTCATATTGACACCATGCATAGCCGAACCTCTGTCGGATTTAAGACACGAGCACTGTTTTCAAAATCACGGAGGAAAGGGTGACTGCTCTTACTTTTATTTATACCTGCTGTTATAATGCTTGTATTTATACTGTTATAATGCCTGTCTAACTGTTCATGCATACATGTTTACTTCAGTTGTACTTTCTCTCCTTATACTCTTTGCATATCCATGTTCATGCATTCAATATTTCACGTCAAGACAAGAGTTCCAAGTAACTCAAGTCACTGCATTCTCATGCATATGATCAACCCATTGAGAGTGACACCAACGTTACTCTACCTTACATTGAACCTACCCAAACCCTAAGGGTTCCCGCGTAACCCTAAGGACTCATTGCATGCATCTCGATTCATTCCATAAGAGGGGCCCCAATCCCTCTATGCTCACGGAGATAGGATTGCCAAGAAGACAAGGGGCAATCAATCAACAAGGTCTCTCAGCGACCTCCTCGACATCAAATCCAAGGAAGGCGAATCCGAAGACTCAAGAGTAGTTTAGGGTTTCCCTTTGTAAAAAGTAGATAGGTGGAAGTCCAAAGGAAAATGTTCCCCCTCCCCCTATTTCAATTCTTTTGTATCTCAAACCCAAAATTTAATGTACTTCTTTATTTTTATGAATGAATGCATGAATGGCTGAAGGTTCCTACCTGATGGTAAGGTGTCTGCATACAGGAGCAAATCCCCTATCTCCAAAAGTGAGCCAATACATTATGACTAGTTTCCCCTCCTAAAAAGGGGCACCCTAGAACATGCATTGCATAAAGCTTTCTAAAAACTAGAAACTGACTTGGGACTTGTGTTTTTGTCTTTTTCTTTCTTCCTCCCCTATTTCTGTTTACAGAAGTCACCTTACACTGAGTCAACATTGCTCCCAAGAAAGTGCAACATCCACCCAGGGATCCCATTATTACCCGGCAAAGAGCATCACTGATGGCTGCTAAACCTGAAGAATCTTCTCAGGTCTTTTGAGAAAAGATCAATGAAATGAGAGGCACGATTGATGAGATGTTTAAGCTTATCCAAACCTTGGCCATAAAGGATACTACTACAATCTCGTCGACATCCATGCTGTCATCTAAAGACCCTGAACCCACCAACCCGAGGATCATGTTTCAATCTGACAATGCTAGGAGGAACAAGGAAGATGCCAAAGGGATCAACACTGAAGAACTGGACATTATGTTGCTTTCACCTGCCATACAGAGGACTTCCCTAGATCCTCTCAGTTTGAAAATCCAAGGTCTAGAGGATTGAGTGCGAAGTCTTCATGGCCATGACAGTTATGGGTCTACTACCTACGATGAGCTTTGCTTCTTTCCAAATCACCCGAGACCTGCTAAGTTCAAAATGCCCGACTTCCAGAGGTACGACGGCACTAGTGACCCTATCGCTCATCTTCGCCTGTATGCCGGGGCATTGAGTGGTTATGGCAATGATCCAAAACTCCTCATGCAACTGTTCCAGCATAGTCTCACTGGGTCTGCTTTGCAGTGGTTTGCCCGTCTAGACCTAAGGAGGATCACCACCTGGATCGAGCTGGTCAATGCATTTAAAGCCCAATATCGCCACAACATAGACCTCACTGCTGATCGTTGGTCCTTGATGGCAATGAGTAAGGGAGAGAAAGAAAGTTTCAAAAGCTATGCCCTTAGATGGAGAGAAGCAGCAGTACAAGTCAATTCTCCTTTAGAAGATAATGAATATGTTCAACTATTCATACACACCTTCTCGGGCATATATTACGAAAAGCTTTGCATGAGTGTTGGGAGAAACTTTTCTAAGCTTATCATGCAAGGGGAAATGATAGAAAATGGCCTAAAAACTGGAAGGATCGTTGACCCCTATGCTAAACAAGTTTCTGCAAGCTTAGCAAGGAAGGCGCCCACAGCATCAGAAATGGGTCGAAAAGAGGGAGAAGTGTCTGCCATCTTGCTCGCTCAACAACCGCAATGTCACCCCCAACACCAATCTCAAACCCCCGTGGCTACTCAAGCACCTACTTCCGGGCCCATCGCAGCCCAACAACATCACAACCCCAATAAGAAGGCCTGCTGACGTCGCGCCTTTTCCCCTTTAACTTGCACCCAAACAAAGGCTTATCATGACCTCTTACAGGCCAACCTTTTGACCCCCATACCTGCTCCCCCGTTGCCAAATCCTGTACCCCCTACTTTGGACCCGACTCTTGTTTGTGAGTACCATTCTGGAAGACAAGGGCATGCCACAAAGCATTGTCTCTTCTTGAAGCACAAGATACAAGATTTGATCGACGCTGGAATCATCATCACTTAGGAACCATGCAATGAAGCATAGAAGAAATTGGTGTGATTCTAGGACCTCTCTGAAGAGCTTTTTTTCAAAGTGCAATAAAAAGGGAAGTTTTCATAAAATTCATCTGTTTTCTTTTCATCTCTCTATTTCTTGCATATCTTCTTTAAATAAACATTGAATGCCATGTAATCATATTTCTAAATGAAAAGGTGTAGTTTCTAGTTCATCCCCTTTGTCTCATACTCTTGTGGACGATTATATCTTTTAGGGATTCTTTCCCATTTTGGTAAATGACTTGATTTAAAGGATGGGATAGCATGGGCAACCCATTTAAAAAGGGTGAAAACCTTTGAGAGACTGAGAGAGAGAGAGTGAGAGATAGAGGAAGGCAATTTCAACAAAGAAGTGTGAATTCTATTGAAAAGGCGACACTTGCATGATATCCTGGCTAGGCGATGGATAGCTGAATCCCCAAAATGATGAGAAGCCATTGTTCTATTTATCCTAAATAAACACTACCCCTTGTTCAGCCCACTAGAGCCGTAACTAATTTTTATTCAGATGTCCCCAAACCAATAACCATCCCCCACACCGGGGTAAGCACAGAGTAGTTGATTCGGTAGAATATGTAGGGATTCACTAGCCGAAACACATCATCCCTAGAAAAATTGTCTAAATTTTGTACAAAGGCTTTATGGACTAAGCAATTTAATTTGAAATGATTAGAGGCCCTCAATTCTATTACCATACACAAAAATATTCCCTTTGCTTAACCCACTAGTGCCTCATAAGAAGCGAAAGTTTTCTTTTTGTCAACCCCGATCCGAAACCATCCCCCCACACTGGGGCAGTCAGGAAGTAGAAGATTTGGCAGAGAACGCCATCAACCATCAAGCTGAAGTAACGTGAAGGCTCTATGGATCAAGCAATCTTGTTCAAAATGAAGAAAGGCCCTCATTTCATTTCCCATACAGTTAAAAGCAACCCTTGTCAAACCTATTGAGCCAGTTACCTTTCCTTTCAGAAAACACCCCAACCTAGGGATCACCGTCCTCAATGGGTTAAATCGAAATCCTAAGGAAGGGATCTGAGAGAAAGAAGTTGTAGAAATGTTTGTTTCGTCAAAAGTAATAAAAAGGGAAGAAAAAAAAAAAGAAGCATATCAGAGGAAAGATTGACAAAGAACCATGTTGTGCTATAAAGGTGGAAGTCAAGAGAAAAAAAAAAAGAAAAAAAAAAAAAGAAAAAAGAAAAGGGGCAAGTGTCAGACTTAAAAGGTCAAAAGTTACAAGAAAGTTCAACTCCTTTTGTAAAAGAGGAAGTTCAAAGGTGATCCTAGGTAACAAAGCCACAAAGTAGAAGTAATAGGTTTGAGCCTTTACCCTTTCTTGTAAAAACCCGAAACCGTAGCCTACATTACGACCCTGTTAAAGTCCTCTCCGATTGAAAAGGATTGCTTGATCTAAATGAGCCAGACGTGTTGCTGAAGCTAGAGGATGATATTAGGGGATGAAGCCGCGCTGGAAGACCGACTAAGGATGGTGTTGATCTATACCCTAGTAGAAACAACATCGAGTTTGAGCCTGCACATCCTTTTCATTCATAAACCCCTTAACCTAGCCTACGTTACGGTTCGAATTAAAGTCCTCTTTGATCAGAGAAAATTGCTTAGTCCAAATAAGCCTGAACAATACCAAGACAAGTAGGGTGAGAAAGGAGAATTGGAAGGAAATGCAAGGGGCAATCTCATGCTCCAAGATGTGCTCAGATGGTTTCGGTTTAAACAACCCACTAAAAGAAGATCATTAAGCTTGAATATCCCTTTATTTCTTACAACCCCTAAACCCAGCCTACATTACGGTCCTAACAGAAGTCTTCTCAGATTGAGGGCTTAGCTGTTTATCGCTCTGCAAAGGGCATGCGAGTTGTCGCTCGAGCCATGGTAGCATTTTGGAGATCTGAGAGAGAAAACCAAGTGAGATCAGAAAAATCCCAAACAACAACCCTGTAGAAAGTAGGGATAAGATAGCAAACTAAAAGGTCAAGATCCCTGGAGAATGGTGCAAATGCTATCACACCCCGATATGAATGGGACAAAACTGAATGGGGTAGAATCTTGAGAAGGAACAAAATCCTGAGAGTATGGGCCCAAGGGGCAATCCTGTGGTTTTCTTTGTAAATAGTTTATACACATGTAACACTGATACATCCATGACATGTATAACATGTACATCCATTTGGATTCTTGTGCAGTGTGTATCTATTCATGCATTCAACTGCACTCCTGTATGAACCTGTTCATTTGTAAGGAAGTAGGTCGTACATTTCAATTCTTGCATAAATCCATGCATTTAACACCAAAAAAAAAAAACAAAAAAAGTGGACATTGCATTCAATTCCATTCCTATATGTGCATGCATTCAATCCCACTTCTGCGTGAACCTGTGCAGTTATAAAAAGTAGGACACGCATTCAATTATATTCTTCTCTAAACTATGCGCATACAAAAACATAGATCATGCATTTAATCCCATGTGCAGTCATGAAATATATATATATATATGACATGCGTTCACCTTTTACCACGGCTTTTTAAATTATTTTTGTACAAAACTCACCCTATGTCTTTCTCTATCTCCCAAATAGGCAATAAGGACCAAGGTAAAGTACAAAATGGAGCTAAAAACCCATCCTGCGATCAAGTAACCTTAGACATCTCCAACATTGGCATATACCTCAGCATGTTCAGACTTCCCTAGTCAACAAAAAGCAAGGAATGGGGCAATGGCCCACCCTCGACCTCCCTAACCAACCTTGGACTTCCCCAGTGGAGCAGCGTTTCGCCAGACGGAGTGCCAGTTCAAGAGCTATCAGCATTCAGCCATGAACTTCCCCAGTGGAGTAGCGTTTCACCAGACGGAGTGCCGGTTCAAGAGGAATCAGCATTCAACCTTGGACTTCCCCAGTGGAGCAGCGTTTCACCAGACGGAGAGCCGGTTTAAGAGGCATCAGCATTCAACCTTGGACTTCCACAGTGGAGCAGCGTTTCGCCAGACGGAGTGCCGATTCAAGAGGTATCAGCACTCAGCCTTGGATTTCTCCAGTGGAGCAGTGTTTCGCCAAACGGAGTGCCAGTTCAAGAGGTATCAACACTCATCCTTGGACTTCCTCAGTGTAGCAGCGTTTTCCCAGACGGAGGGCCGGTTCAAGAGGTATCAGCATTCAGCCTTGGACTTCCCCAGTGGAGCAGCGTTTCGCCAGACGGAGTGCCGGTTCAAGAGGTATCAGCATTCAGCCTTGGACTTCCACAGTAAAGCAGCGTTTTGCCAGACAAAGTGCCGGTTCAAGAGGTATCAGTAGTCAACCTTGGAATTCCCCAGTGGAGCAGCGTTTCGCCAGACGGAGTGCCGGTTCAAGAGGTATCAGCATTCAGCATTGGACTTCCCCAGTGAAGCAGCGTTTCGCCAGGCGGAGTGCCATTTCAAGAGGTATCAGCAGTCAACCTTGGACTTCTCCAGTGGAGCAGTGTTTCGCCAGACGGAGTGCCAGATCAAGATGTATCAGCAGTCAACCATGGATTTCCCCAGTGGAGTAGCGTTTCGCCAGACAGAGTGCCGGTTCAAGAGGTATCAGCATTCAACCTTGGACTTCCCCAGCGGAGCAGTGTTTCGCCAGACGGAGTGCCGGTTCAAGAGGTATCAGCATTCCGCCTTGGACTTCCCCAGTGGAGCAGCATTTCGCCAGACAGAGTGCCGGTTCAAGAGGTATCAACGGTTAACCTTGGACTTCCCCAGTGGAGCAGCGTTTCACCAGACGGAGTGCCGGTTCAAGAGGTATCAGCATTCAAACTTGGACTTCCCCAGTGGAGCAGCGTTTCGCCAGACGGAGTGCCGGTTCAAGAGGTATCAGCAGTCAACCTTGGACTTCCCCAGTGGAGCAGCGTTTCGCTAAACGGAATGCCGGTTCAAGAGGTATCAGCATTCAGCGTTGGACTTCCCCAGTGGAGCAGTGTTTCCCCATACGGAGTGCCGGTTCAAGAGGTATCAGCATTCAGCCATGAACTTCCCCAGTGAAGTAGCGTTTCGCCAGACGGAGTGCCGGTTCAAGAGGTATCAGCATTCAACCTTGGACTTCCCCAGTGGAGCAGCGTTTCACCAGACGGAGAGCCGGTTTAAGAGGCATCAGCATTCAACCTTGGACTTCCCCAGTGGAGTAGTGTTTTGCTAGACGGAATGCCGGTTCAAGAGGTATAAGCACTAAGCCTTGGACTTCTCCAGTGGAGCAGCGTTTCGCCAAACGGAGTGCCGGTTCAAGAGGTATCAGCAGTCATACTTGGACTTCCCCAGTGCAGCAGCGTTTCCCCAGACGGAGTGCCGGTTCAAGAGGTATCAGCATTCAAACTTGGACTTCCCAGTGGAGCAGCGTTTCGGCAGACGGAGTGCCGCTTCAAGAGGTATCAGCATTTAGCCTGAGACTACCCCAGTGGAGCAGTGTTTTGCTGGACAAAGTGTCGGTTCAAGAGGTATTAGCAGTCAACCTTGGAATTCCCCAGTGGGGCAGCATTTCGCCAGACGGAGTGCCGGTTCAAGAAGTATCAGCATGCAGCCTTGGACTTCCCCAGCGGAGCAGCATTTCGCCAGACGGAGTGCCAGTTCAAGAGGTATCAGCAGTCAACCTTGGACTTCTTCAGTGGAGCAGCGTTTCGCCAGACGGAGTGCCAGTTCAAGATGTATCAGCAGTCAACCTTGGATTTCCCCTGTGGAGTAGCGTTTCGCCAAACAGAGTGCCGGCTCAAGAGGTATCAGCATTCAGCCTTGCACTTCCCAAAGGGAGTAGCGTTTCGGCAAACGGAGTGCCGGTTCAAAAGGTATCAGCATTCGGCCTTGGACTTCCCAGTGGAGCAGCGTTTCGCCAGACGGAGTGCCGGTTCAAGAGGTATCAGCATTCCGCCTTGGACTTCCCCAGTGGAGCAGCGTTTCGCCAGACGGAGTGCCGGTTCAAGAGGTATCAGCAGTTAACCTTGGACTTCCCCAGTGGAGCAGCGTTTCGCCAGACGGAGAGCCGGTTCAAGAGGTATCAGCATTCAAACTTGGACTTCCCCAGTGGAGTAGCGTTTCACCAGACGGAGTGCCAGTTCAAGAGGTATCAGCAGTCAACCTTGGACATCCCCAGTGGAGCAGCGTTTCGCCAGACGGAGTGCCGGTTCCAGAGGTATCAGCATTCAGCCTTGGACTTCCCCAGTGGAGCAGGGTTTCACCAGACGGAGTGCCGGGTCAAGAGGTATCAACAGTCAACCTTGGACTTCCCCAGTGGAGCAGGGTTTCACCAGACGGAGTGCCGGTTCAAGAGTTATCAGCATTCAGCCATGGACTTCCTCAGTGCAGTAGCGTTTTGCAAGACGGAGTGCTAGTTCAAGAGGTATCAGCATTCAACCTTGGACTTCCCTAGTGGAGCAGCGTTTCACCAGACGGAGTGCCGGTTCAAGAGGTATCAGCATTCCGCCTTGGACTTCCCCAGTGGAGCAGCGTTTCGCCAGACGGAGTGCCGGTTCAAGAGGTATCAGCATTCAGCCTTGGACTTCCCCAGTGGAGCAGGGTTTCACCAGACGGAGTGCCGGGTCAAGAGGTATCAACAGTCAACCTTGGACTTCCCCAGTGGAGCAGGGTTTCACCAGACGGAGTGCCGGTTCAAGAGTTATCAGCATTCAGCCATGGACTTCCTCAGTGCAGTAGCGTTTTGCAAGACGGAGTGCTAGTTCAAGAGGTATCAGCATTGAACCTTGGACTTCCCTAGTGGAGCAGCGTTTCACCAGACGGAGTGCCGGTTCAAGAGGTATCAGCATTCCGCCTTGGACTTCCCCAGTGGAGCAGGGTTTCGCCAGACGGAGTGCCGGTTCAAGAGGTATCAGCAGTTAACCTTGGACTTCCCAAGTGGAGCAGCGTTTCGCCAGACGGAGAGCCGGTTCAAGAGGTATCAGCATTCAAACTTGGACTTCCCCAGTGGAGTAGCGTTTCACCAGACGGAGTGCCAGTTCAAGAGGTATCAGCAGTCAACCTTGGACATCCCCAGTGGAGCAGCGTTTCGCCAGACGGAGTGCCGGTTCAAGAGGTATCAGCATTCAGCCTTGGACTTCCCCAGTGGAGCAGGGTTTCACCAGACGGAGTGCCGGGTCAAGAGGTAACAACAGTCAACCTTGGACTTCCCCAGTGGAGCAGGGTTTCACCAGACGGAGTGCCGGTTCAAGAGTTATCAGCATTCAGCCATGGACTTCCTCAGTGCAGTAGCGTTTTGCAAGACGGAGTGCTAGTTCAAGAGGTATCAGCATTCAACCTTGGACTTCCCTAGTGGAGCTGCGTTTCACCAGACGGAGAGCCGGTTTAAGAGGCATCAGCATTCAACCTTGGACTTCCCCAGTGGAGCAGCGTTTCGCCAGACGGAGTGCCGGTTCAAGAGGTATCAGCACTAAGCTTTGGACTTCTCCAGTGGACCAGCATTTCACCAAACGGAGTGCCGGTTCAAGAGGTATCAGCAGTAATCCTTGGACTTCCCCAGTGCAGCAGCGTTTTCCCAGACGGAGTGCTGGTTCAAGAGGTATCAGCATTCAGCCTTGGACTTCCCCAGTGGAGCAGCGTTTTGCTAGACGGAGTGCCGGTTCAAGAGGTATCAGCATTCAAACTTGGACTTCCCCAGTGGAGCAGCGTTTCGGCAAACGGAGTGCCGGTTCAAGAGGTATCATTATTTAGCCTAAGACTTCCCCAGTGGAGCAGCGTTTTGCCAGACAAAGTGTCGATTCAAGAGGAATCAGCAGTCAACCTTGGAATTCCCCAGTGGAGCAGCGTTTCGCTAGACGGAGTGCCGGTTCAAGAGATATCAACATTGAGCCTTGGACTTCCCAAGTGGAGGAGCGTTTCGCCAGACGGAGTGCCGGTTCAAGAGGTATCAGCATTCAACCTTGGACTTCCCCAGCGGAGCAGCGTTTCGACAGACGGAGTGCCGGTTCAAGAGGTATCAACATTCTGCTGTGGACTTCCCCAGGGGAACAGCGTTTCGCCAGACGGAGTGCCGGTTCAAGAGGTATCAGCATTCTGCCTTGGACTTCCCCACTGGAGCTGCGTTTCGCCAGACGGAGTGCCGGTTCAAGAGGTATCAGTAGTCAACCTTGGACTTCCCCAGTGGAGTAGCGTTTCCCCAGACGGAGTGCCAGTTCAAGATGTATCAACAGTCAACCTTGGATTTCCCCAGTGGAGTAGCGTTTCAGCAGAGGGAGTGCCAGTTCAAGAGGTATCAGCAGTCAACCTTGGATTTCTCCAGTGGAGCAGCGTTTCGACAGACGGAGTGCCAGTTCAAGATGTATCAGCAGTCAACCTTGGATTTCTCCAGTGGAGCAGCGTTTCGACAGACGGAGTGCCAGTTCAAGATGTATCAGCAGTCAACCTTGGATTTCCCCAGTGGAGTAGCGTTTCGCCAGACGGAGTGCCGGCTCAAAAGGTATCAGCATTCAGCCTGAGACTTCCCAAGTGGAGTAGCGTTTCGCCAAACGGAGTGCCGGTTCAAGAGGTATCAGCATTCAACCTTGGACTTCACCAGCGGAGCTGCGTTTTGCCAGACGGAGTGCCGGATCAAGAGGTATCAGCATTGCGCCTTGGACTTCCCAAGTGGAGCAGCGTTTCGCCAGACGGGGAGCCGGTTCAAGAGGTATCCGCAGTTAACCTTGGACTTCCCCGGTGGAGCAGCGTTTTGCCAGACGGAGTGCCGGTTCAAGAGGCATCTGCATTCAAACTTGGACTTCCCCAGTGGAGCAGCGTTTCGCCAGACGGAGTGCCGGTTCAAGAGGTATCAGCAGTCAACCTTGGACTTTCCCAGTGGAGCAGCGTTTCGCCCGACGGAGTGCCGGTTCAAGAGGTATCAGCTTTCAACCTTGGACTTCCCCAGTGGAGCAGGGTTTCGCCAGACGGAGTGACGGTTCAAGAGGTATCAGTTGTCAACCTTGGACTTGCGCAGTGGAGCAGCGTCTCGCCAGACGGAGTGCCAGTTTAAGAGCTATCGGCAATCAGCCATGGACTTCCCCAGTGGAGTAGCGTTTCGCCAGACGGAGTGCCGGTTCAAGAGGATCGACATTCAACCTTGGACTACCCAAGTAGAGCAGCGTTTCACCAGATAGAGAGCCGGTTCAGGAGGCATCGACATTCAACCTTCGACTTCCACAGTGGAGCAGCGTGTCGCCAGACGGAGTGCCAGTTCAAGAGGTATCAGCAGCCACCGTGGACTTCCCCTGTGGAGCAGCCTTTCGCCAGACGGAGTGCCAGTTCAAGATGTATCAACAGTCAACCTTGGATTTCCCCAGTGGAGTAGAGTTTTGCCAGACAGAGTGCCGGTTCAAGAGGTATCAGCATTCAGCCTTGGACTTCCCCAGTGGAGCAGCGTTTCACCAAACGGAGTGCCGGTTCAGGAGTTATCACCAGTCACCTTGGACTTCCCCAGTGGAGCAGCGTTTCGCCAAACGGAGTGCCGGTTCTAGAGGTATGAGCATTCCGCCTTGGACTTCCCCGGTGGAGCAACGTTTTGCTGGACAGAGTGTTGGTTCAAGAGGTATCAGCAGTCAACCATGGACTTCCCCAGTGGAGCAGCTTTTTTCCAGACGGATTGCCGGTTCAAGAGGTATCAGCATTCAAACTTGGACTTCCCCAGTGGAGCAGCGTGTCGCCAGACGGAGTGCTGGTTCAAGAGGTATCAGCTTTCAAACTTGGAGTTCCCCAGTGGAGAAGCGTTTGGCCAGACGGAGTGCCGGTTCACGAGGTATCAGAAGTCAACCTTGGACTTCCCCAGTGGAGCAGCGTTTCACCAGACGGAGTGCCGGTTCAAGAGGTATCAGCATTCAGCCTTGGACTTCCTAAGTACAGCAGTGTTTCGCCAGACGGAGTGCCGGTTCAAGAGGTATCCGCAGTCAACCTTGGACGTCCCCAGTGGAGTAGATTTTCGCCAGACAGAGTGCCGGTTCAAGAGGTATCAGCATTCAGCCTTGGACTTCCCCAGTGGAGTAGCGTTTCGTCAAACGGAGTGCCGGTTCAAAAGGAATCAGCAGTCACCTTGGACTTCCCAAGTGGAGTGGCGTTTCGCCAGACGGAGTGGCGTTTCAAGAGGTATCAGCATTCAGACTTAGACTTCTCCAGTGGAGCAGCATTTCAGCAAACGGAGTGCCGGTTCAAGAGGTATCAGCACTCATCCTTGTACTTCCCCAGTGCAGCAGCGTTTCGCCAAACGGAGTGCCGGTTCAAGAGGTATCAGCATTCAGCCTTGGACTTCCCCTGTGGAGCAGCGTTTCGCCAAACAGAGTGCCGGTTCAAGAGGTATCAGCAGTCACCCTGGACTTCCCCAGTGGAGCTGCGTTTCGCCAGACGGATTGCCGGTTCAAGAGGTATCAGCAGTCTACCATGGACTTCCCCAGTGGAGCAGCGTTTCGCCAAACGGATTGCCGATTCAAGAGGTATCAGCATTTAAACTTGGACTTCCCCAGTGGAGCAGTGTTTCGCCAGACGGATTGCCGGTTCAAGAGGTATCAGCATTCAAACTTGGACTTCCCCAGTGGAGCAGCGTTTCGCCAGACGGAGTGCCGGTTCAAGGGGTATAAGCATTCAGCCTTAGACTTCCCCAGTGGAGCAACGTTTCGCCAGACGGAGTGTGGGTTCAAGAGGTATCAGCAGTCAACCTTGTTCTTCCCCAGGGGAGCAGCATTTCGCTAGACAGTGTGTCGGTTCAAGTGGTATCAACAGTCAACCTTGGGCTTCCCAAGTGGAGCAGCGTTTCTCCAGACGGAGTGCCAGTTCAAGATGTTTCAGCAGTCGACCTTGGATTTCCTTAGTGGAGTAGCATTTCGCCGCGAGGGAGTCGGTTGGGTGGGGGATGGGGGAGGGATGGGGTGTGGTGGCGGGGGGGTGGGGGGGGGGGGATGGGGTTGGGGGGGGGGGGGGTGTGTCCGACGGAGTGCTGGTTCAAGAGGTATCAGCATTCGGCCTTAGGCTTCCCCAGTGGAGTAGCGTTTCGCCAGACGGAGTGCCGGTTCAAGAGGTATAAGCATTCAGCATTGGACTTCCCCAGTGGAGCAGCGTTTCGCCAGACGGAGTGCCGGTTCATGCGGTATTAGCAGTCACCCTTGACTTCCCCAGTGGAGTTGCATTTCGCCAGACGGATTGCCAGTTCAAGAGGTATCAGCAGTCGACCTTGGACTTCCCAGTGGGGCAGCGTTTCGCCAGACGGAGTACCGGTTCAAGAGGCATGAGCATTCAGCCTTGGATATCCCCAGTGGAGCAGCGTTTCACCAGACGGAGTGCCGGTTCCAAAGGTATCAGCATTCCGCCTTGGACTTCCCTAGTGGAGCAACGTTTCGCCGGATGGAGTGCCGGTTCAAGAGGTATCAGTAGTCAACCATGGACTTCCCCAGTGGAGCAGCGTTTCGCCAGACGGATTGCCGGTTCAAGAGGTATCAATATTCAAACTTGGACTTCCCCAGTGGAGCAGCGTTTCGCATGACGGAGTGCCGGTTCAAGAGGTATAAGCATTCAGCATTGGACTTCCCAAGTGGAGCAGCGTTTTGCCAGACGGAGTGTGGGTTCAAGAGGTATTAGCAGTCAACCTTGTTCTTCCCCAGTGGAGTAGGGTTTCGCCAGACGGTGTGCCGGTTCAAGAGGTATCAGCATTCATCTATGGACTTCCCCAGTGGAGCAGCGTTTCGCCAAACGGAGTGCCGGTTCAAGAGGTATCGGCATTCAGCCATGGAATTCCCTAGTGGAGCAGCGTTTCGCCAAACGGAGTGCCGGTTCAAGAGGTATCAGCAGTCACCTTGGACTTCCCCAGTGGAGCAACGTTTCGCCAGACGGAGTGCCGGTTCTAGAGGTATCCGCATTCCCCCTTGGACTTCCCCAGTGGAGCAACGTATCGCCCGACGGAGTGCCAGTTCAAGAGGTATCAGCAGTCAACCATGGACTTCCCCAGTGGTGAAGCGTTTCGCTAGACGGAGTGCCGGTTCAAGAGGTATCAGCATTCAGCCTTGGACTTCCCCAGTGGAGCAGCGTTTCGCCAAACAGAGTGCCGGTTCAAGCGGTATTAGCAGTCACCCTTGACTTCCCCAGTGGAGTTGCATTTCGCCAGACGGATTGCCAGTTCAAGAGGTATCAGCAGTCGACCTTGGACTTCCCCAGTGGGGCAGCGTTTCGCCAGACGGAGTACCGGTTTAAGAGGCATCAGCATTCAGCCTTGGACATCCCCAGTGGAGCAGCGTTTCACTAGACGGAGTGCCGGTTCCAGAGGTATCAGCATTCCGCCTTGGACTTCCCGAGTGGAGCAACGTTTCGCCAGACGGAGTGCCGGTTCTAGAGGTATCCGCATTCCCCCTTGGACTTCCCCAGTGGAGCAACGTATCGCCCGACGGAGTGCCAGTTCAAGAGGTATCAGCAGTCAACCATGGACTTCCCCAGTGGTGAAGCGTTTCGCTAGACGGAGTGCCGGTTCAAGAGGTATCAGCATTCAGCCTTGGACTTCCCCAGTGGAGCAGCGTTTCGCCAAACAGAGTGCCGGTTCAAGCGGTATTAGCAGTCACCCTTGACTTCCCCAGTGGAGTTGCATTTCGCCAGACGGATTGCCTGTTCAAGAGGTATCAGCAGTCGACCTTGGACTTCCCCAGTGGGGCAGCGTTTCGCCAGACGGAGTACCGGTTTAAGAGGCATCAGCATTCAGCCTTGGACATCCCCAGTGGAGCAGCGTTTCACTAGACGGAGTGCCGGTTCCAGAGGTATCAGCATTCCGCCTTGGACTTCCCCTGTGGAGCAACGTTTCTTCAGACGGAGTGCCGGTTCTAGAGGTATCCGCATTCCCCCTTGGACTTCCCCAGTGGAGCAACGTTTCGCCCGACGGAGTGCCAGTTCAAGAGGTATCAGCAATCAACCATGGACTTCCCCAGTGGAGAAGCGTTTCGCTAGACGGAGTGCCGGTTCAAGAGGTATCAGCATTCAGCCTTGGACTTCCCCAGTGGAGCAGCGTTTCGCCAAACAGAGTGCCGGTTCAAGCGGTATTAGCAGTCACCCTTGACTTCCCCAGTGGAGTTGCATTTCGCCAGACGGATTGCCTGTTCAAGAGGTATCAGCAGTCGACCTTGGACTTCCCCAGTGGGGCAGCGTTTCGCCAGACGGAGTACCGGTTTAAGAGGCATCAGCATTCAGCCTTGGACATCCTCAGTGGAGCAGCGTTTCACTAGACGGAGTGCCGGTTCCAGAGGTATCAGCATTCCGCCTTGGACTTCCCCAGTGGAGCAACGTTTCACCGGATGGAGTGTCGGTTCAAGAGGTACCAGTAGTCATCCATGGACTTCCCCAGTGGAGCAGCGTTTCGCCAGACGGATTGCCGGTTCAAGAGGTATCAGCATTCAAACTTGGACTTCCCCAGTGGAGTAGCGTTTCGCAAGACGGAGTGCCGGTTCCAGAGGTATCAGCATTCCGCCTTGGACTTCCCCAGTGGAGCAACGTTTCGCCGGATGGAGTGTCGGTTCAAGAGGTACCAGTAGTCAACCATGGACTTCCCCAGTGGAGCAGCGTTTCGCCAGACGGATTGCCGGTTCAAGAGGTATCAGCATTCAAACTTGGACTTCCCCAGTGGAGTAGCGTTTCGCAAGACGGAGTGCCGGTTCAAGAGGTATAAGCATTCAGCATTGGACTTTCCAAGTGGAGCAGCGTTTCGCCAGACGGAGTGTGGGTTCAAGAGGTATCAGCAGTCAACCTTGTTCTTCCCCAGTGGAGTAGGGTTTCGCCAGACGGTGTGCCGGTTCAAGAGGTGTCAGCATTCATCTATGGACTTCCCCAGTGGAGCAGCGTTTCGCCAAACGGAGTGCCGCTTCAAGAGGTATCGGCATTCAGCCATGGAATTCCCTAGTGGAGCAGCGTTTCGCCAAACGGAGTGCCGGTTCAAGAGGTATCAGCAGTCACCTTGGACTTCCCCAGTGGAGCAACGTTTCGCCAGACGGAGTGCCAGTTCCAGAGGTATCAGCATTCCACCTTGGACTTCCCCTGTGGAGCAACGTTTCGTCGGACAGAGTGCCGGCTCAAGAGGTATCAGCAGTCAACCATGGACTTCCCCAGTGGAGCAGCGTTTCGCCAGATGGATTGCCGGTTCAAGAGGTATAAGCATTCAGCATTGGACTTCCCCATTGGAGTAGCGTTTCGCCAGACGGAGTGTGGGTTCAAGAGGTTTCAGCAGTCAACCTTGTTCTTCCCCAGTGGAGTAGCGTTTCGCCAGACGGTGTGCCGGTTCAAGAGGTTTCAGCATTCATCCATGGATTTCCCCAATGGAGCAATGTTTCGCCAGATGGAGTGCCAGTTCAAGATGTATCAACAGTCAACCTTGGATTTCCCCAGTGGAGTAGAGTTTCGCCAGACTGAAAGCCGGTTCAAGAGGTATCAGCATTAAGCCATGGACTTCCCAAGTGGAGCAGCGTTTCGCCAAATGGAGTGCCGGTTCAAGAGGTATCAACAGTCAACCTTGGGCTTCCCAAGTGGAGCAGCGTTTCCCCAGACGGAGTGCCAGTTCAAGATGTTTCAGCAGTCGACCTTGGATTTCCCCAGTGGAGTAGCATTTCGCCAGACGGAGTGCTGGTTCAAGAGGTATCAGCATTCAGCATTGGACTTCCCCAGTGGAGCAGCGTTTCGCCAAACGGAGTGCCGGTTCAGGAGGTATCAGCATTCAACATTGGACTTCCCCAGTGGAGCAGCGTTTCGCCAGACGGAGTGCCGGTTCATGCGGTATTAGCAGTCACCCTTGACTTCCCCAGTGGAATTGCGTTTCGCCAGACGGATTGCCAGTTCAAGAGGTATCAGCAGTCGACCTTGGACTTCCCCAGTGGGGCAGCGTTTCGCCAGACGGAGTACCGGTTTAAGAGGCATCAGCATTCGCCTTGGACATCCCCAGTGGAGCAGGTTTCACCAGACGGTGCCAGTTCCAGAGGTATCAGTCACTGCCTTGGACTCCCCAGTGGAGCAACGTTTCCCATGTGCCGGTTCAAGAGGTATCAGTGCAACCATGGACTTCCCCAGTGGAGCAGAGACGGATTGCCGGTTCAAGAGGTATCAGCATTCAAACTTGGACTTCCCCAGTGGAGCAGTTTCGCAAGACGGAGTGCCGGTTCAAGAGGTATAAGCATCAGCATTGCACTTGTGGACAGCGTTCCCCGGAGTGTGGGTTCAAGAGGTATTAGCAGTCAACCTTGTTCTTCCCCAGTGGAGTAGGGTTTCGCCAGACGGTGTGCCGGTTCAAGAGGTATTAGCATTCAGTCTATGGACTTCCCTAGTGGAGCACGTTTCGCCAAACGGAGTGCCGGTTCAAGAGGTTTCGGCAGAGGCCCTAGTAGAGCAGCGTTTCGCCAAACGGAGTGCCGGTTCAAGAGGTATCAGCAGTCACCTTGGACTTCCCAGTGGAGCAACGTTTCAGCCTTGGACATTCCCCACTTCCCCCAGTGGAGCAACGCGTTTCACTAGTGGACGGCTAGAGTGCCGGTTCAAGAGGTATCAGCATTCAGCCTTGCCTTGGGACTTCCCCAGTGGCCGCAACGTTTCGCCACCCTTGATGGGAGTGCCGGACGGATTCAAGAGGTATCAGTAGTCAACCATGGACTTCCCCATCCCCAGTGGAGCAGCAGCGTTTCGCCAGACGGATTGCCGGTTCAAGAGGTATCAGCATTCAAACTTGCTTCATATTTTTGTTAGTTTGCAACTCCCCAGTGGAGCAGCGTTTCCGCCAGACTTCCCCAGTGGAGTAGCGTTTCGCAAGACGGAGTGCCGGTTCAAGAGGTATAAGCATTCAGCATTGGACTTTCCAAGTGGAGCAGCGTTTCGCCAGACGGAGTGTGGGTTCGAGAGGTATCAGCAGTCAACCTTGTTCTTCCCCAGTGGAGTAGGGTTTCGCCAGACGGTGTGCCGGTTCAAGAGGTGTCAGCATTCATCTATGGACTTCCCCAGTGGAGCAGCGTTTCGCCAAACGGAGTGCCGCTTCAAGAGGTATCGGCATTCAGCCATGGAATTCCCTAGTGGAGCAGCGTTTCGCCAAACGGAGTGCCGGTTCAAGAGGTATCAGCAGTCACCTTGGACTTCCCCAGTGGAGCAACGTTTCGCCAGACGGAGTTCCAGTTCCAGAGGTATCAGCATTCCACCTTGGACTTCCCCTGTGGAGCAACGTTTCGTCGGAGAGAGTGCCGGCTCAAGAGGTATCAGCAGTCAACCATGGACTTCCCCAGTGGAGCAGCATTTCGCCAGATGGATTGCCGGTTCAAGAGGTATAAGCATTCAGCATTGGACTTCCCCATTGGAGCAGCGTTTCGCCAGACGGAGTGTGGGTTCAAGAGGTTTCAGCAGTCAACCTTGTTCTTCCCCAGTGGAGTAGCGTTTCGCCAGACGGTGTGCCGGTTCAAGAGGTTTCAGCATTCATCCATGGATTTCCCCAATGGAGCAATGTTTCGCCAGATGGAGTGCCAGTTCAAGATGTATCAACAGTCGACCTTGGATTTCCCCAGTGGAGTAGAGTTTCGCCAGACTGAGAGCCGGTTCAAGAGGTATCAGCATTAAGCCATGGACTTCCCTAGTGGAGCAGCCTTTCGCCAAACGGAGTGCCGGTTCAAGAGGTATCAACAGTCAACCTTGGATTTCCCCAGTGGAGTAGAGTTTCGCCAGACTGAGAGCCGGTTCAAGAGGTATCAGCATTAAGCCATGGACTTCCCTAGTGGAGCAGCGTTTCGCCAAACGGAGTGCCGGTTCAAGAGGTATCAGCAGTCACCTTGGACTTCCCCAGTGGAGCAGCGTTTCGCCAGACGGAGTGCCAGTTCAAGATGTATCAACAGTCAACCTTGGATTTCCCCAGTGGAGTAGAGTTTCCCCAGACAGAGTGCCGGTTCAAGAGGTATCAGCATTCAACCTTGGACTTCCCCAGTGGAGCAGCGTTTCGCCAAACGGAGTGCCGGTTCAGGAGGTATCACCAGTCACCTTGGACTTCCCCAGTGGAGCAGCGTTTCGCCAGACGGAGTGCCGGTTCTAGAGGTATCCGCATTCCCCCTTGGACTTCCCCAGTGGAGCAACGTTTCGCCGGACGGAGTGCCATTACAAGAGGTATCAGCAGTCAACCATGGACTTCCCCAGTGGAGCAGCGTTTCGCTAGACGGAGTGCCGGTTCAAGAGGTATAAGCATTCAGCCTTGGACTTCCCAAGTGGAGCAGCATTTCGCCAGACGGAGTGTGGGTTCAAGAGGTATCAGCAGTCAACCTTGTTCTTCCCAGTGGAGCAGCGTTTCGCCAGATGGTGTGCCGGTTCTAGAGGTATCAGCATTCATCTATGGACTTCCCCAATGGAGCAGCGTTTCGCCAGATGGAGTGCCGGTTCAAGTGGTATCAACAATCAACCTTGGGCATCCCCAGTGGTGCAGCGTTTCTCCAGACGAAGTGCCAGTTTAAGATGTTTCGGCAGTCAACCTTGGATTTCCCCAGTGGAGTAGCATTTCGCCAGACGAAGTGTCGGTTCTAGAGGTATCAGCATTCGGCCTTAGACTTCGCCAGTGGAGTAGCGTTTCGCCAAACGGTGTGCCGGTTCAGAAGGTATCAGCTTTCAATCTTGGACTTCCCCTGTGGAGCAGCTTTTTGCCAAACGGAGTGCCGGTTCAAGATATATCAGCTGTCAACCATGGACTTCCCCAGTGGAGCAGCGTGTCGCCAGACGGAGTGCTGGTTCAAGAGGTATCAGCTTTCAAACTTGGAGTTCCCCAGTGGAGAAGCGTTTCGCCAGACGGAGTGCCGGTTCAAGAGGTATCAGAAGTCAACCTTGGCTTCCCCAGTGGAGCAGCGTTTCCCCAGACGGAGTGCCGGTTCAAGAGGTATCAGCATTCAGCCTTGGACTTCCCAAGTGGAGCAGTGTTTCGCCAGACGGAGTGCCGGTTCAAGAGGTATCCGCAGTCACCCTTGGACGTCCCCAGTGGAGTAGAGTTTCGCCAGACAGAGTGCCGGTTCAAGAGGTATCAGCGTTAAGCCTTGGACTTCCCCAGTGGAGCAGCGTTTCGTCAAACGGAGTGCCGGTTCAAGAGGAATCAGCAGTCACCTTGGACTTCCCAAGTGGAGTAGCGTTTCGCCAGACGGAATGGCGTTTCAAGAGGTATCAGCATTCAGACTTAGACTTCTCCAGTGGAGAAGCATTTCAGCAAACGGAGTGCCGGTTCAAGAGGTATCAGCACTCATCCTTGTACTTCCCTAGTGCAGCAGCGTTTCGCCAGACGGAGTGCCGGTTCAAGAGGTATCAGCATTCAGCCTTGGACTTCCCCTGTGGAGCAGCGTTTCGCCAAACAGAGTGCCGGTTCAAGAGGTATCAGCAGTCACCCTGGACTTCCCCAGTGGAGCTGCGTTTCGCCAGAGGGATTGCCGGTTCAAGAGGTATCAGCAGTCTACCATGGACTTCCCCAGTGGAGCAGCGTTTCGCCAGACGGATTGCCGATTCAAGAGGTATTAGCATTTAAACTTGGACTTCCCCAGTGGAGCAGTGTTTCGCCAGACGGATTGCCGGTTCAAGAGGTATCAGCATTCAAACTTGGACTTCCCCAGGGGAGCAGCGTTTCGCCAGACGGAGTGCCGGTTCAAGGGGTACAAGCATTCAGCCTTGGACTTCCCCAGTGGAGCAACGTTTCGCCAGACGGAGTGTGGGTTCAAGAGGTATCAGCAGTCAACCTTGTTCTTCCCCAGGGGAGCAGCATTTCGCCAGACAGTGTGTCGGTTCAAGTGGTATCAACAGTCAACCTTGGGCTTCCCAAGTGGAACAGCATTTCTCAAGACGGAGTGCCAGTTCAAGATGTTTCAGCAGTCGACCTTGGATTTCCCCAGTGGAGTAGCATTTCGTCAGACGGAGTGCTGGTTCAAGAGGTATCAGCATTCGGCCTTAGGCTTCCCCAGTGGAGTAGCGTTTCGCCAGACGGAGTGCCGGTTCAAGAGGTATAAGCATTCAGCATTGGACTTCCCTAGTGGAGCAGCGTTTCGCCGGACGGAGTGTGGCTTCAAGAGGTGTCTGCAGCCAACCATGTTTTTCCCCAGTGCAGCAGCGTTTCGCCAGACGAAGTGCCGGTTCAAGAGGTATCAGCATTCAGCCTGGGACTTCCGCAGTGGAGCAGTGTTTCGCCAAACAGAGTGCCGGTTCAAGCGGTATTAGCAGTCACCCTTGACTTCCCCAGTGGAGTTGCATTTCGCCAGACGGATTGCCAGTTCAACAGGTATCAGCAGTCGACCTTGGACTTCCCAGTGGGGCAGCGTTTCGCCGGACGGAGTACCGGTTTAAGAGGCATCAGCATTCAGCCTTGGACATCCCCAGTGAAGCAGCGTTTCACCAGACGGAGTGCCGGTTCCAGAGGTATCAGCATTCCGCCTTGGACTTCCCCAGTGGAGCAACGTTTCGCCGGATGGAGTGCCGGTTCAAGAGGTATCAGTAGTCAACCATGGACTTCCCCAGTGGAGCAGCGTTTTGCCAGACGGATTGCCGGTTCAAGAGGTATCAACATTCAAACTTGGACTTCCCCAGTGGAGCAGCGTTTCGCAAGACGGAGTGCCGGTTCAAGAGGTATAAGCATTCAGCATTGGACTTCCCAAGTGGAGCAGCGTTTCGCCAGACGGAGTGTGGGTTCAAGAGGTATCAGCAGTCAACCTTGTTCTTCCCCAGTGGAGTAGGGTTTCGCCAGACGGTGTGCCGGTTCAAGAGGTATCAGCATTCATCTATGGACTTCCCCAGTGGAGCAGCGTTTCGCCAAACGGAGTGCCGGTTCAAGAGGTATCGGCATTCAGCCATGGAATTCCCTAGTGGAGCAGCGTGTCGCCAAACGGAGTGCCGGTTCAAGAGGTATCAGCAGTCACCTTGGACTTCCCCAGTGGAGCAACGTTTCTTCAGACGGAGTGCCGGTTCTAGAGGTATCCGCATTCCCCCTTGGACTTCCCCAGTGGAGCAACGTTTCGCCCGACGGAGTGCCAGTTCAAGAGGTATCAGCAATCAACCATGGACTTCCCCAGTGGAGAAGCGTTTCGCTAGACGGAGTGCCGGTTCAAGAGGTATCAGCATTCAGCCTTGGACTTCCCCAGTGGAGCAGCGTTTCGCCAAACAGAGTGCCGGTTCAAGCGGTATTAGCAGTCACCCTTGACTTCCCCAGTGGAGTTGCATTTCGCCAGACGGATTGCCAGTTCAAGAGGTATCAGCAGTCGACCTTGGACTTCCCCAGTGGGGCAGCGTTTCGCCAGACGGAGTACCGGTTTAAGAGGCATCAGCATTCAGCCTTGGACATCCCCAGTGGAGCAGCGTTTCACTAGACGGAGTGCCGGTTCCAGAGGTATCAGCATTCTGCCTTGGACTTCCCCAGTGGAGCAACGTTTCGCCGGATGGAGTGCCGGTTCAAGAGGTATCAGTAGTCAACCATGGACTTCCCCAGTGGAGCAGCGTTTCGCCAGACGGATTGCCGGTTCAAGAGGTATCAGCATTCAAACTTGGACTTCCCCAGTGGAGCAGCGTTTCGCAAGACGGAGAGCCGGTTCAAGAGGTATAAGCATTCAGCATTGGACTTCCCAAGTGGAGCAGCGTTTCGCCAGACGGAGTGTGGGTTCAAGAGGTATCAGCAGTCAACCTTGTTCTTCCCCAGTAGAGTAGGGTTTCGCCAGACGGTGTGCCGGTTCAAGAGGTATCAGCATTCATCTATGGACTTCCCCAGTGGAGCAGCGTTTCGCCAAACGGTGTGCCGGTTCAAGAGGTATCGGCATTCAGCCATGGAATTCCCTAGTGGAGCAGCGTTTCGCCAAACGGAGTGCCGGTTCAAGAGGTATCAGCAGTCACCTTGGACTTCCCCAGTGGAGCAACGTTTCGCCAGACGGAGTGCCAGTTCCAGAGGTATCGGCATTCCACCTTGGACTTCCCCTGTGGAGCAACGTTTCGTCGGACAGAGTGCCTGCTCAAGAGGTATCAGCAGTCAACCATGGACTTCCCCTGTGGAGCAGCGTTTCGCCAGACGGATTGCCGGTTCAAGAGGTATAAGCATTCAGCATTGGACTTCCTTATTGGAGCAGCGTTTCGCCAGACGGAGTGTGGGTTCAAGAGGTTTCAGCAGTCAACCTTGTTCTTCCCCAGTGGAGTAGCGTTTCGCCAGACGGTGTGCCGGTTCAAGAGGTTTCAGCATTCATCCATGGATTTCCCCAATGGAGCAGCGTTTCGCCAGATGGAGTGCCAGTTCAAGATGTATCAACAGTCAACCTTGGATTTCCCCAGTGGAGTAGAGTTTCCCAAGACTGAGAGCCGGTTCAAGAGGTATCAGCATTAAGCCATGGACTTCCCTAGTGGAGCAGCGTTTCGCCAAACGGAGTGCCGGTTCAAGAGGTATCAGCAGTCACCTTGGACTTCCCCAGTGGAGCAGCGTTTCGCCAGACGGAGTGCCAATTCAAGATGTATCGACAGTCAACCTTGGATTTCCCCAGTGGAGTAGGGTTTCGCCAGACAGAGTGCCGATTCAAGTGGTATCAGCATTCAACTATGGACTTCCCCAGTGGAGCAGCGTTTCGCCAAACGGAGTGCCGGTTCAGGAGGTATCAGCAGTCACCTTGGACTTCCCCAGTGGAGCAGCGTTTCGCGAGACGGAGTGCCGGTTCTAGAGGTATCTGCATTCCCCCTTGGACTTCCCCAGTGGAGCAACGTTTCGCCGGACGGAGTGCCAGTTCAAGAGGTATCAGCAGTCAACCATGGACTTCCCCAGTGGAGTAGCGTTTCGCTAGACGGAGTGCCGGTTCAAGAGGTATAAGCATTCAGCCTTGGACTTCCCTAGTGGAGCAGCATTTCGCCAGACGGAGTGTGGGTTCAAGAGGTATCAGCAGTCAACCTTGTTCTTCCCAGTGGAGCAGCGTTTCGCCAGATGGTGTGCCGGTTCTAGAGGTATCAGCATTCATCTATGGACTTCCCCAATGGAGCAGCGTTTCGCCAGACGGAGTGCCGGTTCAATTGGTATCAACAATCAACCTTGGGCATCCCCAGTGGTGCAGCGTTTCTCCAGACGAAGTGCTAGTTTAAGATGTTTCAACAGTCAACCTTGGATTTCCTCAGTGGAGTAGCATTTCGCTAGACGAAGTGTCGGTTCTAGAGGTATCAGCATTCGGCCTTAGACTTCGCCAGTGGAGTAGCGTTTCGCCAAACGGTGTGCCGGTTCAGAAGGTATCAGCATTCAACCTTGGACTTCCCCTGTGGAGCAGCGTTTTGCCAAACGGAGTGCCGGTTCAAGATATATCAGCTGTCAACCATGGACTTCCCCAGTGGAGCAGCGTTTTGCCAAACGGAATGCCGGTTCAAGAGGTATTAGCAGTCACCTTGGACTTCCCCAGTGGAGCAGCGTTTCGCCAGACGGAGTGCCAGTTCAAGATGTATCAACAGTCAACCTTGGATTTCCCCAGTGGAGTAGAGTTTCGCCAGACAGAGTGCCGGTTCAAGAGGTATCAGCATTCAGCCTTGGACTTCCCCAGTGGAGCAGCGTTTCACCAAACGGAGTGCCGGTTCATGAGGTATCAGCATTCACCTTGGACTTCCCCAGTGGTGCAGCGTTTCGCCAGACGGAGTGCCGGTTCTAGAGGTATCAGCATTCCGTCTTGGACTTCCCTAGTGGAGCAACGTTTCGCCGGACGGAGTGCCGGTTCAAGAGGTATCAGCAGTCAACAATGGACTTCCCCAGCGGAGCAGCGTTTTGCCAGACGGATTGCCGATTCAAGAGGTATCAGCATTCAGACTTGGACTTCCCTAGTGGAGCAGCGTTTCGCCAGACGGAGTGCCGGTTCAAGAGGTATAAGCATTTAGCCTTGGACTTCCCCCGTGGAGCAGCGTTTCGCCAGACGGAGTGTGGGTTCAAGAGGTATCAGCAGTCAAGCTTGTTCTTCCCCAGTGGAGCAGCGTTTCGCCAGACGGTGTGCCGGTTCAAGAGATATCAGCATTCATCCTTGGACTTCCCCAATGGAGCAGCGTTTCGCCAGACGGAATGCCGGTTCAAGTGGTATCAATAGTCAACCTTGGGCTTCCCCAGTGGAGCAGCGTTTCTCCTGACGGAGTGCCAGTTCAAGATGTTTCAGCAGTCAACCTTGGATTTCCCCAGTGGAGTAGCATTTCGCCAGACGGAGTGCCGGTTCAAGAGGTATCAGCATTCGGCCTTAGACTTCCCCAGTGGAGTAGCGTTTCGCCAAACGGAGTGCCGGTTCAGGAGGTATCAGCATTCAACCTTGGACTTCCCCTGTGGAGCAGCGTTTCGCCAAACAGAGTGTCAGTTCAAGAGGTATTAGTAGTCAACCTTGGATATCCCCAGAGGAGCAGCGTTTCGCCAGAAGGAGTGCTGGTTTAAGAAGTATCAAAAATCAGTCTTGGACTTACCTTAAGGAGCAGTGTTTCGCCAGATGGAGTGCTAGTTCTAGATGCGTTGATTCCTCGCAGTGGAGCATTGTTCTGCCAAATGGAGCGCCAGTTCAAGGAGCATTTATTCCCCAAAAGAGTGTCATTTTTACCAGATAAAATACAAAGCATCGACCAGCTACTCGAGATAACTGTTCTTTGAATTCCTATTATTTTCAAGTCCTTCCGATCGCCTCGCTGTCAGATGGGGCTCTTACTTTATCGTTTTCTGTCTCTGACAAGCAGAGACAGAAAAGGAGGGGCAGCTGTAAGCACCCCATTTTTGCCCGCTCGGCAATCTTCAAACTGACCAAGCTCACCTTCACACATGACATGCGTATTTAGACTCTAAGCCCGCCTTTTAAACTTGAATTTTGTCCACCAGTCGCTTCTTGGGCCCGTAGGACCCACTTGAAGCTAAATGACCGTTTTGTCCTTGGTGGGCCGGTCTCCTTTTTCAACCACACCGGCTTTGGGTATCAAACCGGTAACCTCCTGTGACTACTTTTTATAGTGTTCTCAACCTTCTTTTACCTTTCCGGATCATTCTGAGTTAGTTCCGACCAACTCAGTGCAAAATGACCATTTTGCCCCTGGTGAGCCGGCCTCCTTTTCCGACCACGCCGGCTCTGGAAATCAAACCGACAACCTCTGGGAACATTCTAAATAATATTTTCAGATCCCAAGTCTTCTTCCGAAACAGTCTGACTTTGTCTCGGCAATTTCTCGGTCCGATTGACCGTTTTGCCCCTAAAGGCCCAGTCAACCTTTCTGACACATCTTATCCTCACTTTTCAAGTCAAATACCTCTAGGACACTATTTTAAGTGTTCCAGCTCCTTTCCGGCCTTCCAGGTCATTCCCGGCTCCTTCAAATCATTCCCAAACTTTTCGGAGCCACTCCTAGAGAAGCCAGGCTAAAAATTGCATGGTAGTCACTAGTACAGGGGCCTAAATCTAGTCAAAGATATGTTGCTTGCCGACCTTAAACATTTCTTAAATGGCCTAGCGCCACTCCTAGTGGCGCCAGTGTGAACTTTGGCCTGGCGCCACTGCAACAGGCGCCAGTGTATTCCTCCCTCTATAAATACAGAGCCTCCTCCAATATGAAAAAGATCTGCAAACTTAACCTAAAAATCATATATTTCGATATACAGAGCTCGAGCACCTCCAAAACCCTAGTTTCCTTAGGTTTCCCAAACCCTAGCCACCCTACACTAAACCCTAGCCTCATATACACCCCTATACATCCCCATACACTCATACACTAGCCTTCAACCATCATTTGAAGACTTGAAGAGCTGCCATCTAAAGCTTGAAGACAACCCTTGAAGGTTGAAGCAGAAGATCAAGACGAAGACCGAAGATTGAAGACAAGCAAGGCGCGCAAAATAAAGAAGACATACGGTAGGCTTTCTATTTAAATTTTCGCACTTCCCCCCTCTCTCTTCTCTCTCCTAACCCACTTGGGTTTTCTCTATTTTAATCCCCCATCTCCTTCCCCCCCTTTCTTTGCATGCTTGAAATAAGGGGATTCCCGGTCCCTGTGTAGGATTGGGCTATTGGAGAGTCACCGTGTCGGAGTCTTTCTTCTAGTCTAACTAGAGACCACGTGGGTCTGGCCCCCTTGATTATGTGGTGAAGCCTTAACCTTGTATGTTCACGACCGTAAAATTGCATTGTGCATATCACGATCTTGCATCTTCCAAAATTCGTTTTCGAACTCGTTTTCAAAATCGTTTTCAAACTTGTTTTCAAAATTGCATCAAAATCTCTTTTTCAAAAACTTGTTTTCAAAACCACAATTCTAGGGTGATTCTGGCCTTTCCATAACTAGGGTTGCTTTAGGAAAGTGTTACATTAAAAGTGACCTTTTTGGTCTATATTTTCAAATATTATTGTTTTCCAAAACCACTTTCTTAAAGTGGTTATAGCCTTCTTATGGCTAGAATCGCTTTAGGGAAGTGAGACGTTTTCATACCTTCCAAAAACTTTCTTTTCAAATCTTTTCCTAAAAAAATCTCTTTCAACATACTTTCCTAAAACTCTTCTCTCCAAAATTATTTTCAAAAACTCCCTTCCAAAATCTATTTTTTTCAAAACTCCTTTTTTCAACTCCTTTTCAAAATCCTCTCCCCAAAATCCACTTTCTAAAAACGTTCCCCAAAAATCTTTTCAAAAACTCCTCCCTAGGATTTCCTTCTAGAAAAACCTTCGTTTTCCAAAAACGCACTTTCCAAAAACTCTTTCCTTAGAGCCCAAGTCAAGCCCTAGAACCCACAATTAGGAAACCCTAATTTTCTTTCCAAAAACATGATTTTCAAACTTTGCCCCAAACCTAGGTTTCTAAAATTTCTTGTTTTCACATCCAAACTATACATGTTTCCAAAACCTCTTTTCTACGTTAAAATTTCACACTTTCAAAACTACGGTTTTTAGAATCTCCCTTTCCAAATCTTTGCCAAATCAAATCTTCCCTATAAGAAACCAAATCCAATCTCCCCGTTTAGGAAACTAGATCCCGCCCTCCGTTTTTGGAAACAAAATCAAATCTTTTCTTTTAGAAACCAAATCCAATCCCTTCCTAATCCAAACCTTTCTTAATTCAATTCCTTCCTAAACCATAAGTTTCCTAAACTTAAACTTTAAATCTTTCCTTAAATTTCAAAATCCAACTCTTTCCTAATTCAACTCCTTTCTAATCTTTCACTTTCCTAAATCTTAAGTTTTCAAAACTTGAACATAAAAATCTTTCCTAAATTTTAAAATTCAACTTTCAAATCTTTCCTTAAACATTAAACTTCCACATCTTTCCTAATTCAACCATTTCCTAATTCTACCTTCTTTTCAAATCTTAACTTTTCAAACCTAAGTTTTCAAACTTTTCCTAAATTCAAACCTTTTCCAATTTCAAGATTTTCTAAAATTCAAACTCTAAAACTTTCTAAATCTTAAACTTTCCAAATTTCAAATCTTTCCAAATTCAAAGCTTTCCAAGTTCAAAACTTTCTTAAGTTAAGACTTTCACAATCTAAAAACTTTCTAAATTCTAAACTTTCATAAAGCTTCAAATCTTTTCCTAATTCAAAACATTTCTAAATTCAATACTTTCCCATTTCAAAACTTTCCTAAAGTGAAAACTTTCCTCAACCTAAAACTTTCCTAAATTCAAAACTTTCCTAATTTGAAACTTTCTTAATTCAAAACTTTCTTAAGTTAAACTTTCCTAATTTCGAAACTTTCCTTATTTCAAAACCTTCTTAATTTGAAACTTTCCTAAACCAGACCTTTCCTGATTCAAACATTTCCTAAATCCAACCTTTCCTAAATCTCCTGAATCTTCCAAGTCCAACATTTGAGTCAAATCTTTCTTAATCTCAAGTCTTTCCTAGGTCTCCTACCTTTCCTAAGTCTAGGTTTCCTAAACCTCCATCTTCCCAAAACCAAGTCTTTCCAAAATCAATCTTTCTAAAACAAGTCCAATCTTTTCAATTCCAATTTCCAATCTCCTTTTCTAATCTCAAATCAAATCCAATTTTCAATTCAATCTCTTTCTTCCAATCTAATCTCTTTCTTCAAATCAATCTCTTTTCAATCGGACTCCGGTCCGAGCTACGACTGACCTGATTCCCCTAAAGGGATACGTAGGCAACCTTCATAGGTGAGGTCACAACACTTTTCAAACTTTCAATTCCACCCTCATGGGTGCGGTTTCCAAAATCTTTCCAAATCTCAAATTCCAATCTATTTTCAAAATTCCAATTTCAAAATTTCTATTTCCAAATTTCTACTTTCAATTTTCAAACTTTCCAATTTCAATTCCATCTCTTCAAGTATATTTTCAAATCAAATCAATTTCAAATCAATCTCTTTTCAAATCTATTTTTCAATTCTTTTCTATTGTACTTGCACATCATGCATCATGTTAGTTTCTTTTCAAACATTGTTTTTCAAAGTGGATAGGATTGGTCAATAGTTAGTTGAAAACTCTCATAGGTGAATCTAGGGTAGATTGACATGTAGGTACCGAAAGGGCGGGGTAGGGTGATAGCTTAGTGCGTCTTCCCTACACGTAACCAACCTTCGAACCTAGATCACTGATTTCAAAGACCAAAAGGAGTTATTTTTCAAAAAGGGCTAAATGTTTTCCCAAAGGTTGCCAAACAACCTGTTTTCCTAAAAAACCCTCTCTTGAGGAGATATTTTCAAAATCATTTTCCAAAACCCCAAGTGTAGTCTTCAGATTATTCTTAGTTTTTAGGTGACCTAACTCACCTTAATCAAGTTAGGTGGCGACTCCGAATCTTTTTCAAAAGCCCTTTATTCAATTCTATTTTCAATTCAAACCTAGTCACACTCATTCTTCTAGGAGGGTGAGTTCTAACGAAAGAGTACAACATTTTTCCCGCTTGTGTGAGTATTCCTCGAGTGCAAAAAATTTGGACGCGACACCCCAGCGGGACCATAGTTTGGGTTTGGAGTAAGCACAGTCAAGGTGGACAAAGGCAGGACTGGGGGTGATTATAGCGAGGGTCAGTATTGGGGTGGTTGGCTAGGCAAAATAGCAAACACTTCACCTTCCTTCCTGATCGTGCCCCTTGTAGTAGCCACCTTCTTGGCTAAGTTGGCGGTATTTTCTCCAGTCTTAGCATAGGGATATGTAATTCTTCCCGTCTTGAGGCCATTTTCTATCATCTCTCCCTGCATGATGAGCTCAGATAAGCTTTTCTCCACGCTTGTGCAGAGCTTCTCATAGAATATACCTTGGAAAGTATGTACGAACAGTTGTACATACTCCTCCTCCAGCGGGGGATTAACTTGTGCAGCGGCCTCCCTCCATCTTAGAGCGTATGCTTTAAAGCTCTCCTTCTCACCCTTGCTCATCGTCATCAAGGACCATCGATCAGAAGTGAGGTCGATATTGTGACAGTACTGGGCTTTGAATGCATTGACTAGCTCCATCCAGGTTGTGATCTTCCTTAAGTCCAGAAGAGCGAACCATTGCAGAGCCGACCCTATGAGTCTGTGTTGGAATAACTGCATAAGGAGCTTTGGGTCGTTGCCATGTCCACTAAGCGCTCCAACATATAGGCGAAGATGAGCAACGGGGTTACCGGTGCCGTTGTACTTTTGGAAGTCAGGCATTTTAAACTTAGCAGGTCTCGGGTGGTTAGGGAAGAAACAGAGTTCATCATAAGAAGTAAACCCGTAAGCATCGTGGCCATGGAGACTTTGCAATGAATCCTCCAACCCTTGGATTTTCAGACTGAGAGGGTCTAGAGGGGCCTTATTTATAACGGGTGAAAGCAATATTGTCTTTTCTTCTTCACTGTTGACCCCTTTGGCATCTTCCTTAGTCCTCCCAGCATTGTCAGACTGAAGCATGATCCTTAGATTAGCGGGTTCAAGGTCTTTGGATGAAGTCATAGATGATGACGGGACCGCAGTAGCATCCTTCATGGCCAGAGTTTGAATAAGTTTGAGCATCTCGTCCATCTTAGTCCACATTTTGTTGACTTCCACTCTATAAGCACCCCATTTTTGACCGCTCGGCAGTCTACACTCCGTCCAGACTTGTTTTCAAGTCATTGTAGGCATATTCCAATCGAAACCAATTCTCTAGGTCCAAATCCCGTCTGTCCATCGCTTCGCGAGCCTGTCAGGCCCAAATAGAGGCAAAATGACCAAAATGCCCTTCGGGGCATTGTTCTTTCCTTTCCTATCCCACTTTTGAGACAGTTTATTCCTCAAGACGATTCCAATCCACGCACGTCTCCTCGGAGATGGTAAGACCCCTTTCCAATCCCTCTCTCGAGACAGTTTATTCCTCGAGACGGTTCCAATCCAGGCACGTCTCTTCGGAGACGGTAAGACCCATTTCCAACCCCACTCTTGAGACAATTTATTCCTCGAGATGGTTCCAATCCAGGCACGTCTTTTCGGAGACGGTAACACCCCTTTCCAATCCCACTCTCGAGACAGTTTATTCCTGGAGACGGTTCCAATCCAGGCATGTCTCTTTGGAGATGGTAAGACCCCTTTCCAATCCCACTCTCGAGACAGTTTATTCCTCGAGACGGTTCCACTCCAGGCATGTCTCTTTGGAGACGGTAAGACCCCTTTCCAATCCCACTCTCGAGACAGTTTATTCCTCGAGACGGTTCCAATCCAGGCACGTCTCTTCGGAGACGATAAGACCCCTTTCCAATCCCACTCTCGAGACAGTTTATTCCTCGAGACGGTTCCACTCCAGGCACGTCTCTTCGGAGACGGTAAGACCCCTTTCCAATCCTACTCTCGAGACAGTTTATTCCTCGAGACGGTTCCAATCCAGGCATGTCTCTTCGGAGACGGTAAGACCCCTTTCCAATCCCACTCTCGAGACAGTTTATTCCTCGAGACGGTTCTAATCCAGGCACGTCTCCTCAGAGACGATAAGTTCCCTTTCCAATCCCTCTCTCGAGACAATTTATTCCTCGAGACGGTTCGAGTAGCAAAACTACTCACAAAACCGTTAGAGTAGCGGAAATACTCACAAATAGGTCGATATAGGGAATTGGTAACAAACCCCTATATCACGACGACCGCCGTTAGAGTGGCGGAAACACTCAAAACCCAGGTCAACACCAGTGTTTGTTAACCCACTTTGGTGAAAAATGACCAAACTGTCCTTTGGACCTTTTCCGAGACTTTCCGGTCAAGATGACCATTTTGTCCTTTGGCATCCGAATGCCCCGAGAAGCACACCGGCTCTGGGTATCAAACTGGTAATGTCCCGAGAATACTTTTTATAGTATTCTCAACCTTCCTTTACCTTTCCGGATCATTCCGAGTCAATTCCGGTAAACCCGGTACAAAATGACCGTTTTGCCCCTGGTGGGCCGGTCTCCTTATCCGACCACGCCGGCTTTGGGAATCAAACCGGAAATCTCTGGGAATATTCTAAATAATGTTTCCAGATCCCAAGTCTTCTTCCGGGACAATCCGAGTTCGCCTCGGCAGCTTCCTAGTTTGATTGACCGTTTTGCCCCTAAAGGCTCGGTCAACCTTTCCAACACATTTTGTCCTCACTTTTCAAGTCAAATATCTCCAGGACACTATTTTAAGTGTTCCAGCTCCTTTCTAGCCTTCCGGGTCATTCCCGGCTCCTCCAAATCATTCCTGGACTTTCCGGAGTCATTTCTAGTGAAGGCAGGCTAAAAGTTGCATGGTAGTCACTAGTACAGGCGCCCAAATCTAGTCAAAGATACGTTACTTGCCGACTTATAAAGTTTCCTAAGTGGCTGGCGCCACTCCTAGTGGCGCCAAGAGCAATTTTGCCCTGGTGCCACTGCAATAGGCGCTAGGTTTGTCCAACTTCTATAAATAGAGAGCCTCATTCAACGTGAAAGGGGTCTGCAAACTTAACCTAAGAAACATATAATTCGATATACAGAGCTCGAGCACCTCCTAAACCCTAGTCTCCCTAGGTTTTCCAAACCATAGCCACCATACACTAAACCATAGCCTCCTATACACTCCTATACACTCCTATACATCCCCATACATTCATACACTAGCCTTCAACCCTCCTTCAAAGACTTGAAGAGCTACCATCTAAAGCTTGAAGACAACTCTTGAAGATTGAAGGTGAAGATCAAGATAAAGACCGAAGACCGAAGATTGAAGACAAGCACGGCGCGCAAAATAAACAAGATACAAGGTAGGTTCTCCATTTAAATTTCTGCACTTCCCCCCTCTCTCTTCTCTCTCCTAACCCACTTGGATTTTCTCTATTTTAATCCCCCATCTCTTTCCCCCCCTTTCTTTGCATGCTTGAAACATGGGGATTCCCGGTCCATGTGTGGGATTGGGCTATTGGAGAGTCACCGTGTCGGGGGCTTTCTTCTAGTCTAACCAAAGACAACGTGGGTCCGACCCCCTTGATTATGTGGTGAAGCCTTAGCCATGTATGTTCACAACCCAAATTGCATTGTGCATATCATAATCTTGCATCTTCCAAAATCCGTTTTCAAAGTTGTTTTCAAAATCGTTTTCAAACTTGTTTTCAAAATTGTATCAAAATCTCTTTTTCAAAAACTTTTTTCAAAACCACAATTCTAGGGTGATTCTAGCCTTTCCATGGCTAGGGTTGCTTTAGGAAAGTGTTACATTAAAAGTGACCTTTTTGGTCTATATTTTCAAGTCTTATTGTTTTCCAAAACTACTTTCTTAAAGTGGTTCTAGCCCTCTTATGTTTAGAATCGCTTTAGAAAAGTGAGACGTTTTCATACTTTCCAAAAACTCTCTCTTCAAAAATCTCTTCCTAAAAATCTCTTTTTCAACATACTTTCCTAAAACTCTCCTCTCCAAAGTTGTTCCCAAAAACTCCCTCCTAAAATCTATTTTTCAAAACTCCCTTTTTAAACTCCTTTCCAAAATCCACTTTCTAAAAACGTTCCCCAAAAATCTTTCCAAAAAACTCTCTTCCACAATCTTCTACCAAAAACCTTCCTAGAAAAACTCTCTCCAAAAATCTTTCCAAAAACTCTCTTTCCAAAATCTTTCCTCTAGAAATTCCCCTCCAGGATTTTTCCTTCCAAAAAAACCTTCGTTTCCAAAAACACACTTTCCAAAACTTCTTCTCTTTTTCCAAAAACTCCCTCTTCAAATTCACTTTCCAAAAATTCCTCCCTAGGATTTCCCTTCTAGAAAACCTTCGTTTCTAAAATCGCACTTTCCCAAAACTCTTTCCTTAGAGCCCAAATCAAACCCTAAAACCCATAATTAGGAAACCCTAATTTTCTTCCCAAAAACATGGTTTTCAAACTTTGCCCCAAACCTAGGTTTCCAAAATCTCTTTTCTACGTTAAAATTTCATACTTTTAAAACTAGGGTTTCTAGAATCTCCCTTTCCAAATCCTTGTCAAATCAAATCTTCCTTTTAAGAAACCAAATCCAATCTCCCCGTTTAGAAAACTAAATTTAATCCTCCGTTTTTGGAAACAAATCCCAAACCTTTCCTAATTCAACTTCTTCCTAATTTCCTACCTTCCTAAACCATAAGTTTCCTAAACCTAAACTCTAAATCTTTCTTTAAATTTCAAAATCCAACCCTTTCCTAATTCAAATCCTTCCTAAATTTCCACTTTCCTAAACCTTCAGTTTCCAAAACTTGAACATAAAAAATCTTTCCTAAAATTCTAAAATTCAACCCTTTCTTAATTTAACCCCCTTTCTAAATCTTAACTTTCCAAATTCAAGTTTTCAAAACCTTTCCCAAATTCAAGCCTTTCCTAATTTCAAGACTTTCTAAAAATTCAAACTCTAAAACTTTCTAAATCCTAAACTTTCTAAATTTCAAATCTTTCTAAAATTCTAAGCTTCCTAGATTCAAAACTTTCTTAAGTTAAATCTTTCTAAACCCAAATCTTCCTAAATTCTAAACTTTCCTAAAACTTCAACTCTTTCCAATTTCAAAACTTCCTTGTTCCCAAAGCTTTCTTATTTTCAAAATTTCCTTGTTTTTCTAAACTTTCCCACTTTCAAAACTTTCCTTTTTCGAAACATTCCAAAAGTCAAAACTTTCTTAACTTGAAACTTTCTAAATTCTAAGTCTGTCCTTGACTAAACTTTTTCTAATTCAAAACATTTCTAAATTCAAAACTTTCTGATTTTCAAAACTTCCCTAATCTTAAAACCTTTCTTTTTTCGAAAACTTTCTAAACTCGAAACTTTCCTATTTTCAAAACTTCCCTATTTCAAAAAATTTCCTAATTCGAAACTTTCTTAATTCCAAACTTTCCTAAAGTTGAAACATTCCAAATTCAAAGCTTTCCTAAGTTGAAACTTTCCTAATTCTAAAACCTTCCTAAATCGAACCTTTTCTAATTCAAACATTTCCTAAATCCAATCTTTTTTAATTTCCTAAACGTTCCAAGTCAAGTCAAATATTTTCTAAGTCTCTTCTCTTTCCTAAGTCTAGGTTTCCTAAAATCAAGTCTTTCCAAAATCAATCTTTCCAAAGCAAGTTCAATTTTCTCAATTTCAATTTCCAATCTCCTCTTCTAATCTCAAATCAAATCCAGTTTTCAATTCAATCTCTTTCTTTCAATTCAATCTCTCTCTTTTCAAATCAATCTCTTTTCAATCGGACTCCGGTCCGAACTACGGCTGACTTGATTCCCCCAAAGGGATACGTAGGCAACCTTCATAGGTGCGGTCACAATACTTTTCAAACTTTCAATTCCACCCTCATGGGTGCGGTTTTCAAAATCTTTTCAAATCTCAAATTCCCATCTACTTTCAAACTTTCTATTTTCAAATTTCTATTTCCAAATTTTCAAACTTTTCAATTTCAATTCTATCTCTTCAAATCTCTTTTCAAATCTATTTTTCAAGTCTCTTTCCTTACACTTGCATATCATGCATCATGTTAGTTTTTTTTTTTTTTAAACATTGTTTTTCTAAAATGGATAGGATTGAACTATAGTTAATTGAAGACTCTCATAGGTGAATCTAGGGTAGATTGACATGTAGGTACCAAAAGGGCGGGGTAGGGTGATAACTTAGTGCATCTTCCCTACACGTAACCAACCTCCGAACTTAGATCACTGTTTTCAAAGACCAAAAGGAGTTATTTTTCTAAAAAAGGGCTAAATGTTTTCCAAAGGTTACCAAACAACCTATTTTTCTTTAAAACCCTCTCGTGAGGAGATATTTTCAAAATCGTTTTCTAAAAGCCCTAAGTATAGTCTTCGGATTATTCTTAGTTTTTAGGTGACCTAACTCACCTTAATCAAGTTAGGTGGCGACTCCAAATTTTTTTCAAAAGCCCTTTATTCAAATCGATTTTCAATTCAAACCTAGTCACACTCATTCTTTTAGGAGGGTGAGTTCTAACGAGAGAGTACAATATTTTTCCCGCTTGTGTGAGTATTCCTCGAGTGCAAAAAATCTGGACGCGACACTCTCTAGAGACTTGAGAGGATTCTTCAGGGTTAGCAGCCATCAGTGATGCTCTTTGCTGGGTAATAATGGGATCCCTAGGTGGATGTTGCCCTTTCTTAGGAGTAATGTTGACTTAGTGCAAGGTGACTTCTTGTATCTGGACATCGAAGAGGAAGAAAGAAAAAGACAAAAACACAAGTCCCAAGTCAGTTTTTGGTTTTTAGAAAGCTTTATGCAATGCATGTTCTAGGGTGCCCCTCTTTAGGAGGGAAACTAATCATGATGTATTGGCTCACTTTTGGAGACAGAGGATTTGCCCCTATATGCAGACACCTTACCGTCAGGTAGGAACCTTCAGTCATCCACACATTCATTCATAAAAATAAAGAATTACATTAAATTTTGGGTTTGAGGTACAAAAGAATTGAAAAACATTTCAATAGGGGGAGGGGGAACATTTTCCTTTGGACTTCCACCTATCTACTTTTACAAAGGGAGATCCTAAACTACTCTTGAGTCTTCGGATTCGCCTTCCTTGGATTTGATGCCGTGGAGGTCACTGATGTAAGCACCCCATTTTTGACCGCCCGGCTGTCTACACTCCGTCCAGACTTGTTTTCAAGTCATTGTAGGCATATTCCAATCGAAACCAATTCTCTAGGTCCAAATTCCGTCTTTCCATCCCTTCGTGGGCCTGTCGGGCCCAAATAGAGGCAAAATAACCAAAATGCCCTTAGGGGCATTTCCTTTCCAAAATCTTTCCAATCCCACTCTCGAGACAGTTTATTCCTCGAGACGGTTCCAACCCAGGCATGTCTCCTCGGAGACGATAAGACCCCTTTCCAATCCCACTCTCGAGACAGTTTATTCCTCGAGACGGTTCCAACCCAGGCGCGTCTCTTCGGAGACGGTAAGACCCCTTTCCAATCCCTCTCTCGAGACAGTTTATTCCTCGAGACGATTCCAACCCAGGCGCATCTCTTTGGAGACGGTAAGACCCCTTTCCTATCCCACTCTCGAGACAGTTTATTCCTCGAGACGGTTCCAATCCAGGCACGTCTCTTCGGAGACGATAAGTCCCGTTTCCAATCCCTCTCTCTAGACAGTTTATTCCTCGAGACAGTTCCAATCCAGACATGTCTCTTCAGAGACGATAAGTCCCCTTTGCAATCCCTCTCTCGAGACAGTTTATTTCTCGAGATGGTCTGAGTAGCGAAACTACTCACAAAACCGTTAGAGTAGCGAAAATACTCACAAATAGTTCGATATAGGGAATTGGCAACAAACCCCTGTGTCACGACGACCGTTGTTAGAGTGGCAGAAACACTCAAAACCCAGGTCAACACTAGTGTTTGTTAACCCACTTTGGTGAAAAATGGCCAAATTGTCCCTTGAACCTTTTCCGAAACTTTCCGGTCAAGATGACCATCTTGCCCCTAAGCATCCGAATGCCCCGAGAACCACACCGGCTCTGGGTATCAAACCGGTAACCTCCCAAGAATACTTTTTATAATATTCACAACCTTCCTTTACCTTTCCGGATCATTCCGAGTCAGTTCCGGCCAACCCGGTACAAAATGACCGTTTTGCCCCTGGTGGGCCGGTCTCCTTTTTCGACCACACCAGCTCTGGGTATCAAACCGGCAACCTCCTGAGACTACTTTTTATAGTGTTCTTAACCTCCCCTTACCTTCCTGGATCTTTCCGAGTCTGTTCCGGCCAACCCTGTGCAAAATGACCATTTTGCCCCTAGTGGGCCGGTCTCCTTTTCCGACCACGCCGGCTCTGGGAATTAAAACGGCAACCTCTGGAAACATTCTAAATATTGTTTCCAGATCTCAAGTCTTCTTCTGGAACAGTCCGAATGTGTCTCAGCAGTTTCCCGGTCCGATTGACCATTTCGCCCCTAAAGGCCCGGTCAACCTTTCCGACACATCTTGTCCTCACTTTTCAAATCAAATACCTCCAAGACACTATTTTAAGTGTTCCTGCTCCTTTCCGGCCTTCCGGCTCATTCCCGGCTCCTTCAAATCATTCCCGGACTTTCCGGAGTCACTCCTAGTGAAGCTAGGCTCAAAATTGCATGGTAGTCACTAGTACAGGCGCCCAAATCTAGTCAAAGATACGTTGCTTGCCGACATTAATAGTTTCCTAATTGGTTGGCGCCACTAGTAGTGGTGCCAAGCCAATATTTGGCCTAGCGCCACTCCTAGTGGCGCCAGAAGGAATTTTGGCCTAGCGCCACTGCAACAGGCGCCAGTGTATTCCTCCTTCTATAAATACAGAGCCTCATTCAACGTGAAAGGGGTCTGCAAACTTAACCTAAAAATCATATATTTTGATATACAGAGCTTGAGCACCTCCAAAACCCTAGTTTCCCTAGGTTTTCCAAACCCTAGCCACCCTACACAAACTCTAGCCTCCTATACACTTATACACTCCCCCATACACTCATACACTAGCCTTCAACCATTCTTTGAAGATTTGAAGAGCTGCCATCTAAAGCTTGAAGACAACTCTTGAAGATTGAAGACAAAGATCAAGACGAAGACCGAAGACTGAAGACTGCACGGCGTGCAAAATAAAGAAGACATACGGTAGGCTTTCTATTTAAGTTTTCGCACTTCCCCCCTCTCTCTTCTCTCTCCTAACCCACTTGGGTTTTCTCTATTTTAATTCCCCATCTCTTTTCCCCCCTTTCTTTGCATGCTTGAAACATGGGGATTCCCGGTCCATGTGTAGGATTGGGCTATTGGAGAGTCACCGTGTCGGGGGCTTTCTTCTAGTCTAACCAAAGACCACGTGGGTCCGGCTCTCTTGATTATGTGGTGAAGCCTTAACCTTGTATGTTCACGACCCCAAATTGCATTGTGCATATCATAGTTTTGCATCTTCCAAAATTCGTTTTTAAACTCGTTTTCAAAATCATTTTCAAACTTGTTTTCAAAATTGCATCAAAATCTCTTTTTCAAAAACTTGTTTTCAAAATCACAATTCTAGGGTGATTCTAGCCTTTCCATGGCTAGGGTTGCTTTAGGAAAGTGTTACATTAAAAGTGATCTTTTGGTTCTATATTTTCAAATCTTATTGTTTTCCAAAATCACTTTCTTAAAGTGGTTCTAGCTTTCTTATAGCTAAAATCGCTTTAGGGAAGTGAGACGTTTTCATACCTTCCAAAAACTCTCTCTTCAAAAATCTCTTCCTAAAAATCTCTTTTTCAACATACTTTCCTAAAACTCTCCTCTCCAAAGTTGTTTTTAAAAACTCCCTCCAAAATCTATTTTTCAAAACTCCCTTTTTCAACTCTTTTCCAAAATCCTCTCCTCAAAATCCACTTTCTAAAAATGTTTCCTAAAAATCTTTCCAAAAACTCTCTTCAATAATCTTCCACCAAAAACCTTCCTAGAAAAACTCTCTCCAAAAATCTTTCCAAAAACTCTCTTTCCAAAATCTCCCTTTTAGAAATTCCCATCTAGGATTTTTCTTCTAGAATCTTCGTTTCTAAAAACACACTTTCCAAAACTCCTTCTCTTTAAAATCTTTTTCCAAAAACTCCCTCTTCAAATTCACTTTCCAAAAGCTCCTCCCTACGATTCCCTTTTAGAAAACCTTCGTTTCCAAAAATGCATTTTCTAAAAACTCTTTCCTTAGAGCCCAAGTCAAGCCCTAGAACCCACAATTAGGAAATCCTAATTTTCTTTCCAAAAACATGATTTTCAAACTTTGCCCCAAACCTAGGTTTCTAAAATCTCTTGTTTTCACATCCAAACTATACATGTTTCCAAAACCTCTTTTCTACGTTAAAATTCCATGCTTTCAAAACTAGGGTTTCTAGAATCTCCCTTTCCAAATCCTTGTCAAATCAAATCTTCTCTTTAAGAAACCAAATCCAATCTCCCCGTTTTGGAAACTAAATCCAATCCTCCGTTTTTGAAACAAATCCCAAACCTTTCCTAATTCAACCTCTTCCTAATTTCCTACCTTCCTAAACCATAAGTTTCCTAAACCTAAACTCTAAATCTCCCTTTAAATTTCAAAATCCAACTCTTTCCTAATTCAAATCCTTCCTAAACTTCCACTTTCCTAAATCTTAAGTTTCCAAAACTTGAACATAAAAATCTTTCCTAAATTTTAAAACTCAACTTTCAAATCTTTCCTAATTCAACCCCCTCCTAATTCTATCTTCTTTTCAAGTCTTAACTTTTCAAACCTAAATGTCAAATCTTTCTAAAATTATAAGCTTTCTAAATTCAAAACTTTCTTAAGTTAAGACTTTCTAAATCTAAAACTTCCTAAATTGAAACTTTCCAATTTTCAAAACTTTCCTTTTTCAAACCTTTTCAATTTTCGAAACTTTTCGATTTTCAAAACTTTCCTAATTTGGGAACTTTCCTAATTTGAAAACCTTTCCTTTTTCGAAAACTTTCTAAACTCGAAACTTTCCAATTTCAAAACTTTCCTAAACCTAAAACTTTCCTAATTCAGAACTTTCTTAATTTGAAACTTTTCAAAAATGAAACTTTCCAAAAATAACATTTTCCTAATTCGAAACTTTCCTAATCTAAATCTTTCCTAAATTCCAAGTTTCCAAATCTTTCCAAATCTTCCAAATCCAACATTCCAATCCAATCTTCCTTGATCTCAAGTCTTTCCTAGGTCTCCTATCTTTCCTAAGTCTAGGTTTCCTAAACCTTCGTCTTTTCAAAATAAGTCTAAATCTCTCTCTTCCAAGTTCGATCTTTTCAAATCAAAATTCAATCTTTTCAATTATAAAATTCCAAATTCTAATTTTCAATCCTCCATTCAAAGTTCAATCTCTCAATCTTCTACTTTCAATTTCTAATTCAATCTCCTTCTTCAAATCAACTCTTCTATCTTCAATCGGACTCTGGTCCGAACTACGACTGACCTGATTCCCCCAAAGGAATACGTAGGCAACCTTCATAGGTGCGGTCACAACACTTTTCAAACTTTCAATTCCACTCTCATGGGTGTGGTTTTCAAAATCTTTTCCAATCTCAAATTCCAATCTATTTTCAAAATTCCAATTTCAAAATTTCTATTTTCAAATTTCTACTTTTAATTCTCAAACTTTTCAATTTCAATTCCATCTCTTCAAATCTATTTTCAAATCAAATCAATTTCTTTTCAAATCAATTTATATTTTCCAATTCTCTTAGCTTGTACTTGCATATCATGCATCATGTTAGTTTTCAAGCATTGTTTTTCAAAGTGGGTAGGATTGAACTATTGTTAGTTAAAGACTCTCATAGGTGAATCTAGGGTAGATTGTCATGTAGGTACTGAAAGGGCGGGGTAGGGTGATAGCTTAGTGCGTCTTCCCTACACGTAACTAATCTCCGAACCTAGATCACTGTTTTCAAAAGACCAAAAAGGAGTTATTTTTCTAAAAAGGGCTAAATGTTTTCCAAAGGTTGCCAAACAACCTGTTTTCTTAAAAAACCCTCTCTTGAGGAGATATTTTCAAAATTGTTTTCTAAAAACCCTAAGTGTAGTCTTCGGATTATTCTTAGTTTTTAGGTGACATAACTCACGTTAATCAATTTAGGTGGCAACTCTGAATCTTTTTCAAAAGCCCTTTATTCAAACTTATTTTCAATTCAAACCTAGTCGCACTCATTCTTCTAGGAGGGTGAGTTATAACGAGAGAGTACAGCATTATTCCCGCTTGTGTGAGTATTCCTCGAGTGCGAAAAATCTGGACGCGACAACTGAGAGACCTTGTTGATTGGTTGCCCCTTGTCTTCATGGAAATCCTATCTCCGTGAGCATAGAGGGATTGGGGCCCCTCTTATAGAATGCATTGAGATGCATGCAATGAGTCCTTAGGGTTTGGGTAGGTTTAATGCAAGGGAGAGTGACCTTGGTGTCACTCCCAAGGGGTTGATCATGTGCATGAGAATGCAGTGACTTGAGTTACTTAGAACTCTTGTCTTGACATGAAATATTGAATGCATGAACATGGATATGCAAAGAGTATAAGGAGAAAAGGTACAGCTGAAGTAAACATGTATGCATGAACAGTTAGACAGGCATTATAACAGTATAAATACAAGCATTATAACAGCAGGAATAGATAGATATAAATGAAAGTAAGAGCAGTCACCCTTTCCTCTGTGGATTTGAAAACGGTGCTCGTGTCTTAAATCCGGCAGAGGTTTGGCTATGCATGGTGTCTATATGAGTATGAGGTTGAGGGTTAACTAATGCGTCCTAAAAAGGCTCGGTCCCCGGATCTTCAAACCTAGGCCCACTCCCCGAGGTGGTGCCATGATCGGTTAGTGATCCAAGAAGGGGAACCATCAAGAGGCCGTAGGCGAAGAAACTGACATAGCATCTTGCCCACAACCAATATACCGTTCCCCATTTCTAACTAGAAAGGACATATCAGGGTATGCAAGTATGCAGAATGCAAGTGCACATGCAGTGTGTGTGTGATTTTTAAACGTGGAGGAAAGAGCCCAACAACTCCCATTCATCCTGTTCATCACATTCATGCATAGCAGTTAATGAAACTTAATTGAAAAGCGCACCTAAAAAACAAAGATGCAAGTGTTAGTATGCGGATGACAAACATAATACAAGATAATATGAATAAATGTATTTTTTTTTTAAACAATTTTGAAAATTTGGTTTTGAAAAATTTAAAGTGAATAGGATTGAACCAAGTTAATTGAAGACTCTACATGGGTGAAGGGTAAAGGGACATGACTACGACCTAACCCTCTAAGTGTCCCCAGCGGAGTTGCCAGTTGTCGCGCCCAGATTTTTCGCACTCGAGGAATACACACACAAGTGGAAAAAATGCTATATTCTCTCGTTAGAACTCACTCTCCTAAAAGAATGAGTGCGACTAGGTTTGAATTGGAAATTTGATTTGAATAAAGGGATTTAAGAAAAAGATTCGAAGTTGCCACCTAACTTGATTAAGGTGAGTTAAGTCACCTAAAAACTAAGAATAATCTGAAGACTACACTTAGGGTTTTTGAAAAACGATTTTGAAAATATCTCCTCAAGAGAGGGTTTTTAAGAAAAACAGGTTGCTTGGCAACCTTTAGAAAACATTTAGCCATTTTTGAAAAATAACTCCGTTTTGGTCTATGAAAACAGTGATCTAGGTTCAGAGGTTGGTTACGTGTAGGGAAGACGCACTAAGCCATCACCCTACCCCGCCCTTTCGGTACCTACATGTCAATCTACCCTAAATTCACTTACGAGAGTCTTCAACTAACTATAGTTCAATTCCATTCACTTTGGAAAACAATGCTTGAAAAGAAACTAACATGATACATGATATGCAAATGCAAGGAAAGAGAATTGAAAAATAGATTTGGAAAGAGATTTGGAAAAAGATTTGAAATGAATTGATTTGGTTTAAAAAGAGATTTAGAAAGATAGATTTGAAATTGAAATTGAAAAGAGATTTGAAGAGAGTTATGGAATTGGAAACTTGAAAAATGTTGTGGAATTGGAGATTGGAAAGAAGTTGTGGAATTTGAAATTTGAAAAATGTTGTGACTGCACCCATAAGGGTGGAATTGAAAGTTTGAAAAGTGTTGTGACTGCATCTATGAAGGTTGCCTACGAATCCCTTTAGGGGAATCAAGTCAGTCGTAGTTCGGACAAGAGTCCGATTGAAAAGAGATTGATTTGAAAGAAAGAAATTGAATTGGAAATTAGATTAGAAAATTGAGAGATTGAACTTAGAATAGAAAATAGAAAATTGAAATTTAGAATTCTGGAATTGAAGAGATTGGATTTTGATTTGAAAAGATAGAACTTGGAAGAAAGATTTAGACTTGTTTTGGAAAAATGGAGGTTTAGGAAACCTAGACTTAAGAAAGAGACTTAGGAAAGATTTGACTTGACTTGGAAGGTTTAAGAGATTAGGAAAGATTAGATTTAGAAAATGTTTGAATTAGGAAAGGTCCGATTTAGGAAAGTTTCAAATTAGGAAAGGTCCGATTTACGAAAGTTTCGAATTAGAAAAGGTTCAATTTAAGAAAGTTTTCAAATTAGGAAAGTTTCATTTTTGGAAAGTTTCGAATTAAGAAGGTTTTGAAATTAGGAAAGTTTTAAATTAAGAAAGTTTCAACTTAGGAAGGTTTTGAATTAAGAAAGTTTCAACTTAGGAAAGTTTTGAATTTAGAAAAGTTTTAGAAAAACAAGCAATAAGAAAGTTTCATTTTAGGAAAGGTTTGAAAAATGAAAGTTTTCAATTTAGGAAATGTTTGAATTAAGAAAGTTTCAACTTAAGAAAATCCTGAATTAAGAAAGTTTTGAGTTTAGAAAAGTTTTAGATTTGAAAAGATTTTGAAGTTTTGGAAAGTTTAGAATTTGGAAAGATTTAACTTAAGAAAGTGTTGTTTTAGGAAAGGTTTTGAAAATAGGAAGTTTTGAAAGTTGGAAAGTTTAGAATTTGGAAAGTTTTGAAATAGGGAAGTTTTGAAATTTGGAAGGATTTGAAATTTGGAAAGTTTAAGATTTAGAAAGTTTTAGAGTTTGAATTTTAGAAAATCTTGAGATTAGGAAAGGTTGAGTTTAGGAAAGATTTGGAAAACTTGAATTTGGAAAGTTAAGATTTGGAAAGGGGGTTGAATTAGGAAAGATGTGGAAGTTGAAAGTTTAGGAAACTTATGGTTTAGGAAGGTAGGAAATTAGGAAAGATTTAGATTTTGAGTTTTAAAATTTAGGAAAGATTGTTATGTTCAAGTTTTGGAAACTTAAGACCTAGGAAAGTGGAAGATTAGGAAGGAGTTGAATTAGGAAAGAGTTGGATTAGGAAGGGATAGGATTTGGTTTTTAAAAGAAAAGGTTAGATTTTGTTTCCAAAAATGGAGGATTGGATTTAGTTTCCTAAACAAGAATATTTGATTTGGTTTCCTAAAGGGAAGATAGGATTTGGCAAGGATTGGGAAATGGAGATTCTAGAAACCCTAGATTTGAAAAATTATAGTTTCGACGTAGAAAATAGGTTTTGGAAACGTATATAGTTTGGATGTGAAAACAAGAGGTTTTGAAAACCTAGGTTTGGGGCAAAGTTTGAAAATCATGTTTTCGGAAAGAAAATTAGGGTTTCCTAATGGTTAGTTCTAGGGCTTGACTTAGGCTTTAAGAAAAGAGATTTTTAGAAAGTGCGTTTTTGAAAACGAGGGTTTTTAGAGGAGAATCCTAAGGAGGAATTTTTGGAAAGTGAATTTGAAGATAGAGTTTTTGGAAAAAGATTTTAAAGAGAAGGAGTTTTTGGAAAGTGTGTTTTTGGAAACGAAGATTTTAGAAGGAAAATCCTAGAGGAGAGTTTCTAGAAGGAAGATTTTGTAAAAAGAGTTTTTAGGAGGATTTTTGGAAAGAGATTGTTGGAGAGAGTTTTTAGGAAAGTGAATTTATGGAGTGTTTTTAGAAAGTGAATTTTGAAGAGAAAGAGTTTTTGGAAAAGAGTTGAAAAAGGAAGCTTTGAAAAATAGATTTTGGAGGGAGCTTTTGAAAACAACTTTGGAAATGAGGGTTTTAGTGAAGTATGTTGGAAAAGAGATTTTAGGAAGAGATTTGAAAAGAGAATTTTTTGGAAAGTATGAAAACGTCTCACTTTCCTAAAGCGATTCTAGCCATGAGAGGGCTAGAACCATTTTAAGAAAGTGGTTTTGAAAACAAGGAATTGAAAATATGGACCATGCCGGTCACATTGAATGTAGCACTTTCCTAAAGCAATCCTAGCCATGGAAAGACTAGAATCACCCTAGGATTGTGATTTTGAAAACAAGCTTTTGAAAAAGAGGATTTTGATGCAATTTTAAAAACGAGTTTGAAAACGATTTTGAAAACGACTTTGAAAACGGTTTTTGGAAGATGCAAGATCAGGATATGCACAATGCAATTTTGGAGTCGTGAACATACAAGGTTAAGACTTCACCACATAATCAAGGGGGCCAAACCCACGTGGTCTCTAGTTAGACTAGAAGAAAGCCCCCGACACGGTGACTCTCCAATAGCCCAATCCTACACATGGACTGGGAATCTCCTTGTTTCAAGTATGCAAAGAAAGGAGGAGAAAGAGATGGGGGATTAAAATAGAGAAAACCCAAGTGGGTTAGGAGAGAGAAGAGAGAGGGGGGAAGCGCGAAAATTTAAATAGGGAACCTACCTTATATCTTGTTTATTTTGCGCGCCTTGCTTTTTTCGATCTTCATCTTTGTCTTGATCTTCGTCTTCAATCTTCAAGAGTTGTCTTTAAGTTTTAGATTGCAGCTCTTCAAGTCATTAAAGGAGGGTTGAAGGCTAGTATATGAGTGTATGGGGGTGTATAGGAGTGTATGTGAGGCTAGGGTTTGTGTAGGGTGGCTAGGGTTTGGAAAACCTAAGGAAGCTAGGGTTTAGGAGGTGCTCGGGCTCTGTATATCGAATTATACGATTTTTAGATTGAGTTTACGGATCCTTTTCACGTTGGAGGAGACTTTGTATTTATAGATGTTGGACAACACTGACGCCAGTTGTAGTGGCGCCAGGCCAATTTTTGGCTTGGCGCCACTACTAGTGGCGCCAGCCATTTAGGAAATATTTAAGGTCGGCAAGTAGCGTATCTTTGACTAGATTTGGACGCCTGTACTAGTGACTACCATGCAATTTTTAGGCTGGCTTCACTAGGAGTGACTCCGGAAAGTCCGGGAATGGTTTAAGGGACCGAGAATGACCCGGAAGGCTGGAAGAGAGCAGGAACACTTAAAATAGTGTCTTGGAGGTATTCAATTTGAGAAATGAGGATAAGATGGGTTTTAAAGGTTGACCGGACCTTTAGGGGCAAAACGGTCAATCGGACCGGAAACTGCCGGGACAGACTCGGACTGTCCCAGAAGAAGACTTGGGATCTAGAAATTTTATTTAGAATATTCCCAGAGGTTGCCGGTTTGATTCTCAGAACCGGCGTGGTCGGAAAAGGAGACCGGTCTACCAGGGGCGAAACGGTCATTTTTGTACCAGGTTTGCCGGAACTGACTCGGAATGATCCAAAAAGGTAAAAAAAGGTTGAGAATACTATAAGAAGCAATCTCAGGAGATTACCGGTTTGAAACCCAGAGCCGGTGTGGTCGAAAAAGGAGACTGGCCCACCAGGGGCAAAACGGTCATTTTTGTACCGGGTTGGCCGGAACTGACTCGGAATGATCCGAAAGGATAGAAGAGGATTGAGAATACTACAAGAAGTATTCTTGGGAGGTTTCCAGTTTGATACCCAAAGCCAGTGTAGTTCCCGGGGCATTCGGATGCCTAGGGGCAAAACAGTAATCTTGATCGGAAAGTCTCGGAAAAGGTCCAAGGGGTAGTTTGGTCATTTTTCACCAAAGTGGGCTAACAGACACTGGTGTTGACCTGGGTTTTGAGTGTTTCCGCCACTCTGACGGCGGTCGTCGTGACACAGGGGTTTGTTGGCAATTCCCTATATCGATCTATTTGTGAGTATTTCCGCTACCCTAACGGTTTTTTGAGTAGTTTCGCTACTCGGACCGTCTCGAGGAATAAACTGTCTCGAGAGAGGGATTGGAAAGGGATTTTACTGCCTTCAAAAAGATGTGCCTGGATTGGAACCGTCTTGAGGAGTAAACTGTCCCGAGAGAGGGATTGGAAAGGGGTCTTATCGTCTTCAAAAAGACGTGCCTGGATTCGAACTGTCTCGAGGAATAAACTGTCTCGAGAGTGGGATTGGAAAGGGGTCTTACCGTCTTCGAAAAGACGTGCTTGGATTGAAACCATCTCGAGGAATAAACTGTCTCGAGAGTGGGATTGGAAAGGGGTCTTACCGTCTTCGAAAAGACGTGCCTGAATTGGAACCGTCTCGAGGAATAAACTGTCCCAAGAGAAGGATTGGAAAGGGGTCTTACCATCTTCGAAAAGACATGTCTAGTTTGAAACCATCTCGAGGAATAAACTGTCTTGAAAAAGGGGTTAGAAAGGGGTCTTACCGTCTCCAAAGAGACGCGCCTAAATTGGAACCGTCTCAAGAAATAAACTGTCTCGAGAGAGGGGTTGGAAAGGGGGTCTTATCATCTCCGAAGAGACGCGCCTAAATTGGAACTGTCTCGAGGAATAAACTGTCTCAAGAGAGGGGTTGGAAAGGGGTCTTACCATTTTCGAAAAGACGTGCCTGGATTGGAACCGCCTCGAGGAATAAATTGTCTCGAGAGTGTGATTGGAAAGGAAAGGACAATGCCCCTAAGGGCATTTTTGGTCATTTTGCCTCTATTTGGGCTTGGTGGGCCCGCGAAGCGATGGACAGACGGAATTTGGACTTAGAAAATCAATTTCGATTGGAATATGCCCACAATGACTTGAAAAAAAGTTTGGACGAAGTGTATTACGCCCAACATAGAGGTGAAAGTGGGCTATAGGGTTGCTATTACCATCGTACTTTTGAAAATCGGGAACTTTGAACTTGGCTAGTCTTGGATGATCCAAGAAGAAGCACAGCTCGTCATAGGAGGTAAGCCCAAAGGTGTTATGGCCATGGAGGCTTTGCAGTGAGTCTTTCAACTCTTAGATTTTCAAACTAAGAGGATCTAGGGGAGCTCTTCTAACAACAGGCGAGAGTAGTATAGTTTCTTCTTCTTCGATGTTGGCCCCCTTGGAGTCCTTTTTGTTTTTCTTTATTGTATCAGATTGAAGCACGGTTCTTGGGTTGGTGATTTCAGAGTCCTTGGGGAAGGCTGTGGATGATGATGGGGCTAAAGAAGCATCTTTTATTGCCATGGCTTGGATGAGCTTGAACATTTCTTTGAACTTAGTTCTCATCTCATTGACCTTTTCTCATGAGACCGGGGAAGTCTCATCAAGGTTAGCCGCCATTAGTAAAGCTTTTATCGGGTAATGATCGGGTCCTTAGTTAGCTATGAATCTTTCTCAGGAGCAGTGGCATCTCTTTATGGTGTAATCTCTATGAAAGGAAAAGAAAGAAAAAGGAAATCAAGGACCAAGTCACGAGTTAGTATTTGATACTGAGAAAGCTTTATACGATGCATGTCCTAAGACTATCCCTTCTGGAGAGGGGGACTAAACATGATGCACTTGGCTCACTTTTTAGAGATAAGGGATCTGCCCCTGTATGCAGATACCTTATCATTGATTAAGAACATAAATTCATTTGTTCATTCATTTGCGAAAAGTAGAGGAGTACATTGAACTTTGAGTTTGAATACAAAGGAATCGAAGTACATTTTAATAAGGAAGAGGAAATATTTTCCTTGGGACTTTCACCTATCCACTTTTACATTTGAAATCCTAAACTACTCTTGAGTCTTTGGATTCACATTCCTTGAGTTTGATGTTGATGAGGTCATTGAGAGACCTGGCTCTTTGGTTGCCCCTTCTCTTCTAGGCAACCTTATCTCCGTAAGCATAGAGGGATTGGGGTCCGTCTTTATGAAATGACTTAAAATGTATGCCATAAGTCCTTAGGGCGTGAAAAACCTTAGGATTTTGGTAGGTTATATGTAAGGGAGAGAGCTTGGTGCCACTCTCTATAGGTTGATCATATGTATGAAAGTACAATGACTTGAGTTACTTTGGAACTCTTGTTTTGAAATGAAGTATTGAATGCATGTATGTGTATGCCATGAGTATAGAGAGAGAGAGAGAGAGAATGCCATTGTAAAGTAAATATGCATACATGAGCATTACACAAGCATTATAATGGCAAGAAAAGACAAGGATAAAGGAAAGTAAATCAGTCACCCTTTCCTCTATGGTTTTGAAATTGACGTACGCGTCTTAAATTCTGCAAAGGTTTGGCTATGTATGGTTTCTACATGAGCATAAAGTTGAGAGTTTACTAATGCTTCCTAAGAAAGCTCGGTTCCCAGATCTTCAAACCTAGGCCCATTCCCTAAGCTGGTGCTATTATCGGTTGGTTATCCAAGCGGGGGAACCATCAGGAGGCTATAGGATAAGAAACTAACGCAACATCCACCCACAACCAATATAGCGTTTCCTCTTCTAACTAGAAGGGACGTAACTAGGTAAAAATGCAAATATGCAAATGTGAGTGCAGTGTGTGTGTGAAATTTTAAAAAAAGGAGGAAAGGGCCCAACAACTCTCATCCATCCTGTCCATTCCATCCTATTCATTCATGACATACATGGCAATTAATATGACATAAAATAAAATGTGAACAATGGTCCACTTACAAAATAAAATGCAAAGAGTCAATACCTTGATGACAAATTTAATGCAAGATAGTAGGATTGAATATGAATTGAATGCAAGTGAAGGCATATTTTTTAAAGCAACTTTGAAAAGTTTGGTTTTAAAAAATTTGAAGTGGATATAATTGGATAAATTAATTGAAGATTCTAGATGAGTGCAGGGTGAAAAGACATGATAATGGCCTAACCCTCCAAGCATCCCCAACAGAGTCGCCGGCTGTCGAGCCCCAATTTTTCACACTCGATAAAATACAAGTGAGAAAAATACAATACTCTCTCGTTAGAACTCATCCTCCTAGAAGAACGAGTGTGACTAAGTTTGAATTGGAAATTGATTCGAATAAGAGCTTTTAGAAAAGATTTGGAGTTGCCACCTAATTCTGTTAAGGTGAGTTAGGTCACGTAAAACTAAGTACCATCTAAAGATTAAACTTATGATTTTTAAAAAGGTTTTGGAATACTATCTCAAGAGAGGGTTTTTTTGTTTTTTAAGAGAAAACAAGTTGTTTGGCAACCTTTAGAAAGATTTAAGTCCTTTTTGAAAATAACTCTATTTTAGTTTTTAAAAATAGTGATTCTAGGTTCGGATGTTTGTTACGTATAAGGAAGATGCACTAGGCTATCACATTCTCCCGCCCTTGCAATGCCTACATATCTTTTCACCTTAGGTTCACTCATTTAGAATCTTCAATTATCCAATGTCCAATACTATCCACTTTGAGAAGAATTATATGATGCATGATATGCAAATGCAAGAAACAAATTTGATTTTAAAAATAGACTTGAAAAGAAGATTCGAAGTTCAAAAGAGGTTTTGGGAATTGGAAACTTGAAAAAGGTTGTGAAAATTGAAAACTTGAAAAAGGTTGTGACCGCACCCATGAGGGTTGCCTACGTATCCCTTTGTTAGGAATCAGGTCAGTTGTAGTTCGAACTCAGAGTCTGATTAAAAATAGACACTTTGGGGTCTTGTTTGATTTGAAAAGAGTTTGATTTGAAGTTTGATTGAAAGATTTGAAATTGAACTTTGATTTGAAATTGAACTTGAAGTTGAGTTTTGAAATAGACTTTGGACTTATTTTGGAAAGTTTGATTGAATTTTGAAATCATCTTGACTTGGATTGGAGTTTGAAAATCATCTTGGTTCAGACTTGAGTTTTAGAAAAGAATTGAAGTCCCCTAACCTAGAGTTAGGGTTGAACTAGGGTTTTGGCCTCCTAAGGTTTATACAACCTAGGGTTTAAACATGCACTTGAAATAGAGATGTTTGATTTTAGAAAATTATAATTTTTAGAAAGTTTCAAATTAGGAAAGTTTTGAATTACGAAAGATTTGATTTTGGAAAGATTTGATTTATTGGAGAATTTTGATTTAGGATAGTTTCGAATTAGAAAAGTTTTGAATTAGGAAAGTTTTAAATTTGGAAATGTTTGAACTTAGAAAGATTTGAATTTGAGATTTAGAAGGGTTTGAATTAAGAAACATTAAATTTGAAAAGTTGAGTTTGAAAAGTTAGGTCTTGAAATTAGAAAAGATTGAAATTAGGAAAGATTTGAAGGTTTGAAATTAAGAAATATTTGAAAGTTTAAAATTAAGAAATATTTGATCTCTATTTCCTGAAGTTGAAGATTGTGTTTTATTTGCAAAAATAGATTATTAGAGTTGGTTTCCTATTTGGAAAATATTTGATTTGACTTAAAATTGGAAAGTTAAAGTTTTGGAAATCTATGATTTTGTGTAGAGAAAGGGTTTGGAAAAGTATTGATTTAATACGAATCGAAAGTCATGATTTTATAAAGGGAATTAGGGTTTCCTAATTACGGATTCTAGAGTTTTGACTTAGACTTCAAGAAAAAGAGTTTTTGGGAAGTAGGTCTTTGAAAAGAATTTTTAGATAGTAGATTTCAATACAATTTTAGAACGGGATTTGAATATAGACTTTTGCAAGTCTCTTAAATATATCACTTTCCTAAAACTATCCCAATCATGAAAAGACTAGAACCATTATAGGGTTGTGATTTTAATAACAACTAGGGCTTGAAACCCTAATATGGACTTTGATGGTCTCTTTAAAAGTAACACTTTCTAAAACAACCCTAACCATGAAATGGCTAGAACCATCTTAGAGTTTTGATTTCTTGAAAAACAATTTGAGACATAAAATCAAATTTGGACCTTGATGGTCACATTGAATATAACATTTTCCTAAAATTGCCTTGAATGGCTAGAATCGTTCTAGGAGTGTGATTTTGAAAAAGAGTTTGAAAGAAACAGGTTTTGGATGCAAGTTTTGAAAGAGAATTTTGATGCAAGTTTGAAAATAACTTTAAACACAATTTTGAATGCAATGCATGAACATGACAACCACAATGCAAGAGGGTCGTGAACATACAAGGTTAGGCTTCACCACATAATCAAGGGGGCCGAATCCACACCGTTTTAGGTTGAACTTGAAGAAAGCCCCTAGCACGGTGACCTTCAACAATTCTTCCTAGGTATGAACTGGGAAGTCATGCAAGAAGAGGAGGTAGATGATGGCAATTAAAATAGAAGAAAATCCAAGTGGGTTAGAGAGAGAAGAGAAAGGGGGAAATGCATAAACTAAATCAAAAACCTACCTTATCTCTTTATTTTGCTTTGCTTGCTTTGTGTAAGCACCCCATGTTTGTCCGCTCGGCAATCTCCAGCTCGACCAGGCTCACATTCAAACCAACACAAACACATTCAAGTCCAAGATGGCTTTCTTGACTCAATCCAATCAATCAATCACTTCGCGGGCCCACCAAACCTAATAGAGGTAAAACGACCAAAATATCCTTAGAGTATTAGTTGATCCAATTCCAGTTGGCACGTTTTCCTAAAGATGGTAAGTTCCTATTTCAACGTCAATTCCAACTCCAAATTCCAATTCAGACTAATCAAACTCAATTTGGTATGTCTTTTGAGAAAGTTGATCCCTTAGATGGTAAGTCCATCCAGCACGGCACGTTTATTGAGAAAGCACAAAATCCCTCAAAATGATAAGTCACTTCAAACCTATCAATCGGGACGGAACCCAAGTCCCCGATATGATATAGCGGTTCATTTCTAACGCTTGCTAGCCCGCCAATGTAGAATATCTGCTATTCGGTCAATTGGGAAAGTACCTAAGGCTCTGAGACAATAAGACCATCCAGCAGCTTCCCGAGATCAGCCAGTCTCAAGAAAAAACATACACCATCACAGTGACGGAAACACCCACAAACATAGCAACTGTCAGAGTGGTAGAAACACTCACAAACAGGTCGACATTGGGAATTGCTAACAAAACCCCTATATCGTGGGATCAAACATGCCTTTTGGCTGTGACACGTTTACTGAAGGACAGAATACCTTTGGAAACCAACTCGTCACACACTGTTAGAGTGATGGAAACACTTAAAATTTGAGTCAACACCAATGCCTACTAGCCTATTCCGGTGAAAAATGACCAAACTGCCCCTTGAGCCCCTGCGGCATGCTTCTTGAGAAAATAACTAAGTCCTCAAAGCGGTATGTCCGCCCTTTGAAGATTGTCATAAGAATAATCCAGCACGTTCAAGTGCTTTCCAGTTGCTTCAGTATCGATTCCGAAAGCATCCAGTCAAAATGACCATGTTGCCTCTATGCATCCAAGCACCTCCAAGAACTACACTAGCTCTGGATGTCAAACCGGTAACATCTCAATGGTGCTTTTAATAGTATTCCAAACCTTCTAGCACCTTTCTAGATCATTTTGAGTCTATTCCAGTTAGCCCGATACAAAATAACCATTTTGCCCCTGGTAAGCCGGTCATCTTTTCTGGCCACACCGCTCTAGGTATCAAACTAGCAACTCCTTCGAACACTCTCGATAGTGTTTCTAATCTTTAAGCCTTTTCATGGGTCACTCTAGGTCCATTCCGGTGTTTTTCTGGTCTAGTTGACCGTTTTGCCCCTGGTGGGCCGATCAACCTTTTTAACTATTCCAGTATTGTTTCTCAAGCCAGTTACCACCGGGACACTCTCTCAAGGATTCTTGTCGTTTCTTGGCCGAGTTGGGTTTCTCAAAATCTTTCAGATCATTCTTGGACTTTCTAGAGTCACTCCTAGTAAAGCCAGACTAAAAAATGCATGGTAATCACAAGGACAGATGCCCAAATCTTTTGCCTTGCATCCCAAGAATCAAAAGATACATTTCTTACCATCTTAAAACTTGCCTAAGTGACTGGCGTCGCCTATAAATGACCTGGCTTCCTAGTGGCGCCAAGCTTAAAAAAGCACTAGCGCCACTACAATAGGCGCTAGTTCCTATTTCAATTGCCTATAAATACAGATCTTTTCCTGCGTAAAAAGGGTCAGCAAACCCAGTCTAGAAACTCTGTCTCACTGAAAACAAAGCTTGAGTTCCTTCAAAACCTTAATTCTATCAAGCCCCTAAAATCCTAGCCTCCATACACATAAACCTTACCTTCTATACACTCCATACACTCAAGCACAAGCCTTTAAACATCTATTAAAGACCAAGTGTTGCATCTTCAAAGATCTCAAGGTGAAGCAATCAAAGTAAAATAAAGAGACAAGGTAGATTTTCAATTTAGTTTATGCAATTCCCCCTTTCTCTTCTCTTTCCTCACCTGCTTGGGTTCTTTTCTATTTTAATCCACATCTTCTGTCTCCTCTTCTTACATGCTTGAAACAAGGGACTTCTTAGTTCATGCCTAGGAAGAATTGTTTAAGGTCACCGTGCTGGGGGTTTTCTTCAAGTTCAATCTAAGGCGGTGTGGGTCCGACCCTCTTGATTATGTGGTGAAGCCTAACTTTGCATGTTCACGACCTTTGCATTGTGGTTGTCATGTTCCTGCATTGTATTCAAAATTGTGTTTAAAGTTATTTTCAAACTTGCATCAAAATTTTGTTTCAAAACTTGCATTTAAAACCTCTGTCTTCTAAACTTGTCTTCAAAATCACACTCCTAGGACAATTCTAGCTATTCCATGGTTACGATTGTTTTAGGAAAGTGTTATATTCAATGTGATCATCAAAGTCCAAATCTTGGGGTTCAAACCTTAAATTGTTTTTATCAAAATTACAATTCTAAGATGATTCTAGCCATTCCATGGTTAGGGTTGTTTTAGGAAAGTGTTACATTTAATATGATCATTATAGTCCATATTTGAAACCCTAGTTGTTGTCAAAATCACAAGCCTAGAATGGTTTTAATCTTTTCATGGTTAGAATTGCTTTAAGAAAGTGAGATATTCAAGAGACTTGCAAAAATCCATATTTTAACCTCTTTCCAAATAGTTTTGCAAATCTACTTCTAAAAAACTCTTTTTAAAGATCTACTTTCCAAAGACCCTTTGTCTTAGAGTCCAAGTCAAAACCCTAGAATCCATAATTAGGAAACCTTACTTCCTTTCTTAAAATCATGACTTTCTATTTTACCTCACATTATAGATTTCCAAAACCCTTTTTTCACCAAATTGTAAATTTTCAAATTCAAGATTTTCAAAACTCAACATTTTCAATTCAATGTCAAATCAAATATTCCAATTTAGAAAACCAAATCAAATCCTCCAATTTAGAAAACCAAATCAAATCCTCTAATTTTGGAAACAAAATCAAATCATTTATTTTTAAAAATAAAATCTAATCTTCAACTTTAGGAAATAGAAATCAAATATTTTCTAATTTCAATCTTTTCTAATTTCAAACTTTCAAACCTTTCTTAATTTCAAACTTCCAAATCTTTCTAAATTCAAATCGTTCTAAATTCAAAACTTCTCAAAATTCAAATCTTTCCAAAATCAACTCTTTTCTAAAATGGAACTTACCTAATTTAAGACTTTCCTAAAATGAGACTTTCCTAATTTGAAACTTTCCTAATTTAGAGCTTTCCTCAAATTCAACTTTCTAAAATTAAAGATATATATTTCAATTGTATACTTCAACCCTAATTTACCTAAGTCCTAAGATGTCTAAACCCTAGTTCAACTCTAACTCTAAAGTTAGGAGGCCTTAACCTTTTTCTAAACCAAGATGGTTTTCAAACTCCAATACAAGTCAAGGTGATTTCAAAACTTAACTCAATTTTTTCAAATCAAGTCCAACTTCAATTTCAAATTATTGGTTTCAATTTTAAATCAAAGTCAATTCCAAGTTTGGTTTCAAATCAAAGTTAATTTCAAATCAAAGTTCAATTTTTAATCTTCCAATAAAAACTCAATTCAAACTCTTTTCAAAGACCCCAAAGTGTCTTTCTAGTCAAACAAGACCTCAAAGTGTCTATTTTTAATCGAACCCCAAGTCCGAACTGCGACTGACCTAATTCCCAACAAAATGATACTAGGCAACCCTCATGAGTGCGGTCACTACCTTTTTCAAGTTTTCAATTTCCACAGCCTCTTTCAAACTTTGAATCCTCCTTTTAAATCTATTTTCAAAATTAATTTTTTTTTGTTGCACTTGCATATTATGGATCATATCAAACCTAAATGAGTGAACATAGGGTGAATAGACATGTAGGTATCGCAAAGGCGGGATAGGGTGATAGTCTAGTGCATCTTTCCTATACATAACCAACCTTCAAACCTAGAATCACTATTTTTGAAAGACCAAAACTGGAGTTATTTTTCAAAAAGGGCTTAACAATTTTCAAAAGTTACCAAACTACCTGTTTTAAAAAAAATAAAAAAAAAACCCTCTCTTGAAAAAGTTTTCAAAATCTTTTTCAAAAACTTTAAGTTTAATTTTTGGATTACGTTAGTTTTGGATTGCTCTTTCTAGGAGGATGAGTTTTAACGAGAGGGTACCGCATTTTTCCCACTTGTTTTCTAGAGTGTGAAAAATCAGGGCGAGATAGCTGGCGACGCCGTTGGGGATGTTTAGAGAGTTAGGCTATTATCATGTCTCTTCATCCTTCAATCATCTAGAATATTCAATTGATTTGTCCAATTTTAACCACTTCAAATTCTTCAAAATCAAACTTTTCAAGACTGTTTTCAAAAACATGTCATTGCTTGCAATCAATTCATTTCAATCATTCAATCTCGCAATAAGTTTGTTATCAAGGTATTAACTTTCTGCATTTTCTTTTGTAGATGGACCATTGCTCACATTCTATTTTTTGTCATATTAACTGCCATGTATGTCATGAATGAATAGGGTGAAATGGACAGGATGGATGGGAGTATTTAGGCCCTTTCTTCCATTTTTTTAAAATTTCACACACATATTGCACGTGCACTTGCATTTGCATATTTGCATTTTTCCCAGTTACGTCTTTTCTAGTTAGAAGGAGGTATGGTATATTATCTATGGGCGGATGTTGTGTTAGTTTCTGAGTCTACGGCCTCTTGATGGTTCCCCCGCTTGGATCACTAACCAATAATGGCACCACCCTAGAGAATGGGCCTAGGTTTGATGATCCGGGAACTGAGCTTTCTTAAGAAGTATTAGTAAACTTTCAACTTCATACTCATGTAGAAACCATGCATAGCCGAACCTCTGTCGAATTTAAGAAACGCACATTAATTTCAAAATCATGGAGGAAAGGGCAACTGCTTTACTTTCCTTTATCATTGTCTATTCCTGTCGTTATAATACTTGTGTAATGCTCATACATGCATATTTACTTTACAATTGCATTCTCTCTCAATATATTCTTGGCATACACATACATGCATTAAATACCTCATTTTAAGACAAGAGTTCCAAAGTAACTCAAATCATTGCATCTTCATGCATATGATCAACCTATAGAGAGTGACACCAAGCTCACTATCCCTTGCGTAAAACTTACCAAAATCCTAAGGGTTTCCACGTAACCCTAAGGCCTCATCATATACATTTCAAGACATCTTATGAAGAGGGGCCCTAATCCCTCTATGCTTACGGAGATAGGGTTGTCAAAAAGACAAAAGGTAACTAAAAAGCAAGGTTTCTCAATAACATCGTTAACGTCAAACTCAAAGAAGGCGAATCCGAAGACTTAAGAGTAGTTTAGGATTTCAAATGTAAAAATAGAAAGGTGAAAGTCCCAAGGAAAATGTTCCATTTCCCCATATTAAAATGTATTTCAATTCCATTATATTTAAACTCAAAGGTTCAATGTACTCTTCTATTTTTTTTGCAAATGAATATATGAATGAATGCATATTCTCAACCAACTGTAAGGTATCGGCATATAGGGGCAGACCCCCTATCTCCAAAAAAGTGAGCCATATACATCATGTTTAGTTTCCCCTCAAATAGTAGGGGCACCTCTAGGACATACATTATATAAAAACTTTCAAATCATGACACTAACGTATCTTTTGTTTCTTGTCTTCTATCCTCCCACCATCTCCATATACCAAGAAAACCGAAGGCAGAAGCAAGACAAAAATTTTAAGCCATTCATTTACTGTCATCTTGTTGCTCACATATTCACTTCCATTATGCTCATGCATTCATATCTAATCCAAGACAAGAGTTTCAAATTACTCAAGTCATTGCATTCTTATGCATTTAATCAACCGTAGAGAGAAAGGAGTAATCTAATCTCATTTTAATTGAGCCTACCCAAACTCCTAAGGGTTCCTCAACCCTAAGGATTCATGGCATGCATAGAACCATGTCTCAAAAGGGGCCCAAATCTCTCTTCATCCATGGAGGAGGGATTACCCAAACAGAAAATCATCAATCGGCCCATACCGAAGAGGTATTGTATTGTGTAATAAGGGCAAAACCCCACCTCCAAAATAGACTAAACATCATGCCTAGATTCCCTTAAAAAAGGAGGGAGGGACCTTCACAAGACATACATCATAAAAAATCTCCAACTCCATATGCTAACTGTATTTTATTTTTCTTTTTCTTTTCTTGGTCAAAGAGCACAATTGAACTCATGGAAAACGTCTAGCATCCCACCCAATTCAAACTCATGCAAGGATGAGCCCAATTATTGGAAGAGGACTTCACCATTGGCAAAATTCTATCAGTCTCGTGCACTGCCACAGTAGAACCCTCCAACTTTCAAGCTTTCAAGTGCATGTCAACTGCCCAAAGAAAGTTAGCCCATTCTAGTCCTTGGCAATTGAGAAAATGGTATCCAACGACCTTAGCAGTAGAAGCTACCAAACTGGGAAAGGAGTAGGGGCACAACTACAGGGTGATCCTCATCTGAAAGAAATTCAACGATCACTGTCATACTCATAGGCTGGGATATTGTCCCCTTCCAAAGGAGACTAAGCAAAAGAGCTAACCCTAAATCCAACCGTTAAGCAGTAGACTATAAATCAATAGTTTACCACTCTAGTTGCGATCATTAATTGTAAATCAGTTCAAATCCCAAAAAAGTCATTATCAAGCTTGTTCCACAAAGAAGATGTCTCAGTCCTAGACACTGATCCTTCAACATCAACCTACCTTACTCAATGTTCCATTTATCCAGCTGCATCAGACAAGGAGAGTGTTAACTGGACCGCCTCTCATATTCCCAAGCCCTAAAGGCCTTGGCAAAGCCTACAGGAGGAATCCCTTGATATTAGCCTATTAAAGTACTTTGTAGAATATTAAGTATATAACGGGCTAATCTAAAATAAATGACTCTTGATCATGAAATGTTTATTTGTTATGCTAAAATCTTTTTTAAAAAAACAAAACTTACAGGGTATCCAAAGCTTAAGATCACCCTAAAGACTTCCAGATGTCCTCTACAGATTTAGCCTCCCTGAGTCCATCATCACAAATAATGCAAGCATCCTCAACAACAACACAATGGCAAAACATCACTAAACCTTCCAGATTAATCCCCACAACTCTATAGCCTACCGTCCATAAGCAAACGAAATCATCGAAACAACAAAACAAAAAACAAATATAAAGAATCCCTCGTAAGAAAAATGACAACCACAAGGATTGGCATGAGCAACTACCCTTTGTGTTGACGGCATACAAAACCTCAGCACGAGTCTTAACTAGGGCAACACCATCCTCACTGATCTGTGATGACAAGAGAATGGTCATCCACCATGCCTAGTGCTATCAAAGACACATCGCCAGATCCTTTAAGAAGAAAGTGAAGCCCAGCCAGTTCAGGGAAGCAGACCTCATTCTCAAAAAAGATACTTCCAATCCAACAAGAAGCCAAAGATAAGCTCACCCCCATTATGTAGGCATGTTTCTTGTTCATAAAGCCATGATAAGAAGAGCATTGATCCTAACGAAGACAGATGGAGAAATCTTCCTAGTAACGATCTACTCAAGTTTAGTAAAACACTACTATATATAATTAAAAACTATGATAGAGCAATGCTTGCAATGACTAAAATGAAGAAAGGGCCTTAATTCCTCTACCATACAGTGTCGTGCCCAGATTTTTCGCACTCGAGGAATACACACACAAGTGAAAAAAATACTGTACTCTCTCGTTAGAACTCACCCTCCTAGAAGAATGAGTGCGACTATGTTTGAATTAAGAATTGATTTAAATAAAGGGTTTTTAGAAAAGATTTGGAGTCGCCACTTAACTTGATTAAGGCGAGTTAGGTCACCTAAAAACTAAGCATAATCCGAAAACTACATTTAGGGTTTTGAAAAAGGTTTTAGAAAATACCACCTCAAGAGAGGGTTTTTAGGAAAACAGGTTGTTTGGCAACCTTTAGAAAACATTTCGCCCTTTTTTTGAAAATAACTTTGTTTTTGGTCTTTCAAAAACAATGATCCTAGGTTCGGAGGTTGGTTACTTGTAGGGAAGACGCACTAAGCCATCACCCTACCCCGCCCTTTCAGTACCTACATGTCAATCTACCCTAGATTCACCTATGAGAGTCTTCAACTAACTAATGACCAATCCTATCCACTTTAGAAAGAAATTTTTTAAAAGAAACTAACATGATGTATGATATGCAAGTGCAAGAAAAAAGAATTGAAAAATAGATTTGGAAATAAATTGATTTGATTTGAAAAGGAAGAGATAGAAGTTTGAATTTGGAAAGAAGGTTTTGGAAATTGAAAATAGAGATTTGGAAATAGAAATTTAAAGTTGGAAGTTTGAAAATAGATTAGAGATTTGGAAAGATTTTGTGGAAATAGAAACTTGAAAAATGTTGTGACCGCACCCATGAGGGTTGCCTACATATCCTTTTGGAGGAATCACGTCAGTTGTAGTTTGGACAAGAGTCCGATTGAAAATAGAAGAGTTGATTTGAGAAAGAGTTAGAGTTGAAATTCGAATTGGAATTGGAAGAATAGGAAATTTGGACTTTGATTGGAAGATTTGAAAAGATTGGTTTTGAAAGACTTGGTTTTAGGAAACCTAGACTTAGGAACTTAGACAAGAAGGATTATACTTGACTTGGAAAGATTGAACTTGGAAGAAAGATTTGGACTTGTTTTGGAAAGATTGAGGTTTAGGAAACCTAGACTTAGGAACGATGAGACTTAGGAAAGACTTGAGATTTAGAAAGATTTAACTCGAATGTTGGACTTGGAAGATTAGGAAAGATTGGATTCTGGAAGGGTTCGGATTAGGAAAGTTTTGAATCAAGAAAAGTTCGAATTAGGAAAATGTCATTTTAGGAAAGATTTTGAATTGGGAAAGTTTTCGAATTACGAAAGTGTTGGATTAAGAAAATTTTGAAATAGGAAACATTTCGTTTTAAGAAAGTTTTGAAATTGGAAAGTTTTGAATTTAGAAAGTTTCAACTTAGAAAAGTTTTGAATTAAGAAAAGTTTAGGATTTAAGGAAGATTTGAATTGGGAAATTTTAAAATAAGAAAGGTTTAAATATTAGAAGGTTTGGGATTTTGAAAGTCTTAACTTAAGAAAGTTTTGAATTTAGAAAGCTTTGGAATTTAGAAAGATTTGAAATTTAGAAAATTTAAAATTTAGAAAGTTTTAGAATTTGAGTTTTAGAAAATCTTGAAATTAGGAAAGGTTTGAGTTTAGGAGAGATTTGAAAACTTAGATTGGGAAAGTTAAGAAAATGGTTGAATTAGGAAAAATTTGGAAGCTTAATGTTTAAGGAAAGATTTGGAAGTTTTAGGAAACTTATGGTTTAGGAAGGTAGGGAATTATGAGAGAGTTGAATTAGGAAAGATTTAGATTTTGAGTTTTAAAATTTAGAAAAGATTGTTATGTTCAAGTTTTGGAAACTTAAGATTTAGGAAAGTGGAAGATTAGGAAGGAGTTGAATTACGAAAGATTTGGACTATGAAGGGTTAAGATTCTTATTTCCTAAAACAAAGGATTGGATTTTGTTTATAAAAGAAAAGGTTTGATTTTGTTTCCAAAAACGGAGGATTGGATCTAGTTTCCTAAACGGGAAGATTGGATTTGACAAGGATTTGGAAAAGGAAGTTTTAGAAACCCTAGATTTGGAAGTGTATGGTTTTGACGTAGAAAATAGGTCTTGGAAACTTATGATTTTGATGTAGAAAGGGAGGCTTTGGAAACCTAGGTTTGGGGAAAGGTTGAAAATCACTTTTTTGGAAAGAAAATTAGGGTTTCCTAATTATGGGTTCTAGGATTTGACTTGGGTTCTAAGGAAAGAGTTTTTTAGAAAGTGCGTTTTTGGAAACGAAGATTTTGGGGGAAGATTCTAAAGAGGAGTTTTTAAGGAAGCGTATTTTGAAAAGAATTTTAGTGTCGCGCTCAGATTTTTCGCACTCGAGGAATACACACACAAGCGGAAAAAACACTGTACTCTCTCATTAGAACTCACCCTCCTAGAAGAATGAGTGCGACTATGTTTGAATTGAAAATAAATTTGAATAAAGGGCTTTTGGAAAACGTTTAGAGTCGCCACCTAACTTGATTAAGGTGAGTTAGGTCACCTAAAAACTAAGCATAATCCGAAGGCTACACTTAGGGTTTTTGAAAACTATTTTAAAAATATCTCCTCAAGAGAGGGTTTTTAAGAAAAATAGGTTGTTTGGCAACCTTTGGAAAACATTTAGCCCTTTTTGAAAAATAACTCCTTTTGGTCTTTGAAATCAGTGATCTAGGTTTGGAGGTTGGTTACGTGTAGGGAAGACGCACTAAGCCATCACCCTACCCCGCGCTTTCGGTACCTACATGTCAATCTACCCTAGATTCACCTATGAGAGTCTTTAATTAACTAATGTTCAATCCTATCCACTTTGAAAAATAATGTTTGAAAAGAAACTAACATGATGCATGATATGTAAGTACGATATAAGAGAGTTGATTTAGAAATAGATTTGAAAAGAATTTGATTTGATTTGAAAAGAAAGAGATAGAAGCTTGAATTTGGAAAAAAATGTTTTGGAAATTGAAATTGAAGATTGAAAATAGAAATATATCATAGAATTGGAAACTTGAAGAAAATTGTAGGATTGGAAATTGGAAAGAAATTGTAGAAATAGAATTTTGAAAAATGTTAGAATCGCTTTAGAAAAGTGAGATGTTATCATACTTTCCAAAAAACTCTCATTTCAAAAATCTCTCTTCCCCAAAGTCTCTTTTTCAACATACTTTCCAAAAACTCTTCTTTCCAAAATTGTTTTCAAAAGCTCCCTCCAAAAATCTATTTTTCAAAACCTCCTTTTTTTTCAACTCCTTTCCAAAACGCACTCTTCAAAGTCCACCTTCTAAAAACATTCACTAGGTCTCTTTCCTAGAAAAATTTTTCTAAAAAATCTTTCCAAAAACTCTATTTCCAAAATTCTTCTTTTAGAAACTCCCCTTTAGGATTTTCCTTCTAAAATATTATTTCCAAAAACACACTTTCCAAAAACTCATTCTCTTTAAAAATCTCTTTCCAAAAACTCTCTCTTCGAATTTACTTTCCAAAAACTCTTCCCTCTAGAAACTCCTTCCTAGGATTCCCTTCTAGAAAACCTTCGTTTCCAAAAACGCACTTTTCAAAAATCCTCTCTCTTTAGAGCCCAAATCAAGCCCTAGAACTCACAATTAGAAAACCCTAATTTTCTTTCCAAAAACATGGTTTTCAAACTTTGCCCCAAATCTAGGTTTCCAAAACCTCTTGTTTTCACATCCAAACTATACACGTTTCCAACGCTTGTTTTCTACATCGAAACTATAATTTTCCAAATGTAGGGTTTCTAGAATCTCCCTTTCCAAATCCTTGCCAAATCCTATTTTCTCTTTAGGAAACCAAATCAAATCTTCCCGTTTAGGAAACTAAATCCAATCCTCCGTTTTTGGAAATAGAATCCAACCTTTTCTTTTAGAAACCAAATCCAATCCCTTCCTAATCCAAATCTTTCCTAATTCAAATCCTTCCTAAACTTCCACTATCCTAAATCTTAAGTTTCCAAAATTTGAACATAAAAATCTTTCCTAAATTTTAAAACTCAACTTTTAAATCTTTCCTAATTTAACCCTTTTCCAATTCTATCCTCTCTTCAAATCTTAACTTTTCAAACCTAAGTTTTCAAACCTTTCCTAAACTCAAGCCTTTCCTAATCTCAAGATTTTCTAAAATTCTAAAACTTTCTAAATCTTAGACTTTTCAAATTTCAAATCCTTCCAAATTTAAAGTTTTCTAAATTCAAAATTTTCTTAAGTTAAATCTTTCTAAACTTCCAAATTTTCTAATTTCTAAGTTTTCCTAAACTTCAAATCTTTCCAAATCTCAAGACTTTCTTATTTTCAAAACTTCCTTGTTTTCTAAACCTTCCAATTTTCAAAACTTCCCTATTTCAAAACTTTCTAAATTCAAAATTTTCCTAAGTTGAAACTTTCCTAATTGAAAACTTTCCTAATCTCGAAACTTTCTTAATTCGGAAACTTCCCTAAGTTGAAACTTTCTTAGTTCCAAACCTTTCCAAAAATGAAACTTTCCTAATTCGAAACTTTCATAAATTGGACCTTTCCTAATTCAAACATTTCCTAAATCTAATCTTTCCTAATCTCTTAAACCTTCAAAGTCAAGTCAAATCTTTCCTAAGTCTCTTTCTTAAGTCTAGGTTTCCTAAACCTCCATCTTTCCAAAACAAGTCTAAATCTTTCCAAGTTCTACTTTTTCAAATCAAAATTCAATCTTTTCAATTCCAAAATTCCAAATTTCAATTTTCAATCCTCAATTCAAAGTTCAATCTCTCAATCTTCCAATTCAATTTCCAATTCAATCTCCTTCTTCAAATTAATCTCTTTTCAATCAGACTCTTGTCCGAACTACGACTGACCTGATTCCTCCAAAATGATATGTAGGCAACCTTTATAGTTGCGGTCACAACACTTTTCAAACTTGCAATTCCACCCTCATGGGTGCAGTCACAACATTTTTCAAGTTTTTATCTCCACAAAATCTTTTCAAATCTCTAATCTATTTTCAGAATTTCCAATTTCCAATTTCAAATTTCTATTTTCAATCTTCAATTTCAATCTCCAAAATCTTGTTTCCAAATTCAAACTTCCATCTCTTTCTTTTCAAATCAAATCAATACAAATCAAATCAAATCAAATCAAGTTTCTTTCCTTGCACTTGCATATCATACATCATGCTTTCTTTTAAAATAATGTTTTTCAAAGTGGATAAGATTGATCTATAGTTAGTCGAAGACTCTCATAGTTGAATCTAGGGTAGATTGACATGTAGGTACCGAAAGGGCGGGGTAGGGTGATGGCTTAGTGCGTCTTCCCTACACATAACCAACCTCCGAACCTAAGATCACTGATTTCAAAGACCAAAAGGAGTTATTTTTCTAAAAAGGACTAGATATTTTCCAAAGGATGCTAAACAACCTATTTTTCTAAAAACCCTCTCTTGAGGAGATATTTTCAAAATCGTTTTTCAAAAACCCTAAGTGTAGTCTTCGGATTATTCTTAGTTTTTAGGTGACCTAACTCACCTTAATCAAGTTAGGTGGCGACTCCAAATCTTTTTCAAAAGCCCTTTATTCAAATTAATTTTCAATTCAAACTTAGTCACACTCATTCTTCTAGGAGGGTGAGTTCTAACGAGAGAGTACAGCATTTTTCCTGCTTGTGTGAGTATTCCTCGAGTGCGAAAAATCTGGGCGCGACAGTTTGGAATAAAAATTTTGAATTGATTGGAATTTTTGAAAAAATTGATTGGAGTTGAAATAAAAGTTATGACCGCACCATTTTAGGTGACCTACATATCTCATTTGGCGAGAATCTGGTCATTCGTAGTTTGGGCAAGAGCCCGATGGAAAATAGGAGCATTAGGGCCTTTGGAAGGTTTGAATACACTTTGGAATCTTTGAAAAAATTTAAGACACTTTGAGGTCTTTAAAAAAGTTGAAGACTCTTTGTGGTCTTGGAAGTTGAAGACTTAAAATTGGATGGTGGAGTGTTTTGAAATTGTTTCTGGATCAACTTAAGGGAGTTTTGAAAAAATGCTTTGGCATGATTCAAGAGAACTTGAAACTGTTTTTGAAGTCTTGTTTTGAAAATCTTGGAAGCATGATTTTAGAATGTTTTAATGAATTAATTTTTGAAAGTGGTTTTTACAAATGGCTAAGGGTTTGGAATCCTAATATGGACAACCTTAGAGGTTGTTCTTGATTTATCACTTGTCCTTGGAATCTCTAACCATGAGAGGGTTAGGGACACCTTAGGTTTGTGACATTTTGAAAACATTTTTGGAGACGCCTTGAAGATGGAGTGTAAGAACATTTGAAGAGTTTATGGAGTTGGTTTTTTTTTTTTAATTAAGAGAGTAGGAGGTTTTCGAGAAATGGGTTATGAGAATAGTTTAAAATTGAGTGATCATTTAGAAAAAGGTTTAAGAGTTGGAACCTTGAAGTGAATTAACCTATGTTAGGTTAGCCTATGGTTAAGGGTGACCTAAGATTCACTAACTTGGGTTAGGTTAACCTAGGGTTAAGATGACTTAGAGTTAACCAACTAGGGTTAAGTTAACCTAAGGTGAGTGAACTAGGGTCAAGTTAACCTAGGGTTGGATAACTAGGGTCAAGTTAACCTAGGGTTGGTCAACTAGGGTCAAGTTAACCTAGGGTTGGATTGGAAAATGGTTTTGAAAGTTGGTTTAATGCACTTTTAGAAAGGGTTTTGAAAAACAAAACATGCTATACATGGACTTGGGTGGGCAATCTTTTTGAAGATCATTTACATGAAAATTTTGACTCTAGCCAAGAACGTGGTTTACATGGTTGATGTTTGAAAACCATTCCAGGGAAGGTTTTCTTGGGGCCATTATAACCATAATCTTGACAAGAGTATGAAGGGGTCCAAAAATCAACATGGTGATGACAACTTTTTTAAGGCACCATTTTCAATACAAAGATGGAGGGAATGAATTTTTGATAACTATTTTTGAAAAGAGTTTTGAAAACTATTTTTGTAGGAGGCCATTCCATCGAGAGAGGGTTCCTATGGCCAAATAAAAGGAAAACCACCCAAGAGAGGGTTCCATGGGGCCATTCCAACCATACACTTTAAAGAATGGAAACCTTGGAAATTAGAGAATTGGAAAGCAACCCTTATGTAAGTTAAAATGTCATGATGCCAAGGTGAGAGTTAAGGGGTTAGTAGGAGATTTTCTAAGGCATGATTTCTAAGGTCTCATCCTAAGCTTCAAGGAGCCAACTCTTAGAACAATTTTTGAAAGAAATATAGAGCTTGGAAATAATATGGAGTTTAAGAGTAATGTAAGCATTATAGAACATGATAATAAGCATAAAATGAAGCCAAGCATACAAAACATGATCAAAATAGTAATATGCAAGGGGTCATGATCTCATACAAGGCTTTTAGGCTACACCACATAAACAAGGGGCTCCTAGGCCATACCATCTCAAAGTAGGCTAGTGAGAGCTCCCCCTACACGGTGGCTCTCACTTGCTTTCCTCTAGGCATGATCTAAGAGCCCTCTTGCCTCAAGCATGCAATAATGGGGGTTTGTAAATGGAGATTAAAATAGAGAATATCCTAAGTAGGCTAGGAAGGAGAAAAGAAGAGTGGGAGAAGACACAAATGTAAAAGGGATACCACATTTTGCCTTCAACACACTTGTAGTCTTCAATGGATGTCTTGATTGGAGCTTGAATGACTTCAAGAGGGCTTGAGGGGCTGGAATAGAGTGTGTAATGGTGTATAAGGCCTTGTAGGTGAAGTGTATAGGCTTGAGGGAGGTAGAATCTAGCCTAAGCATTGGAGGGGTGGAAAATATGTAAGGATTCGAGATTCTGGAGCAATTTCAGCAGAGCTTTGCATCAATTTCGGAGATGGAATATGCAAAGGGGTGGTCTGGTATTTATAGGCAATTTGGAACATGCTTGGCGCATGTACTACATGCGCTTGGCCAAAATTTAACCTAGCGCATGTAGGACATGCGCATGTATTATTCCATTGCTAGAATGACACGTGGCACCCTGTGTACTAGTTAAATCTCGACTGTTGATCGAAATTTGGTCGATCTGATCAAAATTTGAGCGCATATAGCATACACTCCATCACCGGGAAGGTTTTTCCAAACTTTGTCTCAATAATTGAGCTAATTGGGAAGGTTTCGGGGGAATCAGTTGCACCCACGGTGTTCTCCTAGGGTTTGTCGTGAACTTTCACATTTTTGAAAAGTTAAAATTATGTTCGGAACCGTGGGATATCGTCTTGGGAAGTGTGCTTAAAAGGACATTTTTGGAGAGCATCTGTGATACGCTTTGAGGGTGTTCAAAAGTGGTTACTTTCATGTTGTGTGATCGAGGCATTCGGGAAGCGATCTTTTCGATCAAACCGTACCGATGGAAAGTACTCTGAAATTACTTTTAGGAATTCCCAGATTTATGCATTTCTCAAGTCGTTTGATGGTGCGTTTTGATTAGAAAATTGGGAAAAAAGTCAACCTTGGTGGAGCGTCTACGAGACACTCCAGGGGTTGTCGAAAGTAGCAGAGTTTGAGCCATACGATGAAGGGCTTCAGGAGGCGATCTATCCGATTGAGCCATATCGATGGAAAGATCTATGGATAAGCTTTTGAGAATTCTCTAATTTACGTATTTCTCAAGTCAGTTGACGGTGCATTATAACCAGAGAATCGGGAGAAAAGAGAATTTAGGCGGAGCGTTTGCGAGTTGCTCTAGGGAACTTTTATCGAGTCCTGAGCGTTTAATGTCGTAGAGTCCTCCTCGGGTTAAACAATGGTGTATGGTGAAACCCTTTGCTCGAAATCGCAGGATCGGTGTTGTTTCGGGGCATGTTTGGATTGCCAGGGGCAAGATGGTCATTTTGGCCAGGATTGGCTGAAAATGGTTAGGAATAGTTAGTGTGTTGTGTTACGTATGTAGGGTTGTTCAGGGATGGTTTTGGGAGAGTCTTTTACCATTCGGCAAGATTTGTGCAGTGCTGAGGTGTTTAGGAGCAAAACGGTCATTTTGACAGGAGTGAGCCAGAATAAGACCAAAATTGGACCAAATGGCGTGCGGGGGACACCTAATGGTTTAACAACATTTTGGAAGGATGGACTCTATCGTTTTGAGGGATTTTAAACTTTCTCAAAACATGCCTGGATGCCCAAGGGTCGGTCAAGTCATTTTTCACCGAGTCGGGCTAGCAGGTGTCGGTGTTGACCTAGGTGTTGGTTCTCGAGACCACCTGGTCTCGGGAAACTACCTGTGTGGTGTTGGTCTTTAAGAACGCCCAGTCTTAGAGAGCTACCTGTAGGGGTGGTGTTTGTTCCTGAGAACGCCTGGTCCTAGAAAGCTACTAGGAAGGGTGGTGTCAGTCTCTGAGAATGCCTGGTCTCGGAGAACTACCAAATGATGGGCAATCTACATTGGCGGGCTAGCAGGTGCCAAAAGTGAACCATGTAGAACTTGATGAGGTGTCGGTCCCCGAGATCGCCTGATCCCGGGAAGCTATCCGGATGGCGTTGGTTTCCAGGACCACCCGATCCGGAAAGTTGCTTGGAATAATGGTGCTTATGGCTCGCGCGGGTCCTTGTGGGCCCGAGAAGCTACCAATTGGTTGGATTGGAGATTGGCGAGCAGGCAAAAATGGGGTGTTTACAAGGAAAATAAAAATTAGGGTTTCCTAATCATTGGCTTACAGCCTGACTTGGGCTTCAAGAAAAAAAGATTTTGGAAATTAGATATTTTGAAGAGAGTTTCTAGGAAGGAAACTTGAAAAGAGTTTTTAGAAAGTGAATTTTTCAAGGGAGCTTTTGGGAAGGAATTTGAAAAGAGTTTTTAGGAAAGTAAGTTTTTTTAAGGGAATTTTTAGAAAGCAATTTTGGAAAGGAGATTGGAGAGAGTTTTTTAGAAAGTATATTGGAGAAGAGATTTTAAAAATTAGATTTGAAAATAGATTTTGGAGAGGATTTAAAAATGAGGTTTTGGATGGTAAGTTTGAAAAGCAATTTAGAAAGGGATTTGAATGTGGATTTTTACAAATCTCTAAAAATATCTCACTTTCTTAAAACGACTCTAACCCTATGAAGATTAGAGCCATTCTAGGATTGTGGTTTTGAAAACAATAAAGATTTGAAAATATGGACCATGAAAGTCACCTTAAATGTAACACTTTCCTAAAGCAACTCTAGCCATAGAAAAGCTAGAATCACCTTAGGATTGTGATTTTGAAAATAAGTTTGGAAAAAGAAGATTTAGTGCCAGTTTTGAAAATGATTTTTGATGCAAGTTTTGGAGAGATGTATGATCATGATATGCACAATGCATGTTGGGGTAGTGAACATACAAGGTTAAAGGCTTTACCACATAATCAAGGGTGCCACACCCACATGGTCTCCGTTTAGACTAAGAGAAAGCTCCTGACATGGTGACTTTCAATAGCCTAATCTTACACACGAATCGGGGAGTTCTTTGTTTCAAGCATGCAAGAAATGGGGTAAAAGATGGGGATTAAAATAGAAGAAAATCCAAGTGGGTTAGGAGACAGAAGAGAGAGGGGGGGAATTGCATAAATGTAAATAGGAAGCCTACCTTGTGTCTTCTTTGTTTTGCTTGCTTTATTTGCTTTGTTTTGCTTGCTCGCTTACTTTGTTTTACTTTGGTCTTCGAAAGTTTGCTTTGGTCTTTGGAAGCTTCCAAGTTACAGCACTTCAAGTCTTCAATGGAGGCTTCGGAGGCTCGTATATGAGTGTATAAGAGTGTATGTGAGCTAGGGTTAAGTGTATAGGGGCTAGGGTTTCATATATGGAGGCTAGGGTTTGGAGAACCTAAAGAGAGCTAGGATTTGGAGGGGCTTCGAGCTTTGTATGTCGAATAACAAAGTTTTTTGATTGTATTTGTGGACCCTTTTTCACACTGGAGGAGGCTTTGTATTTATAGACAGAAGAGTAAACTGGCGCCTGTTATAGTGGTGCCAAGCCAAAAATCCTCCTAGTGGCGCCAGGCCATTTTTTGGCTAGTAGTGGCACCGGCCATTTAGGAAATATTTAAGGTCGGTATGCAATGTATCTTCAGAAGATTTGGGCACCTATACTAGTGACTACCATGCAATTTTTAGCTTGGCTTTACTAGTAGTGACTTCGGAAAGTCTGGGAATGATTTAAAGGGTCGGGAATGGCCTGGAGGGCCGAAAAGGGACAAGAACCCTTAGAATAGTGTCTCAGGGGTAGTAGACTTGAAAAATAATGCTAGGATGTGTTGAAAGGGTTGACTAGGCCAATAGGGGCAAAACAGTCAATCAGGCTAGGAAGCTACCGAGTTAGACTTGGAATGTCCCAGAAGAAGGCTTGAGGCTTGAAACATTAGCTAGAATGTTCCAGGAGGTTGCCGGTTTGATACTTAGGGCCAGCATGGTTGAAAAAGGCGACCAGCCTACTAGGGATAAAACAGTCATTTCTCATCGGGCTTGCTGAAATTGATTCAGAATGATTCAAAAATGAATCGGATGGCCGGGGATACTATCAAAACCATCCCTGGGAGGTTACCGATTTGATACCTAGAGCCGATATGGTTCCCTAGGCACTTGACTATCTAGGGACAAAATGGTCATTTTGACCGGAGTGTCTCAGAATTGGCCCGAAACCGGCTAGAAGGCACCTAATCATGCCGGATTATCTTTACGACAATGTTAGAAGGGTGGACTTACCGCTTTGAGGACTTTGGTACTTTCTCAAAAAAGTGTGTTAGAAAGCCCTAAGGCTAGTTTGGTCATTTTTTTATCGGAGTGGGCTAGCAGGCACTGGTGTTGACTTGGGTTTTGAGTGTTTCTGTCACTCTGATGGTTTGTGATAAGTTGGTTTCCAAAGGTATCCTGTCCTTTGGTAAACATGCCATAACCAAGAGGCGAGTTCGGTCTCGTGACATAAGGGGTTTATTGGTAATTCCCTATGTCGATCTGTTTGCGAGTGTTTCCATCAGTCTGATGGTAGTGAAGTTTGCGAGTATTTTTATTACTCTAACGGGTCGAGATCATTCTAGAGATTATCTATTCTTAGGAAGCTGCTAGGTGGACTTATCACCTTGAGGAATCAACTTTCTCAAAAGGCGTGTCGAAACGAACATTCTTCATTGGCGGGCTAGCAGGCGCCAAGGGTGGACCATTCTACCATCTCAGAGACTTAGGGTCTCATCTCGATCGATGGGTTCGAAGGGACTTACCGGTTTGAAGATTTTCTCAGAAATTGTGCCAAACTGGATGGTCTTACCGTTTGAGGGATTAACTTTTTCGAAAGACGTGCCGAAGTTGATTTGAACTAGAACTGGACTAGAATTGGATTTTGATATTGGAATTGAGATTGAAATGGGGACTTACCATCTTTGAGAAGACATGCCCACTGGAATTGGACCGAATAATGCCTAAGGGCATTTTGGTCATCTCGCCTCTACTTGAGCCCAATGAGCCCACGAACTGATTGATTGATTGGATTATGTTTGGAAAGCTTGTTTGAACTGAAATATGTCCATATTGACTTGAACTCAAGTTTGGATTGACTAGAGGCTGGCCGAGGAAGCAAAAATGGGGTACTTACAACTGCCCCTCTTTTTTTGTCTTTGCTTGTCAAAGACGGAAAACGATAGAGTAAGAGTCCCTATGTTAACCATGAGGCGGTCGGAGGCACAGACTTTGAAGATTTTTTGGAAACTAGACTTTGAAAATGGATAATTGGCCCAAAGGGTGTTTGAAATCTAGTTTTGGTAGGAAAAGGTCAAAATTGCCCAGAATTGGAAATTGGCACCACTAGCAGTGGCACCAGCCCGGGGATCAAAACCCGTAAATTGCTGGTTCGACGTTTTGCGAAAATTGAACAGTTTTTTGAAAATTTGAGAGCTCTTGCAAGGAAATTGACTTGGACATTGAAGGAGTGCTTCCTAGGGACCACTAAAGGTTGCCGGAAGTAGTCACCGTCACCGAAAAAGTCGCCAGAAGAGAAGATGTCACCGGAGAACTCCAAGAGGTGAGTTTTTTGTTTTGTGTTGATTTTGATGTGTTATTGTGATGTGTAGCATTCCATTTGAGTTATGTGAATAGTGAAAATTGATGTTTTGATATGTTTTGAACACTTTGGTGAAGTTATTTTTGCATTTTGGTATTTGTTTGATTTAATTAAAGCAATTTTACATGATTATGTGAAGGAGATTTCTGTAGAAATTAGGGTTTTATCCCCTACAGCTTTGGATATTGAGTTTTTTGGCTAAATTTTCATTCTATGTGCCTTTGAAAAATGTGTTTAATAGCCGTGTGAAGTTTTGTGATTTTTTGAAAACTTTGTGAATTTTTTATTTTTAAAAATTAGAAAAATACTTTAAAAACAAGAAAAAATTAAGAAAATTTTAGAAATTGATGGAATTATTAAAGTTTAATATTTTGAAAAATATAAGAGCGTTGTAGAAAATATTTGAAATGATCTTGAGAAATTTTGTGGCAACTTTAGAACCCATGGGTTTTTTGAAACATAAAACATGTCTTTTTAAAATTTGAAAATCTTTGACAACGTGTACGGGTGTTAGTGCTATGTGATTATGATACTGTGAAGTGCGTGGTTTACTTTTCGTGCTAGTGTAGTGGGCGTTGAAGGGACCCTTTTTAAGCGTAACTCTGCCAAAATTTTTCAAAATTCAGAAGAGGGTTGGAAAAGTGTTGGAATAAAATCTTTTTAAAGGAAAAAGATATAAAACCATTGACGGCGGGGAATTTTTGGTGGAGAAGGCCCCAAGAAACTCGGGGGCCCTAAAACTGTTAGGAGAAATATTTAGGAAGACTTTTTGAAAATGGAATTTTGAATAAAAACTGCTGAGGAAAATTTTTTTTGGAAGACTTGAAAATGGATTTTAACTTTGGAAAACTAAGGAATAGAAATTTTGGAAGATTTGAAAACTTAAGAAATTCTAATTTTGAAGAAAACTTTTCGAAGGAGGAAATTTTAGAAAGCCTTGATTGGAATAGAACTTTTTTTTTTTTTTTTTAGTAAAAGCCTAGGATTGGCTTTGATTGGAAAATTTTAATTTTGAAGGTCAATTTTGAATTAGAAATTATTTTGAAATTTTGGACAAAACGTGTAGAAAATTCGTTTTGACCTAAAATTTGAAAGCAAAATGTTTAGAAAATTCATTTTGACTTGAAATTGAAAATCTTTTGAGAGCAAAATGTATAAGAAATTTATTTTGATTTGAAAGTCAAAATTTTTTGTTTTTAAAAGACAGTGTATAAGAAATTCACTTTGACTTGAAACTGGGATTTTAAAATCAAAATGTGTAGGAAATTCATTTTCACTTATCATTTGAAAACTTTTTTTTATTTTTTTTCATTGTTTCCCTATCTTTTTTTACTTCTTATCTATTTTCCATTTGTGAGTTATACTTACCTCATGTCAATATTCTTACATTGATCTTCAGGATGGCAAACGCGGGTGATGACGATTTCGAGAGGAGATGCCGCTCTAGGAAGGCGGCCCGGACGGATTCTGTAGGTAGCTCCAGTCGATCCAGGAGTAGTCGACGATCTACTAGACAGGCATCTTTCGGTCAGAGCGAACAGGGGAGTAGACCTCCAATCGACCCCTTCCCTCCAGTTGAGTAGGCTTTTGAGGAGGAGATAGATGTAGAGGAGGAGGTACTGGGTCTTGGCGATCAGATGACCGGGTACAGGAGGGCTTCCTCCAGGCATAGACAGACGGATCTTGACCTTGGGTATTTGGAGATACCCGATATTCCACCACTGGGAGACCTTGCCTATCATCCCAGCGTCTACTCACAATAGCATTTGCCACCTCCACGGGTACACACATCTTTCAGAAGGGCTGTTCATCTTGTCTTTAGTACTATACAACAGGTGGCTCCATCCTATCAGGCTTTCTTAGCAGAGATTGGGTTCGAGGCCTTCATGGGACTACAGGCTAACCGCCTGAAGAGACATCTGGTGCTAGCCTTGATTGAAAGATGGTTCGGGGAGACTAGGACTTTCCACTTTGTGGGTTTTGAGTTAGGACCCACTCCGTTAGATTGGGCTATCATCACAGGGCTTTCCTTCATCGGTCGGCGAATCTCCATGCAGTCAATCAGAAATGCTGACGTCTGCATTTTGCTTAACTTGCCCCTCCTTAGCGTTCTCCCTTCCTAGTCTCTTGGCTCAGTCGGGATGACAGTACCTTTGTTGTTGAGCCACCACCTGCCCGGCAAGATATTATGAGGCGGCGGCTTGTTCTATTCATTATCTTTAGTTGCTTCTGCAATAATAACAAGTCGCTCATCCCTTTTCGGTTGGTGAGGATAGTAGCCAATCTTGAGGCTTTGTCTGAGCTGGATTGGGGGTCCTTCTCATTCGGCTGCTTCCTTCGATCGATGCGGGTCCGGGCTTCCTCCCGTTAGGGCAGTCTGACTAATTTCTAGCCTTTCCTTATCTGGTGGAGTTATTAGTACCTACCAGTTGTAAGCACCCCATTTTTGACCGCTCGGCAGTCTACACTCCGTCCAGACTTGTTTTCAAGTCATTGTGGGCATATTCCTATCAAAACCAATTCTCTAGGTCCAAATTCCGTATTTCCATCGCTTCACGGGCCTGTCAAGCCCAAATAGAGGCAAAATGACCAAAATGCCCTTAGGGGGCATTGTTCTTTCTTATTCCAATTCCAATCCCTCTCTCGAGACAGTTTATTCCTCGAGACGGTCCGAGTAGCAAAACTACTCACAAATCGTTAGAGTGGCGGAAACACTCACAATCCAGGCACGTCTCTTCAGAGACGGTAAGACCCCTTTCCAATCCCTCTCTCGAGATAGTTTATTCCTTGAGACGGTTCCAATCCAAGCACGTCCCTTCGGAGACGGTAAGACCCCTTTTCAAATCCCTCTCTCGAGACAGTTTATTCCTCGAGACGGTCCGAGTAGCGAAACTACTCACCAAATCGTTAGAGTAGCGGAAATACTCACAAATCTGTTAGAGTAGCGGAAATACTCACAAAATCGTTAGAGTAGCGGAAATACTCAACCGTTAGAGTAGCGAAAATACTCACAAATAGGTCGATATAGGGAATTGGCAACAAATCCCTGTGTCACAATGACCGCCGTTAGAGTGGCGGAAACACTCAAAACTCAGGTCAACACCCGTGTCTGTTAGCTCACTTTGGTGAAAAATGACCAGACTACCCTTAGGACCTTTTCCGAGACTTTCCAGTCAAGATGACCATTTTGCCCCTAAGCATCCGAATGCCCCGGGAACCACACCGGCTCTGGGTATCAAACTGGTAACCTTCTGAGACTACTTTTTATAGTATTCTCAATCTTCCTTTACCTTTTCGGATCATTCCGAGTCAGTTCCGGCCAACCCGGTACAAAATGACCGTTTTGCCCCTAGAAGGCCGGTCTTCTTCTTCAACCACACCAGCTCTGGGTATCAAACCGATAATGTCCCGAGAATACTTTTTATAGTATTCTCAACCTTCCTTTACCTTTCCGAATCATTCCGAGTCAGTTCCGGCCAACCTGGTACAAAATGACCGTTTTGCCCCTAGAGGGTCGGTCTCCTTCTTCGACTACACCGGCTCTGGGTATCAAACCGGTAATGTCCCGAGAATATTTTTTATAGTGTTCTCAACCTTCCTTTACCTTTCTGGACCATTTCGGGTCAATTCTGGCAAACCCGGTGCAAAATGACCATTTTGCCCCTGGTGGGCCAGTCTCCTTTTTCGACCACGCCGACTTTGGAAATCAAATCAGTAACCTCTGGGAACATTCTGAATAATGTTTCCAGATCTCAAGTCTTCTTCCGAGACAGTCTGAGTCTGTCCCGGCAGTTTTCCGGTCTAGTTGACTGTTTTACCCCTAAAGGCCCGGTCGACCTTTCCAAGACATTTTATCCTCACTTTTCAAGTCAAATACCTCCAGGACACTATTTTAAGTGTTCCTGCTCCTTTCTGGCCTTTCGGGTCATTCCCGGCTTCTCCAAATCATTCCCGGACTTTGCAGAGTCACTCCTAGTGAAGCCAGGCTAAAGATCGCATGGTAGTCACTAGTACAGGCGCCCAAATCTAGTCAAAGATACGTTGCTTGCCGACTTGTAAAGTTTCCTAAGTGGGTGGTGCCACTAGTAGTGGCGCCAAGAGAAATTTTGCCCTAGCGCCACTACAACAGGCGCCAGGTTTGTCCTCCCTCTATAAATACAGAGCCTCATTCAACGTGAAAGGGGTCTGCAAACTTCACCTAAAAATTCTATATTTCGATATACAGAGCTCGAGCACTTCCAAAACCCTAGCCACCCTAGGTTTTCCCAAACCCTAGCCACTATACACAAACCCTAGCCTCTTATACACTCATACACTCCCCCATACACTCATACACTAGCCTTCAACCATCCTTTGAAGACTTGAAGAGCTGCCATCCAAAGCTTGAAGATAACTCTTGAAGGCTGAAGGTGAAGATCAAGACAAAGACCAAAGACCGAAGACAGCGCGGTGCGCAAAATAAAGAAGACATACGGTAGGCTTTTTCTTTAATTTTCTGTACTTCCCCCTCTCTCTTCTCTCTCCAACCCACTTGAGTTTTCTCTATTTTAATCCCCCATCTCTTTCCCCCCCTTTCTTTGCATGCTTGAAACAAGGGGACTCCCAGTTCATGTGTAGGATTGGGCTATTAGAGAGTCACCGTGTCGGGGGCTGTCTTCTAGCCTAACCAAAGACCACGTGGGTCCGGCCCCCTTGATTATGTGGTGAAGCCTTAACCTTGTATGTTCACGACCCCAAATTGCATTGTGCATATCATAGTCTTGCATCTTCCAAAAACCGTTTTCAAAGTTGTTTTTCAAAACGTTTTCAAACTTGTTTTCAAAATTGCATCAAAATCTCTTTTTCAAAAACATGTTTTCAAAACCACGATTCTAGGGTGATTCTAGCCTTCCCATGGCTAGGGTTGCTTTAGGAAAGTGTTACATTAAAAATGACCTTTTTGGTCTATATTTTCAAATCTTATTGTTTTCCAAAACCACTTTCTTAAAGTGGTTCTAGCCCTCTCATGGCTAGAATCGCTTTAGGAAAGTGAGACGTTTTCATATTTTCTAAAAACTCTCTTTTCAAAAAGTCTTTCTTCCTAAAAATCTCTTTTTCAACATACTTTCCAGAAAGTCTCCTCTCCAAAATTGTTTTCATAAACTCCCCTCCAAAATCTATTTTTCAAAACCCCCTTTTTCAACTCCTTTCCAAAACTCTCTCTCCTAAAAATTCACTTTCTAAAAACGCTCCCTAAAAATCTTTCCAAAAACTCTCTTTTTCAAAATCTCCCTTCTAGAAATTCCCCTTTAGGATTTTCCTTCCAAAAAACACGTTTCTAAAAACACACTTTCCAAAACTCCTTTTCTTTAAAATCTTTTTCCAAAAACTCCCTCTTCAAATTCACTTTCCAAAAACTCCTCCCTAGGATTCCCTTCTAGAAAACCTTCGTTTCCAAAAGCGTACTTTCCAAAAACTCTTTCCTTAGAGCCCAAGTCAAGTCCTAGAACCCACAATTGGGAAACTCTAAATTTTCTGCCCAAAAACATGGTTTTCAAACTTTGCCCTAAACCTAGGTTTCCAAAACCTCTCGTTTTCTACATCAAAACTATACATGTTTCCAAAACCTATTTTCTACGTCAAAACTTTAATTTTACAAATCTAGGGTTTCTAGAGTCTCCATTTCCAAATCCTTGCCAAATCCTATCTTCCCTTTAGGATCCCGTCCTCCGTTTTTGGAAACAAAATCCAACCTTTCTCTTTAAAAACAAAATCCAATCTCTTCCTAATTCAAATCCTTCCTAAACTTTCACTTTCCTAAATCTTAAGTTTCCAAAACTTGAACATAAAAATCTTTCCTAAATTTTAAAACTCAACTTTCAAATCTTTCCTAATTCAACCCTTTCCTAATTCTACCCTCTTTTCAAATCTTAACTTCTTAAATCTAAGTTTTCGAACCTTTCCTAAACTCAAGCCTTTCCTAATTTCAAGACTTTCTAAAATTCAAACTCTAAAACTTTCTAAATCCTAAACTTTCTAAATTTCAAATCTTTCTAAAATTCTAAGCTTCCTAAATTCAAAACTTTCTTAAGTTAAATCTTTCTAAACCCAAATCTTTCTAAACACTAAACTTTCCAAAACTTCAAAATCTTCCTAAATCTAAGGCTTTTCTAAATTCAAAACTTTCTTAATTCAAACATTTCCTAAACTGATGACTTTTCTTTTTCAAACCTTTCCTAAAACAAAACTTTCTTATTTTCAAAACTTCCTTGCTTTCAAAACTTTCCAAATTCAAAACTTCCCTTTTTCAAACATTCCAAAATTCAAAACTTTCTTAATTCAAAACTTTCCAAAAATGAAACTGTCCTAATTTCAAAACTTTCCTAAACCTAAGATTTTCCTAATTTCAAACTTTCCAAAAATGACACTTTTCTAATTCGAAACTTTCCTAATCTAAATTTTTTCTAATTTCCAATTTCCAATTTCCAATCTCTTCTTCTAATATCAAATCAAATTCAATTTTCAATTCAATCTCTTTCTTTCAATCAAATCAATCCCTTTTCAATCAGACTCCGGTCCAAACTACGGCTCACCTGATTCCCCCAAAGGGATATGTATACAACCTTCATAGGTGCGGTCACAACACTTTTCAAACTTTCAATTCCACTCCCATGGGTGCGGTCTCCATATTTTCAAATCCCAAATTCCAATCTACTTTCAAAATTCTAATTTCAAAATTTCTATTTTTAAATTTCTACTTTCAATTTTCAAACTTTTTAATTTCAATTCCATCTCTTCAAATCTATTTTCAAATCAAATTCTTTTCAAATTTATTTCCAAATCTATTTTTCAATTCTCTTCTATTGCACTTGCATATCATGCATCGTGTTAGTTTCTTTCCAAGCATTGTTTTTCTAAAGTGGATAGGGTTGAACACATGTTGATTAAAGACTCTCATAGGTGATTCTAGGGTAGATTGACATGTAGGTACTGAAAGGGCAGGGTAGGGTGATAGCTTAGTGCGTCTTCCCTACACGTAACCAACCTCCCAACCTAGATCATTGTTTTCAAAGACCAAAAATGAGTTATTTTTCAAAAAGGGCTAAATGTTTTCCAAAGGTTGCCAAACAACCTGTTTTTCTTAAAAACCCTCTCTTGAGGAGATATTTTCAAATTGTTTTCCAAAACCCTAAGTGTAGTCTTCGGATTATTCTTAGTTTTTAGGTGACCTAACTCACTTTAATCAAGTTAGGTGGCGACTCCGAATCTTTTTCAAAAGCCCTTTATTCAAACCAATTTTTCAATTCAAACCTAGTCGCACTCATTCTTCTAGGAGGGTGAGTTCTAACGAGAGAATACAGCATTTTTCCTGCTTGGGTGAGTATTCCTCGAGTGCGAAAAATCTAGGCGCGACACTAGTCCGTCGTTGTTGCGCCCAGATTTTTCGCACTCGAGGAATACTCACACAAGCGGAAAAAATACTATACTCTCTTGTTAGAACTCACCCTCCTAGAAGAATGAGTGCGACTAGGTTTGAATTGAAAATTTGATTTGAATAAAGGGCTTTTGAAAGAGATTCGGAGTCGCCACCTAACTTGATTAAGGTGAGTTAGGTCACCTAAAAACTAAGCATAATCCGAAAACTACACTTAGGGTTTTTGAAAAACGATTTTGAAAACATCTCCTCAAGAGAGGGTTTTTAAGAAAACAGGTTGTTTGGCAACCTTTGGAAAACATTTAGCCCTGTTTTGAAAATAACTCCTTTTGGTCTTTGAAATCAGTTATCTAGGTTCAGAGGTTGGTTACGTGTAGGGAAGACGCACTAAGCCATCACCCTACCCCACCCTTTCGGTACCTACATGTCAATCTACCCTAGATTCATCTATAAGAGTCTTTAACTAACTATTGTCCAACCCTATTCATTTTGAAAAAGAATGTTTGAAAAGATATGATGCATGATATGCAAGTGTGACAGAAAAGAGAATTGGAAAATTGATTTGGAAATTGATTTGAAAAGAAATTAATTTGATTTGAAAATAGATTTGAAATTGGAAAATTTGAGAAATTAGAAATAGAAATTTGGAAATAGACATTTGAAATTGGAATTTTGAAAATGGATTGGAACTTGAGATTTGAAAAATGTGGAGGAATTTGAAATTTGAAAGAAGTTGTGGAATTTGAGATTTGAAAAAAAAAGTTGTGACCGCACCCATGGGGTTGCCTACGTATCCTTTTGGAGGAATCAGGTCAGTCGTAGTTCGGACAAGAGTCCGATTGAAAAGAGATTGATTTGAAAGAAAGAGATTGAATTGAAAATTGGAATTGGAGGATTGAGAGATTGAACTTTGATTGGAAGATTTGAAAAGATTTGATTTTGAAAGACTTGGTTTTAGAACACCTAGGCTTAGGAAAGAGAGTACTTAAGAAAGAAGGATGGGATTTGACTTAGAAAGATTTTGGAAAAGAATTGACTTGAAGATTGGATTTGGAAGATTAGGAAAGCTTGAAATTAGGAAGGATTCAGATTAGGAAAGTTTTCAAGTTAAGAAAGTTTCGAAATTAGGAAAGTTTTCGACTTAGGAAAGTTTTGGAATTAGGAAAGTTTCAACTTAGGAAAGTTTTGAATTTGGAATGTTTTGAAATAGGGAAGTTTCGAAAAATGGAAAGTTTCATTTTAAGAAAGGTTTTGAAATAGAAAAGTGTTGAATTTAGCAATGTTTTGAATTAGGAAAAGTTTAGATTAAGAAAGGCTTAGAATTTGAAAAGTTTCAAGTTAAGAAAGTTTTGAATTTTAGAAAGATTTTAAATTAGGAAAGTTTTGAAATTAAGAAAGTTTTGAAAGTTGGAAAGTTTAGAAAACAAGAAAGTTTTGAAAATAAGAAAGTTTTGAGTTTAGAAAGTTTTGAAATTTGGAAGGATTTGAAATTTGGAAAGTTTAAGATTTAGAAAGTTTTAGAGATTGAATTTTAGAAAATCTTGAAATTAGGAAATGTTTGAATTTAGGAAAGGTTTGAAAACTTAGGTTTGAAAAGTTAAGATTTGAAAAGAGGGTAGAATTAGGAAAGAGTTGAATTTTAGAATTTTAGGAAAGATTTTTATGTTCAAGTTTTGAAAACTTTAGGTTTAGGAAAGTGGAGGGTGAGGAAGTATTTAAAGTAGGAAAGATTTGGATTAAGAAGGGATTGGATTTTGTTTCCAAAAACAGAGGATTGGATTTAGTTTCCTAAACAGGAATATTTGATTTGATTTCCTAAAGGGAAGATAGGATTTGGCAAGGATTTGGAAAGGGAGATTCTAGAAACCCTGGATTTGGAAAATTATAGCTTCGACGGAGAAAATAGGTTTTGGAAACATGTAAAGTTTGGATGTGAAAATAAGAGGTTTTGGAAACCTAGGTTCGGGGCAAAGTTTGAAAATCATTTTTTTAGAAAGAAAATTAGGGTTTCCTAATTGTGAATTCTAAGGCTTGATTTGGGCTCTAAGGAAAGAGTTTTTGGAAAGTGCATTTTTGAAAACGAAGGTTTTCTAGAATGGAATCCTAGGGAGGAGTTTTTGGAAAGTGAATTTGAAGATAGAGGTTTTGGAATGATTTTAAAGAGAAGGAGTTTTTGGAAAGTGTGTTTTTGGAAAAAAGTTTTTTGGAAGGAAATCCTAGAGGGAAGTTTCTAGAGTTTTTGGAAAGATTTTTGGGGAGAGTCTTTCTAGGAAAGAGACCTAAGGAACATTTTTGAAAAGTGGACTTTGAAGAGTGCGTTTTGGAAAGGAGTTAAAAAAAAGGAGGTTTTGAAAAATAGATTTTTTGGAAAGAGTTTTTGAAAACAATTTTGGAAAGGAAAGTTTGAGAAAAGTATGTTGAAAAAGATATTTTTAGGAAGAGATTTTTGAAAATAGAGTAATTTGGAAAGTACAAAAACGTCTCACTTTCCTAAAGCGATTCTAGCCATAAAAGGGCTAGAACCACTTTAAGAAAGTGGCTTTGAAAACAACAAGGGTTGAAAATATAGACCATGAAAGTCACTTTTAATGTATAACTTTCCTAAAGCAACCCTAGCCATGAAAAGGCTAGAATCACCCTAGGATTGTGATTTTGAAAACATGTTTTTGAAAAGGAGATTTTAATGCAATTTTAAAAACAAGTTCAAAAACGATTTTGAAAACAACTTTGAAAACAGTTTTGGAAGATGCAAGATCATGATATACACAATGCAATTTTGGGGTCGTGAACATACAAGGCTAAGGCTAAGGGGGCCGGACCCACGTGGTCTCTGGTTAGACTAGAAGAAAGCCCCCGACACGGTGACTCTCCAATAGCCCAATCCTACACATGGACCGGGAATCCCCTTGTTTCAAGCATGTAAAGAAAGGGGGGGAAAGAGATGGGGGATTAAAATAGAGAAAACCCAAGTGGGTTGGAGAGAGAAGAGAAAGGGGGAAGTGCGGAAATTTAAATGGAGAACCTACCTTGTATCTTGTTTATTTTGCGCGCCTTGCTTGTCTTTGATCTTCGGTCTTCGTCTTCAATCTTCAAGAGTTGTCTTCAAGCTTTAGATTGCAGCTCTTTAAGTCTTCAAAGGAGGGTTGAAGGCTAGTGTATGAGTGTATGAGGGTGTATAGGAGTGTATCTGAGGCTAGGGTTTGTGTAGGGTGGCTAGGGTTTGGAAAACCTAAGGAAGCTAGGGTTTAGGAGGTGCTCAAGCTCTGTATATCGAAATATAGGATTTTTAGACTGAGTTTACGCATCCTTTTCACATTGGAAGAGGCTCTGTATTTATAGAGGTTGGATAACACTGGCGCCTGTTGCAGTGGCGCCAGGCCAAAATTCCTTCTGGCGCCACTAAATATTGGCTTGGCGCCACTACTAGTGGCGCCATCCAATTAGGAAACTATTAAGATCGGCAAGCAACGTATCTTTGACTAGATTTGGGCGCCTGTACTAGTGACTACCATGCAATTTTTGGCCTGGCTTCACTAGGAATGACTCTGGAAAGTCCGGGAATAGTTTAAGGGACCGGGATTGGCCCGAAAGGCCGAAAAAGAGCAGGAACACTTAAAATAGTGTCCCAGAGGTATTTGACTTGAAAAATGAGGACAAGATGTGTCAGAAGGGTTAATTGGGCCTTTAGGGGCAAAACGGTCAATCGGATCGGAAAGCTGCCGGGACGGACACAGACTGTCCCGGAAGAAAACTCGAGATTTGGAAACATTATTCAAAATGTTCCCAAAGGTTTTCGGTTTGATTCCCAGAGCCGGTGTGGTCAGAAAAGGTGACCGGCCCACCAGGGGCAAAACGGTCATTTCGCACCGGGTTTGCCGGAACTAACTCAGAATGATCCACAAGGATAGATGAAGGTTGAGAATACTATAAAAAGCAATCTCAGAGGATTACCGATTTGATACCCAGAGCAGGTGTGGTTCCCGGGGCGTTCAGATGCCTAGGGGTGAAATGGTCATCTTGACCGAAAAGTCTCAGAAAAGGTCAAAAGGGTAGTTTGGTCATTTTTCACCAAAGTGGGCTAACAAACACTGGTGTTGACCTGGGTTTTGAGTGTTTCTGCCACTCGAACGGCGATCGTCATGACACAAGGGTTTGTTGGCAATTGCCCATATCGACCTATTTGTGAGTATTTTTGCTATTCTAACGGTTGTGATGTTTACGAGTATTTTCGCTACTCGGACCGTCTCGAGGAATAAACTGTCTTGAGAGAGGGATTGGAAAGGGGTCCTATTGTCTTCGAAAAGATGTGCCTAAGTTGGAACCGTCTCGAGGAATAAACTGTCTCGAGAGTGGGATTGGAAAGGGGACTTATCATCTTCGAAAAGACGTGCCTGAGTGGAACCGTCTCGAGGAACAAACTGTCTTGAGAGTGAGATTGCAAAGGGCACTTATCGTCTTCTAAAAGACGTGCCTGAGTTGGAACCGTCTCGAGGAATAAACTGTCTCGAGAGTGGAATTGGAAAGGGGACTTATCGTCTTCAGAAAGATGTTCTTAGATTAGAACTGTCTCGAGGAATAAACTGTCTCGAGAGAGGGGTTGGAAAGGGGACTTACCATCTTTGAAAAGACATGCCTGAGTTGGAACCGTCTCGAGGAATAAACTCTCTCGAGAGTGGGATTGGAAAAGGGACTTATTGTCTTCTAAAAGACGTGCCTGAGTGGAACCGTCTCGAGGAATAAACTGTCTCGAGAGTGGGATTGGAAAGGGGACTTACCGTCTTCGAAAAGACGTGCCTAGATTAGAACCGTCTCGAGGAATAAACTGTCTCGAAAGAGGGGTTGGAAAAGGGATTTAACATCTTCAAAAAGACGTGCCTGATTTGGAACTGTCTCGAGGAATAAACTGCCTCGAGAGAGGGGTTGGAAAGGGGACTTACCGTCTTCGAAAAGACGTGCCTGATTTGGAACCGTCTCGAGAAATAAACTGTCTCGAGAGAGGGATCGGAAAGAACAATGCCCCTAAGGGCATTTTGATCATTTTGCCTCTATTTGGGCCTGGTGGGCCCGCGAAGCGATGAAAAGACGGGATTTGGACTTAGAAAGTCGATTTCGTTTAGAATACACCTACAATGACTTGAACACAAGTCTAGACGGAGTGTAGACCACCGAGCGGTCAAAAATGGGGTGGTTACAGTGGTCTCGAGGTTATTAAGGATGACCTTTATCCCGGTGCTTTGTGGTAGGCTCGTGACCGGGTTGTCCAGTAGTTGGAGATTACCAACTTTGTGACCATCCGAGCTAACCTAGAGCTCATTGAGGTGAGAGACGTGACTTGGCAGCCCTTTATTGGATCAGTCCTGTTATCCTTATCGAGGGCTTCCTTTCTCAGCAATGTTTCCTGGGAGTCCTACTTCGGAGATCGGCACTGGCGCCAAGTTCATGAGGAGTTCAAGTCAACAGGGGAGCCACCAGAGTATATGTTTGGAGCTTTGGTGGAGGGAGTTCCTATTCCCTATTAGGAATGTCAGTCGGGTGCCAGGTTCTTGCTTCCTCTAGAGATAGACTATGCCACACACTTTGGAGCTCATTTTGTGGGTGCCTTTACTCTATTCAAGGTGGTAGTTGGTGGGTAAGCCGTTGGCCAGGAGATGGTCGACTTATGGCGCTGAGCTGGACGATAGGTGCCCCAGGCTGAGTTTACCGTTGTGAAGGACCAGAAGGACCGGTACCAGACGGAGAGGGACCAGTTCCAGATGGCGAGGGATCATTTCCAGGCAGAGGTAGCTTCCTTGGCGGAGCAGTTGGCTCAAATGGGAGGCAGCGGGGTATGTTATGCTTTTTCTTCTTCTTTTTGCTCCATAATTTTCATCCACTTTTGTTGATTCAAAACTCATCCTTTCTTTTAGGATGTCGGTGTTTCCAGTAGCTATCCGCCTCCTCCTGATCTAGGTTTTAGCGATTTTGATCCGGATGTTAACTTCAACCTTCGACGAGTGCTCCTTGATATAGGGCTCAGCTTTTTCTTGTATTCTATCGTGGACATGTATTCATTGTTAGACAGTTTATTTTTGTAAATTTTATATGGGGTAGATGTTTATGATTCTAGACAACTAGATGTATATATTGATGCATGAATAGGCAGAGATATTTACACAATTAGGTATATGAACAGATGCTTGTACAAGGATAATGATGACATCATATATTTATCACATGGTATGATATTAAACTGTTATTGGTGACTTTTGTTTCTATAGGGAGCTATGTCTTATATATGCAAAGCTCATGCCGAAATTTTTACAAAAATACAAATACACGTTAGGGATGCAACAATTAATACAATGAATGGAGCGCCATGAAATTGTACATCCTTGAAATGGCAACTCTTTCCTTATCAGGGGGTCTGATCTCTCTTTTGGCTCAACCTTACCTTGACTGGATGATAGCACTTTGTACCTTTCTCAACCTTTTGACCGCCTTTGATTTTCTACCTTGGGTTAGTGTATAGGATTATTTGGCTGGAACTCTCAATTCTCAGGGCTTTGGCAACTGCTTACCTATTCTTTAGCAGAGCAATGAGCAGCTAGTTTTTCAATCTGAAGAGACTTTGTTTTAGGACCGTAATGTAGGCTGAGCTATAAGGTTTTTTAAACAACGGGATATACAGGCTCAAGTTTGATGTCACTTTTAGCAGGTTTTAGATCCATACCATCCTTGATTGTTTTTCTAGCAGGGTTAGCCTCCTTTTTCAACTTTAGCAACACGTCTGGTTCATTTAGATCAAGCAATCTATCGTCAATCAAAGTGGACTTTAATAGGATTGTAATGTAGGCCATGGCTTGGGGTTTAACAAGAAAGGGTAAAGACTCGAACCTCTAGTTTTTATTTGGCTTCCTTATTACCTAGGATCACCTTTGAACTTTCCTTCTTGCCTTTACTATATATTTCTCAGGATGAAATGACTCTTTCATTTTCTTTCAACCTTTCTATATAAACATGACTCTTTTCTCTTTCGTCCTTTCTATGCGTTTTTCAAGGTGGCACAAACATGACTTTCTTCAGGCCTTTTTCTCAGATATGTTTTTTTTTTTTTTTGGCCTCTCGCCCCTTGGCCATTCTTTTCCTTTGCTTTTTCTTCCATTTCTTTTTGCTTTTTATGTGATGAACATTTTTACAACTTCTTTCTCTCATATCTTTTCCTTAGCACTTCAATTTAACCCATTGTGGGTGGTGATCCCTAGGTTGGGGTTTTCTCAAAAAAAGGTGAATGGCTCAACAGGTTTAACAAGGGTTACTTCAGACTGTATAAGAAATGAAATGAGGGACTGTCTTCACTTTGAACTAGATTGCTTGATCCATAGGGCCTTTAATGTTGCCCCAACATGATAGAGGATAGATGACATTCCTTGTGGAGTTCTCAGTTATCTATCTTTCTCAATGTGGAGGGAACGATCTTGGATCAAGGTTGACAAGAAAGCTTTTGCTTTTTGCGAGGCACTAGCGGGCTTAAGTAAAAACACATTTTTTTTATGGAAAAATAAAAGATGGCTCCTCTTCATCTTGATAATCCAGTAACACATCGCTTAGCTTCATTGTCTTGCAAGTGTTGCCTTTAGGTAGTTTCCTCACTCATCCTTATCCTCACTCTCTTCGAAAAGCTGATCATTAGGCGAGTGGCTAACTCATGCTATCACTCCTTCAAGTCAGATCCTCCATAAGATAGACCATGCCTCTTGTGTAGGAAACATTCACCATTCACAAGAAAAATATAAAATAACAGCGATGAATGAAAACTATCATTTTATTATGTTAGTGACAAGCATATCGTTCTTTTAAGGAATGGAAATGCAGACATTAATTTAAGGACAAAATGTAAAGGGATAGAGAGAAAGTGGGCAAAAACACCCCTCTCTTGTACGCTTTTATAGAGAGTCCTTCTCAGTTGGGCTTTAGGATAATATCCACGTCTTTGAAGCTCTACTTGCTACTTGTCTCTAGGCAGATGACTAGATTCTCATGGGAATAGTTGAGGTTGGCGCAATTGTTGAACTTTTCCTCCTTTATTGAGGCAGACACGATCATGCGTCCCCTAAGATTTGTAACTGCCTCATGGTGTTTCCTCCCTTTCTTAGCTTCTCTTTATTCAAGTCTAGCTTCCTTTTTTTCTTTACTTTCTCCAAATGGATTGGTCAATTTACTTTCTTCCAATTGAACTGACCTAACCTAGGCCTTAGGTTTCTTACTTTTGCATTTGGTTATGCTCTGCTACCCCTTGAGTGCATATAACTGTAGGCCCTTGGTATTTGGTATAAAAGGCCTGTGTACTTTGTGAGGGAGCAAGGTGTCATGTTGTTCTAGATCTTCCTTATCCATGTAATCTTCATCCTCATAGTATATCTCTTGGCATACAGTAGTCAGAACCCTGTTATCATCATACTCCATGATAACATTGATAGTGCAATCTGGTGGAGGGTTGTAAGCACCCCATTTTTGCCCTTTCGGCAGTCTCCAGTCCATCCAGACTTGTACTCAAGTCAATATGGACGTATTCCAATCTAAATCAACTTTCCAAGTCTAATCCCATCAATCAAACAACTTCGTGGCCCACTGGGCTTGAATGGAGGCAAAATGACAAAAATGCCCTTGGGGGTAATGTTCGGTCCAATTTCGACAGGCACGTCTTTCCGAAGACAGTAAGTCCCCTTTCCAATTCCATTTCCAATTCCAATTTCAATTCTAACTTCAATTAAATCCGATGCACCTTTCGAGAAATTTGATTCCTCAAGGTGGTATGACCCTCCAATCCAGCACGTTTTCGAGTGAATTCTTCGGAACGGTAAGTCCCTTCAAACCCGTTGACCGGGACAAGACTCCAAGTCCCCGAGATGGTAAAACGGTCCACCTTTGGTGCCTGCTAGCCCGCCAATGCAAAAATGTCCGTTTTGGCACACCTTTTGACAAAGTTGATTCTTTAGGCGCTAAGTCTATTTAGCAACTTCCCAAGATCATGCAATCTCGGGAATGATCACGAACTGTTAGAGTAGCGGAAGTACTTGTAAACATCGCAACCGTCAGAGTAGCGGAAGTACTCGTAAATAGGTCGATATAAGAAATTGCCAAAAAACCCCTATATCACGGAACCACTATCAGAATGGCTGAAACACTCAAAACCCAAGTCAACACCAGTGCCTGCTAGCCCACTTCGGTGAAAAATGACCAAACTGCCCCTAAGGCTATTTTCAGCACGTTTCTCGAGAAAGTACTTAAGTCCTTAGAACGATAAGTCCACCTTTCCAAGATTGTCTTAAAGGCAATCTGGCATGATTAGGTGCCTTTTAGCCAATTTTGGGCCAATTCCGAGACTTTTTGATCAAGATGACCATTTTGCCCCCAGGCATCCGAACTCTCGGGAACTACACCAACTCTGGGTATCAAACCGGTAACCTTCCGTTAATGCTTCTTATAGTATTGCCGACCTTCCTTTATCTTTCCTGATTATTCCGAGTTAGTTCCGACAAACCCGGTGCAAAATGATGGTTTTGCCCCTGGCAGGCAAGTCGCCTTTTCAAATCACACCGGCTCTGGCTATCAAACCGGTAACCTCCTGGGACATTCTAAATAATGTTTCCAAATCTTGAGTCTTCTTCTGAGATATTCTGAGTCCGTCCTGGTAACTTTCCGGCCTAGTTGACCGTTTTGCCCCTAATGGCCTGGTCGACCCCTTTAATAAACCCTGACATCCTTTTTCAAGTCCATTACCCCGCGAGACCCTATTCTAAGGGTTCCTACCCTTTTCTGGCCTTTCGGGTCATTCCCAGTTCCTTAAATCCTTCTTGAACCTTTCAGAGCCACTCCTAGTGAAACGAGACTAAAAATTGCATGGTAGTTACTAGTACAGGCACCCAAATCTTTTGAGGATACGTTGCTTGCCGACCTTAAAACTTTCCTAAGTCATTGGCGTGACTAGTAGTGGCGCCAAGCTAAATATTGGCCTGGCGCCACTCCTAGTGGCAGTAGAAGGAATTTTGGCCTAGCGCCACTGCAACAGGCGCCGGGTCATTCTTCTCTCTATAAATACAGAGCGTCCTCCAGCATGAAAGAGGTCCGGAAACTCAGTCTAAAACCCTACCATTCGATATATAGAGCTCGTAGCCTCCCTAAACCCTAGTCTTCTTTAGGATTTCCAAACCTTAGCCTCCTATACACTCACATACACTCTTATACACTTATACACTAGCCTCAAAGCCTCCATTGAAGACTTGAAGTGCTGCAACTTCGAAGCTCCCAAAGATCGAAGACAAGTTCTCAAAGACTAAAGCAAAGCACGCAAAGCAAAGCAAAATAAACAAGACACAAGGTAGGCTTTCTATTTAAGTTTACGTATCTTCCCTCGCTCTTCTCTCTCTGAATCCACTTGGGTTTTCTTCTATTTTAATCCCCCATCTTCCCCCCCCCCCCCCCCTTCTTGCATGCTTGAAATAAGGGACTTCCCAGTCCATGTGTAGGATTAGGCTATTAGAAGGTCACGTGTCGGGGGCTTTCTTTTAGTCTAATCGAAGACCATGTGGGTTCGGCCCTCTTGATTATGTGGTGAAGCCTTTAACCTTGTATGTTCACGACCCCAACTTGCATTGTGAATATCATGATCTTGCATTATTCCAAAATTTATTTTCAAACTCGTTTTCAAAACTTGCATTAATATCGTTTTCAAAACTTGCATTAATATCGTTTTCAAAACTTGCATCAAAATTTTCTTTTTCAAAACCACATCCTAAGGTGGTTCTAACTTTTCCATGGCTAGGGTTGCTTTAGGAAGTGTTACATTTAACGTGACCAATATGGTCCATATTTTCAAAATATTGTTGTTTTTAAAACCACTATCTTAGAGTGGTTCTAACCTTCTTATGGTTAGAACCGCTTTAGGAAAGTGAGATATTTTATATACTTTATAAAAACTCTCTCCAATCTCGTTGCCAAAAACTCTCTTTTCAAAATTCGCTTTCCAAAAACTCCTTTTTAAGATCTCCTTCTAAAACCTCTCTTTCCAAAAACTCTCTCTCACAACTTTACTTTCCAAAATCCCTTTCGAGAAACTTTCTTTTCAAAATTCACTTTCTAAAACTCCTCTCTAGGATTTCCTTTCAAAAGTCTCCCTTTCTAAAAGCTCACTTTTCAAAAATCTCTTTTCTTAGAGTCCAAGTCAAAGCCTAGAACCCACAATTAGGAAACCCTAGTTTCTTTTCTTAAAAACATGATTTTCAATCTTGCCTCAAACCCTAGGTTTCCAAAACCTCCTCCTTTACATCTAAATCATAAGTTTCCAAAACCTATTTTCTAAGTCAAAACTATAGTCTTCCAAATCTAGGGTTTCTAAAACTTCATCCTTCCAAATTCATACCAAATCCAATCTCCCATTTAGGAAACTAGATCATATCCTCCATTTTTGGAAACAAAATCAAAACACCTCTTTTTAGAAGCAAAATCCAATCCCTTGTTTTAGGAAATACGAATCTCAATCCTTCCAACTCTAAATCTTTCCTAAATCCACTCCTTCATAATCTCATACTTTCCTAAATCTTACATTTCCAAAACTTGAACATTTAAATCTTTCCTTAAACTTTAAACTTCTAAATCTTTCCTAATTCCGACCTTTCCAAATCCTAAACTTCCTAAATTTTAAACTTCCCTAAACTTCAAATCTTTCCAAATCTAAAACTTTCTAAACTCAAAACTTTCTTACTTTCAAAACTTTCCTATTTCAAAACATTCCAATTTCAAACTTTTCAATTTCAAAACTTTCTTAAAACGAAACCTTTCCTATTTCAAAACATTTCTTAAAATGAAATTTTCTTAATTCAAAACTTTCTTAAAATGAAACATTTCCTATTTCAAAACCTTTCTTAAAATGAAAATTTCTTAATTCAAAACTTTCTTAAAACGAAACATTTCCTATTTCAAAACCTTTCTTAAAATGAAATTTTCTTAATCCAAAACTTTCCTAAATTGAAACTTTTCTAATTCGAAACCTTTCCTAAACCAAAACTTTCCTAAAACGGAACTTTCCTAAAATAACATTTTCCTATTTTGAAACTTTCTTAATTCGAATCTTTTCTAAATTTCAATCTTTTCCTAATCTTCCAAGTTCAACACTCGAGTCAAATCTTTCTTGAGTCTCAAGTCTTTCTTAAGTCTAGGTTTCCTAAAATCAAGCTTTCCAAAATCAAATATTTTCAAATCTTCCAATCAAAGTTCAATCTCTCAATCTTCCAATCCAAATTTTGATTCAATTTCTTTTTCCAATCAAACCTTCTATTTTCTATCTGACTCTTGTCCTAACTATGACTGACCTGATTTTTCAAAAAAGATACGTAAGCAACCCTCATGAGTGCGGTCACAACCTTTTTCAAATTTTCAATTCCACAACTTTTTCCAACCTCCAAATTCTATAATCTATTTTCAAGTTTCTAATTTCAAAAATTTATTTTCAAATCTCTATTTCCAATTTCTAAAACTTTCCAATTTCAATTCTATCTTTTCAAATCAAATCAAGTTCCTTTCAAATCTATTTTCAGACTCTCTTTTCTGGCACTTACATATCATGTATCATGTCTTTTTAAATATTCTTTTTCTAAAGTGGATAGGATTGGACATTTGTTAGTTGAAGACTCTCATAGGTGAATTTAGAGTAAATAGACATGTAGGTACCGCAAGGGTAGGGTAGGGTGATGGCTTAGTGCGTCTTCCCAATACGTAACCAACCTTCGAACCTATGATCACTATTTTCAAAGACCAAAATTGAGTTTATTTTCAAAAAAGGGCTTAAATGTTTTCTAAAGGTTGCCAAAGAATATATTTTCTTAAAAACCCTCTCTTGAGGAAGTATTTTGAAAATCGTTTTCAAAAACCCTAAGTGTAGTATTTGGATTATGTTTAGATTTTAGGTGACCTAACTCACATTAATCAAGTTAGGTGGTGACTCCAAATTGTTTTCCAAAAGCCCTTTATTCAAGTCAATTTTCAATTCAAACCTAGTCGCACTCATTCTTCTAGGAGGATGAGTTCTAACAAGAGAGTACAATATTTTTTCCGCTTATGTGTGTGTTCCTTGAGTGCAAAAAATTTGGGTGCGACAAGGGTCTGTGGCAATATTGGAAGTGTGAATGGGGTTTATTGGCTTCAACTCAATGGTTTTACTATCTATCAGATCCTGAATCTTGTGCTTGTGGGTCCAACAGTCTTCGGTATCGTGTCCTTGGCTGCCTGAATGGTATTCATAGTATGCTTCTGGGTTAAAGTGAGGTGATAGAGGATTGGGCTGAGGTTAAGGGGGTATAGGTTTCAAATATCCGACCGATAGGAGGCCAAAATAGGCTGTGGTCTGTGTACAGGCAAGTTTAGTAAATGTCAATTTTTTCCCACTTCCTTGCCTAGGTTGAAGAGGTGTCTCAGATGTTTTTGGGGATCGGAAATTAAGTTTTGGTATGGTAACAACCGGGTTGGTGGTTTGGGAATCGAAGGGGCTTTGGGTTTTATTTTTCAAGGTGGTACTATCTTCACTGTCATGGCCAAATGGATGGGGCTGGTATTCATAGGAGAGATTATATAGCTCTGGAGTTTGGTTAAAGACCAGCTTGAAAGGTGCCGGGATGTGGCAATTGGCTTGGGGAGGTTGTTGGTAAGCAATGGTTAGGGCGTAGTCTAGGTCTTTCCTTTTCATCCTTTTTCATTCCTCATAGGTTCAGAATTAGGAGGACTCTGCCTGCTCGTGGGTTGTAATTCCCGCATGGCATAAGTGTGAAGATAGCATAGCTTCCATTTTGTTCATCCTATTTTCAAGTCCTCTTACTTCTGCTAGTACCAGAGTTAAGGCATCGAGTGTGAGTGACTCCATGAGTATTCCTTAGCTTTTGGCCTGTAGCGATGGGGGAAAGTGAAAAGGAACCTAAAACCAGAAGAAGGAAAAAGTTAGCACCTTGTTTTGATAAACTTTTATACAATGCATGCCTTAAAGGGTGTCCCTACTTGAGAGGGGGGCTAACATGATGTATTTGGCTCACTTTCAGAGATAAGGGTTTTGCCCCTATATGCAGATACTTTACCGTCAAATGGGAGCCTTTTTCATTTGTACTTTCATTTACAAAATTAAAAGAACACATGGAACTTTGAATTTAGAATACAAGAAGAAACATAGTACACTTTAATAGGGGAGAAACGAAAACATTTTCCTTTAGACTTCTACCTATCTAATTTTACATATGAAATCCTAAACTGCTCTTAAGTCTTCAGATTTGCCTTCTTGGAGTTTGATGTCGAGGAGGTCGTTGAGAGACCTTATTGATTGATTGCCCCTTGTCTTCTTAGCAATCCTATCTTGGTGAGCATAGAGCGATTGGGGCCCCTTTTATGGAATGACTTGAAATGCATGTAATGAGTCCTTAGGTTTACATGGGAACCCTTAAGGTTTGGGTAGGTTTAATGCAAGAAAGAGTAACCTTGGTGTCACTCTCGATGGGTTGATCATATGCATGAGAATGCAATGACTTGAGTTACTTTGGAACTCTAGTCTTGGGATGGAATATTTTATGCTAGAATATGGATGCTAAGAGTACAAGGAAAGAGAAAGCAATTGCAAAATAAGTATGGATGCATGAATAGTTAGACAACCATTATAACAGCAGGAATATAGACAAATATAAAGGAAAGTAAAAGTAGTCGCTCTTTCCTCCATAGTTTTGAAATCATTGTGCGTGTCTTAAATCCGACAGAGATTCGACTATGTATGGTGTCTATATGAGCATGAGGTTTAGGGTTTACTAACGCGTCCTAAAAAGACTTGGTTCCCAGATCTTCAAACCTAGGCCCACTCCCCGAGGTGGTCCTATTATCAGTTAGTGATCCAAGCAGAGGAACCATCAAGAGGTCGTAGGTGAAGAAACTGATATAACATCTTGCCTACAACCAATATACCGTTCCCCCTTCTAACTAAAAGGGACATATCAGGGTAGAGAATGCAAATATGCAGAATGCAAGTGCTCGTGCAGTGTGTGTGTGATTTTTAAAAATTAGAGGAAAGAGCTTAACAACTCCTATCCATCCTGTCCAATCCATACATTCATTCGTACACAGCAGTTAATATAACATGAAACAAATATGTGAACAATGGTCCACCTACAAAAATAAATATGCAAAAGTTAGTACTTGAATAACAAACTTAATGCAAGATAGAATGAATACAAGCATAGTGCAAACAATGACATTTTTTTTTTTAAAACATCTTGAAAAAACTTGATTTTGAAATTTTGAAGTGGATAGAATTGGACAAATTAATCAAAGACTTCCAATGGAGAAGGGTGAGGAGACATGGTATTGGCCTAGTTAGAAGGGGGAAGATTAAATAAGAGGGGCCCCAATCCCTCTATGCTCACAGAGATAGGATTGCCAAGAAGACAAGGGGCAATCAATCAACAAGGTCTCTCAACGACCTCCTCAATATCAAATCCCAAGAAGGCGAATCTGAAAGCTATGCTCTCTTCACTCTCATGTCATGTCCAAACTACGCCCCAACCATTGCTTACCAACAACCTCTCCAAGCCAATTGCCACATGCCGGCACCTTTCAAGCCGATCTTTAACCAAACTCCTGAGCTATATAATCTCTCCTATGAATAGCAGCCCCAACCATTTGGCTATGACACTAAAGACAGCACCACCTTGAAAAATAAAATCCAAAGCCCCTTCGATTCCCAAACCACCGGTCTAGTTGTTACCACACCAGAACTTAATTCCCGATCCCCAAAAACATCCGAGACACCTTTTCAACCTAGGCAGGGAAGTGGGAAAAAATGAACATTTACTAAACTTGCCTGTACATAGACCATAACCTATTTTGGCCTCCTAGCAGTCAGATATCTGAAACATATAACCTCTCGACCTCGGCCCAATCCTCTGCCACCTCACTTTAACCCAGAAGCGTACTGTGAATACCCATTCATACAGCCAACGACAAGATATTGAAGGCTGCTGGACCCTCAAGCACAAGATTCAAGATATAATAGATAGTAAAACCATTGACTTGAAGCCGATAAACCCCATTCACATTTCCAATATTGCCGCAAATCCTCCACCAGATTGCATTGTCAATGTTATCACGGAGTATGATGATAACAGGGTCCTGACTATTGTATCCTAAGAGAAATACTACGAGGATGAAGATTACATGGACAAGGAAGATCTAGAACAACATGGCACCTTGCTCCCTCACAAAGTACAAAGCCCTTTCATACCAAATACCAAGGGCCTACAGTTATATGCACCCAAGGGGGAGTAGAGCATGGCTGAATGCAAAAGCAAGAAACCTAGGGCCCGAGTTAAGTCAATTCAGTTGGAAGAAAGTAAATTGACCTATCCATTTAGAGGAAGTAAAGAAAAAGAGGAAGCTAGACTTGAAGAAAGAGAAGCTAAGAAAGGGAGCAAACACCATAAGGCAGTTACAAATCTTGGGGGACGCATAATCGTGTCTACCTCAATAAAAAAGGAAGAGTTCAACAATTGCACCAACCTCAACTATTCCAGTGAGAATCTAGTCACCTACCCAGAGACAAGTGGCAAGCAGAGCTTCAAAGAAGTGGATATTGTCCTAAAGCCCAACTAAGAAGGACTCCCCACAAAAGTGTACAAGAGAGGGGTGCTTTCACCCACTTTCTTTCTATCCCTTTACATTTTGTCCTTAAATTAATATCTGTATTTCCATTCCTTTAAAAGAACTATATGCTTGTCACTAACATAATAAAATGATAGTTTTTCATTCATCACTGTTATTTTATATTTCTCTTGTGACTGGTGAATGTTTCCTACACAAGGGGCATGGTCTATCTTATGGAGGATTTGACTTGAAGGAGTGATAGTATGAGTTAGCCACTCACCAAATGATCAGCTTTTCAAAGAGAGAGAGAGGAGAAGGATGAGTGAGGAAACCACCCAAAGGCAACACTTGCAAGACACCGAAGCTAAGCGATGTGTGGCTGGATTATCAAGTTGAAGAGGAGCCGTCTTTCATTTCTTCATTAAAAAAAATGTGTTTTTGCTTTAGCCCGCTAGTGCCTCGCAAAAAGTGAAAACTTCCTTGTCAACCCTAATCTAAGACCGTTTCCTCCACACTAAGACAGACAAATAACTAAGAACTCCATGAGGAATGTCATCCATCCTCTATCATGTTAGGGTAACGTTGAAGGCCCTATGGATCAAGCAATCTAGTTCAAAGTGAAGAGAGCCCGCATTTCATTTCAGATACAATCTAAAGTAACCCTTATCAAACCCGTTGAGTCATTTACCTTTTTTTCGAGAAAACCCCAACCTAGGGATCACCGCCAACAATGGGTTAAATTGAAATGCTAAGGAAAGGATATGAGAGAAAGAAGTTACAGGAATTTTCATCGCATAAAAAGCAAAAAGAAATGGAAAAAAAGCAAAGGAAAAGAATGGCCAAGGGGTGAAAGGCCAAAAGAAAAAAGCATATATGAGAAAAAGGCCTAAAGAAAGTCATGTTTGTGCCACCTTAAAAAACGTATAGAAAGGATGAAAGAGAAAAGAGTAATGTTTACATAGAAAGGTCGAAAGAAAATGAAATAGTAATTTCATCCCGAGAAATATATTGTAAAGGCACGAAGGAAAGTTTAAAGGTGATCCTAGGTAATAAGGAAGCCAAATAGAAACTATAGGTTCGAGCCTTTACCCATTCTTGTTAAACCCCAAGCCATGGCCTACATTACAATCCTATTGTCGCGTCCAGATTTTTTGCACTCGAGGAATACACACACAAGTGGGAAAAATGCTATACTCTCTCGTTAGAACTTACCCTCCTAGAAGAATGAGTGCGACTAGGTTTGAATTGAAAATTTGATTTGAATAAAGGGCTTTTAAAGAAGATTTGGAGTCGCCACCTAACTTGATTAAGGTGAGTTAGGTCACCTAAAAACTAAGCATAATCCGAAAACTACACTTAGGGTTTTGGAAAACAATTTTGAAAATATCTTCTCAAGAGAGGGTTTTCAAGAAAAACAGGTTGTTTGGCAACCTTTGGAAAGCATTTAGCCCTTTTTGAAAAATAACTCCTTTTGGTCTTTGAAATCAGTGATTCTAGGTTCGGAGGTTGGTTACGTGTAGGGAAGACGCACTAAGCCATCACCCCACCCCGCCCTTTCAATACCTACATGTCAATCTACCCTAGATTCACCTATGAGAGTCTTTAACTAACTAATGTTCAATCCTATCCACTTTGAAACATAATGTTTGAAAAAAACTAACATGACGCATGATATGCAAGTGTAATAGAAGAGAGTTGATTTAGAAATAGATTTGGAAAGAAGAATTTGATTTGAAAAGACAGAGATAGAAGCTAGAATTTGAAGATTAAAATTGAATTTAGAAATTGAAATTGAAGATTGAAAATAGAAATAGATTGTAGAATTGAAAACTTGAAGAAAATTACAGAATTGGAGATTGGAAAGAAATTGTAGAAATAGAAATTTGAAAAATGTTGTGACCGCACCCATGAGGGTTGCCTACGTATCCTTTTGGAGGAATCAGGTCAGTCGTAGTTCGGACAAGAGTCCGATTGAAAATAGAAGAGTTAATTGGAAGAAAGAGATTGAATTAGAAATTGGATTGAATGATTGGGAGATTGAACTTTGATTGGAAGATTTGAAATTAGAATTTTGGAATTGAAAAGATTGGATTTGGAAAAGTAGAACTTAGAAAGATTTAGACTTGTTTTGGAAAGATGGAGGTTTAGGAAATCTAGACTTAAGAAGGATGAGACTTAGGAAAGACTCGAGAGTTTAAGAAAGATTGGATTTAGGAAAGGTTCAAATTAAGAAAGGTCCGATTTAGGAGAGTTTCGAATTAGGAAAGTTTTAGTTTTAGAAAATTTTCAAATTGGGAAAGTTTTCGAATTAGGAAAGTGTTGGAATTGGGAAAGTTGTCATTTTAGGAAAGGTTTTGAAATTAGGAAAGATTTTGAAAGTTAGAAAGTTTTGAAATTGGAAAGTTTCGTTTTAAGAAAGGTCTTGAAATAGGAAAGTGTTGAATTTAGAAATGTTTTGAATTAGGAAAGTTTAGTTTAAGAAAGGTTTAGAATTTGGAAAGTTTCAAGTTAAGAAAGTTTTGAATTTGGAAAGTTGAAAATTTTAGAAAGATTTTAAATTAGAAAAGATTTAGGAAAGGTTTGAATTAAGAAAGTTTCATTTTAAGAAAGGTTTTGAAAATAAGGAAGTTTTGAAAATAAGAAAGTTTTGAGAATGAGAAAGTTTTAGATTTAAAAAGATTTGAAGTTTAGGAAAGTTTAAAATTTAGAAAGATTTAGGTTTAGAAAGATTTAACTTTAGAAAGTTTTGAACTTGGAAAGCTTTGAATTTGGAAAAATTTGAAATTTGAAAAGTTTAAGATTTAGAAAGCTTTTAGAGTTTGAGTTTTAGAAAATCTTGAGATTAGAAAAAGTTGAGTTTAGGAAAGGTTTGAAAACTTAGATTTGGAAAGTTAAGATTTGGAAAGGGTTAGAATTAGGAGAGATGTCGAAGTTGAGTTTTAAAATTTAGGAAAGATTTTTATGTTTAAATTTTGGAAACTTAAGATTTAGGAAAGGAGAAGATTAGAAAGGAGTTGAATTAGGAAAGAGTTAGATTAGGAAAGATTTTGATTAGGAAGGGCTAAGATTTCTATTTCCTAAAACAAGGGATTGGATTTTGTTTCTAAAAGAGAAGGTTTGATTTTGTTTCCAAAAATGGCGGATTGGATCTAATTTTCTAAAGGGAAGATTGGATTTGGGCAAGGATTTGGAAAGGGAAAGTTTTAGAAACCCTAGACTTGGAAGGCTATAGTTTTGACGTAAAAAATAGGTTTTGGAAATTTGTATAGTTTTGGTATAGAAAACAAGAGGTTTTGGAAACTTAGGTTTTAAGGCAATTTTGAAAATCATGTTTTTTGGAAAGAAAATTAGGGTTTCGTAATTGTGGGTTCTAGGGCTTGACTTAGGCTCCAAAAAAAAAGAATTTTTTGGAAAGTGCATTTTTGAAAACTAAGATTTTTAGAAGAGAATCCTAGAGAGGAGTTTTTAGAAACAAGATTTTGGGAAGAGTTTTTAGGAAAGAGTTTTAGAAGGAGATTGTTGGAAAGAATTTTTAGGAAAGATTTTTAAGGGGCATTTTTCGAAAGTGAATTTTGGGTAGTGGATTTTGGAAAGGAGTTGAAAAAGGGAGTTTTGAAAAATAGATTTTTGGAGGGAGTTTTCAGAAAACAATTTTGGAAAGAAGAGTTTCAGGAAAGCACATGTTGAAAAAGAAGGTTTTAGAAAGAGAGACTTTTGAAAAGAGAGTTTTTTTAGAAGGTGTGAAAACATCTCACTTTCCTAAAGCAATTCTAACCATAAGAGGGCTAGAACCACTTTAGGAAAGCGATTTTGAAAACAACAAGATTTGAAAATATGGATCATATTGGTCACTTTGAATGTAACACTTTCCTAAAGCAATCCTAGCCATGGAAAGGCTAGAATCACCCTAGGATTGTGATTTTGAAAACATGTTTTGAAAAAGAGAAATTTGATGCAATTTTGAAAAAATAAGTTTGAAAACGATTTTTGAAAACGATTTTTTGAAGATGCAAGATCATGATATGCACAATGCAATTTTGGGGTCGTGAACATACAAGGTTAAGGCTTCACCACATAATCAAGGGGGTCGAACCCACGTGGTCTCCGGTTAGACTAAAAGAAAGCCCCCGACACGGTGACTCTCCAATAGTCCAATCCTACATATGACCAGGAATTCCCTTGTTTCAAGCATGTAAAGAAAGGGGGGGAAAGAGATGAAAGATTAAAATAGAGAAAACCCAAGTGGGTTAGGAGAGAGAAGAGAGAGGGGGAAGTGCGGAAATTTAAAGAGAAAGCCTACCGTATGTCTTCTTTATTTTGCGCGCCTTGCTTATCTTCGGTCTTCATCTTAATCTTCGTCTTCAATCTTCAAAAGTCATCTTCAATCTTCAAATTTCAGATTGCAGCTCTTCCAGTCTTCAAAGGAGGGTTGGAGGCTAGTGTATAAGTGTATGGGGGTGTGTATGAGTGTATAGGAGGCTAGGGTTTAGTGTATGGAGGCTAGAGTTTGGAAAACCTAGGGAAGCTAGGGTTTAGGGAGTGCACGAGCTCTGTATATCGAAATATATGATTTTTAGACTGAGTTTGCGGATCCCTTTCACGTTGGAAGAGGCTCTGTATTTATAAAGGTTGGACAAACCTGACACCTGTTGCAGTGGCGCCAGGGCAAAATTTCTCAGTCTAAAAGTGGCGCCAGCCAATTTGGAAACTTTGTACGTCAGCAAGCAACGTATCTTTGACTAGATTTGGGCACCTGTACTAGTGACTACCATGTAATTTTTAGCATGGCTTCACTAGGAGTGACTCCGGAAAGTCCAGGAATGATTTTAAGAGACTGGGATCGACCCGGATGGCTGGAAAAGAGCAGGAACACTTAGAATAGTGTCCCGGAGGTATTTGACTTGAAAAATGAGGATAGAATGTGTCGGAAGGATTGACCGAGCCTTTAGGGGCAAAACGGTCAATCGGGTTGGAAAGCTACCGGGACAGACTCAAACTGTCTCGGAAGAAGACTTAAGATTTCGAAACATTATTCAGAATGTTCCCAAAGGTTGCTGGTTTGATTCCCAGAGCCGGTGTGGTCAGAAAAGGAGGCCGGCCCACCAGGGGTAAAACAATCATTTTTCACCGGGTTGGCCGGAACTAACTCGGAATGATCCAGAAAGATAAAAGGAGGTTACTGGTTTGATACCCAGAGCCAGTGTGGTTCCCGGGGTGTTTGGATGCCTAGGGGCAAAATGGTCATCTTGACTGAAAAGTCTCGGAATTGGCCCAAGAGGCAATTTGGTCATTTTTCACAGAAGTGGGCTAGCCGGCACTGGTGTTGGCCTAGGTTTTGAGTGTTTCCGCCACCCTGACAGCGGTCGCATAACACAGGGATTTGTTGACAATTCCCTATATCTCCCTATTTGTGAGTATTTTCGCTACTCCGACAGTTGTGATGTTCACGAGTATTTCCGCTACTCGGACCGTCTCGAGGAATAAACTGTCTCAAGAGAGGGATTGAAAAGGGGTCTTATTGCCTTCGGAAAGACGTGCCTGATTTGGGACCGTCTCAAGGAATAAACTGTCTCGAGAGAGGGATTGGAAAGTGGACTTACCGTCTTCGAAAAGACGTGCCTGATTTGGAACCGTCTCGAGGAATAAACTGTCTTTAGAGGGGGATTAGAAAGGGGACTTATCGTCTTCAGAAAGACGTGCCTGATTTGGAACCGTCTCGAGGAATAAACTGTCTTAGGAGAGGGATTGGAAAGGAGACTTACCGTCTTCAGAAAAACGTGCTTGATTTGAAACCGTCTAGAGGAATAAACTGTCTCGAGAGGGGGATTGGAAAGGGGCCTTATCGTCTCCAAAAAGGCGTGCCTGATTTAGAACCGTCTAAAGGAATAAACTGTCTCGAGAGAGGAATTGGAAAGGGGACTTACTGTCTTTGGAAAGACGTGCCTGATTTGAGTAGATTTACTGTCTCGAGAAATCAATTGTCTCGAGAGAGGGGTTGCAGTTGGAAAGAACAATGCCCCTAGGGGCATTTTGGTCATTTTGTCTCTATTTGGGCCTGGTGGGCTCGCGAAGTGATAGACAGATGGGATTTAGGCTTAGAAAGTTGGTTTCGATTGGAATACGCTCACAATGACTTAAACACAAGTCTGGACAGAGTGTAGACTGCTGAGCGGTCAAAAATAGAGTGCTTACACCTATTAAAGTCCACTATGATTGACAATGGATTGCTTGATCTAAACAAGACAGACGTGTTGTTAAAGCTAAAGAAGGAGGCTAACCCTGCAGGAAAAACAATTAAGGATGGTATAGATCTAAACACTGCTGAAAGTGACATCAAACTTGAGCATGTATATCCCGTGTTTCAAAGACCCCATAGCTTAGCCTACATCACGGTTCTAAAAAAAAAGTCTCCTTAGATTGAAGAGATGGCTACTCATCGCTCTGTTGAAGATCAGGTAAGAAGTTGCCAAAACCCCGATAATTGAGAGTTCCATCCAAATAATCTGATACACTAACCCAAGGTAGAAAATTGGAAGCACTCAAAAGGTTGAGAAAGGTATGAAGTACTATCACTTAATCAAGGTAAGGTTGAACCAAAAGAGAGATCAGACCCCCTAATAAGGAAAGAGTTGCCATTTCAAAGATGTATAATTTGACGGTGCTCCATTGATTGAATTAATTGATGCATCCCTAACATGTATATGTATTTTTGTAAAAATTTCAGCATGAGCTTTGCATATATAGGACAAAGCTCCCTATAGAAACAGAAGTCACCAATAACAGTCTAATATCATCCCATGTAATAAATTTATGCCGTCATCATTATCCCTATACATGCATCTATTCATATACCTAACTCTGTAAATATCTTTTCCTATTCACGCATCAATACATACATCTAGCTGTTTAGAATTGTAAACATCCACCCCATGTAAAATTTACAAAAATCAACTGTCTAACAATGAATACATGTCCTAGGATAGAATATAGGAAAAAGCTGAGCCTTATATCAAGGAGCACGCATCAAAGGTCGAAGTCAACATCCTGATCAAAATCGCCAAAACCTGGATCAGAAGGAGGCAGATAGCTATTGGAAACACCGGCATCCTACAAAAAAGGAAGAGTTTTGAATCAGCAAAAGTGGATGAAAATTACAGAACATAAAGAAGACGAAAAAGGACAACATTCCCCACCGCCGCCCATCTGACGCGTCGTCAAGAAAGCTACCTCCGCCTAGAAATAATCCCTCTCCATCTAGAACTAGTCCCTCTCCATCTGGTACCGATCCTTTTGGTCCTTCACAGTGGTAAACTCAGACTAGGGCACGTATCCTCCAGCTTGATGCCACAAGTCATCCACCTCCTGGCCAATGGTATACCCACCAACTACCACCTCGAACTGAGTAAAGGCACCCATAGAATGAGCTCCAAAGTGTGTGGCATAGTCTGTCTCCCGAGGAAGCAAGAACCTGGCACTCGACTGGGAACTCTTTCCACCAAGGCTCCAAACATGTACTCCGGTGGCTCCCTTGCCGACCTGAACTCCTCATGAAACTAGCGCCAGTGCCGATCTCCTAAGTAGGATTCCCATAAATCATCGCTAAGAAAAGAACCCTCGATAGGGACAACGAGACCAAGTACCTCACCGTCTCATAATGGATTGATCCAAAGAAGGGCCGCCAAGTCACGTCCCTCGCCTTAATGAGCTCCAAGTTAGCCCCGGATCGTCACAAAGTCAGTATTCTTCGACCGTTAGGCTACCCGGCCATGAGCTCACCTCAAAGCACGGGGATAAAGGTCATCCTCAATAACCTTAGGATTACAGACTAGTAGATACTCATAACTCCAGCAGACAAGGAAGGGCTAGAAACTAGTCAGACTACCCCAACGGGAGGAAGTCCAGACCTACATCGATCAAAAGAAGCAGCAGAAGGAGAAAGACCCCCAATCTAGTTTAGACAAAGCCTCAAGATCAGATACTATGCTCACCAACTGAAAAGGGACAATCGACTTGTTATTATTGCAGAAGCAGTTAAAGATGATGTATAGAACAAGCCGCCACCTCATGATATATCGCCGGGCAAGCAGTGGCTTGATAGCAAAGGTACTATCATCCCGATTAAGCCAAGAGACTGGGAAGACAAAATGCTCAGGAGGGAGCAGGTCCAGCAAAATGCACACATCGGCTCTACTAACTGACTGTAAGGTGATCCGTCGACCGACGAAGGAAAGCATCGTGATGATAGTACAATCCAACAGAGTGGGTCCTAACTCGAAACCCGTAAAGTGGAAAGTCCTGGTCTCCCTAAACCATCTCTTAATCAAGGCTAGCACCAGATGTCTGTTCAGGCAATCACCCTGTAGTCCTATAAAGGCCCGAACCCAATCTCTACTAAGAAAGCCCGATAGGGTCACCTGATCGCCAAGACCCGGTACCTCCTCCTCTACATCTATTTCCTCCTTAAAAGCTTACTCAACTAGAGGGAAGGGGTCAACTGGAGGTCTACTCCCCCATCCACTCTGACCAGAAGATACAAGTTCAACAGATCGCCGACTACCCTTGGATCAACTGGAGCTGCCTACAAAATTCATCCAGGCCACCTTCCCAGGGCGGCGTCTCCTCTCGGAACTGTCATCGCCCGTGTCTGCTATCCTGAAGATCAAGGTAAGAATATTGACATGAGGTAAGTGTAACTCACAAATGAAAACGAGATAAGAAGTAAAAAGAAGAAAGGAAAACAATGAAAAAAAATAAAAAGTTTTCAAATGATAAGTCAAAATGAATTTCTTTCACATTTTGATTTTAAAATCCTAGTTTCAAGTCAAAGTGAATCCCAATTTCCTACACATTTTGATTTCCTATACACTTTGTCTTTTAAAAACAAAAAATTTTAACTTTCGAATCAAAATAAATTTCTTATACATTTTGCTCTCAAAAGATTTTCAATTTCAAGTCAAAATGAATTTTCTAAACATTTTTGCTTTCAAGTTTTAGGTCAAAACAAATTTTCTACACGTTTTGTCCAAAATTTCAAAATAATTTATAATTCAAAATTGACTTTCAAAATTAAAATTTCCCAATCAAAGTCCATCCCAGGCTTTTACTCAAAAACAAAAAAAAAAAAAAAAGTTCTATTCCAATCAAGACTTTTTAAAACTTCCTCTTTCGAAAAGTCTTCTTCAAAATTAAAATTTCTTAAGTTTTCTCCAAAACTTCTATTCCCGAGATTTCTGAAGTCAAAATCCATTTTCAAGTCTTCCAAAAAATTTCTCCCAACAGTTTTAGAGCCCCTGAGTTTCTCGGGGCCTTCTCCACCAATAAGGTCCTGCGCTCAATGATTTTATATCTTTATCCTTCAAAAAGATTTTATTCGAAAAATTTTCCAACCCTCTTCTAAATTTCAAAAAATTTTGGCAAAGTTCTGCTTAAAAGTGGTCCCTACAACACCCACTACACTAGCACAAAAAGTGAACCACACACTCACAGCATTACAATCACATAGCACTAACACCCGTATACTTTGTCAATGATTTTAAATTTTCAAAAGACATGTTTTATGTTTCAAAAAACCCATGGGTTCCAAAGTTGCCAGAAAATTTCTCAAGATCATTTCAAATATTTTCTACAACCCCCTCATATTTTTCTAAATATTAAACTTTAATAATTCCATCAATTTCTGAAATTTTCTTAATTTTTCACTTTTTTAAAGTATTTTTTTATTTTTCAAAAGTAAAAAATTCACGAAACTTCACACGGTTGTTAAACACATTTTTTTAAGGCACATAGGATTAAATCTAGCCAAAAAACTCAATACCCAAAGCTGTAGGGATAAACCCCCAATTCCTGCAAAAACCCTGTAACACCCTAAAATTTCTTGACTACATTACATCCCTATTAAAAAGGGTAGAGGTGTCGTGTTTTCATTTTTATGTCTGAATAAAACACGAAAGATGAGCACCACCATTAATTTACCGCTAAAACAAAACTGTCCTTAGTTAATTGCCTGTTTCTTCTTTGGATTGAAAAATCGAACGTCGACATATTAGACACATTGGTCAACACCCTTCCTTGTGAACCAACCTAAACTCGCACCGGTCTAACAATCTAACCAAACCGGCCCACTATAGGCATGCACCGGTTTAACCGGTTACACACACTTATTTAGCCGGTTCACTCGCTTATTAAAAATATCTCACTATAATAAGTAAAACCTTATGTGAACCGTTCCTGGTGTGCTGTCGCGGGCACCCAAAAATAAAACCGATACACCAAAGACAAATATGTAGTAGTGTGAGTAAGGACTGTTCCCACAAAGAGTGTTTAGCTTAGTTTTATACTATGTGAACTTTGCTAAGGCGTTTTGGATAAAATGAAAACAATTTTAATAATAACTAACTAGAGAACAATTCAAATTAAAGTATTGAAATCAATCAAAAGAACAAACATTTGTCTAGGTCAACATTCACCATCAAAATTTATAACTGATCATTGATGCAAGCATATCAATTCACACATTGAATATTCACCATTAGAATTATTTTTCTATCTCTCCTTAATCGTAGTTAATTAGAAACAAGTGATCGCATTAACCTTAGCTATTAAATAACCCAGGATAAGCACATAAGGTTTAATCTAGTAGCAGTCTTAAGAATTAGAGAGATCGATGAAACTAAATAACACAAGCACAAGCGGTTGCATTTAATTTAGTCGAACGTCCTTCCTAAGATATAATAATTCCCAACACAGTAAATCATTAAATCTTAGTTGCTTCAAAAATCAGAGAGATCAAACAATTACGGATTTGATATCTAATCTAGCAGTAGATTCCAACGAACAATAAACTAGTAGGCCTCTTAGCGATTAAACAAGACAATCAAGAAAATAGGCATAGAAGAACATCTAATACTCAAAGCTGAAAACAAATTAGATATCACAGTTTACTATTAATTCTGAGCTTTCTGTCTCCTTTGACCAAGATTTAGAGTTTAGCCACGCAAGGCTATAAAAACAACTCAAATAATAACCGAGAATGATACGAAAAATGCCAATAACCCTAAAAACAAAATAGTCCCAGCTTTTATAAGCTTCTAAAATTCTGCAGTTGTGCACAACTGTTCGATCGCCCTTGCTACCGTTCAAACGCATCGGACCACCGTTCGAACGGTGCATCAAACGCACTTCAAATGGTAAAATTGCTCTCTATATATTTCGAATGCTCTTCGAACTTGAACTTGACATGAATCCATTTGACGTACCGTTTGAACGGATATGCTACTGTTCGAATGCTTCTTGGATTTTAGCTCGAATTTGTCCCTTTTAAGCTAGGATCCTCTTCTTTGGCATTCCATAGTACCCTAAATCAAAACATAAGAATAGTGAGTATATTTAGGCACCAACTAAGTATAAAAGATTAAACATTAAGGGAGGAAAATATGACATTTGCATTCTCAACAAATTCCCCCACACTTAACCTTTGCTCGTCCTTGAGCAAAACTCAAACTCACTTTTCCAAAAACACCTAGGTTGCAACAAAGAACAACCAAACTCTTCAAAACTCATAACATATCATGAATAACATTCTCAAACAACTCACAATCACTTAGCAAGTATTTCCACTTAAAGATGGAGTAAACTGAATATATAGACCCTCACGGAAATAAACACTCGACTCTCATGTGTTTAAAGGGTATATGTATCGCCCAAATTCATTTCAACGGAAATGATCTACCATAGGCTTGCATATCTTCTCATTCTATACCACTAGGATCACATACATAACCCAAATCATGAGGACTTGTCAAGGGTTATAACGGGGTTTAGGATCAAGGTGAAAAATATTTGGGAATGTAGCTCAAAAGCCATAAAAACTAGTGGAGCATAAATGAATCAACTCAAGTTCGAATATATAAGACATGTAAAACCAATCACTCCATTCAACAGCTTCTATCTTGTTTATATCCCATATAAACAGAGCCATTTCTTAGAATCATAGGAAGGATTATGAACATGGACAATTTGTAACATTAAAAGCAATTTCTTCCATCACTTCCCATCTCTTTTTTCTTTTTTTTTTCTTTTTTACTTTTTTTCTTTTTTCCCAAATTACATCAATAATAGAACTCACGAATTGAGAATGAAAACATGTTCCATTTCACCAACCATAGCTCTACCACAATTCTGGACACCCTCACACTTATTTCTTGTGCACCCATACATATCATAATGATGAACAATACTCCACTAGCTCTACGGCTTGGGTAAAAACATTATTTTTCAGGTTTAAAGCTAGTAATATGGGTTCACAATAATGAAAAAAAAAAAAACACATAAAGCTCAAAGGGGTTCACGAAGGAAAATTTGATTACAAGGTAGGCTTTTTGGCTTATGCAGCTTATAACAAAGATGACCTTAATCATGTTCATGCATGCAAGTGTCAACATGACCTCACAAAGAATCAAGGCAAGCTTTAGAGAAACAAATCCATGGAAGAATATCTCACATGAAATAAAATAGTAACTGATATGGATGTGTCAGTATGAAGGTTCAAAATCTCACTAGCTTTTGTCTACCAAATTCAATCACTCCAATTTCAAGTAAAATAACTAGACCAATTAATTCTAAGTTGGAAGATTACTTATTCAATCATGTTATTAATTCTTTAAGCTTAATTGAATCTCATTATTATTTTTTTTTTCAAATTAAAACACACAACCTATATCCCCTCTCCCACACTTAAAACTTACATTGTCCCTAATGTAAAGTGAAATGCACAGAAAGGGCATAAATAACTAATATATAAATGCAAAAATAATAAAAGAAAAACGAACTTCCCTTAGGTTGCCTCCCAAAGAGCGCCTTTGTTTATTGTCATGGACTCGACTCAATGCTTCCTTATGGGTCATCCCACACATAGTATTTGGCATCACTCTTGATCTTATCTCTTTGAGCTAAGGTAATATCCGCAATTGTCCAATCAATAGCCATCTCATGCTCCTTTAGAACTTGCACAAGTTTTTCTTCTTGCAACTCACAAAGTTTACTATAAATGATCATTGGTAATGTTCCTCCATTTCCAAGGAACACATATTTGAGGTGACTAGGGAGAGGCTTCAAATCTGGAATAGGGGCCTACAAAACAGAGGATAACGGCCTCTCGTTAGAAACTGGTAATGCAACATAAGGAACGTTACCTGACTGCTGTAACTTCAAAAAATCATTTAATGCTACAACAGTTTGTTGCAAATCAGTACTCAACACTAACTCTCCATTATCTTCCTCAAGATGCTTACTAATGGCAACTTCCAATACATCTTGTCCATCAAGTTCAAAAACTTCTTGTGCTAGTGAGTCAATCACATTGATAGAATAAACAGGACTATCATCACAAGGGTATCTCATGACATCATAAATATTAAACTTAACAATTTTACCATCAAATTTCATGGTAAGCGTGCCACCATGAACATCTATCTTAGTCTTAGATGTCTTTAAAAATGGTCTTCCTAACAAAATAGGGGTATTTTGGTCGCCATTTTTCATATCAAGCACATAAAAATCAGTAGGAAAAATCAGATCATTAACTCGTACAAGAACATCCTTAACTACTCCCTTAGGATAGGCATTAGATCTATCAGCCAATTGAATCACAACACCAGTTTTGTTCAAAGGTCCAAGTTTTAAAGAAGTATATATAGAATATGGCTTAACATTAATCGAAGCTCCTAAATTGATCATGACCTTCTCATATCTGGTGTTACCTATCGTACAAGGGATAGTAAACATACCTGGGTCCTTGCACTTCATAGGGAGTTTCCTTTGAATAACTGTAAAAACATTCTCCCCTACTCTCACCTTCTCACATCCTTTAAGTTTCTATTTCCTCTTAAGTATACACAATTCTTTAATGAATTTAGCATAACGAGGTACTTGTTTAATAGCATCTAAAAGTGGAATATTTACCTCGCATCTACGAAAAGTCTCATATAAATCTTTAGTTTGCTCATCTTTTCTAGATTCTGCTAAAGCTTGAGGAAAATGAGGTACAGGTTTATAATTAGAAAGAGGTGGAAACTTACGCTTAGGTATATCATCGTCATTGGGAACGTTCCCGTCTACTATAATGTTTTTCTCCTTTTCTTGATTTGATGATGCAGGGGCTGCCTTAACTAGAATCTCAACCTCTTTACCACTTCTCAAGACGATTGCAGTTGCATTTTCTCTTGGATTTACTTCTGGCTCATCTGATTGTGCAGACTTTGAATACTGGCCCTCACCTCTTGTTGAAATTGTTTCGTCTCCTAATGAAATTGCAAAGTATTAGTGGCAAGAGACTTAACAATATCTTCTAAAGACATACCATAATTAGAAGTTTGGACCGGTTGTTGTCTAGGGGGGTATGGTTGCTTATATTGCTGATAACTTGGGCGGTTTTGAATCACGGGCTGATTCACTTGTGGATTCCCATAGCTAAGATTAAGGTGATCCCTCCATCCCACATTATACGTGCTCGAATATGGATCATACTTTCTTTGTGATTGTCCAGGAAAACCACCTGCTGCATTCACTTGCTCAATGGGCTCCTCTTAAAGAGTTGGGCACATATTGGTTGGATGCCCTACTACTAAACAAATCCCACAAGCCTTCGATGTTTGCATATTACCTACAGCCATTTGACGAATAAGGGAAGTTAGACTCACAATTTGTTGCTTGTCGCGCCCAGATTTTTCGCACTCGAGAAATACTCACCCAAGCGGGAAAAATGTTGTACTCTCTCCTTAGAACTCACCCTCCTAAAAGAATGAGTGCGACTAGGTTTGAATTGAAAATGGATTTGAATAAAGGGCTTTTGAAAAAGATTCGGAGTCGCCACCTAACTTGATTAAGGTGAGTTAGGTCATCTAAAAACTAAGAATAATCCGAAGACTACAGTTAGGGTTTTGAAAAACGATTTTGAAAATATCTCCTCAAGAGAGGGTTTTTTAAGAAAACAGGTTGTTTGGCAACCTTTGGAAAATATTTAGCCCTTTTTGAAAAATAACTCCGTTTTTTGTCTTTGAAATCAGTGATCTAGGTTCGGAGGTTGGTTACGTGTAGGGAAGACGCACTAAGCTATCACCCTACCCCGCCCTTTCAGTACCTACATGTGAATCTATCCTAGATTCACCTATGAGAGTCTTTGATTAACATATGTTCAAACCTATCCACTTTGAAAAACAATGCTTGAAAACTAACATGATGCATGGTATGCAAACATAAGGAAAGAAAATTGAAAAATAAATTTGAAAAGAGATTGATTTGAAATTGATTTGATTTGAAAATAGATTTGAAGAGATGGAATTGAAATTGGAAGGTTTGAAAATTGAAAGTAGAAATTTGAAAATTGAAATTTTGAAATTGAAATTTTAGATTTGAAAAGATTTTGGAAACCGCACCCATGAGGGTGGAATTGAAAGTTTGAAAAGTGTTGTGACCGCACCTATGACGGTTGCCTACGTATCCCTTTGGGGGAATCAGGTCAGTCGTAGTTCGGACTGGAGTCCGATTGAAAATAGAAGAATTGATTTGAAAAAAGAGATTGAATTGAAAAAAAAGATTGAATTGAAAACTGGATTTGATTTGAGATTAGAAGAGGAAATTGGAAATTGAAATTGAGAAGATTGGACTTGCTTTGGAAAGACTTGGTTTTAGAAAACCTAGACTGAGGAAAGAGAAGAGACTTAGAAAATATTTGACTTGACTTGAAAGGTTTAGGAAATTAGGAAAAATTGGATTTAGGAAATGTTTGAATTAGAAAAAGGTCCGATTTAGGAAAGTTTCGAATTTGGAAAGTTTCATTTTAGGAAAGTTTTCAAATTAGGAAAGCTTTGAATTAGGAAAGTTCGGAACTTAAGAAAGTTTCAACTTAGGAAAGTTTCAAAAATTGGAATGTTTTGAAATAAGAAAGTATCATTTTAAGAAAGGTTTTGAAATAAGGAAGTTTTGAAAATTAAAAAGTTTAGGATTTGGAATGTTTTGAAATAGGGAAGCTTTGAGTTTGGAAAGTTTTGTTTTAAGAAAGGTTTTGAAATAGGAAAGTGTTGAATTTAGAAATTTTTTGAATTAGGAAAGTTTAGTTTAAGAAGGGTTTAGAATTTGGAAAGTTTCAAGTTAGGAAAGTTTTAAATTTGGAAAGCTTAGAATTTTAGAAAGATTTTAAATTAGGAAAGATTTAGAAAAGGCTTGCATTAAGAAAGTTTCAACTTAAGAAGACTTTGAATTAAGAAAGTTTTGAGTTTAGAAAGCTTTGGATTTAGAAAGATTTGAAATTTAGAAAGTTTAAGATTTAGAAAGTCTAAACTTAAGAAAGTTTTGAATTTAGAAAACTTTGAATTTGGAAAGATTTGAGATTTAGAAAGTTTAAGATTTAGAAAGTTTTAGAGTTTTAGAAAATCTTGAGATTAGGAAAGGTTTGAGTTTAAGAAAGGTTTGAAAACTTAGATTTGGAAAGTTGAGATTTGGAAAGGGATAGAATTAGGAAAGGGTTGAACTAGGAAAGATTTGAAAATTGAGTTTTAAAATTTAGGAAAGATTTTATATGTTCAAGTTTTGGAAACTTAAGATTTAGGAAAGTGGAGGATTAGGAAGGATTTGAGTTAGGAAATATTTGGATTTGGAAGGGATTGGATTTGGTTTCTAAAAGAAAAGATTTGATTTTGTTTCCAAAAACGGAGGACGGGATCTAGTTTCCTAAACGGGAGATTTGATTTGGTTTCCTAAAGGGAAGGTAGGATTTGGCAAGGATTTGGAAAAGGAGATTCTAGAAACCCTAGTTTTGAAAAATTATAGTTTTGACATAGAAAATAGGTTTTGGAAACATGTATAGTTTTGATGTAGAAAACGAGAGATTTTGGAAACCTAGGTTTAGGGCAAAGTTTGAAAATCATGTTTTTGGAAAGAAAATTAGGGTTTCCTAATTGTGGGTTCTAGGGCTTGACTTGGGCTCTAAGAAAAGAGTTTTTTGGAAAGTGTGTTTTTAGAAACGAAGGTTTTCTAGAAGGGAATCCTAGGGGGGGACTTTTGGAAAGTGAATTTGAAGAGGGAGTTTTTGGAAAAAGATTTTACAGAGAAGGAGTTTTGGAAAGTGTGTTTTTAGAAACGTAGATTTTAGAAGGAAAATCCTAGAGAGGAATTTTCTAGAAGGAAGATTTTGGAAAGAGAGTTTTTTGGAAAGGTTTTTGGAGAGAGTTTTTAGGAAGGTGAATCTAGGAAGTGTTTTTAGAAAGTGAATTTTGAGGAAAAGATTTTGGAGAGGAGTTAAAAAAAGTGAGTTTTGAAAAATAGATTTTGGAAGGGAGTTTTTGAAAACAATTTTGAAGAGGAGAGTTTTAGGAAAGTATGTTAAAAAAGAGATTTTTAGGAAGAGATTTTTTGAAAAGAGAGTTTTTAGAAGGTGTAAAAACATCTCACTTTCCTAAAGCAATTCTAACCATAAGAAGGCTAGAACCATTTTAGGAAAGCGGTTTTGAAAACAACAAGATTTTAAAATATGGACCGTATTGGTCACTTTAAATGTAACACTTTACTAAAGCAATTCTAGCCATAAAAAAGCTAGAATCACCCTAGGATTGTGATTTTGAAAACATGTTTTGAAAAAGAGATTTTGATGCAATTTTGAAAACAAGTTTGAAAACGATTTGAAAAACAACTTTGAAAACGGTTTTTGGAAGATGCAAGACAATGATATGCACAATGCAATTTTGGGGTCGTGAACATACAAGGCTAAGGCTTCACCACATAATCAAGGGGGCCGGACCCACGTGGTTTTTGGTTAGACTAAAAGAAAGTCCCTGACACGGTGACTCTCCAATAGCCCAATTCTGCACATGGACAGGGAATTCCCTTGTTTCAAGCATGCAAAGAAAGGGCGGGAAAGAGATGGGGGATTAAAATAGAGAAAACCCAAGTGGGTTGGAGAGAGAAGAGAGAGGGGGGAAGTGCGGAAATTTAAATAGGGAGCCTACCGTATGTCTTGTTTATTTTGCACGCCGTGCTGTCTTCGGTCTTCGGTCTTTGTCTTGATCTTCTTCTTCAACCTTCAAGGGTTGTCTTCAAGCTTTAGATGACAGCTCTTCAAGTTTTCAAAGGATGGTTGAAGGCTAGTGTATGAGTGTATGGGGGAGTGTGTAAGTGTATAAGAGGCTAGGGTTTGTGTAGGGTGGCTAGGGTTTGGAAAACCTAAGGTAGGTAGGGTTTTTTGAGGTGCTCGAGCTCTGTATATCGAATTATATGATTTTTAGGTTAAGTTTGCAGACCCCTTTCACGTTGAATGAGGCTTTGTATTTATAGAAGTTGGACAACACTGGCACCTGTTGTAGTGGCGCAAGGCCAAATTTTACACTAGCGCCACTAGGAGTGGCGCCAGACCATTTTTTGGCTTGGTGCCACTACTAGTGGCGCCAGCCAATTAGGAAATGTTTAAGGTCGGCAAGCAATGTATCTTTGACTAGATTTGGGCACCTGTACTAGTGACTACCATGCAATTTTTAGCCTGGCTTCACTAGGAGTGACTCCGGAAAGTCCGGGAATGATTTGAAGGAGTCGGTAATGACCCAGAAGGTCGAAAAGGAGCAGGAACACTTAAAATAGTGTCCTAGAGGTATTTGACTTGAAAAGTGAAGACAAAATGTGTCGGAAAGGTTGACCGGGCCTTTAGGGGTAAAACGGTCAATCAGACTAGGAAGCTGCCGGGGCGAACTCGGACTGTCCCGGAAGAAGACTTGGGATGTGGATACATTATTTAGAATGTTCCCAGAGGTTGCTGGTTTGATTTCCAAAGCCGGCGTGGTCGGAAAAGGAGACCGGCCCACCAGGGGCAAAATGGTCATTTCGCACCGAGTTTATCGGAACTGACTCAGAATGATCTGGAAAGGTAAATGAAGGTTAAGAATACTATAAGAAGTAGTCTCAGAGGGTTACCGGTTTGATACCTAGAGCCGGTGTGGTTCCCGGGACATTCGGATGCCTAGGGGCAAAACGGTCATTCGAGAAGCGACTAGTGGACTAAATTCAAATTAAAAAGGCGGGCTTAGAGTCTAAATATGCATGTGATGTATGAAAGTGAGCTTGGTCAGCTCGGAGATTGCCGAGCAGGCAAAAATGGGGTGCTTACATTGCTCAATGGAGGAAATATTTACCTCATTGAGATGCTTTGGTGAATGGTCAAGTCTAATGCCAAATTGTTGAGAATTGGCCGCCGTTTTAGCAATTAGATTTCTCGTGGCATCAGGAGTTTTATCCACCAAAGCTTCTCTACTAGCAACATCAATCATGCTCCTATCAGTGGGCAACAAGCCCTTATAAAAATACTAAATAAGAAGTTGCTCACTAATTTGATGATGGGGACAGCTTGCACATAATTTCTTAAAACGCTCCCAATATTACTGTAAGAACTTTCTGTTGTGTTCTCTTACACTACAGATTTCTTTTCGAATGTTGGGTGCCCTTGAAGCTAGGAAATATTTCTCTAAAATTTATCTTTTCATCTCGTTCCATGTGGTAATATTTCTGGAGGGTAGATAATAGAGCCAATCCTTAGCTGAATCCTTCAAAGAAAATGGAAATGGTCTTAATTTAATTTGCTCTTTGTCGCGCCCAGATTTTTCGCACTCGAGGAATACTCACATAAGTGGGAAAAATGTTGTACTCTCTCGTTAGAACTCACCCTCCTAGAAGAATGAGTGCGACTAGGTTTGAATTGAAAACAGGTTTGAATAAAGGGCTTTTGAAAAAGATTCGGAGTCGCCACCTAACTTAATTAAGGTGAGTTAGGTCACCTAAAAACTAAGGATAGTCCGAGGACTACACTTAGGGTTTTTGAAAAACGATTTGAAAATATCTCCTCAAGAGAGGGTTTTTAAGAAAAACAGTGTTTGGCAACCTTTGGAAAATATTTAGCCATTTTTGAAAAAATAACTCTGTTTGGTCTTTGAAAACAGTGATCCTAAGTTCGGAGGTTGGTTACGTGTAGGGAAGACGCACCAAGCTATCACCCTACCCTGCCCTTTCGGTACCTACATGTCAATCTACCCTAGATTCACCTATGAGAGTCTTTAATTAACCCATGTCCAATCCTATCCACTTTAGAAAAACAATGTTTGAAAACTAACATGATGCATGATATGCAAGTGTAAAAATAAGAGAGAATTGAAAAATAGATTTGAAAAGAGATTAATTTGAAATTGATTTGATTTGAAAATAGATTTTAAGAGATATAATTTGAAATTGGAAAGTTTGAAAACTTGAAAATTTGAAAATAGAAATTTTGAAACTAGAATTTTGAAAATTGATTGGAATTTGAGATTTGGAAAGATTTTGAAAACTGCACCCATGAGGGTGGAATTGAAAGTTTGAAAAGTATTGTGACGGCACCTATAAAGGTTGCCTACGTATCCCTTTGGGGGAATCAGGTCTGTCGTAGTTCGGACTGGAGTCCGATTGAAAATAAAAGAGTTGATTTGAAGAAGGAGATTAAATTGGAAATTGAATTTTGTTTGAGATTAGAAGAGGAGATTGGAGATTGAAATTGAAAAGATTGGACTTGCTTTGGAAAGATAGATTTTGGAAAGATTTGGTTTTAGGAAAGACGGAAGTTTAGGAAACCTAGACTTAGGAAAGATAGGAGACCTAGGAAAGACTTAAGATTAAGAAAGATTGGATTTAGGAAAGGTTTGAATTAGGAAAGGCCCGATTTAGGAAAGCTTGGAATTTGGAAAGTTTCATTTTTGGAAAGTTCCGAGTTGTGAATTAGGAAAGTTTTGAATTAAGAAAATTTCGAATTTAGAAATGTTTGAAAAAGGGAAGTTTTGATTTTGGAAAATTTTGAAAACAAGGAAGTTTTGAAAATATGAAAGTTTTGTTTTAGGAAAGGTTTGAAAGAAAAGTTTTCAGTTTAGGAAATGTTTGAATTAAGAAAGTTTCGACTTAAGAAAGTCTTAAATTAAGAAAACTTTGAGTTTAGAAAAGTCTTAGATTTGGAAAGATGTTGAAGTTTTGGAAAGTTTAGAGTTTAGAAAGATTTGGGTTTAGAAAGATTTAACTTAAGAAAGTTTTGAATTTAGGAAGCTTAGAATTTTAGAAAGATTTGAAATTTCGAAAGTTTAGGATTTAGAAAGTTTTAGAGTTTGAATTTTAGAAAGTCTTGAAATTAGGAAAGGCTTGAATTTAGGAAAGATTTGAATTTGGAAAGTTAAGATTTAGAAAGGGGGTTAAATTAGGAAAGGGTTGAATTTTAGAATTTTAGGAAAGATTTTTATGTTCAAGTTTTTGGAAACTTAAGATTTAGGAAAGTGAAGGATTATGAATGATTTGAATTAGGAAAGAGTTGGATTTTAAAATTTAAGGAAAGATTTAAAGTTTAAACTTAGGAAACTTATGGTTTAGGAAGGAATTGAATTAAGAAAGGTTTGGATTAGGAAGGGATTGGATTTGGTTTCTAAAAGAGAAATGTTGGATTTTATTTGCAAAAACGGAGGACGGGATCTAGTTTCCTAAACGAGGAGATTGAATTTGGTTTCCTAAAGGGGAGACAGGATTTGGGAAGGATTTGGGAAAGGAGATTCTAGAAACCCTAGATTTGAAAAATTATAGTTTTGATATAGAAAATAGGTTTTGGAAGCATGTATAGTTTTGATTTGGAAACCTAGGTTTGGGGCAAAGTTTGAAAACCATGTTTTTGGGAAGAAAATTTAGGGTTTCCTAATTGTGGGTTCTAAGGCTTGGCTTGGGCTCTAAGGAAAAAGGATTTTAGAAAGTGCGTTTTTGGAAACGAAGGTTTTCTGGAAGGGAATCCTAGGGAGGAACTTTTGGAAAGTGAATTTGAAGAGGGAGTTTTTGGAAAAAGATTTTAAAGAGAAGGAGTTTTGGAAAGTGCATTTTTAGAAATGTAGATTTTGGAAAGAAGATCCTAGAGGAGAGTTTCTAGAAGGAAAATTTTGGAAAAGAGAGTTTTCAGAAAGATTTTTAGGGAGCGTTTTTGGAAAGTGAATTTTTAAGAGAGAGAGTTTTGGAAAGGAGTTGGAAAAAAAGGGTTTTGAAAAATAGATTTTGGAAGGGAGTTTTTGAAAACAATTTTGGAGAGAAGAGTTTTAGGAAAGTATGTTGGAAAAGAGATTTTTTAGGAAGAGATTTCTGAAGAGAGAGAGTTTTTGGAAAGTATAAAAACATCTCACTTTCCTAAAGCGATTCTAGCCATAAGAGGACTAGAACCACTTTAAGAAAGTGGTTTTGAAAACAAAGTTTGAAAATATAGACCAAAAGGTCACTTTTAATATAACACTTTCCTAAAGCAACCCTAGCCATGGAAAAGCTAGAATCACCCTAGAATTGTGGTTTTGAAAACAAGTTTTTGAAAAAGAGATTTTGATGCAATTTTGAAAACAAGTTTGAAAACGAATTTTGGAAGATGCAAGATTATGGTATGCACAATGCAATTTGGGGTCGTGAACATACAAGGTTAAGGCTTCACCATATAATCAAGGGGCCCAGACTCACGTGGTCTTTGGTTAGACTAAAAGAAAGCCCCCGACACGGTGACTCTCCAATAGCCCAATCCTACACATGGACTGGGAATCCCCTTGTTTCAAGCATGCAAAGAAAGGGGGGGAAAGAGATGGGGGATTAAAATAGAGAAAACCCAAGTGGGTTGGAGAGAGAAAAGAGAGGGGGAAAAGTGCAGAAAATTAAAGAGAAAGCCTACCGTATGTCTTCTTTATTTTGCGCGCCGCGTTGTCTTTGGTCTTTAGTCTTTATCTTGATCTTCACCTTCAGCCTTCAAGAGTTGTCTTCAAGCTTTGGATGGCAGCTCTTCAAGTCTTCAAAGGATAGTTGAAGGCTAGTGTATGAGTGTATGGGGGAGTGTATAAGTGTATAGGGGGCTAGGGTTTGTGTAGAGTGGCTAGGGTTTGGAAAACCTAGGGAGGCTAGGGTTTAAGAGGTGCTCGAGCTCTGTGTATCAAAATATAGGATTCTTAGGTTAAGTTTGCAGACCCTTTTCACGTTGAATAAAGCTCTGTATTTATAAAAGGAGGACAAACCTGGCGCCTATTGCAGTGGCGCCAGGGCAAACTTTACACTAGCGCCACTAGGAGTGGCGCCAGGCCATTTTTTGGCTTGGCGCCACTACTAGTGGCGCCAGCCAATTAGGAAAGATTTAAGGTTGGCAAGCAACGTATCTTTGACTAGATTTGGGCGCCTGTACTAGTGACTACCATGTAAACTTTAGCCTGGCATCACTAGGAGTGACTCCGGAAAGTCCGGGAATGATTTGGAGGAGCTGGAAATGACCCGGAAGGCTGGAAAGGATCAGGAACACTTAAAATAGTGTCCTAGTGGTATTTGACTTGAAAAGTGAGGATAAGATGTGTCGGAAAGGTTGACCGGGCCTTTAGAGGCAAAACGGTCAATCGGACCGGAAAACTGCAGGGGCGAACTCGGATTGTCCCGGAAAAAGACTTGGGATCTGGAAACATTATTTAGAATGTTCCTAGAGGTTGCCGGTTTGATTTCCAGAGCCGGCGTGGTCGGAAAGGAAGACCGGCCCACCAGGGGCAAAGTGATCATTTCGCATCAGGTTGGCCGAAACTAACTCGGAATGATCCGGAAAGGTAAAAGGAGGTTGAGAATACTATAAAAAGTAGTCTCAGGAGGTTATTGGTTTGATACCCAGAGCCGGTGTGGTCGAAAAAGGAAACCGACCCACTAGGGGCAAAACGGTCATTTTGTACCGAGTTGGCCAGAACTGACTCGGAATGATTCGGAAAGGTAAAGGAGGTTGAGAATACTATAAAAATTATTCTCGGGACATTACCGGTTTGATACCCAGAGCCGGTGTGGTTCCCGGGGCATTTGGATGCTTAGGGGCAAAATGGTCATCTTGACCGGAAAGTCTCGGAAAAGGTCCTAAGGGTAGTCTGGTCATTTTTCACCGAACTGAGCTAACAGACACGGGTGTTGACCTAGGTTTTGAGTGTTTCCGCTACTCTAATGGTGTGAGTATTTCCGCTACTCGGACGGGGTTGATGATTTGGGAGTATTTCCGCTACTCGGACGGGGTTGATGATTTGTGAGTATTTCCGCTACTCGGATGGCTTTGTGAGTATTTCCGCTACTCGGACAGCTTTGTGAGTATTTCCGCTACTCTAACGGTTTTGTGAGTATTTTCGCTACTCTAACGGTTCTGTGAGTATTTCCGCTACTCTAATGGTTCTGTGAGTAGTTTCGCTACTCGGACCATCTCGAGGAATAAAATGTCTCGAGAGAGGGATTGGAAAGGGGTCTTACCATCTCCGAAGAGACGTGCTTGGATTGGGACCATCCCGTGGAATAAACTGTCTCGAGAGAGGGATTGGAAAGGGGTTTTACCGTCTCCGAAGAGACGTGCCTGGATTGTGAGTGTTTCCGCCACTCTAACGGTTTTGTGAGTACTTCCGCTACTCTAACGGTTTTGTGAGTATTTCCACTACTCTAATGGTTTTGTGAGTAATTTTGCTATTCGGACCGTCTTGAGGAATAAACTGTCTCGAGAGAGGGATTGGAATTGGAATAAGAAAGAATAATGCCCCTAAGGGCATTTTGGTCATTTTGCCTCTATTTGGCCCTGACAGGCCCGCGAAGCGATGGAAAGATGGAATTTGGACCTAGAGAATTGGTTTAAATAGGAATATGCCCACAATGACTTGAAAACAAGTCTGGACGGAGTGTAGACTGCCGAGCGGTCAAAAATGGGGTGCTTACACTCTTCAGTCACCCCGTGAGTTTCATACTCGTACATACTACATGAAACTCCTTTAGATGTTTGTGGAGATCTTCACCTGCAAGACCATGAAAAGTGGGCAAGAGATGTATTAGCCTAGATTTTAATTCAAAGTTAGTAGGAACATCTAAAGTAGGGAATGTTATGCATAAGGGTTGTTGATTCAGATAAGGGGTCGCAAGCTCTTTCAAAGTTTGATTTATAGCCATGACTTCCTACTCTCCTAAATCAAAATCACTAGCAAATAGGGAATCAAGAGCTGGATCATTCTCTACAGAATTTCTCCGAGCTTCCCTTTTTGACCTGTGTAAAGTTCTCTCTATTTCTGGATCGCACTACAAATCACTTTAATTAGAAGATCGAGTTACACTCATAAACACTCAAGGAAACTCTACCCAACCTTGAAAAATAATTCAGGAAAAAAAAATCTAGAGTAATGAAAATAATTAAAATAATTTATTATTATTATTATTATTTTTAAAACAAAAATCATAAGAAGCACAAAAATTAACTAGAATCACTCCCAGGCAACGACACCAAAATTTGGTGTCTGAGAGGGTAATTTCCCCAAACTTTGGGCTTCTAGCTGACTAACTGCGATTTCCATCTGGCTCATCTAATTGTCCAAGCTTTGAATACTGACCCTCGCCTCTTGTTGAAATTGTTTCATCTCCTGTTGAAATTGCAGAGTATTAGTGGCAAGAGACTTAACAATATCTTCTAAAGACATACCAGAATTAGTAGTTTGGCTCGATTGTTGTCTAAGAGGGTATGGTTGCTTATATTACTGGTAACTTGGGCAATTTTGAATCACAAGCTGATTCACTTGTGAATTCCCATAGCTAAGATTGGGGTGATCCCTCCATCCCGAGTTATACGTGCTTGAATAAGGATCATACTTTCTTTGTGGTTGTCCAGGAAAACCACCTGCTGCATTCACTTGCTCAATGGGCTCCTCTTGAAGAGTTGGACACATATCGGTTGGATGCCCTGCTACTAAACAAATCCCACAAGCATTCACCGTTTGCATATTATCTATAGCCATTTGATGAATAAGGAAAGTTAGGCTCGCAATTTTTTGTTCAATGGAGGAAATATTTACCTCATTGATATGCTTAGCTGAATGGTCAAGTCTAGTGCCAAATTGTTGAGAATTGGCCGCCATATTTGCAATCAGATTTCTTGCGGCATTAGGAGTTTTATCCACCAAAGCTCCTCCACTAGCAGCATCAATCTTGCTCCTATCAGTGGACAACAAGCCCTCATAGAAATACTGAATAAAAAGTTGCTCACTAATTTGATGATGGGGACAGCTTGCACATAATTTCTTGAAACCCTCCCAGTATTCGTGTAGGGACTCTCCGTTGTGCTGTCTTACACCACAAATTTCTTTTCGAATGTTGGCCACCCTTGAAGCTGGGAAATATTTCTCTAAAAATAATCTTTTCATCTCGTTCCACGTGGTAATACTTCCAGAGCGTAGATAATAGAGCCAATCCTTAGCCGAATCCTTCAAAGAAAATGGAAAATCTCTTAATTTAATTTGCTCTTCAGTCACCCCCGTGGGTTTCATACTCGTGCATACTACATGAAACTCCTTTAGATGTTTGTGGGGATCTTCACCTACAAGACCATGAAAAGTGGGCAAGAGATGTATTAGTCCATATTTTAATTCAAAGTTAGTAGGAACATCTAAAGTAGGGAATGTTATCCTTAAGGGTTGTTGATTCAGATCAAGGGTCACAAGCTCTTTCAAAGTTTGATTTCTAACCATGAATTCCTCCTCTCCTAAATCAAAATCGCTAGCAAATAGGGAATCAAGAGCTGGATCGTTCTCTACAGAATTTCTCCGAGCTTCCTTTCTTGACTTGTGTAAAGTTCTCTCTATTTCTAGATCGCACTACAAATCACCTTGATTAGAAGATTGAGTTACACTCATAGACATTCAAGGAAACTCTAACCAACCTTGAAAAATAATTTAGGAAAAAAAAATCTTGAGTAATGAAAACAATTAAAATATATATAATTTTTATTGAAATAAAAATCACAAGAAGCACAAAAATTAACTAAAATCACTCCCCGGCAACGGCGCCAAAATTTGGTGTGCTGTCGCGGGCACCCAAAAATAAAACTGATACCCCAATGACAAATATGTAGTAGTGTGAGTAAGGATCGTTCTCACGGAGAGTGTTTAACCTAGTTTTATGCTATGTGAACTTTGATAGGGGATTTTGGATCTAATGAAAATAATTTTAATAATAACTAACTACGGCACAATTTAAATTAAAGGTTTGAAATCAACCAAAAGAACAAACCTAGGTCTAGGTCAAGATCCACCATCGAAATTTACAACTGATCATTGATGCAAGCATATCAATTCACACATTAAATATTCACCGTCGGAATTATTTTTCCTATCCCTCCTTAGTCGTAGTTAATTAAAAACAAGCGATCGCATTAACCCTAGCTATTAAACAACCTAGGATAAGCACACAAGGTTTAATCTAGTATCAGCCTTAAGAATTAGAGAGATTGATGAAACTAAACAATACAAGCACAAGCGGTTGCATTTAATTTAGTCGAACGTCCTTCCTAAGATATAATAATTCCCAACGTAGTAAATCATTAAATCTTAGTTGCTTCACAAATCAGAGGGATCAAATAATTACAAATTTGATATCTAATCCAGCAGTAGATTGCAATGAATAATAAACTAGTAGGCCTCCTAGCGATTAAACAAGACAATCATAAAAATAGGCATAGAAGAACATCTGATACTCCAAGCATAAATCGAATAATGAAAACAAATCAAATCTCACAGTTTATTATTAATTTCGTGGTTTCTGTTTCATTTGAACAAGATTCAGAGTTTAGCCATGCAGGGCCATGAAAACAACTCAAATAATAACCTAGAATGATACGAAAAACGCCAACAACCCTAAAAACAAAACAGTCCCCGCTTTTATAGGCTTCTAAAATTCTGCAGCTGTGCACAACCGTTCGAACACCCTTACTATCGTTCGAACGCATCGGACCACCGTTCGAACAGCGCGTCGAACGTACTTCGAATGGTAAAATTGCTCTCTGTATATTTCGAACGCTCTTCGAACCTGAACTTGACGTGAATCCATTTAAGGTACCGTTCGAACGCATATGCTACCGTTCGAACGCCTCTTGGGACTGTTCGAACGCTCCTTAGAACGCTTCTTGCATTTTAGCTCGAATTCGTCCCATTTAAACTAGGATCCTCTTCCTCAGCAACCCTCTAAGGTGAGAAACTATCTCGCTCCACCTTCTTCATTACAAACCAAATGAAGTAACATAGGAACCTTGGCTGAAAAAAAAGACAAACCGAATAGAGAGAGAGAGAGAGAGAGAGAGAGATTATTCTCGGGTTTGTTTGGCCGTGACAGTGAAAACAGGAGCTGGGGGGCTGTTGCAGCAGCCATGGAGCTTCTCAAGGACACCTATGAGTGTCCTAGAGAGACCCATAGCCTCTTTACATGCCCTGCCCAACTCCTAGAGTGATTTTTCTCCAAAAAAGTTTCGGTAGACCCTAACTCCTACCACCAGCTGTCGCGCTCAGATTTTTCGCACTCGAGGAATACTCACACGAGCGGGAAAAATACTGTACTCTCTCGTTAGAACTCACCCTCCTAAAAGAATGAGTGCGACTAGGTTTGAATTAAAAATTTGATTTGAATATAGGGCTTTTGAAAAAGATTTAGAGTCGCCACCTAACTTGACTAAGGTGAGTTAGGTCACCTAAAAACTAAGAATAATCCGGAGACTACACTTAGGGTTTTTGAAAAACGATTTTTTAAAATACCACCTCAAGAGAGGGGTTTTAAGAAAAACAGGTTGTTTGGCAACCTTTAGAAAACATTTAGCCCTTTTTGAAAAATAACTCCTTTTTGGTCTATGAAAACAGTGATCTAGGTTCGGAGGTTGGTTACGTGTAGGGAAGACACACTAAGCCATCACCCTACCCCACCCTTTCGGTACCTACATGTCAATCTACCCTAGATTCACCTATAAGAGTCTTTAACTAACTATTGTCCAACCCTATTCACTTAGAAAAAGAATGTTTGAAAAGATATGATGTATGATATGCAAGTGTGACAGAAAAGAGAATTGGAAAATATATTTGGAAATTGATTTGAAAAGAAATTGATTTGATTTGAAAATAGATTTGAAATTGAAAACTTTGAGAAATTAGAAATAGAAATTTGGAAATAGACATTTGAAATAGGAATTTTGAAAATGGATTGGAACTTGAGATTTGAAAAATGTGGAGGAATTTAAAATTTGAAAGAAGTTGTGGAATTTGAGATTTGAAAAAAAAAAGTTGTGACCGCACCCATGGGGTTGCCTACGTATCCTTTTGGAGGAATCAGGTCAGTTGTAATTCGGACAAGAGTCCGATTGAAAAAAGATTGATTTGAAAGAAAGAGATTGAATTGGAAATTGGAATTGGAGGATTGAGAGATTGAACTTTGATTGGAAGATTTGAAAAGATTTGATTTTGAAAGACTTAGTTTTAGGAAACCTAGGCTTAGGAAAGAGAGGACTTAAGAAAGAAGGATGGGATTTGACTTAGAAAGATTTTGAAAATGAATTGACTTGAAGATTGGATTTGGAAGATTAGGAAAGCTTGAAATTAGGAAGGATTCAGATTAGGAAAGTTTTTAAGTTAAGAAAGTTTCGAAATTAGGAAAGTTTTCGACTTAGGAAAGTTTTGGAATTAGGAAAGTTTCAACTTAAGAAATTTTTGAATTTGGAATGTTTTGAAATAGGGAAGTTTCGAAAATTGAAAAGTTTCGTTTTAAGAAAGGTTTTGAAATAGAGAAGTGTTGGATTTAGAAATGTTTTGAATTAGGAAAAGTTTAGATTAAGAAAGGTTTAGAATTTGGAAAGTTTCAAGTTAAGAAAGTTTTGAATTTGAAAAGTTTAGAATTTTAGAAAGATTTTAAATTAGGAAAGTTTTGAAATTAAGAAAGTTTTGAAAATTGGAAAGTTTAGAAAACAAGGAAGTTTTGAAAATAAGAAAGTTTTTAGTTTAGAAAGTTTTGAAATTTGGAAGGATTTGAAATTTGGAAAGTTTAAGATTTAGAAAGTTTTAGAGTTTGAATTTTAGAAAATCTTGAAATTAGGAAAGGTTTGAAAACTTAGGTTTGAAAACTTAAGATTTAAAAAGAGGGTAGAATTAGGAAAGGGTTGAATTTTAGAATTTTAAGAAAGATTTTTATGTTCAAGTTTTGAAAACTTAAGGTTTAGGAAAGTGGAGGGTTAGGAAGGATTTGAATTAGGAAAGATTTGGATTAAGAAGGGATTGGATTTGGTTTCTGAAAGAAAACGTTGGATTTTGTTTCCAAAAACAGAGGATTAGATTTGGTTTCCTAAACGGAAATATTTGATTTGGTTTCCTAAAGGGAAGATAGGATTTGGTAAGGATTTGGAAAGGGAGATTCTAGAAACCCTGGATTTGGAAAATTATAGTTTCGACGTAGAAAATAGGTTTTGGAAATATGTATAGTTTGGATGTGAAAACAAGAGGTTTTAGAAACCTAGGTTTGGGGCAAAGTTTGAAAATCATGTTTTTGGAAAGAAAATTAGGGTTTTCTAATTGTGAATTCTAGGGCTTGATTTGGGCTCTAAGGAAAGAGTTTTTGAAAAGTGCATTTTTTAAAACGAAGGTTTTCTAGAAGGGAATCCTAGGGAAGAGTTTTTGAAAAGTGAATTTGAAGATAGAGTTTTTGGAAAGATTTTAAAGAGAATGAGTTTTTGGAAAGTGTATTTTTGGAAAAAAGTTTTTTGGAAAGAAATCCTAGAGGGAAGTTTCTAGAGTTTTTGGAAAGATTTTTGGGGAGAGTTTTTCTAGGAACGTTTTTGGAAAGTGGACTTTGAAGAGTGCGTTTTGGAAAGGAGTTGAAAAAAAAGGAGGTTTTGAAAAATAGATTTTTTGGAAAGAGTTTTTGAAAATAATTTTGGAAAGGAAAGTTTGAGGAAAGTATGTTGAAAAAGAGATTTTTAGGAAGAGATTTTTAAAAATAGAGTAATTTGGAAAGTACAAAAATGTCTCACTTTCCTAAAGCGATTCTAGCCATAAGAGGGCTAGAACCACTTTAAGAAAGTGGTTTTGAAAACAACAAGGGTTGAAAATATGGACCATGAAAGTCACTTTTAATGTAACACTTTTCTAAAGCAACCCTAGCCATGAAAAGGCTAGAATCACCGTAGGATTGTGATTTTGAAAACATGTTTTTGAAAATGAGATTTTAATGCAATTTTGAAAACAAGTTCGAAAACGATTTTGAAAACAACTTTGAAAATAGTTTTTGGAATATGCAAGATCATGATATGCACAATGCAATTTTGGGGTCGTGAACATACAAGGCTAAGGCTTCACCACATAATCAAGGGGGCCGAACCCACGTGGTCTCTGGTTAGACTAGAAAAAAGCCCCCGACACGATGACTCTCCAATAGCCCAATCCTACACATGGACCGGGAATCCCCTTGTTTGAAGCATGCAAAGAGAGAGAGGGGGGGGGGGGGAAGAGATGGGGGATTAAAATAGAGAAAACTCAAGTGGGTTGGAGAGAGAAGAGAGAGGGGGAAGTGTAGAAATTTAAATGGAGAAACTACCTTGTATCTTGTTTATTTTGCGCGCCTTGCTTGTCTTCGATCTTCGGTCTTCGGTCTTTGTCTTAATTTTCGTCTTCAATCTTCAAGAGTTGTCTTCAAGCTTTAGATTGCAGCTTTTCAGGTCTTCAAAGGAGGGTTGAAGGGTAGTGTATGAGTGTATGAGGGTGTATAGAAGTGTATATGAGGCTAGGGTTTGTGTAGGGTGGCTAGGGTTTGGAAAACCTAAGAAAGCTAGGGTTTAGGAGGTGCCCGAGCTCTGTATATCGAAATATAGGATTTTTAGACTGAGTTTACGCATCCTTTTTGACGTTAGAAGAGGCTCTGTATTTATAGAGGTTGGACAACACCGCCGCCTGTTGCAGTGGCGCTAGGCCAAAATTCCTTCTAACGCCATTAGGAGTGGTGCCAGGCCAAATATTGGCTTGGCGCCACTAGTAGTGGCGCCAGCCAATTAGGAAACTATGAAGGTCGGCAAGCAACGTATCTTTAACTAGATTTGGGCGCCTGTACTAGTGACTACCATGCAATTTTTGGCCTGACTTCACTAAGAATGACTCCGGAAAGTCCGGGAATGGTTTAAGGGACTGGGATTGGCCCAGAAGGCCGGAAAAGAGCAGGAACACTTAAAACAGTGTCCCAGAGGTATTTGACTTGAAAAATGAGGACAAGATGTGTCGGAAGGGTTAACCGGGCCTTTAGGGGCAAAACAGTTAATTGGAACGAAAAACTGCCAGGACGGACTCAGACTGTCCCGGAAGAAAACTCGAGATTTGGAAACATTATTCAGAATGTTCCCAAAGGTTGCCGGTTTGATTCCTAGAGTCGGTGTGGTTAGAAATGGTGATCGGCCCACCAGGGGCAAAACGGTCATTTCGCATCGGGTTTGCCGAAACTAACTCGGAATGATCCGAAAGGATAGAGGAAGGTTGAGAATACTATAAAAAGCAATCTCGGATGATTACCAATTTGATACCCAAAGCCGGTGTGGTTCCCGGGGCGTTCAGATGCCTAAGGGCGAAATGGTCAGCTTGACTAGAAAGTATCGGAAAAGGTCCAAGGGGTAGTTTGGTCATTTTTCACCGAAGTGGGCTAACAGACACTGGTGTTGAGCTGGGTTTTGAGCATTTCCGTCACTCTAACGGCGGTTGTCATGACATAGGGGTTTGTTGGCAATTCCCCATATCGACTTATTTGTGAGTATTTCCGCTACTCTAACGGTTGTGATGTTTACGAGTATTTTCGCTACTCGGACCGTCTTGAGGAATAAACTGTCTCGAGAGAGGGATTAGAAAGGGATCCTATCGTCTTCGAAAAGACATGCCTGAGTTGGAACCGTCTCGAGGAATAAACTGTCTCGAGAGAGGGATTGGAAAGGGGACTTATCATTTTCAAAAAGACGTGCCTGAGTGGAACCGTCTCGAGGAATAAACTGTCTCGAGAGTGGGATTGGAAAGGGGACTTATCATCTTCTAAAAGACGTGCCTGAGTTGGAGCCGTCTCGAGGAATAAACTGTCTCGAGAGTGGGATTGGAAAGGGGACTTATCGTTTTCAAAAAGACGTGCCTAGATTAGAACTGTCTCGAGGAATAAACTGTCTCGAGAGAGGGGTTGGAAAGGGGACTTATCGTCTTCGAAAAGACGTGCCTGAGTGGAACCGTCTCAAGGAATAAACTGTCTCGTGAGAGGGATTGGAAAGGGGACTTACCATCTTCAAAAAGACGTGCCTAGATTAGAACCGTCTCGAGGAATAAACTATCTCGAGAGAGGGGTTGGAAAGGGGACTTACCGTCTTCGAAACGTGCCTGATTTGGAACCGTCTCAAGGAATAAACTATCTCGAGAGAGGGGTTGGAAAGGGGAATTACCGTCTTCGAAAAGACGTGCCTGATTTGGAACCGTTTCAAGGAATAAACTGTCTCGAGAGAGGGGTTGGAAAGGGGACTTACCATCTTCGAAAAGACGTGCCTGATTTGGAACCGTTTCGAGGAATAAACTGTCTCGAGAGAGGGATCGGAAAGAACAATGCCCCTAAGGGTATTTTGGTCATTTTGCCTCTATTTGGGCCTGGTGGGCCCGTGAAGCGATGAAAAGACGGGATTTGGACTTAGAAAGTCAATTTTGATTAGAATACACTTACAATTACTTGAACACAAGTCTGGGCGGAGTGTAGACTGCCGAGCGGTCAAAAATGGGGTACTTACACCGGCCACAAATCCTGACAAGGCCAGTTGGATCCCCTTCATCTCGATGATCAGAAACAACTTTTGTGAAGGACACTTTTCTAGAAAGTGATGGGAAGGGCTCGAAAAATCTAGTTGCAAGTTTGGAACCTAGACATCCACCGTGCAACCGAACTTTTCAGTCAAAAAATCAGCCACCTCTAACCACCACCGGCCGAACTTGGGCCGTGAGTGTGAAGCCCAGGTCCTTATATATCTCTGGGTTGCACATGCATGGCCAAGAAGTGCGGTGGATGGCCGGAAATGGACCTGGAAGCACCACCACTCACGGTGGAGGAAGGAGAAAGCTACGTCTTCTTACCCCACGCACGGCTAGTGGTGTGTGAAGGAGTGTGCCTGCTCCGATGCCCACCAATTTTTGGTGGAATGGTCCTAGATACCATATAAGCCTACCCTAAATTTTTTGGAATTTTTTTGTAATTTTGCAATTTTTCATGAATTAATAACTCTGCTTGGACATAGAAAATCGTAGAAAATAAATTGTAAATGGGAAAAATTTGAAACTTTACCAGTGGACCTATAAAAGCATGAGGAACCCAAATATAAGAGAGTGCAAGGTCACTAGGCCTCCTGGTAAATTTTGGGATTTCACCTGTGGGCCCTGATATCAGGCAATTTTGTTCTTGACAGGAGACGAGGAGGATTCTAAAGGATCCGTCCTACCGAAGCACCCCCTGCTAACAACTCTAAGCTTGTTGACTCTCTAATTAGTTGACACTTCCACCCATTTATAAGAATCTTGGATAATTATGACATACAAACTCGTATTTCCTTCCTTCACAGACAGTACGTGAAACGAGTATCTATTTTTACCAGTACCATTATCGGAGTAAGAACTTATGCATTCTTTAAAATACATGCTTATTTTCTTCTATTCAGATGACTTGCAAATTATTGTGTTGACTTTACGTCTTCCTACTAATTATGTTATTGATTATATTGCTTTCTACAAATATACATTCACTGTATGCGTGCATCATTGGGGAAGAATAAAGGTGGACCAACCAAAAAGAAAAGACCCCAAGTTAATATCATGGGCGAACCTGATTAGGCTTGATTTAGGGCGATCATGGGTCAGCTTTGCTGGGCTTGATATGGGCTAGATAATCATAGGTGGGCCCCCACTATCTTGACGAGGGGAAGGGTCAAGGGTGGGCCCACTAGGCTTGATAATGCCCTGGGCAGGGCATACCTACAAGGATTCTGGTATTGATGAAAAATAAAAGAATTACAAGGGGCATATGTGTGCTATGCTATCTTTTTAGTGCATTGCATTTAAACCTATGCTTTATAGAATTTATGAGGTTTCTATTGGGCTTCGCAACTCACTCCTATCTTATGGGACAAATTTTAGGAATTGAGACTTTAGCTGGATTCCAAGGAAATGATTATGAGAAATGAACTACCCAGTTCAGTTGGAATTTCCTTAATATTTAGTTTGAATTGTACATAAAGTAAAGTTATGGATCTCAACTAAAAACATAATGTTCTTTGGATGTAATAATCATTCTGGAATTATGTGAATGATGTATCTTTACCTTATAAATCCCTTGTCCTGATCTAGAAGATAAAATGGGTCGTGACAAAAGTTGGTATCAGAGCACGGTTTTAGGTCTTGTTGGGCGAGCTCACATTATTACCTATCGAAATCCTTAAGTTATAAATTGTTAATTGAGTGCTAACTTTAACTCTTTGGTGCAGATGAATGTATCTGTGTGGCATGACGTACTCATGCATCAGCTAGAAGTTGAAAGTGAGATGAGAGCTGACCGTCGGACTGTGACACATAACCAGACTAAGGCATTTCTTCGTGCTGAGGTTATGGGGGTCACTCAGAGATGGGGTGATCTTCCTAGGACTTTACAAGATTCTGTAGTACAACATCGAGTGACATTGCTGAAAGGAATAGCGCAAGAATTTTCTAAGATTGTAAGAAGCCCTGCTGAGTACCAACAGCTGATACTTAGTATGTAGTTGTCAGAAGACTTACCATTTGCAGGAGGATAGGGACAGCCTGATCCACCCTCACCTCACCCAACTTCACAGGGACAACAAACTGCCCCACCTACTGTACCACCTCTTGGGGATCACCCACCATCACCTGAATATCATCCTTTAACGCTCGAGGTGCCGATAACTAACCCCACCCCAGTTATAGACGTGTCAGAAAGTGAGGAAGACCCGAACAAGGATGTGAGCATAGGAATTGGTTAGACAGGATGTGTAGTAGAATGAAATAGAATACTATGTATGACCTACGTATGTTTATAGTAGTTTGTGAGTTACATCTATTCCTCCCTATTTTGACCACTGTAGATAGGAGGAAGAGATCGACTAGTGCTACGTCATTTTGCCATCTGTACCTAGCATTGCACTTATGTATTTGTTATTTTTAGTAATAGATTGTACTTATCTATTCGTCGCTTCTATTAAGTGATAGTACACATGATACAGTGTCATACAATAATAGAAATCAGCCTAACCATGGCACTAATTTTAGATGACAAGGACAAGAGCCGGAGCATAATCAAATGGAAACGATGAGACCCCAACTAATAACCAATGGAATCAAATTCTACAAAGCCTTCAGACTATGACTAATCTGCTGCAACAACAGTAGACATAGCAAGTACCATTTGCCCCTCAACCACCTCCACTAGTAACTCCTATAGCAGCGCCTATATGAAACCCGGAAAAGAGGAAGACAAAATTTCTTCGAGAATTTCAGAAGCAAAACCCTCTAAAATTTACTGGAGCTCCAGATCCCCTAATAGCAGAAAGATGACTGAAGTAGATCCGCAAGGTGTTGGATATTATGGGAATACCTGCAGAATTTTAGCTAGAATTTGCAAGTTACCGCCTTCAAGGAGAGGCTGATTTCTAGTGGGATTCCGTCAAACTAATAAGGGATGTAAAAAACTTGTCATGGGAAGAGTTTGTAACTCTTTTTTAGAACCATTACTTTTGGGAAGTAGTAAAAGAGACCAAAATGGAAGAGTTTGTACAACTATAGTAAAACAGTATGATAGTAGGTCAGTACGTGGCTAAGTTTTTGGAATTATCACGATTTGCCCCAAATCTCATATCTACTGAAGAAAGAAAAACATGAAGATTTCTTAAAGGATTAAGAAGTGCAATTTGGTCACAGGTAAAAGCATTTATGGGCCAGCAATTTACTAAAGTGATAGATCGAGCTATGCTCATAGAACAAGAGATAGATGGATTGCAAGCTTCAAGCCAGAGGGACCTTAATCGAACCTTAAGAGGTTCCCCTAATGTTAACAACTTTAGACACTCGAATTCTCGATATTAGCCCTACTCCCCAAGAGTCGAGGTAAATCCTCGGGGAACCTAGAATGACAGACCAATCTGTTATAACTGTCATAAAAAAGGACATCTGAGATGGAACTGCCCACATGCTATAAGGACTGGAAGTAGTACTAATAATACCAACCTAGTACCATCACGAGTACAGTCAACTCAAAATTTTCTGACAAGCTCCACAACAACTTCCCAACAAACCAGTGCAGGGCGATCGACACGCACCTCAACCAGCTTTAATCAGAATAATCAAGGGGGAGCAGGAAAGGGGAAACAGACTAGTCAGCCTATTACACCTCGAATGTTCGCCCTCCCTACAACCAAAGACAATGGTGAAACCTCTAATACGGTAATTGAAGGTATGATCTTACTTTATAATTCATGGAGCTACACATTCGTTTATTTCTATAAAATGTGCAGATCATCTAAATTTAGTTACCACACCGTTAACCACACAATTAGGTATCCAAACTCCTACCAGTGGAATAGTAATGGTACATGTGGGATGTCCGTCCAGTGTGTGTAGGCACTTATGAATTTACAGTGGATCTAATTCAATTAGATATGGATGGGTTTGATTTAATATTAGGAATGGACTGGCTAACAAAAAACAAAGCAATCCTAGATTGTAGCCAAAAGACTTTAATTTTATGGCACCTAAGTAAAGATGAGGTGCATTTTACTGAAGAAAAAGATATAACTATGATACAACCCAGGGTAACTCTCTGTGAACAACAGAAGTTAACAGAAGGATGTTATTATTTTCTTAGTATGTCAAAAGAAGAAAGTGAAACTTAACACGAAACAAAGTCGATACCAGTAGTAGATGAGTTCCTAGATGTATTTCCAGAAGACTTACCCTGGATTACCCCCAAACTAAGAAATAGAATTCGTAATTGAATTACACCTTGGAGTAGCTCCCATATCCATTGCATCCTATAGGATGGCACGGGCAGAACTCAAGGAATTAAAAATACAATGGGACGAATTATTAGAGAAAGGGTATATCCACCCCAGCACGTCACCATGGGGAGCACTAATGTTATTTGTGAAAAAGAAAGATGGAACTGTCCGATTATGTATGGATTATTGGCAGTTAAACGAGGTGACTATTAAGAATAGATATCTCCTTTTGAGAATTGATGATTTATTTGATCAGCTCAGGGGAGCAACGTATTTTTCTAAGATTGATTTGAGGTCAGGATATCATCAGTTGAGAATAAGAGAGTCTGACATTTCCAAAACTGCCTTTAGAACCCGATACAGACATTTTGAATTTATGGTGATGCCCTTTGGGTTAACTAATGCACATGCTGCTTTCATTGATATGATGAACAGAGTACTCTGAGATCAGCTAGACCATTTTGTAATTGTCTTTATTGATGACATCCTTATATATTCTCCAGACGAGCAAACCCATAGGAAACATCTAAGGACAACTCTACAGATCTTAAGGAAACATCAGCTTTATGCCAAGCAACGCAAATGTGACTTTTGGATGAAAGTGGTGAAATTTTTAGGGCATGTAGTGTCTAAAGAAGGAATATCAGTAAACCCTACAAAAATAGAAGCAGTGATGGATTGGAAGAAACCTTATACTGTTATCGAAATTCAAAGCTTTCTAGGATTACCAGGGTATTACCGAAGGTTTGTGGAAGGATTCTCTAAGATAGCAAGCCCTCTTATGCAACTAACCAGAAAAGGAGTGAGATTCATATAGACGGACAAGTGTGAAGAAGCATTTCAGCAATTAAAGGACAAATTGACCACAACCCCCATTCTTACTCTTCCAAGTAGTGGGAAACCATATGTGGTATATACGGATGCCTCTCGTCAAGGATTGGGATGTGTTTTAATGCAAGAACAGAAGGTTGTAGCCTATGTGTCAAGACAAGTCAAAAAGCATGAAGAAAATTATCCTACTCATGATTTAGAAATGGCTACAGTAATCTTTGCTCTTAAAATTTGGAGATATTATCTGTATGGAGAAAAGTTCAAGTTATTCACTGATCACAAGAGTCTTAAGTATATTACCACTAAAAAAGATTTAAATTTAAGGCAAATAAGATGGGCGGAATATATAGAAGATTATGATTTCACCGTACAATATCACCCAAGTAAGGCCAATGTTATAGCAAATGCCTTAAGTAGGAAAAATTAATGAAGTATGAGTAGTCTTATGTTAGATAAATGGAACGTTATTTTAGTGTTAGAATCCTATAAAGAATTTGGACACAGAAAGAAAATGCTATGTGGTCTCCAAATCCGATCCCAAACACTAGAGGAAGTTAAACAAGCCCAGCAAGAAAGCTCGAAAGTACAGAAGATAAAGGAAAACATATGAAAAGGAGGAAATGATCCAAAATAGATTATAGGTAAAAATGGGGAACTTCGATATAAGGGAAGGTATTTTGTAGTAAACAAAGGTGAGTTAAAACAAAAGATACTATCAGAAGCACACCATTCTAAATTTACCATCCATCTAGGAAACACCAAGATGTATCAGGATCTTAAGCGATAATATTATTGGAAAGGGATAAAGAAAGATGTTGCACAATTTGTGGCACGTTATCTTACCTGTCAGCAGGTAAAAGCAGAACACCAACGCCCAGGTGAATTATAGCAACCGTTACCAATCGCAGAATGGAAGTGGGAACAAATCACCATGGATTTTATAACAGGACTACCAAAGACTCGACAAGGTTATGAGACGATTTGGGTCATTGTGGACCAACTGACAAAAGCTGCACATTTCTTACCTATAAAAGCAATTGACAATTTAAGTACATTGAGTCAATTATATGTGAAAGAAATACTTTGATTACATGGAGTGCCCAAAATTACCGTGTCAGATCGAGATCCCAGATTTGCCTCTCGATTTTGACAAAGTTTACAGAAAGCTTTAGGAACACAAATACACATGAGTACCGCATATCATCCACAGATGGATGGCCAATCTGAGAGAACCAATCAAATCTTACAAGACATGCTTCGCGCTTGTGTCTTGGACTTTCAAGGAACCTGGAGTGATTATCTACCACTAACAGAGTTTGCCTATAACAACAGTTATCAAGCTAGCATAGAAATGGCCCCATACGAAGCATTATATGGACGACCCTGTCGAGCACCCAACTATTGGTTAGAACTGGGGGACAAATTCCTGTATGGACCAAAAATCATTCAAGAGACCACAGAGAAAGTAAAAATAATACAGGCGGCTCAAGCCTGCTCAAAGCCGACAAAAGAGTTATGTAGATCGGCGTAGGCGACCCTTGGAATTTCAGGTTGGTGAATGGGTCTTTTTAAAGGTAATTCCACATAAATGTGTGATAAGATTTGGCAGAAAGGGAAAACTAGCACCACAATTTATTGGACCTTTCTGTATCTTAGAAAGAATTAGGCAAGTGGCATATCGATTGGAATTACCCCTAGAATTAGATCAGATACACAACATATTTCATGTGTCTATGTTGAGGCAATACCACCCTGATCCTACGCATATACTTCATTGGAAAACTATTGACATACAGCCCGATCACTCATATGACGCAGGGCCCATTAAGATAGTGGATCATTTGATAAAAGTTTTGCTGAACAAAGAAATTTCTCAAGTTAAGGTAATTTGGCAATATCATGGAACAGAAGAAGCCACGTGGGAAGTAGAGTTAGATATGAGGACCAGATATCCTTACTTATTTGAGACTAATTTCGAAGATGAAATTCCTTAAAGGAGGTAAGATTGTAACACCCTAAAATTTCTTCATTGCATCACATCCCTATTAAAAAGGGTAAAGGTGTCATGTTTTTGTTTTTATGTCCGAATAAAACACGAAAGACGAGCACCACCATTAATTTATCGCTAAAACAAAACAGTCCTCAGTTAATTGCCTATTTCTTCCTTGGACTGAAGAATCGAACGTCGGCCTATTAGACACACCAGTTAACACCCTTCCTAAAAATAATTTAAGCAATGTAGCAGTGAGCAATCAAACTAATAACCCAAGCAAACAAATAATATAATGCAATACAAGCAGGTATTATAAGCAAGGAGAAAAAATAGAGCAAGAAATGAACAACACCAGATTTATAGAGGTTCGGCCAACCTTGCCTACGTCCTCTCTTCCTCGATCCTCTCGAAGGTATTCCACTATGTAAAATCACTTACACAGCTACTAGTTTTGCTACAAGTGCCCAGCTCACTCTTATAAAAGCTCTTCCCCAAGCTCTCACAACCCAAGAGATTTTGTCCAAGCTTCTCTCAAACTTACGAGTGATTTTGTCCAAGCTTCACTCAAACTAACAAGTGATTTTGTCCAAGCTTCACTCAAACTTACAAGTGTTTTTCCCAAGCTACACTCAAACTCACAAGTGTTTTTCTCAAGAACACTCAGACTCACAAGTTTACAAACCAACCCAATAATATATGAAGGTTGTACAATGAATAACTCTCTCTCAAAGAGTAGATAAACAAATTTTTAGCTCACTCAAAAACCCCCCAAATGAATAAAAACAGAGTATAAGATGTAAGAGATGAAATTTCACTTTGTAGCACTTAATCTTGAGTTCTTCTCATGTTCTTCTTATTCTTTATCACCATATATGTGTTAGGGATCTTGTATATATAGCCTTGAGTTGCTTATAGCCATTGGAGATGGAATGGAGACCATTTGATATGAAAACGGTGGAGTATAACGTTCAAAACTATAGTCGTTACCTTAAATGAGTAGACTCTTTTGCTGCAGGGGTCGACTCTTTTTATGTTTTAGCAGATTTTTCAAGGCTCTGCCTAAATGAGTCAACTCTTTTGTTCCAGGGCTTGACTCTTTTTGTCTGACACTGCAACTCTCTGTTTGAATGAGTCAACTCTTTTAGAGTAAGGGGTCGACTCTTTTGATCTCCATCAACATTTTCACCCTCTGTTTGGATGAGTCGACTCTTTCTACTTAAGGGGTGGACTCCTTTTAGAAAAATCCTTAGCTTTTGCAATATTTCTTCAATCTTCTTCAATATCTTCAAGCTCTTTAAGGATCATCCAACCAAGGTTTCTAAGGCTTGAAAAGACTTTTTCAAGGCATGTTGACTTCAAGAACACCTTCAACTATTCAAGATGAAATCAATACACTTTTGATTACAATTAGAGTTCTTCAATCAACATCACTTCTTCCATTGATCTAAGTTTTCTTCAAAATCTTCAAGAGAGCTTCCAAGACTTAAGATCTCTTTTCTTCAATTAATCTTTCATGCTTATTTGAACTTCTTCACTTTCTTTACTTGATCTTCATCAACTTGATTTCTTCTATAACTTCTTCCATCTATTCAAGACTTCAACATAATCTTCAATGACGCTTCCAACTCTTGTGATTTCCTATCAATACTTTCAAGACATCTTCAAATCTTCCAAGGTGAGCTTCCATGTCTTGTAAGAGTCATCTAAATAAGGTTATAAATAGAAGATTGCTGAATATATCAACTCATCATACTTCATCAACCTTTGATCTTTCTTGACAAGCTTCTCAATACAAGTTCTTCAATGTGAAGCTTCCAATGTGATAAGCAGAAACTTACTCCCCTTTTCTTTTGTGCTTTATACCTTAGAGTATACAAGCTTTTGCTCCTCCTTTCTTATGCAATTGATGCTTTAGTGGATTGATATAGCCAATAGGATCGAGGGTCTTTATAGTGAATAAATTCTTGAATTCCCATAAGATCTTTAGTTGTTTGCATCCTTCTTTTCAATACTTGTTAAACTCCTTGAACATCTTCAAACTCTTTAAGAATAAGATTACCTAAGTAATCTTCTTGTTGGATACTCAACCAATTAGCTCAAATATTTTCTTGTTATCAAATGAATATAATTTAATATGCACACTCAAGTGAAATCATTAGATAACAATCACATGGTTTTATTATCATCAAAATCAACATGGGGATCAACCTTGACTCAACAATCTCCCCTTTTTTTATGATGACAAAACCTTAAAAATATATGCAATTTAGCTCAATATAAATAAAGCATATTGTAATAAGAATACTCTTTACACATAATATTTCTCCCACATTTTCATATATTTTCATAGAATATTTCTCCCCCTTTTTGTCAATCAATCAAAAAGGGATATCAAAAATGTAATGCAAATATAGAGTAGGAAACATTCATACATATTCCAGATTTTCACCTTAATAAAAATATTTCTCCCCCTATGGAAGATACCAAATTATGTGCACAAATATTTCTGCCCTGTTTTCAAATAGATTATCTCTCCCCCTTAATAAATGATTTCTCTTTGCTATGGCATACAATAGTTCTCTCCTTTTTTGTCAACTTATTAAAAATAATTTATGAGAGACTTATAACATATACAATAGCCAAAAATATTAAGATGGAATGATAATTCTTGAAAGTGCATCAACAACCAAATAGCAAACACTTAAGTAGTGTGGGTAATAACATAAAAAGTTCATACAAACACTTAAGATATTATTCCATCAAAATCAAGAAGAACATTAAGCATCAAACATATATTAGCATGCAAAATATTCAAAATGAATGATAGTCATTTAACATTCACGAACCAAAATAGTTTTCCATTAAGATCATAACCCATGTAATCAGAAAATTTAAAATGCAGCAATGTAATGCTAATGCAAAATCATGCAAATGGGGATTAGGTCATATTGATTGAATCTTTGGAGAGTTTGGAAGATAAGGTTCTTGGTCTAAGATAGTATGGCCTTGGTTTTGGGAATGTTTTTAAGAGTAAAAATTTGTCAGGTTTGAGTGGGAGTGGCTGTCTGAATTTCTGCAAGTGATTCCTCGTCAAAAACAATCTCTTCCTTGTCAGAGAGTAAAGTGCTTTCTTTTCCATATTCTTCTACACATGAACTACTGCTTAAGTCCCTTCTTGCTGGAGTTTAGTCCATAGTACAAGCTCTTCTAATATCCTCTTTTGCTTTGTTTCTTGCAGCCACAATCTCTTTATATTCCTTTATCTCCTTCATCATGAAAAGAATGTTCTTTGCAACTCTTGAAATTTCTTCTTCTTGCTTCAGAAGTTCCTCTTGATGGGAGTATCCTCCCCCTCAAAATGATATCTAGTTCTTGCTTCAAAAACCAAACCTTTATTCCTTCATTCAACTAGCATCTCATTCTCTTTAGAGTAGACTGACTATACTTATCAGTTTTTGATATCACCTCCTTCTTTTCTTCCACTTTAAAGAATTTTAAAGATCTTGGTCAAGATTATTTCATAATGCAAACAAAATCTTCTCAGTTTCAGCCATATGAATCACTATATATGTTGTCAAAGTGATCTTAGTCTCAAATAGATAAGCCCGCATGAAGAACAGTTCAACATCATAAATATTTAATCAAATTCAATCCATCTTCCTTTGATAACTTTTCTAGAGAAGTATTTCAAGTTCATACCTTTTCTTTGTAGATATCTTCTCAAAATAAGAATCATTTTTTAACCAATCATGCTCTTATTTTTCTACAGTATTTCTTTGTTATTTGAGAGGATTCATCCTTCCCTTTCCTTTTCTTACTTCTCATTTCTGGTGCACCATATTTCATAATTATATATTCAATATTTTTCTCCTTGACTCCTTTCTTCTTTGTGAGAGGTTTGGGTAGACAAAGGTTGATTTGGAAAATTTGAATAGGTAGAATGAGAGGCAAAAGTCATTCTTCGTGTTTGGAAATGCAATTGATGAGGATTGGTTAACAATGGGGTTTGAAATCCATGCATAATGTATGTATATGTTAATATGAATAATATTCAAAACATATTCATGAACATGCAAAGAGGTTGAAGGGGTCGACTCATTTTCTACGTGAAAAGCTTTTTGATTTATCTTTCAACAGGAGTCGACTATTTTGACAAGAGGAGTCGACTCTTTTCAATAGAGGACTTCTGGGATTAATTCTAGAATCTAGGGGTCGACTCCTTAAATGCATGAGTCGACTCTTTTTCTCATGAAATGCAGAAATGATTTTTGAATGGCTATGAAATGCAACAAATAGACATGTAATCAATTTTAACCAATTCTTATGCATTATCAAACGTATCTAAGTTCTCAAGATAATGGATTGCACATACTCAATATGAGATACATAGCATATATATATCATCAAAATCAATCAAATTAAAGGATTTACACATCTCCAATACTCTTAACAGTTAATATGTGTGATTCTTTAGGAATGACAAGAAATCTTGCATGTATACACATATTAAACATGATATATGTTCAGCTAGCAGTGAGGTATAACAAGGATCCTATCATGCTTCTATACAGTTTAGTATTGAGAGGATTACATTGATCATCACCATCCAGCTTGTTGGTGCGGCCATGGGATTGCTTAATAACTTTGAGTTTCCCATATCAAATCTTTTGAGTAGATCTCTAATGCACATGACTTAGATTTTATAACATTTCTTCCAGTTATATACTTTGAGAAGCCACCTTCCAAATGCCAGTAATCCTTCTTAACTTAGGATTGGATTGTAGGCAAACCTACAATGAGAAAAATTCAAGTTTTGTTCTTTGGTACCCAAATCATCTTGGGTCCTTGGGGGTTAGTGTTCAATGTTCCTTTTGGAACCAAAACCTTCTTAATACTCCTATTAGGATCTTTCCTCAACCAACATTGATTAATATAATGACCATTCTTTTGGCAATAAAAACATGAAATATGAGGTTTTCACAAAGGGGCCTCAAAATGACTTTTGAAAATATTTTTCTTCTTGAAAGGATTATAACCTATTTTAGCTTTATCAAGAGAGCATTTTTGTTTGCAAAGCATTGCATTAAGATTTTCTTTCCCATCAACACACTTTGCAAGAGATTTTTCTAAGTCTTTTACTTTTTCTTTCAAAATAGAATTTTCCTTCTTCAAAAGTTCATTTGCAAATTGTAAATCCTCATTTTGTTTTGTAAGAGAAGTAATCATCTTTTTGAGCAAACCATTCTTTATACCAGATTTCTTAAATTCAATAAGCAAATCATCAAATGCATCTTGTAATTCATCAAAAGTAAAATCAGAATTTGTTACCTCATTTTCTTCTTCATCTCCACGAGCCATCAGACATAGATTAGTCATTTCTTCAGTTTCAGATTCATCCGAGCTGGAGCTTTCAGTGTCATTCCATGTTGTAGCCAATGCTTTTGCTCCTCTGCCATTCTTTCATCTCTTTTTGAGTTGAGGACATTCAGGTTTGATGTGTCCAGGCTTTTCGCATTCAAAGCAAATGATGGAAGAGTCATTCTTGCTGGAATCTCCTTTGGGTTCGTGCTTCTTTCCTCCTCTCCATTTTCTTTTCAAGAATTTCTTGAACTTCCTTGTAAGCATAGCAAGTTCTTCTTCATTTCCTTAATCACTTTTAGATTCATTTTCTAAAGTTGTGGATTTGAAAGCAATACCCCTTTTCTTCTTCTCATCATGTTCTTAGACATTCTGACCTTGGGTTAGCTCATATGTCATGAGTGAACCAAGTAATTCTTCTAAGGGCAAGGTGTCTAGATTTTTTGCTTCTTGAATCGCAGTCACCTTCGCTTCCCAATTTCTGGGCAATGATCTGAGTATTTTCCTTACTTATTCACTATTAGAATAAATCTTTCCAAGAGATTTTAATCCATTTACAATGTCAATAAACCTTGTAAACATTTCAGCAATAGTTTTTTCAGATTTCATTCTAAACAGCTCATAGTTATGTACAAGAATATTTATTTTTGACTCCTTAACTTGGTTGGTACCTTCATGAGTAACCTCTAATCTATCCCAAATTTCTTTTGCTGATTCACAACAAGATATCCTATTAAATTCATTTGGGTCTAATGCACAATACAATAAATTCATAGCTTTAGCATTCAGCTGCATAATCCATAAATCAGACTCATCCCATTCATTTTCTGGTTTGAAAACAGCCACTGTTTCCATCATTTTCGTAGGGACCTTAGGACCATTTAAAATAATTCTCCATAATTCATAATCTACAGATTGTATGTAAATCTTCATTCTATTTTTCCAATAGTTATAATTTGTTCCATTGAATAAAGGTGGTCTACTAGTAGATTGACCCTCGCCTAGAAAGTTTTCAAATATGGTTGTCATGGATCAACTCTAAGGATGTTAAGTATTTCAAATAGAGCACAAGCTCTGATACCAATTGTTGGCCCAAGTAGGTAACCCAAAAGGGGGGGGTGAATTGGGTTTCATAAAATCTATATCAAATAATGCAACTAAAAACAATTTAAGCAATGTAGCGGTGAGCAATCAAACTAATAACCCAAGCAAACAAATAATATAATGCAATGCAAGCAAGTATTATAAGCAAGGAGGAAAAATAGAACAAGAAATGAACAACACCAGATTTATAGAAGTTCAGCTAACCTTGCCTATATCCTCTCTTCCTCGATCCTCTCGAAGGTATTCCATTATGTAAAATTCCTTACATAGCTGCTAGTTTTGCTACAAGTGCCCAACTCACTCTTACAAGAGCTCTTTCCCAAGCTCTCACAACTCAAGAGATTTTGTCCAAACTTCTCTCAAACTTACGAGTGATTTTGTCCAAGCTTCACTCAAACTTACAAATGATTTTGTCCAAGCTTCACTCAAACTTACAAGTGTTTTTCCCAAGCTACACTCAAACTCACAAGTGTTTTTCTCAAGAACACTCAAACTCGCAAGTTCACAAACCAACCCAATAATATATGAAGGTTGTACAATGAATAACTCTCTCTCAAAGAGTTAAACAAATTTTCAGCTCACTCAAGAACCCCTCAAATGAATAAAAATAAAGTATAAGTTGTAAGAGATGAAATATCACTTTGTAGCACTTAATCTTGAGTTCTTTTCATGTTCTTCTTGTTCTTCATCATCATATATATGTTGGGGATCTTGTATATATAGCCTTGAGTTGCTTATAGCCGTTGGAGATGGAATGGAGACCATTTGATATGAAAACGGCGGAGTATAACGTTAAAAAATATAGCGGTTGCCTTAAATGAGTAGACTATTTTGCTGCAGGGGTCGACTCCTTTTATGTTTCAGCAGATTTTTCGATGCTCTGCCCAAATGTGTTGACTCTTTTGTTCCAAGGGTCGACTCTTTTTGTCTGACACTACAAAATTAACTCTCTGTTTGAATGAGTCGACTCTTTTAGAGTAAGCGGTCGACTCTTTTGATCTCCATCAACATTTTCACCCTCTGTTTGAATGAGTCGACTCTTTCTAGTTGAGGGGTCAACTCTTTTTAGGAAAATCCTTAGCTTTTGCAATATTTCTTCAATATCTTCAAGCTCTTTAAGGATCATCCAACTAAGGTTTCTAAGGCTTGAAAAGACTTCTTCAAGGCATATTGACTTCAACAACACCTTCAACTCTTCAAGATGAAATCAATACACTTTTGATTACAATTAGAGTTCTTCAATCAACATCACTTCTTCCATTGATCTAAGTCTTCTTCAAAATCTTCAAGAGAGCTTCCAAGACTTAAGGTCTCTTTTCTTCAATTGATCTTTCATGCTTATTTGAGCTTCTTCACTTTCTTTACTTGATCTTCATCAACTTGGTTTCTTCTATAACTTCTTCCATTTATTCAAGACTTCAACATAATCTTCAATGAAGCTTCCAACTCTTGTGATTTCTTATCAATACTTTCAAGACATCTTCAAATCTTCCAAGGTGAGCTTCCATGTCTTGTAAGAGTCATCTAAATAAGGTTGTAAATAGAAGATTGCTGAATGTATCAACTCATCATACTTCATCAACCTTTGATCTTTCTTGACAAGCTTCTCAATACAAGTTCTTCAATGTGAAGCTTCCAATGTGATAAGCAAAAACTTACTCCCTTTTTCTTTTGTGCTTTATACCTCAGAGCATACAAGCTTTTTCTCCCATTTTCTTATGTAATTGATGCTTTAGTGGATTGATATAGCCATGAGGATCGAGGGTCTTCATAGTGAATAAATTCTTGAATTCCCATAAGATCTTTAGTTGTTTGCATCTTTCTTTTCAATACTTATTAAACTCCTTGAACATCTTCAAACTCTTTGAGAATAAGATTACCTAAGTAATCTTCTTGTTGGATACTCAACCAATCAGCTTAAATATTTTCTTGTTATCAAATGAATATAATCTAATCTGCACACTCTAGTGAAATCATTAGATAACAACCACATGGTTTTGTTATCATCAAAATCAACATGGGGATCAACCTTGACTCAACAACCACGTAAGCCTACCCTAAATTTTCTGGAATGTTTTTATAATTCTGTGATTTTTCGTGAATTAATAACTCTGTCCGGACACAGAAAATCGTAGAAAATAAATTATAAATGGAAAACATCTAAAAATTTACCAGTGGACCTATAAAAGCATGAGGAACCCAAATACGGGAGAGTGCATGGTCACTGGGCCCCCTGGTACATTTTGGGATTTCACCCTTGGGCCTCGATATTGGGCAATTTTGTTCTTGAAAGGAGACGAGGAGGATTCCAAAGGATCCATCCTACCAAACCACCCCCTACTAACAACTCTAACCTTGCTGACTCTCTAATTAGTTGACACTTCCACCTATTTACAAGAATCTTGGATAATTATGACTAACAAGCTCATATTTCCTTCCGTCATAGACAGTGCGTGAAAGGAGTATCTATTTTTTCTAGGACTATTATCAGGGTAGGAACTTATGCATTCTTTAAAATACATGCTTATTCTCTTCTTATAAGATAACTTGCAAATTACTATGTTGACTTTACATATTCCTGCTAATTTACCATTCAACTTTTACAAAACATCGGACCAACAGTTTGCTGGTTTGGATCCCAAGCCTAGCGCCACTGCTAGTGGCGCCAAGACAAATTTAACAAGGAGTGGCGCCAATTTCTAATTTCAAGCAATTTTGCATTTTTCTAGCCAAAACTCGATTTCGAACACTCTTTGGGCCAAATATCCATTTTCAAACTCTAGTTTCCAAAAAATCTTCAAAGTCAGTCCCTCTAACTGCCTCACGGTCAACATAGGGACTCTTACTCTATCGTTTTCTGTCTTCGACAAGCGAAGACAGAAAAGAAGGGGCAGTTGTAAGCACCCCATTTTTGCCCACTCAACAGCCTCCAATCCGTCTAGACTTTAGTTCAAGTCAATATAGACATATTTCAGTTCAAACTAGCTTTCCAAACATAATCCAGTCAATCAATCGCTTTGCAGGCCCATTAGGCCCAAGTAGAGGTGAGATGACCAAAATGCCCTTAGGGCATTGTCTGATCCAATTCTAGTGGGCACGTCTTCTCGAAGACGGTAAGTCCCCGTTTCAATCTCAATTCCAAGATCAAAATCCAATTCCAGTCTAGTTGTAGTTTAAATCAAGTTTGGCACGTCTTTTAAGAAAGTTAATCCCTCAGATGGTAAGACCATCCAATTTGGCATGTTTTCTAAGAAAATTTTAGAACGGTAAGTCCCTTCAAAATCGTCGACCAGGATGAGACCCCAAGTCCCTGAGACAGTTGAACGGTCCACCCTTAGCGCCTGCCAGCCCACCAATGAAGAATGCCCATTTCAGCACGTCTTTCGAGAAAGTTAATTCATTAGGCTGTAAGTCCACCTAGCAGCTTCCCGAGACCAGGCAGTCTCTAGAATGATTGCGACCTGTTAGAGTAACGAAAATACTCACAAACTTTGCAACCGTTAGAGTGGCGGAAACACTCACAAAACAGGTCGACATAGGGAATTGCCAATAAACCCCTTATGTCATGGAACCGAACTCACCTCTTGGCCGTGACACGTTTACCAAAGGACGGGATACCTTTGAAAACCAACTCGGCACAAACCGTCAGAGTGACAGAAACACTCAAAACCCAGGTCAACACTAGTGCCTGCTAGCCCACTCCGGTGAAAAATAACCAAATTGCCCTTAGGGCTTTCTGGCATGCTTTTTCGAGAAAGTATCTAAATACTCAGAGTGGTAAGTCCACCCTTCCAAGATTGTCCTAAAATAATCCGGCATGATTAGGTGCTTTCCAGTCGGTTTTGGGCCAATTCCATGACATTTCGGTCAAAATGACCATTTTCCCATAGATAGCCGAGCGCTTGGGGAACCACATCGGCTCTGGGTATCAAACCGGTAACCTCCGGGGGATGCTTCTAATAGTATCCCCAACCTTCCAACGCATTTCCGGATCATTGCGAATCAATTTATGTGAAATAATTGTTTTGCCCTTGATGGGCCAGTCGCCTTTTCCAACAACGCCGACTTTGGTTATCAAACCGACAACCTCCTGGAACATTCTAGCTTAAGTTTCCAAGCCTCAAGTCTTCTTCTGAGACATTCCAAGTCCATGCTGGCAGCTTTCCGACCCGATTGACTGCTTTGCCCCTAATGGCCTGGTCAACCCTTCCAACACATCCTGATATTATTTTTTTAAGTCTACTACTCCCGAGACACTATTCTAAGGGTTCTTGTCCCTTTTCAACCCTTTGGGCTCCTCCCAACCCTTTAAATTATTCTCAGACTTTCCAGAGTCACTCCTAGTGAAGCGAGGCTAAAAATTGCATGGTAGTCACTAATATAGGTGCCCAAATCTTTTGAAGATACATTGTTTGCCGACCTTAAACATTTCCTAAATGGCTGGCGCCACTAGTAGTGGCGCCTAGCCAAAAAATGGCCTGGTGCCACTCCTTGTGGCGCCAGTGGGATTTTTGGCCTTGCGCCACTGCAACAGGCGCCAGTTTACTCTTCTGTCTATAAATACAAAGCCTCCTTCAGTGTGAAAAAGGCCTGTAAACATAGTCTAAAAACTCTGTTGTTTGATATACAGAGCTTGAAACCCCTCCAAACCCTAGCTCTTTTTAGGTTCTACAAAATCTAGCGTCCATATACAAAACCCTGGCCCCTATACACTTAACCCTTACTCACATACACTCTTTTACACTCATATACGAACCTCGAAAGCCTCCATTGAAGATTTGAAGTGCTGCAACTCGGAAGCTCCCCAAGACCAAAGCAAGCTCTCGAAGACCGAAGTAAAACAAAACAAGCGAGCAAGCAAAATAAAGCAAGCAAAACAAAGAAGACACTAGGTAGGCATCCCATTTACGTTTACGCAATTCCCCCCCTCTATCTTCTCTCTCCTAACCCACTTGGGTTTTTTTGTGTTTTAATCCCCATCTTCTACCCCCTCCCCCCCTTCTTGCAAGCTTGAAATAAGGGAGTCCCCAACTCATGTGAAGGATTAGGCTATTGAAAGTCACTGTGTCGAGAGCTTTCTCTTAGTCTAACTGAAGACCACGTGGGTTCGGCCCCGTTAATTATGTGGTGAAGCCTTTAACCTTGTATGTTTACGACTCCAACTTGCATTATGCGTATTATGATCATGCATCTCTCCAAAACTTGTTTTCAAAACTTGCATCAAAAATTGCTTTCAAAACTGGTATTAAATCTTCTTTTTCCAAACTTATTTTCAAAATCACAATCCTAAGGTGATTCTAGCTTTTCCATGGTTAGGGTTGCTTTAGAGAAGTGCTATATTTAATGAGGCTAATATGGTCCATATTTTCAAATCTTTGTTATTTTTTCAAAATCACAATCCTAGAATGGTTCTAATCTTCATATGGTTAGAGTTGTTTTACGAAAATGAGATATTTTTAGAGACTTGTAAAAGTTTACATTCAAATCCTTTTCTAAGTAGCTTTTCAAACTTACCTTCCAAAACCTCCTTTTTAAATCCTCTCCAAAATCTCTTTTCAAATCTACTTTTTAAAATCTCTTCTCCAATATACTTTCTAAAAAACTTTCTCCAATCTCCTATCCAAAATTCCCTTCAAAAAACTTACTTTCCTAAAAGCCCTTTTCAAATTCCTTCCCAAAAGCTTTCTTGAAAAATTCACTTTCTATGAACTCTCTTCAAGTTTCCTTACTAGAAACTCTCTTCAAAATAACTACTTTGCAAAATCTCTTTTTCTTGAAGCCCAAGTCATGCCCTAGAGCCAATGATTAGGAAACCCTAATTTTCACTTTCCTTTTCCACATTCAATCATAACTTTCCAAAATTCTATTTTCTACATCAAACTCTTAGGTTTCCTAAACTTCGTTTTCATATCAAATCATATTTTCTAAATCAAGATTTTCAAAACTCCATCTTTCCAATTCTATGCTAAAACCAATCATCTATTTTTGGAGACAATCAAATCATCTCTTTTTGGAAATAGAAATTAAATCTTTCTAAATTTAATCTTTTCCTAATTTCTAAAATTTCTAAATCCTTCTTAAATCAAACTTTCCAAATTCCAAATCCTTCTTAGATTGAAATGTTTCCAAAACCTAAACTTTCCTAAATTTTAAAGTTTTCTAAATTTAAAACATTCCTAAGTTGAAACTTTCTAAATCTGAAACATTCCTAAAACGGAACTTTTCCTAATTTGAAAACTTTCCTACATTCAAACTTTCCAAATACTAAAGCTTTTCAAAGTTCAATTTTTCCTGAACCTAACTTCTCTAAATCTATTCTAAGTCGAGGTTTTTCAAATGAAATCAAACTTCTTTTCAAACTCTTTTCTAAAATTCAAAAATTTTCTAATTCGAATCTTTCCTAAATTCGAACATTTCCTAATCCAAACCTTCCTAATTCAACTACGTACTCCAATCTTAGGTAACCTAAACCTTAGGAGGCTTAAATCTTAGTTCAATCCTAAACCTAAAGTTAGGAAGGTTCACTCTTTTTTGAAACTTTTTTCTAAACCAAGATGGTTTTCTAATTTCAAAACTTCAAAATATTTTCAAATCTCTATCTTCCTAAATCTAGTCCAAGTTCTCTTTCAAGGATCAAATCCTCTTTCAGATTCAATTCTAGGTCTAAGTTCAATCTTGATTCCAATCTTCCATTTTAAGTTTCAAATCAAACTCTTTTTCCAATCAAAATCTTATATTTTTCAATCGGACTCTTGTCTGAACTGCAACTGACATGATTCCCAAAAGGGATACGTAAGCAACCCTCATGGGTGTGGTCATAACTTTTTTTCAATTTTTCAATTTCATAATTATTTTCAAATTTCCAATTCTATAATTTCCTTCAAGTTTCTAATTTCATAACTTTTCTTAAGTTTTTAATTCCATAACCTTCCTCAAGTTTTCAATTCCTTATTTTATCTTAAGTTTCTAATTCAAAAATCTATTTTTAAATCTCTATTTCTAATTTCTAAAACTGTCTTTCAAAAATCAAATCTATCTTTTTAAATCCATTTCAAAATCCAATCAAATGTTCTCAAATCTATTTTCAAAATCAAATCAAATTCTTGTACTTGCATATCATGAATCACTTCAAACTTCTTTTCAAAATTCTTTTCAAAAGTTGATAGTATTGGACATTTATTAATCCAATATTTCGAATGAGTGAGCTTAGGGTGAATAGACATGTAGGTACCGTAAGGGCAGGGTAGGGTGATGGCTTAGTGCGTCTTCCCTACACATGACCAATCTCCGAACTTAGAATCACTATTTTCGAAAGACCAAAAAAGGAGTTTTTTTTCAAAAATGGGCTTACATTTTTTTAAAGGTTGCCAAACAATCTATTTTTCAAAAAATCCTCTCTTTAGGAAATTTTCAAAAACCCTAAGTGTAAGCTTCGGATTGTGCTTAGTTTTAGGTGACCTAACTTAGCTTAATCAAGTTAGGTGGCGACTCCTAATTTTTTTTCAAAAGCCCTTATTTAAAGTCAATTCAAATCTAGTCGCACTCATTCTTCTAGGAAGATGAGTTCTAATAAGAGAGTACTGTGTTTTTCTTATTTGTTTTTTTTTAGTGCAAAAAATCGAGGCGCGACCACTGGCGACTCCACTGGGGCACGATCTGTGGCCTATTCTAGTTCTAGATGGAAAGGGATCATTTCAAATTTTTTTTCTGGGGAACATTTTCCCCAATGGAGTCGCCAACTATCGCGCTCCGATTTTTTACACTCGAAAAAGACAATTGAGAAAAACACAGTGCTCTCTCGTTAGAACTCATCCTCTTAAAAGGACGTGTGCGACTAGGTTTGAATTGAAAATTGACTTTGATTAAAAGTTCTTGGAAAAAAATTTGGAGTCGCCACCTAACTTGATTAAGGTGAATTAGGTCATCTAAAAACTAAGCACAATCTGAAGATTACAATTAGGATTTTTGAAAAAAGATTTTGAAAACTTCCTCAAGAGAGGGTTTTTTGGAAAATAGGTTGTTTGGCAACCTTTGAAAAAATATAAGCCCTTTTTGAAAATAACTTCATTTGGTTTTTAAAAACAGTGATCGAGGTTTGGAGGTTGGTCACATGTAGGGAAGAGACACTAAGCCATCACCCTACCCCGCCCTTGCAGTACGTACATGTCTATTCACCCTAGGTTCACTCATTAGAGTTTTTGATTAATAAATGTCCAATACTATCCACTTTAGAAAAGAATTTTTAGAAAGAAATTGACATGATGCATGATATGCAAGTATAAGAAAAGACTTTGATTTTGAAAATAAATTTAAAAAGAACTTGATTTGATGTTGAAAAGAGATTTGAAAAAAGACTAGATTTTTGAAAGAAAAGTTTTAGAAATTGGAAATAAAGATTTGAAAATAGATTGTAGAATTAGAAATTTGAAATCGATCATGGAATTGGAAATTTGAAAATAGCTATGGAATTGGAGATTTAAGAATAGTTATGAAATTAGAAACTTGTAAAAAAATATAGAATTGCAGATTTGAAAATAATTATGAAATTGAAAACTTGGAAAAAGTTATGAAATTGGAAGTTTGGAAAAAGTTATGACCGCACCTATGAAAGTTGTCTACGTATCCCTTCTTTAGCTTCGGCAACACGTCTGACTCATTTGGATCAAGCAATTCTTTTCGAGAACTTTAATAAGGTTGTAATGTAGGCCATGGTTTCGGGTTTTTACACGAAAGGGTAAAGGCTCGAACCTATTGTTTCTACTTTGACCTTTCTTGTAACTTTTGACCTTCTAAGTCTGACACTTACCCCTTTTTCCAGAGTTCCGGTCCTACTATATGCTTTTCAAGATAGCACAAGCATGATTATTTTCTGATTTTTTTTATGATATGCTTTTTTTTTTTTTTTTGCCCCTTGGCAACTCTTTTCCCTTGCTTTTCTTCTTCTTTTTTTTTTTTCAATTCTTTTCTTTCCTTTTATGAAACGAACACTTCTACAACCCCTTTTTTCTTAGATCTTTACCTTAACAATTCAATCTAACTCATCGTGGGCGGTGATCCCTAGGTTGGGGGTTTTCTAGAAAAAAGGTAAATGGCTTAATGGGTTTGACAAGGATTACTTTAGACTATATGAGAAATGAAATGAGGGGCTCTCTTCACTTTGAACTAGATTGCTGGATCCATATAACCTTCAACGTTGCCCTAGCATGATAGAGGATGGATAACATTCCTAAAGTTTTCAGTTATCTGTCTACCCCAATGTGGGGGGATGGTCTTGGATCGGGATTGACAAAGAATCTTTCGCAAGGCACTTATGGGTTAACAAAAGGGAATATAAACAAGTTTTTTTTTTATATGGGAAAATGAAATATGGCTCCTCTTCATCTTGATAATCTGGCCACATATCACTTAGCCTCAGTGTCTTGTAAGTGTTACCTTTGGGGTAGTTTCCTCACTCACCTTCATTCACTCTCTTTTCAGAAAGCTGACCAATTAGTGAGTGGCTAACTCATGCTATCATACCCTTCAAGTCAGGTTCTCCATTAAGATAGACCATGCCCCTTATGTTGGAAACATTCACCATTCACAAAAGAAATATAAGATGACAACAATGTAAGACAATAACATAAACTAATATTTAAGAATGAAAGTGCAAACATTTAACTGAAGGACATAAAGTAAAAGAGATCGAAAGAAAGTGAGTAAGAACACTCCTCTCTTGTGTGCTTTTGAAAGAGAGCCCGTCTAGTAGGGCCTTGGGACAATGCCCACATCTTCGATGCTCCATTCATGATTGAGATCCTTGGCCAAGGTAAAATAGGCAAAAGCTTCTTCTAGAGCTCCAAACATGTTGACAGTGACGACGCACTCCTTGACCTCCTTGTTGTTCTCCGCGATAGGTTCTTCTGTAAACAGGTGGCTAGTTTAACTCCCTTTAATTCGAATGAATCTGTTTGTGCTCTTGACTCTTCTGGTTCCCAACCTATGTCCTCATAGTTGATCCTAGGTGCGGGCTAGGGGTTTTCTAATAAGTGACCCTTAGCTTTAGCATACTTAGGGTATAGAAACTCAACACCCCAACCATCAATGGCCATATCTTCAGCATGGTCCTCTTCCACGAGTATGGGTTCCTCAACTAGCCAGTCAAAAGAAATAGGTACCTCATTAGGGTCATAGAGGTAGATTAGGCATGGCTGGAGATCCTCCTCCCAGTTACTTTCTTCATTAGTCTCCCAGTCTTCGACCACAATCACATCCAGTTCATTTTCTTCCATTATTTCCTCTAATATCAAGTTAACAACATGGTCTGGTAGAGGATTTGTGATTATATTAAGAGCAGGAGGAGGATTCGGCAATTGTAAGTCAATGGTTTTATTGTCTATCAGGCCTTGAATTTTGTGCTTAAGAGAGAAGCAGCTTTTGGTGTCATACCTTTGGCCACCCGAATGGTATTCACAAGTGAGGGCGGCAATGAAGGTTGGAGGTAGAGGGTTTGGCAATAGACGGGCAGGTATGGGCTTCAAGATATTGTTCTTTAGAAGGTTGTGGTAGGCCTTAGTTTGGGTGTAAGCTAAGGTATCAAAGGTACAGATGTGTCGGGCAGGTCTATTAAAGTTAGGGCGTGCCCCAGCAAGGCCATAGTTAGGGGTTAGAGCAGGCATGGTTAAAATGGGTAAGGGCAGGACAGGGTGTGATTATAGTGGTGGACAGTATTAGGGTGGTTAGCCGGGTAGGATGGCAAACACCTCGCTTTCCTTCTTGATTACTCCCCTTGTAGTAGCCACCTTCTTGGCTATGTTGGCAGAACTTTCTCCAATCTTTGCATAGGGGTCCATAATCCTCCCTTTCTTGAGACCATTTTCTATCATCTCTCCTTGCGTGATGAGCTAAGAGAAGTTTTTCCCTACGCTTGTGCAGAGCTTCTCGTAGTATATACCTGGGAAAGTATGTACGAACAGTTGCATGTACTCCTTCTTTTCTAGTAGAGGATTGACTTGTGCATTGGCTTCTCTCCATCTCAGCGTATAATTCTTGAAACTTTCTTTTTCACCTTTACTCGTAGTCATCAAGGACCATCGGTTAGAGGTGAGGTCAATGTTGTGATAGTATTGGGCTTTAAATACATTGACCAGCTCAATCCAAGTCGTGATCTTTCTTAGGTGCAGACGGGCAAACCATTACAGGGCAGACCCAGTGAGACTACATTGGAATAATTGCATTAGGAGCTTCGGATCTTTCCCATAACCACTTACTGCCCCAACATACAGGCGAAGATGAGTAATAGGGTTACCAATGCCTTCATACTTCTGGAAGTCAGCTATTTTGAACTTAGCAGATCTCGGGTGATCCGAAAAGAAGCAAAGCTCATCATAGGAACTAAACCCATAAGTGTCATGGCCATTGAGACATCGCAGTGAATCCTCTAGCCCTTGGATTTTTAGACTGAGAGGGTCTAGGGGAGTCCTCTTTACGGCAGGTGAGAGCAATATGGTTTTCTCCCCTTTAGTGTTGATCCCCTTGGCATCTTCCTTGTTCCTTCAAGCATTGTCATATTTGTCGCGCCCAGATTTTTCTCACTCAGAGAATACTCACACAAGCAAAAAAAATGTTGTACTTTCTCGTTAGAACTCACCCTCCTAGAAGAATGAGTGTGACTAGGTTTGAATTAAAAATTGGTTTGAATAAAGGGCTTTTGAAAAAGGTTTGGAGTCGCCACCTAACTTGATTAAGGTGAGTTAGGTCACCTAACTCACCTAAAAACTAAGAATAATCCGAAGACTAAACTTAGGGTTTTTGGGAAAACGATTTTGAAAATATCTCCTCAAGAGAGGGTTTTTAGGGAAACAGGTTGTTTGGTAACCTTTGGAAAGCATTTAGCCCTTTTTTGAAAAATAACTCCGTTTTGGTCTTTCGAAAATAGTGATCTAGAGTCGGAGGTTGGTTACGTGTAGGGAAGACGCACTAAGCCATCACCCTACCCCGCCCTTTCGGTACCTACATGTCAATCTACCCTAAATTCACCTAGGAGAGTCTTCAACTAACTATAGTTCAATCCCATTCACTTTGGAAAACAATGCTTGAAAAGAAACTAACATGATGCATGATATACAAGTGCAAGGAAAGAGAATTGAAAAATAGATTTGGAAAAAGATTTGAAAAAGGAATTGATTTGGTTTAAAATGAGATTTAGAAAGATAGATTTGAAATTGGAATTGAAAAGAGATTTGAAGAGAGTTATGGAATTGGAAACTTGAAAAATGTTGTGGAATTGGAGATTGAAAAGAAGTTGTGGAATTTGAAATTTGAAAAATGTTATGACTGCACCCATGAGGGTGGAATTGAAAGTTTGAAAAGTGTTGTGACCGCACCTATGAAGGTTGCCTACATATCCCTTTGAAGGAATCAGGTCAGCCGTAGTTCGGACAAGAGTCCGATTGAAAAAAGATTGATTTGAAAGAAAGAAATTGAATTGGAAATTGGATTAGAAAATTGAGAGATTGAACTTAGAATAAAAAATTGAAAATTGGAATTTAGAATTCTGGAATTGAAGAGATTGGATTTTGATTTGAAAAGATAGAACTTGGAAGAAAGATTTACACTTGTTTTGGAAAAATGGAGGTTTAAGAAACCTAGACTTAAGAAAGAGACTTAGGAAATATTTGACTTGACTTGGAAGATTTAAGAGATTAGGAAAGATTAGATTTAGAAAATGTTTGAATTAGGAAAGGTTTGATTTAAGAAAGGTTCGATTTAAGAAAGTTTCGAATTACGAAAGGTTCGATTTAAGAAAGTTTTCAAATTAGGAAAGTTTTATTTTTGGAAAGTTTCGAATTAAAAAGATTTCGAAATTAGGAAAGTTTTGAATTAAGAAAGTTTCAACTTAGGAAGGTTTTGAATTAAGAAAGTTTCAACTTAGGAAAGTTTTGAATTTAGGAAAGTTTTAGAAAAACAAGAAAGTTTTGAAAATAAGAAAGTTTCATTTTAGGAAAGGTTTGAAAAAGGAAAGTTTTCAATTTAGGAAATGTTTGAATTAAGAAAGTTTCAACTTAAGAAAATCTTGAATTAAGAAAGTTTTGAGTTTAGAAAAATTTTAGATTTGAAAAGATTTTGAAGTTTTGGAAAGTTTAGAATTTGGAAAGATTTAGGTTAAGAAAGATTTAACTTGAGAAACTGTTGTTTTAGGAAAGGTTTTGAAAATAGGAAGTTTTGAAAGTTGAAAAGTTTAGAATTTGGAAAGTTTTGAAATAGGGAAGTTTTGAAATTTGGAAGGATTTGAAATTTGGAAAGTTTAAGATTTAGAAAGTTTTAGAGTTTGAATTTTAGAAAATCCTGAGATTAGGAAAGGTTGAGTTTAGGAAAGATTTGGAGAACTTGAATTTGGAAAGTTAAGATTTGGAAAGGGGGTTGAATTAGGAGAGATGTGGAAGTTGAAAGTTTAGGAAACTTATGGTTTAGGAAGGTAGGAAATTAGGAAAGATTTGAATTAGGAAAGATTTAGATTTTGAGTTTTAAAATTTAGGAAAGATTGTTATGTTCAAGTTTTGAAACTTAAGACCTAGGAAAGTGGAAGATTAGGAAGGAGTTGAATTAGGAAAGAGTTGGATTATGAAGGGATAGGATTTGGTTTTTAAAAGAAAAGGTTAGATTTTGTTTCCAAAAACGGAGGATTGGATTTAGTTTCCTAAACGGGAATATTTGATTTGGTTTCCTAAAGGGAAGATAGGATTCGGCAAGGATTCGGAAAGGGAGATTCTAGAAACCCTAGATTTGACAATTATAGTTTCGACGTACAAAATAGGTTTTGAAAACATATATAGTTTGGATGTGAAAACAAGAGGTTTTGGAAACCTAGGTTTGTGGCAAAGTTTGAAAATCATGTTTTTGGAAAGAAAATTAGGGGTTCCTAATGGTTAGCTCTAGGGCTTGACTTGGGCTTTAAGAAAAGAGATTTTTGGAAAGTGCGTTTTTGGAAACGAGGGTTTTTAGAGGAGAATCCTGAGGAGGAATTTTTGGAAAATGAATTTGAAGATAGAGTTTTTGGAAAAAGATTTTAAAGAGAAAGAGTTTTTGGAAAGTGTGTTTTTAAAAATGAAGATTTTAGAAGAAAAATCCTAGAGGAGAGTTTCTAGAAGGAAGATTTTGGAAAAAAAGTTTTTAGAAGGATTTTTGGAAAGAGATTGTTGGAGAGAGTTTCTAGGAAAGTGAATTTAGGGAGTGTTTTTAGAAAGTGAATTTTGAGGAGAATGAGTTTTTGGAAAAGAGTTGAAAAAGGAAGCTTTCAAAAATAGATTTTGGAGGGAGTTTTTGAAAACAACTTTGGAAAGGAGGGTTTTAGGGAAGTATGTTGGAAAAGAGATTTTAGGAAGAGATTTGAAGAGAGAATTATTTGGAAAATATGAAAACGTCTCATTTTCCTAAAGTGATTCTAGCCATGAGAGGGCTAAAACCACTTTAAGAAAGTGGTTTTAAAAACAAGGAATTGAAAATATGGACCATGCCGGTCACTTTGAATGTAGCACTTTCCTAAGCAATCCTAGCCATGGAAAGACTAGAATCACCCTAGGATTGTGATTTTGAAAACATGTTTTTGAAAAAGTGGATTTTGATGCAATTTTGAAAATGAGTTTGAAAACGATTTTGAAAAACGACTTTGAAAATGGTTTTTGGAAGATGCAAGATCATGATATGCACAATGCAATCTTGGGGTCGTGAACATACAAGGCTAAGGCTTCACCACATAATCAAGGGGGCCGGACCCACGTGATCTTGGGTTAGACTAGAAGAAAGCCCCTGACACGGTGACTCTCCAATAGCCCAATCCTACACATGGACCGGGAATTTCCTTGTTTCAAGCATGCAAAGAAAGGGGGGAAAAGAGATGGGGGATTAAACTAGAGAAAACCCAAGTGGATTGGAGAGAGAAGAGAGAAGGGGAAGTGCGGAAATTTAAATGAAGAACCTACCTTGTATCTTGTTTATTTTGCGCGCTTTGCTTTCTTCGATTTTTGTCTTGATCTTCATCTTCAACCTTCAAAAGCCGCCTTCAATCTTCAAACTTCAGATTGCAACTCCTCATGTCTTCGAAGAAGGGTTGAAGGTTAGCATATGAGTGTATGGGGGTGTATAGGAGTGTATATGAGGCTAGGGTTTGGAAAACCTATGGCAGCTAGGGTTTATGAGGTGCTCGGGCTCTATATATCAAATTATACGATTTTTAGGTTGAGTTTGCGGATCCTTTTCACGTTCGAGGAGGCTTTGTATTTATAAAGGTTAGACAACACTGGCGCCTGTTGTAGTGGCGCCAGGCCAGAATTTACACTGGCGCCACTGGGAGTGGCACCAGCCATTTAGGAAATGTTTAAGATCGGCAAGCAACGTATCTTTGACCAGATTTGAGCGCCTGTACTAGTGACTACCAATCAATTTTTGGCCTGGATTCACTAGGAATGACTCCGGAAAGTCCGGGAATGATTTGAAGGAGCTGGGGATGACCCAGAAGGTCGGAAAGGAGCATGAACACTTAAAATAGTGTCCTGGAGGTATTTGACTTAAGAAATGAGGATAAGATGGGTCAAAAAGGTTGACCGGGCCTTTAGGGGTAAAACGGTCAATCGGATTGGGAAACTAGCAGGACAGACTCGGACTGTCTCGGAAGAAGACGTGGGATCTGGAAACATTATTCAGAATGTTCCCAGAGGTTGCCGGTTTGATTCCCAGAGCCGGCGTGGTCGGAAAAGGTGACCGGCCCACCAAGGGCAAAACGGTCATTTTGTACCGGGTTTGCCGGAACTGACTCAGAACGATCCAGAAAGGTAAAGGAAGGTTGAGAATACTGTAAGAAGCAATCTCAGGAGATTACTGGTTTGATACCCAGAGTCGGTGTGGTCGAAAAAGAAGACCGGCCCACCAGGGGCAAAACGGTCATTTTTGTACCGGGTTGGCCAAAACTGACTCGGAATGATCCGGAAGGATAGAAGAGGATTGAGAATACTATAAGAAGTATTCTCGGGAGGTTACCAGTTTGATACCCAGAGCGGGTGTGGTTCCCGGGGCATTTGGATGCCTAGGGGCAAAATGGTCATCTTAACCGGAAAGTCTCGAAAAAGGTCCTCGTTACATAGGGGTTTGTTGGCAATTCCCTATATTGACCTATTTGTGAGTATTTTCACTACTCTAAGGGTTTTGTGAGTAGTTTTGCTACTCGGACCATCTCGAGAAATAAATTGTCTCGAGAGAGGGATTGGAAAGGGGTCTTACCGCCTTCAAAAAGACGTGCCTAGATTGGAACCGTATCGAGGAATAAACTGTCTCGAGAGTGGGATTGGAAAGGGGTCTTATCGTCTCTCGACTCTCGGGGTTTTAGCAACAACCTACCTGACCTTTGGCAGAGCGATAAGTGGCCAGTCATTTCAATCCAAGAATACTTTGTTTAGGACCGTAATGTAGGCTAGGTTATGGGGTTTTAGAAACAACAGGATATGCAGGCTCAAATTTGACGTTGTTTTCGATAGGGTTTGGATCCATACCATCCTTGACTGCTTTTCAGTAGGATTAGCATTCTTCTTTAGCTTTGGCAGCGTATCTAGCTCATTTAGATCAAGTAATTCATTTTCAATCAGAGGAGACTTTAGTAGGGTTATAGTGTAGGCCATGGTTTCGGGGTTCTTGAAAGGAAGGATAAAGGCTCGAACTTATTGTTTCCACTGGGTTTCCTTGTAGCCTAGGATCACCTTTAAATTTTCTTCTTGCTTTTGACCATATACTTCTTAGGGTAAAAATGACCCTGTTCTTTCACCCTTTCTATATACTTTTTTAGATAAACATGACTTTCTTCTCATTTGATCTTCTTATACGCTTTTGAAGATGACTCAGTGATGATTTTCTTCAGGCCTTTCATTAAAGGATTTTTTTTTTGTTTTGTTTTGTTTTTTTTTTTTTTTTTTTGGCCTCTTGCCCCTTGGCAACTCCTTTCCTTTGCTTTTTCTTTCTATTTCTTTCCTTTTCTTTTATGAAGCGAAACAATTCTTTAACCCTTTTCCCTTAAACCTTTTCCCTTGGTAATTCAATATACCCAGTGTGGGCGGTGATCCCTAGGTTAGGGTTTTGTTAAGAAAAGGATACATGGCTCAACAGATTTGGCAAGGGGTTGCTTTTGACTGTATGGGAGATGAAATGAAGGCCTCTCTTCACTTTGAATTAGATTGCTTGATCCATAGAGTTTTCAACACTACCCTAGCATGATAGAGGTGGACACCACTCCTAGAGTTCTCAACTATTGTCTGCCCTAGTGTGGGGAGGACAGTCTTGGATCAAGGTTGACAAAGAAAATTTTTGCTTTCCGCGAGGCACTAGGGGTTAAGCAAAGGGAATATGAGCACATTTGTTTATTTATTTAGTGATTTATTCTTTATATGTGGGGAAATGAAAGATGGCTCCTCTTCATTTTGATAAACTGGCCACACATCGCTTAGCTTCGGAGTCCTGTAAGTGCTGCCTTTAGGTGGTATCCTCACTCATCCTTATCTTCTCTCTCTGGAGAGCTTACCATTTGGTGAGCGGTTAACTCATGCTATCATCCCTTCAAGTTAGATCATTCCATAAGATAAACCATGCCCCTTGCATAGAAAGTAATCACTATTCCCCAAGGAAGATAAGATAACAATAATGGAAGAAAAGACTGTTATTTGACTATTAATATTATTTTTACGGATAAGGTTCTTAAGCAATAAGAAAATTTAAACATCAATTTAAAGACAGGAAATAAAAGGGATAGGAAGAAAATGGGTGTAAACACCCCTCTCTTGTACGCTTGTGCAAGGAATCCATTTCTAGTAAGGTCTTGGGACAATTCCCACATCTTCGATGCTCCATTCGTGACCCAGATCCTCGGCCAAGGCAAGACAGGCAATGGATTCTCCTGTAAACAGGGTGACTAGTTCACCTCCTTCAAATTCGAAAGGTTCTGTCTGTGGTCTTGGCTTCTCTATACCTTAGCTCATTTCTTCATAGTTGTACTCATTTATGGGCCAAGGGTTCTCTAGTAAATGACGTTCGGCCGTGGCATATTTTGGATACAGAAACTTAGCACCTCATCCATCAGCAACCATGTTTTCAGTAGTCTCATCTCCCAGGAACATTGGCTCCTTAATGGGCCAGTCAGAAGCATCAGGCACGTCCTCAGGGTTATGAAGATAAATTAGGCATAATGGGAGATCTTTCTTCAAGTCATCTTCTTCCTCAGTCTCCCAACCGTCCTCATAATCTTCGACCTCGGGTTCGTCGAACTCTCCCTCGCCTTCCATTTCTATTAGCATCATATTGATGGTGTGATCCGGCAGAAGGTTGGTGGTCACATTGGGAACAGGAGCAGGTTTTACCGGCTGCAGATCAATGGTCTTGTTATCGATCAGGTCTTGGATCTTGTGCTTGAGAGCGAAGCAGCTTTCGGTGTCATGCCCCTAGCCACCTGAATGGTACTCACATGTAAGGGCAGCATTAAAAGTTAGAGGTAGAAGGCTTGGCAATAGGCGAGCAGGGACTGGCTTCAAAATGTTGTTCTTCAGAAGGCTATGGTTAGCCTCGGTTTGGGTGCAGGCTAAGGTGTCAAAGGCACGGATACGTCGAGCAGGCCTGTTGAAGTTGGGTCGTGCCCCAGCGGGACCATAGTTTAGGTTTGAAGCAGGCACAGTCAAGATGGACAAAGGCAAGACTGGGGATGATTGTAGCGAGGGTCGGTATTGGGGTGGTTGGCTAGGCAGAATAGCGGACACTTCACCTTCCTTCTTGATCGTGCCCCTTGTAGTAGCCACCTTCTTGGCTAAGTTGGCGGTATTTTCTCCAGTCTTAGCATAGGGATCTGTAATTCTTCCCGTCTTGAGGCCATTTTCTATCATCTCTCCCTGCATGATGAGCTCGGAAAAGCTTTTCCCCACGCTTGTGCAGAGCTTCTCATAAAATATACCTTGGAAAGTATGTACAAACAATTGTACATACTCCTTCTCCTCCAACGAGGGATTAACTTGTGCAGCAGCCTCCCTCCATCTTAGAGCGTATGCTTTAAAGCTCTCCTTCTCACCCTTGCTCATCGTCATCAAGGACCATCGATCAGAAGTGAGGTCGATATTGTGACGGTACTGGGCTTTGAATGCATTGACTAGCTCCATCTAGGTTGTGATCTTCCTTAAGTCTAGACGAGCAAACCATTGCAGAGCCGGCCCTGTGAGGCTGTGTTGGAATAACTGCATAAGGAGCTTTGGGTCGTTGCCATGTCCACTAAGCGCTGCAGCATATAGGTGAAGATGAGCAACGGGGTTACCGGTACCGTTGTACTTCTGGAAGTCAGGCATTTTAAACTTAGCAGGTCTCGGGTGGTTAGGGAAGAAACAGAGTTCATCATAAGAAGTAAACCCATAAGCATCGTGGCCATGGAGACTTCGCAATGAAGCCTCCAACCCTTGGATTTTCAAACTGAGAAGGTCTAGAGGGGCCTTCTTTATAACAGGTGAAAGCAATATTGTCTCTTCTTCTTCAGTGTTGACCCCTTTGGCGTCTTCCTTAGTCCTCCCAGCATTGTCAGACTGAAGCATGATCCTTGGATTAGCGGGTTCAAGGTCTTTGGATGAAGTCATAGGTGATGACGGGACCGCAGTAGCATCCTTCATGGCCAGAGTTTGAATAAGTTTGAGCATCTCGTCTATCTTAGTCCTCATTTCGTTGATTTCTTCTCTAGAGACTTGAGAGGATTCTTCAGGGTTAGCAGCCATCAGTGATGCTCTTTGCCGGGTAATAATGGGATCCCTAGGTGGATGTTGCCCTTTCTTGGGAGCAATGTTGACTCAATGCAAGGTAACTTCTTGTATCTGGAAATAGAAGAGGAAGAAAGAAAAAGACAAAAACACAAATCCTAAGTCAGTTTTTGGTTTTTAGAAAGCTTTATGTAATGCATGTTCTAAGGTGCCCCTCTTTAGGAGGGAAACTAAACATGATGTATTGGCTCACTTTTGGAGATAGGGGATTTGCCCTTGTATGCAGACACCTTACCATCAGGTAGGAACCTTCAGTCATCCACACATTCATTCATAAAAATAAAGAAGTATATTAAATTTTGGGTTTGAGGTACAAAAGAATTGAAATACATTTCAATAGGGGGAGGGGGAACATTTTCCGTTGGACTTCCACCTATCTACTTTTACAAAGGGAGATCCTAAACTACTCTTGAGTCTTCGGATTCGCCTTCCTTGGATTTGATGTCGTGGAGGTCACTGAGAGACCTTGCTGATTGGTTGCCCCTTGTCTTCATGACAATCTTATCTCTGTGAGCATAGAGGGATTGTGGCCCCTCTTATGGAATGCATTAAGATGTATGCAATGAGTCCTTAGGGTTACGCGGGAACCCTTAGGGTTTGGGTAGGTTTAATGCAAGGGAGAGTGACCTTGGTGTCACTCCCAAGGGGTTGATCATATGCATGAGAATGCAGTGACTCGAGTTACTTAGAACTCTTGTCTTGACATGAAATATTGAATGCATGAACATAGATATGCAAAGAGTATAAGGAGAGAAGGTACAACTGAAGTAAACATGTATGCATGAACAGACAAGCATTATAACAGTAGGAATAGACAGATATAAATGAAAGTAAGAGCAGTCGCCCTTTCCTCAGTAGGTTTAAAAACGGTGCTCGTGTCTTAAATCCGGCACAGGTTCGGCTATACATGATGTCTATATGAGTATGAGGTTGAGGGTTGACTAATGTGTCCTAAAAAGGCTCGGTCCCCGGATCTTCAAAACTAGGCCCACTCCCCGAGGTGGTGCCATGATCGGTTGGTGATCCGAGCGGGAGAACCATCAAGAGGCCGTAGGCAAAGAAACTTGTCGCCCCCAGATTTTTCGCACTCGAGGAATACTCACACAAGCGGGAAAAATACTGTACTCTCTCGTTAGAAGTCACCCTCCTAGAAGAATGAGTGCGACTAGGTTTGAATTGAAAATAGGTTTGAATAAAGGGCTTTTGAAAAAGATTCGGAGTCGCCACCTAACTTGATTAAGGTGTGTTAGGTGACCTAAAAACTAAGCATAGTCCGAAAACTACACTTAGGGTTTTTGAAAAACGATTTGAAAATATCTCCTCGAGGGAGAGTTTTTAAAGAAAACAGGTTGTTTGGCAACCTTTGAAAAACATTTAGCCCTTTTTGAAAAATAACTCCTTTTGGTCTTTCGAAAACATTGATCCTAGGTTCGGAGGTTGGTTACGTGTAGGGAAGACGCACTAAGCTATCACCCTACCCCGCCCTTTCGGTACCTACATGTCAATCTACCCTTGATTCACCTATGAGAGTCTTTAATTAACCCATGTCCAATCCTATCCACTTTGAAAAACAATGTTTGAAAAATATGATGCATGGTATGCAAGTGCAATAGAAAAGAATTGAAAAATAAATTTGGAAAGAGATTGATTTGATTCGAAAATAGATTTAAAGAGATGGAATTGAAATTGAAAAGTTTGAAAATTTGGAAATAGAAATTTGAAAATAGAAATTTGAAATTGGAATTTTAGATTTGAAAAGATTTTGAAAACCGCACCCATGAGGGTGGAATTGAAAGTTTGAAAAGTATTGTGACCACACCTATGGAGGTTGCCTACGTATCCCTTTGGGGGAATCAGGTCAGTCGTAGTTCGGACCGGAGTCCGATTGAAAATAGAAGAGTGGATTGAAGAAGGAACTTGAATTGGACATTGAATTTGATTTGAAATTAGAAAAGGAGATTTGAAATTGGAATCGAGAGGATTGGACTTGCTTTGGAAAGATTGATTTTGGAAAGACTTGGTTTTGGGAAGAAGGAGGTTTAGGAAACCTAGACTTGAGATTATGAAATATTGGATTGGAATGTTGGATTTGGAAGATTTGGAAAGATTTGGAAACTTGGAATTTAGGAAAGATTTGGATTAGGAAAGTTTCGAATTAGGAAAATGTTATTTTTGGAAAGTTTCATTTTTGGAAAGTTTTAGGTTTAGGAAAGTTTCAACTTAGGAAAGTTTTGAATTAGGAGAGTTTTCAAATTAGGAGAGTTTCGAATTTAGAAATGTTTGAAAAAGGGAAGTTTTGATTTTGGAAAGTTTTGAAAACAAGGAAGTTTTGAAAATAAGAAAGTTTTGAATTTGGAAAGATGTTGAAGTTTTGGAAAGATTTAGAATTTAGAAAGCTTGGAAGTTTAGAAAGATTTAACTTAAGAAAGTTTTGAATTTAGGAAACTTTGGATTTGAAAAGATTTGAAATTTGAAAAGTTTAGGATTTAGAAAGTTTTAGAGTTTAGAAAGATTTAAGATTTTAGAAAGTTTTAGAGTTTTAGAAAGTCTTGAAATTAAGAAAGGTTTGAATTTAGGAAAGGTTTAAAAGCTTGAATTTAGAAAGTTAAGATTTGGAAAGGGGGTTGAATTAGGAAAAGGGTTGAATTAGGAAAGATTTTTATGTTCAAGTTTTGGAAACTTAAGATTTAGGAAAGTGGAAGATGAGGAATGATTTGAATTAGGAAAGAGTTGGATTTTAAAATTTAAGGAGAGGTTTGAAGTTTAAACTTAGGAAACTTATGGTTTAGGAAGGTAGGAAATTAGGAAGGTTTGGATTAGGAAGGGATTGGATTTGGTTTCTAAAAGAGAAAGGTTGGATTTTATTTCCAAAAACGGAGGACGGGATCTAGTTTCCTAAACGGGGAGATTGGATTTGGGAAGGATTTGAAAAAGGAGATTCTAGAAACCCTAGTTTTGGAAGTGTGGCATTTTAACGTAGAAAAGAGGTTTTGAAAACATGTATAGTTTGCATATGAAAACAAGAGGTTTTGGAAACCTAGGTTTGAGGCAAAGTTTGAAAATCATGTTTTTGGAAAGAAAATTAGGGTTTCCTAATTGTGGATTCTAGGGTTTGATTTGGGTTCTAAGAAGAAGGGATTTTTAGAAAGTGCGTTTTTAGAAACGAATATTTTCTAGAAGGGAATCCTAGGGAGGAGTTTTTAGAAAGTGAATTTGAAGGGGGAGTTTTTGGAAAAAGATTTTAGGAAAGAGGGAGTTTTGAAAAGTGTGTTTTTAGAAACGTGTTTTTTGTAAAGAAGATCCTAGAGGAGAGTTTCTAGAAGAAAAATTTTGGGAAGAGAGTTTTTAGAAAGATTTTTGGAGAGAGTTTTTAGGAAGGTGAATCTAGGGAGTGTTTTTAAAGGGTGAATTTTGAGGAAAAGCTTTTGGAGAGAGAATTTTGAAAAAATAGATTTTGGAAGGGAGTTTTTGAAAACAATTTTGGAGAGGAGAGTTTTAGGAAAGTATGTTGAAAAAGAGATTTTTAGGAAGAGATTTTTGAAAAGAGGGAGAGTTTAGAAGGATTAAAAACATCTCACTTTCCTAAAGCAATTCTAGCCATAAGAGGACTAGAACCACTTTAAGAAAGTGGTTTTGAAAACAAGGTTTGAAAATATAAACCAAAAGGCCACTTTTAATATAACACTTTCCTAAAGCAACCCTAGCCATGGAAAGGCTAGAATCACCCTAGAATTGTGGTTTTGAAAACAAGTTTTTGAAAAAGAGATTTTGATGCAATTTTGAAAACCAGTTTAAAAACATTTTGAAAAACAACTTTGAAAACAGTTTTTGGAAGATGCAAGACTATGATATGCACAATGCAATTTGGGGTCGGGAACATACAAGGCTAGGGCTTCACCACATAATCAAAGGGGCCGGACCCACGTGGTCTTTGGTTAGACTAGAAGAAAGCCCCCGACACGGTGACTCTCCAATAGTCCAGTCCTACACATGGACCAGGAATCCCCTTGTTTCAAGCATGCAAAGAAAGGGGGGGGAAAGAGATGGGGGATTAAAATAGAGAAAACCCAAGTGGGTTGGAGAGAGAAGAGAGAGGGGGGAAGTGCAGAAAATTAAATAGGGAGCCTACCTTATATCTTCTTTAATTTGCGCGCCTTGCTTCTCTTCGGTCTTCGGTCTTCGTCTTGATCTTCTTCTTCAATCTTCAAGGGTTGTCTTCAAGCTTTGGATGACAGCTCTTCAAGTCTTCGAAGGGTGGTTGAAGGATAGTGTATGAGTGTATGGGGGAGTGTATGAGTGTATAGGAGGCTAGGGTTTGTGTATAGTGGCTAGGGTTTGGGAAAAACCTAGGGAGGCTAGGGTTTTGGAGGTGCTCGAGCTCTGTGTATCGAAATATAGGATTTTTAGGTTAAGTTTGCAGACCCTTTTCACGTTGAATGAGGCTCTGTATTTATAGAAGTTGGACAAACCTGGCGCCTGTTGTAGTGGCGCCAGGGCAAAATTTACACTAGTGCCACTAGTAGTGGCGCCAGGCCATTTTTTGGCTTGGCGCCAGCCAATTAGGAAAATTTAAGGTCGGCAAGCAACATATCTTTGACTAGATTTGGGCGCCTGTACTAGTGACTACCATGTAAACTTTAGCCTGGCTTCACTAGGAGTGACTCCAGAAAGTCCGAGAATGCTTTGGAGGAGCCAGGAATGACCCAGAAGGCTGGAAAGGAGCAGGAACACTTAAAATGGTGTCCTGGAGGTATTTGACTTGAAAAATAAAGATAAGGTGGGTCGGAAAGGTTGACCGGGCCTTTAGGGGCAAAACGGTCAATCGGACCGAAAAACTGCCGGAACAAACTCGGACTCTCCCGGAAGAAGGCTGGGAATCTGGAAACATTATTTAGAATGTTCCCAGAGGTTGCCGGTTTGATTTCCAGAGCCGGCGTGGTCGAAAAAGGAGACCGGCCCACCAGGGCCAAAACTGTCATTTTGCACCGGATTTGCCGGAACTTACTCGGAATGGTCCGGAAAGGTAAAGGAAGGTTGAGAATACTATAAAAAGTATTCTCGAGACATTACCGGTTTGATATTCAAAGCCGGTATGGTCGAAGGAAGAGACCGGCCCTCCAGGGGCAAAACGGTCATTTTGTACCGGGTTGGCCGGAACTGACTCAGAATGATCCGGAAAGGTAAGGGGAGATTGAGAACACTATGAAAAGTATTCTCAGGAGGTTACCGGTTTGATACCCAGAGCCGGTGTGGTTCCCGGGGCATTCGAATGCTTAGGGGCAAAATGGTCATCTTGACTGAAAAGTCTCGGAAAAGGTCCTAAGGGTAGTCTGGTCATTTTTCACCGAAGTGAGCTAACAGATACTAGTGTTGACCTGGGTTTTGAGTGTTTCCACCACTCTCACGGCGTGAGTACTTCCGCTACTCGAACGGGGTTGATGATTTGTGAGTATTTCCGTTACTCTAACGGTTCTGTGAGTATTTCCACTACCCTAACGGTTCTGTGAGTATTTCCGCTACCCTAACGGTTCTGTGAGTCCCTAACGGTTCTGTGATTATTTCCGCTACCCTAACGGTTCTGTGAGTATTTCCGCTACTCTAACGGTTTGGTGAGTAGTTTTGCTACTTGGACCGTCTCGAGGAATAAACTGTCTCGAGAGAGGGATTGGAAATGGGTCTTACCGTCTCCGAAGAGACCTGCCTGGATTGGAGCCGTCTCGAGGAATAAACTGTCTCGAGAGTGGGATTGGAAAGGGGTCTTACCGTCTCCAAAAAGACATGCCTGGATTATGAGTGTTTCCGCCACTCTAACGGTTTTGTGAATATTTCCACTACTCTAACGGTTTTGTGAGTAGTTTTGCTACTCGGACCGTTTCGAGGAATAAACTGTCTCGAGAGAGGGATTGGAAAGGGGTCTTACCGTCTTCGAAGAGATGTGACTGGATTGGAGCCGTCTCAAGGAATAAACTGTCTCGAGAGTGGGATTAGAAAGGGGTCTGACCGTCTCCAAAGAGACGTGCCTGGGTTTTGGAACCGTCTCGAGGAATAAACTGTCTCGAGAGTGGGATTGGAAAGGGAATTGGAAAGAAACAATGCCCCTAAGGGCATTTTGGTCATTTTGCCTCTATTTGGGCCTGACAGGCCCGCGAAGCAATGGAAAGATGGAATTTGGACCTAGAGAAATGATTTCGATTGGAATATGCCCACAATGACTTGAAAACAAGTCTGGACGGAGTGTAGACTGCCGAGCGGTCAAAAATGGGGTGCTTAGAAAACTGACACAGCATCTTGCCCACAACCAATATACCGTTCCCCCTTTCTAACTAGAAAGGACATATCAGAGTATGCAAGTATACAAAATGCAAGTGCACATGTAGTATGTGTGTGATTTTCAAACGTGGAGGAAATAGCCCAACAACTCCCATTCATCCTGTTCATCACATTCATGCATAGCAGTTAATGAAACTTAATTAAAAAGCGCACCTACAAAACAAAGATGCAACTGTTAGTATGCGGATGACAAACATAATACAAGATAATATGAATAAATGTATTTTTTTTCAAACAATTTTGAAAATTTGGTATTAAAAAATTTAAAGTGAATATGATTAAAGCAAGTTAATTGAAGACTCTACATGGGTGAAGGGTAAAGGGACATGACTACGGCCTAACCCTCTAAGTGTCCCTAGCCGAGTCACCAGCTGGCACGCCCAGATTTTTCGCACTCGGAGAATACTCACACAAGCTGAAAAAATGTTGTACTCTCTGGTTAGAACTCACCCTCCTAGAAGAATGAGTGCGACTAGGTTTGAATTAAAAATTGGTTTGAATAAAGGGCTTTTGAAAAAGGTTTGGAGTCGCCACCTAACTTGATTAAGGTGAGTTAGGTCACCTAAAAACTAAGAATAATCCAAAGACTACACTTAGGGTTTTTGGGAAAACGATTTTGAAAATATCTCTTCAAGAGAGGGTTTTAGGGGAAACAGGTTGTTTGGCAACCTTTGGAAAACATTTAGCCCTTTTCTGAAAAATAACTCCGTTTTGTTCTTTAGAAAACAGTGATCTAGGGTCGGGGGTTGGTTACATGTAGGGAAGACGCACTAAGCCATCACCCTACCCCGCCCTTTCGGTACCTATATGTCAATCTACCCTAAATTCACCTACGAAAGTCTTCAACTAACTATAGTTCAATCCCATTCACTTTGGAAAACAATGCTTGAAAAGAAACTAACATGATGCATGATATGCAAGTGCAAGGAAAGAGAATTGAAAAATAGATTTGGAAAGAGATTTGAAAATGAATTGATTTGGTTTAAAAAGAGATTTAGAAAGATAGAATTGAAATTGGAATTGAAAAGAGATTTGAAGAGAATTATGGAATTGGAAACTTGAAAAATGTTATGGAATTGGAGATTGGAAAGTAGTTGTGGAATTTGAAATTTCAAAAATGTTGTGACCGCACCCATGAGGGTGGAATTGAAAGTTTGAAAGGTGTTGTGACCGCACCTATGAAGGTTGCCTACGTATTACTTTGGAGGAATCAGGTCAGTCGTAGTTCAGACAAGAGTCCGATTGAAAATAGATTGATTTGAAAAAAATAAATTGAATTGGAAATTGGATTAGAAAATTGAGGGATTGAACTTAGAATAAAAAATTGAAAATTAGAATTTAGAATTCTGGAATTGAAGAGATTGGATTTTGATTTGAAAAGATAGAACTTGGAAGAAAAAATTAGACTTGTTTTGGAAAAATGGAGGTTTAGGAAACCTAGACTTAAAAAAGAGACTTAGAAAAGATTTGACTTGACTTTGAAGGTTTAAGAGATTAGGAACGATTAGATTTAGGAAAGGTACGATTTAGGAAAGTTTCGAATTAGGAAAGGTCCGATTTAAGAAAGGTACAATTTAAGAAAGTTTCGAATTAGGAAAGGTTCAATTTAAGAAAGTTTTCAAATTAGGAAAGTTTCATTTTTGGAAAGTTTCGAATTAAGAAGATTTCGAAACTAGGAAAGTTTTGAATTAAGAAAGTTTCAACTTAGGAAGGTTTTGAATTAAGAAAGTTTTAACTTAGGAAAGTTTTGAATTTAGGAAAGTTTTAGAAAAACAAGGAAGTTTTGAAAATAAGAAAGTTTCATTTTAGGAAAGGTTTGAAAAAGGAAAGTTTTCAATTTAGGAAATGTTTGAATTAAGAAAGTTTCAACTTAAGAAAATCCTGAATTAAGAAAGTTTTGAGTTTAGAAAAGTTTTAGATTTGAAAAGATTTTGATGTTTTGAAAAGTTTAGAATTTGGAAAGATTTAGGTTAAGAAAGATTTAACTTAAGAAGGTGTTGTTTTAGGAATGGTTTGGAAAATAGAAAGTTTTGAAAGTTGGAAAGTTTAGAATTTGGAAAGTTTTGAAATAGGGAAGTTTTGAAATTTGGAAGGATTTGAAATTTGGAAAGTTTAAGATTTAGAAAGTTTTAGAGTTTGAATTTTAGAAAATCTTAAGATTAGGAAAGGTCGAGTTTAGGAAAGATTTGAAAAACTTGAATTTGGAAAGCTAAGATTTGGAAAGGGGGTTGAATTAGGAGAGATGTGGAAGTTGAAAGTTTAGGAAACTTATGATTTACGAAGGTAGGAAATTAGGAAAGATTTGAATTAGGAAAGATTTAGATTTTGAGTTTTAAAATTTAGGAAAGATTGTTATATTCAAGTTTTGAAAACTTAAGACCTAGGAAAGTGGAAGATTAGGAAGGAGTTGAATTAGGAAAGAGTTGGATTAGGAAGGGTTTGGTTTTTAAAATCAAAGGTTAGATTTTGTTTCCAAAAACGGAGGATTAGATTTAGTTTCCTAAACGGGAATATTTGATTTGGTTTCCTAAAGAGAAGATAGGATTTGGCAAGGATTCGGAAAAGGAGATTCTAGAAACCCTAGATTTGGAAAATTGTAGTTTCGACGTACAAAATAGGTTTTGAAAACGTATATTGTTTGGATGTGAAAACAAGAGATTTTGGAAACCTAGGTTTGGGGCAAAGTTTGAAAATCATGTTTTTGGAAAGAAAATTAGGGTTTCCTAATGGTTAGCTCTAGGGCTTGACTTGGGCTTTAAGAAAAGAGATTTTTGGAAAGTGCGCTTTTGGAAATGAGGGTTTTTAGAGGAGAATCCTAAGGAGGAATTTTTGGAATGTGAATTTGAAGATAGAGTTTTTGGAAAAAGATTTGAAAGAGGAGTTTTTGGAAAGTGTGTTTTTAGAAATGAAGATTTTAGAAGAAAAATCCTAGAGGAGAGTTTCTAGAAGGAAGATTTTGGAAAAAAAAGTTTTTAGAAGGATTTTTGGAAAGAGATTGTTGGAGAGAGTTTTTAGGAAAGTGAATTTAGGGAGTGTTTTTAGAAAGTGAATTTTGAGGAGAATGAGTTTTTGGAAAAGAATTGAAAAAGGAAGCTTTTAAAAATAGATTTTGGAGGGAGTTTTTAAAAACATCTTTGGAAAGGAGGATTTTAGGAAAGTATGTTGGAAAAGAGATTTTAGGAAGAGATTTGAAAAGAGAATTTTTTGGAAAGTATGAAAACGTCTCACTTTCCTAAAGTGATTCTAGCCATGAAAGGGCTAGAACCACTTTAAGAAAATAGTTTTGAAACAAGGAATTGAAAATATGGACCATGCCGGTCACTTTGAATGTAGCACTTTCCTAAAGCAATCCTAGCCATGGAAAGACTAGAATCACCCTAGGATTGTGATTTTGAAAACATGTTTTTAAAAAAGAGGATTTTGATGCAATTTTGAAAACGAGTTTCAAAACGATTTTGAAAACGACTTTGAAAACGGTTTTTGGAAGATGTAAGATCATGATATGCACAATGCAATTTTGGGGTCGTGAACATACAAGGCTAAGGCTTCACCACATAATCAAGGGGCCGGACCCATGTGGTCTCTGGTTAGACTAGAAGAAAGCCCCCAACACGGTGACTCTCTAATAGCCCAATCCTACACATGGACCTAGAATCCCCTTGTTTCAAGCATGCAAAGAATGGGGGGAAAGAGATGGGGGATTAAACTAGAAAAAACCCAAGTGGGTTGGAGAGAGAAGAGAGAGGGGGAAGTGTAGAAATTTATATGGAGAACCTACCTTGTATCTTTTTTTATTTTACGCGCCTTGCTTTCTTCGGTCTTCGTCCTGATCTTCGTCTTCAACCTTCAAAAGCCGTCTTCAATCTTCAAACTTCAGATTGCAACTCCTCAAGTCTTTGAAAAAGGGTTGAAGGTTAGTGTATGAATGTATGGGGGTGTATAGGAGTGTATATGAGGCTAGCGTTTGCGTAGGGTGACTAAGGTTTGGAAAACCTAAGGACGCTAGGGTTTAGGAGGTGCTCGGGCTCTGTATATCGAATTATACGATTTTTAGGTTGAGTTTGCGGATCCTTTTCACGTTAAAGGAGGCTCTGTATTTATAGAGGTTGGACAACACTGGCGCCTGTTGCGGTGGCGCCAAGCCAGAATTTACACTGGCGCCACTCCAGGCCAATTTTTGGCTTGGCGCCACTAGGAGTGGCGCCAGCCAGTTAGGAAATGTTGAAGGTTGGCAAGCAAGTATCTTTGACCAGATTTGGGCGCCTGTACTAGTGACTACCATGCAATTTTTGGCTTGGCTTCACTAGGAATGACTCTGGAAAGTCCGGGAATGATTTGAAGTAGTCGGGGATGACCCAGAAGACTGAAAAGGAGCAGGAACACTTAAAATAGTATCCTGGAGGTATTTGACTTAAGAAATGAGGATAAAGTGGGTCGGAAAGGTTAACCGGGCATTTAGGGGCAAAACGGTCAATCGAACCGGGAAACTGCCGAGATAGACTCGGACTGTCCCAGAAGAAGACTTGAGATCTGGAAACATTATTCAGAATGTTCCCAAAGGTTTCCGGTTTGATTCCCAGAGCCGGCGTGTTCGGATAAGATGACCGGCCCACCAGGGGCAAAACAGTCATTTTGTACCGGGTTTGCCGGAACTGACTTGGAACGATCCGGAAAGGTAAAGGAAGGTTAAGAATACTATAAGAACCAATCTCAGGAGATTACCGGTTTGATAGCTAGAGCCGGTGTGATCAAAAAAGGAGAACGGCCCACTAGGGCAAAACAGTAATTTTTGTACTGGGTTGGCCGGAACTGGCTCGGAATGATCTGGAAGGATAGAAGAGGATTGAGAATACTATAAGAAGTACTCTCGGGAGGTTACTGGTTTGATACCCAAAGCCGGTGTGGTTCCCGGGGCATTCGGATGCCTAGGGGCAAAATGGTCATCTTGACCAGAAAGTCTCGGAAAAGGTCCAACGGGTAGTTTGGTCATTTTTCACCGAAGTGGGCTAACAGACACTGGTGTTGACCTGGGTTTTGAGTGTTTCCATCACTCTGACGACGGTCGTCGTGACATAGGGGTTTGTTGGCAATTCCCTATATCGACCTATTTGTGAGTATTTTCGTTACTCTAACGGTTTTGTGAATAGTTTTGCTACTCGGACCGTCTTGAGGAATAAACTGTCTCGAGAGAGGGATTGGAAAGGGATCTTACCGCCTTCAAAAAGACGTGCCTGGATTGGAACCGTCTCGAGGAATAAACTGTCTCGAGAGTGGGAGTGGAAAGGGGTCTTATCGTCTCCGAAGATACGTGCCTGGGTTAGAACCGTCTTGAGGAATAAACTGTCTCGAGAGAGATATTGGAAAGGGGTCTTACCGTCTTCGAAAAGACGTGCCTGGATTGGAACTGTCTCGAGGAATAAACTGTCCCGAGAAAGGGGTTGGAAAGGGGACTTACCGTCTTCAAAAAGACGCGCCTGGATTGGAACTGTCTCGAGAAATAAACTGTCCCGAGAGAGGGATTGGAAAGGGGTCTTACCGTCTTTGAAAAGACGTGCCTAGATTGGAACCGTCTCGAGGAATAAACTGTCCCGAGAGAGAGATTGGAAAGGGGTCTTACCGTCTTCGAAAAGACGTGCTTGGATTGGAACCGTCTCGAGGAATAAACTGTCCCGAGAGAGGGATTAGAATGGGGTCTTACCGTCTTCAAAAAGACGTGCCTGGATTGGAACCGTCTCGAGGAATAAACTGTCGAGAGAGAGGGGTTTGGAAAGGAAAGGACAATGCCCCTAAGGGCATTTTGGTCATTTTACCTCTATTTGGGCCTGGTGGGCCCTCGAAGAGATGGACAGACGGGATTTGGACTTAGAAAATCAATTTCGATTGGAATACGCCCACAATGACTTGAAAACAAGTTTGGACGGAGTGTAGATTGTCGAGTGGTCAAAAATGGGGTGCTTACAATATTGAAGCATGATCCTTGGGTTAGCGGGTTCAGGGTCCTTGGACGAAGTCATGGATGACGATGGGATTGCAGCAGCATTCTTTATGGCCAAGGTTTGGACGAGCTTAAACCTTTCATTAATCTTGGTCCTCATTTCTTTGACCTCTTCTCAAGAGACATAGGACGATTCTTTAGGATTGGTGGCCATTAGTAACGCTCTTTATCAGGTAATAATGGGGCCTCATAGTAGATGTTGACCTTTCTTAGGAGCAAGGTTGACTCTTTATGGTATGATTCCTTATGTCTTCTTCGTTCTGCTTGCTTTATTTGCTTTGTTTTACTTACAAGCTTGCTTTGTTTTACTTCGGTCTTCGAGAGCTTGCTTTGGTCTTTGGGAGCTTCCGAGTTGCAGCACTTCAAGTCTTCAATGGAGGCTTCGGAGGCTTGTATATGAGTGTATAAAAGTGTATGTGAGCTAGGATTAAATGTATAAGGGCTAGGGTTTTGTATATAGAGGCTAGGTTTTGGAGAACCTAAAGAGAGCTAGGGTTTGGAGAGGCTTCGAGCTCTATATATCGAACAATAGATTTTTGGACTGTGTTTGCAGACCTTTTCATACTGGAGGAGGCTCTGTATTTATAGACAGAAGAGTAAACTGGCGCCTGCTACAGTGGCACCGGGCCAACAATCCCACTAGTGGCCATTTTTTGGGTTAGCGCCACTACTAGTGGTGCCAGCCATTTAGGAAATGTTTAAGGTCATCAAGCAACATATCTTTAGAAGAATTGGGCGCCTGTATTAGTGACTGCCATACAACATGCAATTTTTAGCCCGGTTTCACTAGTAGTGACTCCAAAAAGTCCGGGAATGATTTAAATGGCCGGGAATGGCCCGGAGGGCTGAAAAGGGACAGGAACCCTTAGAATAGTGTCTCAGGGGTAGTAGACTTGAAAAATAATGTCAGTATGCGTTGGAAGGGTTGACCAGGCCATTAAGGGCAAAACGGTTAATCGAGCTGAAAAGCTACCAGGATGGACTTGGAATGTCCCAGAAAAAGGCTTGAGTCATGGAAACATTAGCTAGAATGGTCCAGTAGGTTGCCGATTTGATACCTAGAGCCGGCGTGGTTGGAAAAGGTGACCGGCTCACTGGGGGCAAAATCGTCATTTCGCATCAAGCTTGCCGAAATTGATTCGGAATGATCTGGAAATGCGTCAGAAGGCCGGGGATACTATCAAAAGCATCCTTGGGAGGTTGTCGATTGAAACCCAGATTTGGTGTGGTTCCCCAAGCACTCGGCTATTTAGGGGCAAAATGGTCATTTTGACTGGAGGGACTCGAAATTGGCCAGAAACTGACTAGAAGACACCTAATCATGCTGGATTGTCTTTAGGACAATCTTGGAAGGGTGGACTTACTGCTTTGAGGACTTAGGTACTTTCTTGAAAAAGCGTGCAAAAAAGCCCTAAGGGCAATTTGGTCATTTTTCACCAGAGTGGGCTAGCAGGCACTGGTGTTGAACTGGGTTTTGAGTATTTCCGTCACTCTGACAGTTTGTGATGAGTTAGTTTGCAAAGGTATCCCGTCCTTTGGTAAATGTGTCATGGCCAAGAGACGAGTTTGATCCCGTGACATAAGGGGTTTATTGGCAATTCCTTGCGTCGACCTGTTTGTGAGTGTTTTTGTCACTCTGACGGTTGCAAAGTTTATGAGTATTTTTGTTACTCTAATGGGTCGAGATCATTTCATAGACTGCCTAATCTCGGGAAGCTACTAGGTGGACTTATCGCTTGAGGAATCAACTTTCTTGAAAGGCGTGCTGGAACGGACATTCTTCATTGGCGGGCTAGCAAGCGCTAAGGGTGGACCGTTCTACCATCTTAGGGACTTGGGGTCTCATCTCGATTGATCGGTTTGAAGGAACTTACGGTTCTGAAGATTTTCTCAAAAAATGTGCCAAACTGGATAGTCTTACCGTCTAAGGGATCAACTTTCTCGAAAGACGTGTCGAGCTTGATTTGAACTGGAACAGGATTGGAATTGGATTTTGATCTTGGAATTGAGATTGAAAGGGGGACTTACTGTCTTCGAGAAAACGTGCCCACAGGAATTAGACCGAACAATGCCCCAAGGGCATTTTGATCATCTTGCCTCTACTTGGGCCCAATAGGCTCGTGAAACGATTTATTGACTGGATTATGTTTAGAAAGCTGGTTTGAACTGGAATATATCTATATTGATTTAAACTCAAGTTTGGACAAACTGGAGGCTACTGAGCAGGCAAAAAGGGCATGCTTACAACTGCCCCTCTTTTTCTGATTGAAGGCAGAAAATGATAGAGTAAGAGTCCCCATGTTGATCATGAGGCAGTCGGAGGGACAGATTTTGAAGATTTTTTGAAAATTGGAGTTTGAAAATGGATATTTGGCCTAAAGGGTGTTCGAAATCAAGTTTTGGCGGGAGAAAGGCAAAAATGCCCAGAATTAGAAATTGGCACCACTAGTAGTGGCGCCCTTATTAAATTTGCCTTGGCACCCTTGTTTGAACTAGAAGAGAAGATTTTGCCGGAGAACTCCAAAAAGTGAGTTTTTCATTTTGTGTTGATTTTGATGTGTAGCATTCCGTTTGAGTTATGTGAATAGTGAAAATTAATGTTTTGATATGTTTTGAACACTTCGGTGAAGTTATTTTTGCATTTTGGTGCTTGTTTGATTTAGTTAGAGCAATTTTGCATGATTATGTGAAGGGAGTTTTTGCAGGAATTGGGGGTTTGTCCCTATAGCTTTGGATATTGGGTTTTTTGCTAGATTTTCATCTAATGTGCCTTAAAAAAATGTGTTTAACAACCGTGTGAAGGTTCGTGTTTTTTTAAAAACTTGACAAATTTTTTATTTTTAAAAAATAAAAATACTTTAAAAAAAGGAAAAATTAAGAAAATTTCAGAAATTGATGGAATTATTAAAGTTTAATATTTAGAAAAATATGAGAGCATTGTAGAAAATATTTGAAATGATCTTGAGAAATTTTGTGGCAACTTTGGAATCCATGGATTTTTTGAAACATAAAACATGTCTTTTGAAAATTTAGAAATCTTTGACAACGTGATCGGGTGTTAGTGCTATGTGATTGTGATGTGGTGAAGTGTGTGGTTTACTTTTCATGCTAGTGTAGTGGGCGTTGTAAGGACCATTTTTAAGTAGAACTTTGCCGTCGTTTTAAAAAAGGTTTTGAAAATGTTGAATTTAGAAATGTTTTGAATTAAGAAAAGTTTAATTTAAGAAATGTTTACAATTTGGAAAGTTTCAACTTAAGAAAGTTTTGAATTTAGAAAGCTTAGAATTTTAGAAAGATTTTAAATTAAGAAAGATTTAGAAAAGGTTTGAATTAAGAAAGTCTTGAGTTTAGAAAGTTTTGAATTAAGAAAGCTTTGAGTTTGGAAAGATTTGAAATTTAGAAAGTTTAATATTTAGAAGATCTTGAAATTAGGAAAGGTTTGAGTTTAGGAAATGTTTGAAAACTTAGATTTAGAAGGTTAAGATTTGGAAAGGGATAGAATTAGGAAAAAGGTTGAATTAGGAAAGATTTGGAAGCTTAATGTTTAAGGAAAGATTTGAAACTTTTAGGAAACTTATGGTTTAGGAAGGTAGGAAATTAGGAGAGAGTTGAATTGTGAGTTTTGAAGTTTAGGAAAGATTGTTATGTTCAAGTTTTGGAAACTTAGGATTTAGGAAAGTGAAGGTTTAGGAAGGATTTGATTTAGGAAAGATTTGGATTAGGAAGGGATTGGATTTTGTTCTTCAAAGAGAAGGTTTGATTTTGTTTCCAAAAACGGAGGATAGGATCTAGTTTCCTAAATGAAAAGATTGGATTTGGTTTCTTAAAGGGAAGATTTGATTTGATTTCCTAAAGGAAAAATTAGATTTGCCAAGGATTTGGAAAAGGAAGTTTTAGAAACCCTGGATTTGGGAAGACTATAGTTTTGACGCAGAAAATAGGTTTTAGAAATATGTGTAGTTTTGATGTAGAAAATAAGAGGTTTTGGAAAGCTAGGTTTTAAGGCAAGTTTGAAAATCATGTTTTTGGGAAGAAAATTAGGGTTTCCTAATCGTGAGTTCTAGGGCTTGATTCGGGCTCCAAGAAAAAGGATTTTTGGAAAGTACGTTTTTGAAAACGAAGATTTTTAGAAGGGAATCCTAGAGAGGAGTTTCTAGAAGGAAGATTTTGGGAAGAGTTTTTAGGAAAGAGTTTTAGAAGGAAATTCTTGAAAAAAAATTTTAGGAAAGATTTTTAAGGAGCATTTTTAGAAAGTGGATTTTGGGGAGAGAGAGTTTTTTGGAAAGAGATCCTAGTGAAAAGTTTTTTAGAAAGAGATTTTTAAGAAAGAGATTTAGGAAGAGGTTTTTCTAAGAAGGAAACCTAGGGAATGTTTTTGGAAAGTGGACTTTTAAGAGAGCGTTTTGGAAAGGAGTTTAAAAAGAGAAGTTTTGAAAAATAAATTTTTGGAGGGAGTTTTTGAAAACAACTTTGGAAATGAGAGTTTTAGGAAAGTATGATGAAAAAGAGATTTTTAGGAAGAGATTTTTGAAAAGAGAATTTTTTGAAAAGTATAAAAATGTCTCACTTTCCTAAGGCAATTCTAACCATAAGAAAGTTAGAACCACTTTAAGAAAGTGGTTTTGAAAACAATAAGATTTAAAAATATGGGCCATAAAAGTCACTTTGAATGTAACACTTTCCTAAAGCAACCTTAGCCATGGAAAGGCTAAAATCACCTTAGGATTGTGATTTTAAAAACATGTTTTGAAAAAGGAGATTTTGATGCAACTTTGAAAACAAGTTTAAAAACGATTTTGAAAACAACTTTGAAAACAACTTTTTGAAGAATGCAAGAATCATGATATGCACAATGCAAGTTTGGGGTCCTGAACATACAAGGTTTAGGCTTCCCCACATAATCAAGGGGGCCGAACCCACGTGGTCTCCGGTTAGCCTAAAGGAAAGCCCCCGACACGGTGACCCTCCAATAGTCTAATCCTACACATGGATCGGGAGTCCCCTTGTTTCAAACATGCAAAGAAAGGAGGGAAAGAGATGGAGGATTAAAATAGAGAAAACCCAAGTGGGTTAGGAGAGAGAAGAGAGAGGGAGGGAAGTGCGAAAACGTAAAACAAAAGCCTACCTTGTGTCGTGTTTATTTTGTGTGCCTTGCTTGTCTTTGATCTTCATCTTGATCTTTGTTTTCAATCCTCAAGAGTTGTCTTCAATCTTCAAACTTTATATTGCAGCTCTTTAAGTCTTCAAAGGAGGGTTGGAGGCTAGTGTATAAGTGTATGGGGGTGTGTATGAGTGTATAGAAGGCTAGGGTTTAGTGTTTGGTGGCTAGGGTTTGGAAAACCTAAGGAGGCTAGGGTTTAGAGAATGTTCGAGCTCTGTATATCGAATACTGGTGTTTTTAGACTGAGTTTGCGAACCCCCTTTAGGCTGGAAGAGGCTCTGTATTTATAGAGAGAGGAATGCACTGGCACCTGTTGTAGTGGCGCTAGGCAAAAAATTATACTAGCACCACTAGGAGTGGCGCTAGGCCATTTTTTGGCTTGGCGCCACTACTCGTGGTGCCAGCCATTTAGGAAATGTCTAAGGTCGGCAAGCAACGTATCTTTGACTAGATTTGGGCGCCTGTACTAGTGACTACCATGTAATTTTTAGCCTGGCTTCATTAAGAGTGACTCCGGAAAGTCCGGGAATGATTTAAGGGACTAGGAATGGCCCGGAAGGCTGGAAAAGTGCAAGAACACTTAGAATAGTGTCTCGGAGGTATATGACTTGGAAAATGAGGATAGGATGTGTTGGAAAGGTTGACCAGGCCTTTAGGGGCAAAACGGTCCATTGGGTCGGAAAGCGACCGGGACGAACTTGGACTGTCCCAGAAGAAGACTCGAGATTTGGAAACATTATTCAGAATGTTCCCAAAGGTTGCCGGTTTGATTCCCTGAGCCGGTGTGGTCAGAAAAGGTGACCAGCCCACCAAGGGCAAAACGATCATTTCGCACCAGGTTTGCCAGAACTGACTCAAAATGATTCGAAAGGATAAAAAAAGGTTGATGACACTATAAAAAGCATTCTCAAGAAGTTACCAGTTTGATACCCAGAGCCGGTGTGGTCAGAAAAGGTGACTGGCCCTCTAGGGCAAAACAGTCATTTTGCACCGGGTTTTGCCGGAACTGACTCGGAATGATCCGGAAAGGATAAAAAAGGTTGAGAATACTATAAGAAGTAATCTCATAAGGTTACCAGTTTGATACCCAAAGCCGGTGTGGTTCCCGGGGCGTTTGGATGCCAAGGGGTAGAAATGGTCATCTTGACCAAAAAAGTCTCAGAAAAGGCCCAAGGGGCAGTTTCGTTATTTTTCACCAAAATGGGCTAGCAGGCATCGGTGTTGACCTGGGTTTTGAGTGTTTCCGCCACTCTGACGGCGGTCGTCATGACACAGGGTTTTGTTGGTAATTCCCTATATCGACCTGTTTGCGAGTATTTCTGCTACTCGACAGTTGTGATGTTTGCAAATATTTCCGCTACTCTAACAGTTAGCAATCATTCCCGACACTGCCTGATCTCGGAAAGTTGCTAAAGGGACTTAGCGCCTAAGAAGTTAACTTTCTCAGAAGGCGTGCCTAAACAGGCATTTCTGTATTGGCGGGTTAGCAGGTGCCAAAGGTGGACCGTTCTACCATCTAGGAGACTTGGGGTCTCGTCCTGGTCGACAAGTTTAAAGGGACTTACCGTTTCGAAGAGATTTTTCTCAAAAAACATGTCGGACCGTCTCGAGGAATAAACTATCTTAAGAGAGGGATTGGAATTGGAAAGGGGTCTTATCGTCTTCGGAAAAACGTGCCTGATTTGGAACCGTCTCGAGGAATAAACTGTCTCGAGAGAGGGATTGGAAAGGGGACTTACCGTCTTTGGAAAGACGTGCCTGATTTGGAATTGTCTCGAGAGAGGGATTGAAAAGAGGACTTACTGTCTTCGGAAAGACGTGCCTAATTTGGAATAGATTTACCGTCTCGAGGAATTAACTGTCTCGAGAGAGGGATTGGAATTGGAAAGGACAATGCCCTTAAGGGCATTTTGGTCATTTTACCTCTATTTGGGTTTGGTGGGCCCGCGAAGCGATGGACAGACAGGATTTGGACTTAAAAAGTTGGTTTCGATTGGAATATGCCCACAATGACTTGAACACAAGTCTAGACGGAGTGTAGATTGCTGAGCGGTCAAAAATGGGGTGCTTACACCAAGTTTTGGCACCATTGCTGGGGATCAAAGGCATTAACGAGCATCCAAGCACCTTGGGAAGTGCAACAACTGGTGGATTGCTTATCCACCAACATATACGACAACAAAGTGATCTTCGGCAAAGCCATGGGTAATTTCGTTCCACACTTTATGTGTTAGCATGATAGATTTTTCTTTTTTATTTTTCCCTTTTCCTTTAGGATCATTTTTGCTTGACTAGTATAGATTTGAATTTTATTAATAACTTGATTGGTGGATAGTAATTGGTGGATATGACTATGTGTTAATTGTTTGTTGATGGTGTTGCTTTTGCTTACGGAGATTGGAGATTTCAGTTGGATTGAAATTGTTTCAATTGATGAAATTTTTTATGTGAAGATTGGAGGGTTTGGAAGGATATTGGTGGTTGCAGATTGTGAATTGACTTGTTGAGGCACAGATTGCCAAATTTTTTGTGCATTGGATAATATTTTGTATTTGTGACTCAATCGGTAGGCATTCAAGAGTGAACCCCAATGGCCCTTCCACTATTCTTGGTAGCTCATTTTCTCACACATCATCTCTACACATTGACATAGGCACAATGGAATACTCTCTCAATGGGTTGAGAATGATATAATGGGAGCGTACACGGTTATGGTGGTGCAGAAGCACCTCCTTGTTGGTCTTTTAGAGACTACATTTGAGCTAATGAGAATAGCCCCAAGAACCATCTTCCCGGTCTCTTAGAGATTGCATTCGAGCTAATGGCCTAATTGATCCTTTTATAGTAACCTATAATCTGAGGTGGTGTGACCAATTCAACCTTGTTCAAGGACATGAAGGAACTTTTTTCCCTTATTATCTAGCCTTACCTTAATCCTACCACAAGCCACTTAACACTATCAAGCATCACCATTAATTTATCACTACCAAGAGCATATTGTGTATCCATCTCCAACCAATGAGTCTCTTGGGGAGGATCCCCAACTAGCATCTCCAGAATGGACAATAAGCATGTTAGCCGACATAAAAGGTGAAATGATCTTATTATTACAAGCCTTGAATGTCCAAGAGATAACCACCAATCAAGAGAGCTTAAGTCAAACCCAACATGATTTTAACCCCAACTAAGGGCAAGTCCATCCCATCAAGCAAGTTTATTCCATCACTAACCTTAGGAATAAGAACATCATTGATCAAACCATCCTTACCTAAGAGTGTGAGTCTAGGGAAGAAGCTCTTAAGTTCAGTGAGGAAGTTATTGAAGATGACAATAGGGATGAAGTACTTGAGAGATAGGAGTCTGAGATTGATGACTCTAAGCAAGAAGAGAGTGATGATGTGGGAGAAGAAAAGAATGAGGACAATAGTAATGATGGGACTAGTGAGAGAAAAGAGGATTCAAAGAAGGTCAAAAGTGAGAAGGATCATATAATGGACCCCCTAGAAAGAACCCTTACCCTTAATGAGGATTTTGGTCTTTTAGATGTTGGGGATATACAAATAAAAGAGTATGTTAATGGTCTAGAGGTTATTTCAATCATGTTTATGGGTCATGAGATCCCTACCTTTAAGTCTCTAGCACCTAATCTTAGTATACCAGAACATTTGGAGCTTCATGCCCCAACATTAGAACTAAATATCCTTTAGATTGGCGAATAACTAGATCAAGGGGAGGATAAAGAGGTTCATGTAATGAATTTGATAGGCACCTTTGTGGCAAACCAATTTACCTTCTCTACCTTCTATGATTCTTTTAACCCTTATGTGCTTCAATGTTGTATCCTTGAGCTCAACAAAGGTGTTGAGATTGTCTATTGTTATGCTTGTTTGAACTCTTTACAAATTTCAATGGTGGATCGGTGAAATGATGGCAAATTTCAACTTAGTGATATAAAGTGATTCCCTCTCGTGTGTTTATGTAGGAGTAGGAGTAGTTTAGATAGTTTTTGCTCTCGTTTTGTATGTAGTTAATTGAGTGCTTAGGTAGTTTATAGCCCTAGTTAAGGGGTGTATCGACACCCAGTTCTTTCCTCTTTCTTGTGTTCCTTAGTTTCTTTTTTTTGTCTTCATGCATTAAGAACATTGCATCATTTTAGTTTTTTTTTTTTGGGTGGGGGAAGGGGGGGGGGGGGGGGGGGGGGGGGAGTGAGAGAAGTAATTGTAGTAGTTTAATTTTGTGTGTTTTTGTTTTGTCTTGGAAAAAAAATTTGAGCTTATTATCTATATAGTTTTTGTTTTACTTCAAATCTCTATATGGCTAATTGATTAATCTCAACTATTACATTCATGGCTATCTTTTGATCACTTGAGATCTTCGATAGAGGTCTGAGTATCTTGTGGTTTCGATGTCTTGGTATATGTCTTTAGTACAATATTCCATGTTCCTTATGATTGACCTTTTATTATTTTTGGTGGATGTGTTGAGGACTATGCTTTTGGAACCATAGTTTTATGTGTGAAATGCATTCTTAGATTAGAGAATGTTCAGTGTTGTGCATTTATTGTTACTTGAGCTTAATTGATAATTTACCCTTTAATTTTAATACATTGTGAGATTGCATCATAAACACATAAGTAGAATGGATTACACTATTGTGCACAACATGTCATATAACATCATGTGTGCCTATCTTGTGCATTCTCATCATTACATAAGTGGAGATTTTACCTTGTAAAGTTTAGAGCTATTATCACCTTTCGTAGTGTATATATTTACTCAAGGTTATGTTGTTCACCTTCCATTCTTTCAATAGCTTCATTATGGTTGTTTTTTATTCATATGTTAAATATTTATTGAAGATGTTAACACTTATACTCTTTCGAGCTCTTATTTTATATACTTCGGATATAATTCTAAGCTATCATTTCACTCTTTGAGCCACTAATTTTCTTATAGTTTTCATTTCCTTTGGACCCATTTTTTACCATGTTTTTATATGATCTTTGCTAAAGTGGATCATTATTGAAATATTCCATGTGATTGAGAAACATAAGCACTTTCACTTGTGAGAAGTTCATTTGTGAAGTAAAAAAGGAAGAGTGATATGGTCACAATTTGAAAAAAGGAAAAGAGAAAATTTAGCAAAGGAGCTAAAAGTAAGGGAAGTACAACAAGAAGAAGAAGAAGAAGAAAAAAAGCATAAATAGTTTAGATGTTTAAAAAGAAAAGACCAACATCAAATGAAAAGGAAAAATTGAAAGTATGTACTCATTGATCATTACATGCCTTGATCACACATGTTTTGAGCCTTTTATCCTTTCTTTTTCCTTATCTTATACCTCTTGGCCAAGCTATAACCTTAGAAAGTCCTATTTGATCTGAAGTGTTTATGTGATTTGAGAATTCATTGAAGTATAAGCCATTCGTTGTCTTTGATTGGTGCTTAACTATGGATATTCTTTCATGATGCTATATTAAATTGGATACACTTTCATTCTTTCGATTTTTGTACTTGGATTGCTCTTTTGTAACGCAATACATTTACTCTTACTATGAGCTCTCCATTGTGCGTACCTTATGCTTATTTGCTTGTGAGTGTATGACCGGTGAGGATTTGAATCGAGGTTTAAAGAATGTGATTGTCTGAGTGTGTTACACTTGTGTTATATGCATTGTTTCATCACACACTCACTTGAACCTTTCTTATGTTACTTTATGATTTAATCTTGTTTGTATTGGGAAATAGGGTAAATTGAGGATTAACTCAAACAAGTTTATGCATGCTCTATTTGTCTTCATAAATCTTTGATTGCAAGCCACGGATAGATGTTTGTGGGTACTATAACTGGAAACCCTCACAAGATATCACTCATCCGCTAGGGGTAACATAGGGGTTTAAAGGCTTGGTGCATATGCTAAATGCATCTGTGACTCCTACGAAAGCAGAGATTAGCTCTTTTGCTTTTAGTATTTTGCTAGGGACTAGCAAAAAGTAAGTTAGGGAATGTGATTATACTCCAAAAGTGCAATTACAACATCTTAATTTGTGCTTGTTAGCCTTAGTTTAGAATTTTATATGCCTCTTTAGTTAGATTTTAGTACTAACTAAGTTTATTTTGCCTTGTATAGGTTTTTAGTTTAAAACGGATGATTTTGGATGCATTTCAAATGAAGGGAGAATGAATTTGTTGTCACAGTACAAACAATTAAAACTTTGGAGGACCATATCTCTCAAATTAAAAGTGCTACCAGGATCCATAATATATTATTTTCATATAACTTTTTGAGATATTTACAAATTGACCATTCAAATAGCAGTTCGAACTGCCGTTAGACCGTTCGAATGGCCATTGAAACGGTCAACCATGCGAACACCCATTTGATGTGTTCAAACTACCATGCGCATGCCTATTGGAATTGTATGCCTAGCTAACGGTTCGGGCAACTTTATTATTTTTCAGCTTATTTAAGGCCCTTTTTTACCCAAATTTGGAGATCTCAGCTTATTTTTAGAGTTTCTATAAGTAGTTTTAGATAGAGAAAACCTAGATTTCCTGGTATTTCTTCATTTTCATTGTAATTAAGCACAATTTCTCTTAGTTCAAAGCAATTTTCTTATGGATTCAAGTAGCTAGACTTCTCTCTTGGATCCAATTGTAAAGATCATCTATGGGTTTCAAGGTTTTTAATAGATGTAATGGGTTTATCATTGTTTTATCTTCTTAAATCTCTTTATTCTTAGCAATTCAAGCTTAGATATCTTAGAACACATAGATTATTGACTATATTTGGTAATTTTAATGCACCATTTCTACATTGGTTTTGATATTACACAAATCGATGATATTAATCTATGATCCTCAAATTGATTATAATTATAACCTCAAATTACTATTGAATTGGATATATGGTAATCATTTTTTAGATTTTCTATTGAAACCTTGTGTTCTTGACTAAGTCTTTGAGTGTCAATGCATGAATCATGAATTTGGTACGAGTGTTGCTTAGATCGATGGTATGAATGAAAGAATCTCATCGTTTGCAATTATGAGGTGATTATCATTGATTTCATTATTTTAATGGTCGAAATCTTCCGAATCAAAGGCTCACAGTGAAACCAATGATTTGAGTATTAAACCTCATTGGAACCTTGGACGAATTGGGTTGTTAGATCAATTGTGTCCAAGCTCCTTTACCTTGATAGTTTGATTGTTTTAATATTGCTTTAGTTTAGCTAACTTAACCTTTTAAAATCAAGTATTTTTTATTTGACCTTTTTAAGAAGTAATTTTACTTGGGTTGTTGCAAACCTTAAGATAAATGGATATGAGTTGAAGCCTGTAGCTTATATTGAGTTTGATCTTCAAGAGAATTGATATCCAGGGACTCACCGGATTTAAACTACATCGTCAACCAAATCTTATGGTTATATATTACACATATTTGGAGTGAGTCAATTATTAATTAGTGTAAGCACCATTCTCAAAACCATTGGATTTTTGGTTTACTTTTTATAGAAGTATTTCAATTGCTTGTAATCAATTAGAGTTTGGTCTATGCTTGTCAAGCCCATAGTTTATACTTGACCCCGATCCTCAAGAAGAAAATACGATATCCGATATACATCGGATTAAACTATTTCACTACTGTGCTCTTGCGAGAACACTTTCGGAGGTGAATCAGTCGCGCTTTATTAGTTTAAAGTGTCAACAAACTTAGTTCCTATGGTGGAGTTTTGTAATGCTTTCAATTTTTTATTTATCTTGTTAGCTTTTCATGTTCTATCTTTTTTGTTTGTTTGTTTGTTTGTTTGTTTTTTTAACTGGAGCATATTTGGTAATGCCAAAATGTTATTTTTTTATGCTATTTTTACTTTTAAAATATTAACATAAATATTTCATTTAACAAGCATAGGCATGGTATGGGAGTGGTGGTGAAGGGGTGGGTGGGTGGCAGTGGGGCAGAAAGGTGCACTACTAAAAAAGCCACTTTTTGCGATGGCAACATGCTGTCACAAAAGTGCTTTTGCGAAGGTTGTGCGACGATAAACCAGTAGTCACAAAAAGTGGCATCACAAAAGATTTTTGCGATGGCTATTTACAATGACTGTGTTATTTGGGACGGCGAGTGAGCAGTCGCAAAAGGCCGACGCCTAAGGTAGTTTCTTTTGCGACAAGAGAGACCGTCACGTATGCCGTCGCAAATACTAGCTTTTGCGACAGCAGGATTAGTATTTGCCACGGGCAAAGCCGTCACAAAATCTAGTATTTGCGACGGGAAATGTTGGTACAAATGCTAGTGTTTGCGACGGCTAGAATATTATTTGTGACGGGAGCAGCCATCACAAAAGCTTGTTTTTGTGATGACTTGTTTTTGTGACAGCTATTTGCCGTCACAAATAATATTCTAGCCATCACAAATACCCTGTCTATTTTTAAATATATATTTTTTAAAATGAAATTTTTGTAATTCTTGTACACCAGCCATAAATCAATAAAAATATCTCAGTCACCTTATAATTGCATAAATCAGTAAAATATTCATTCAAGAAAAGATAATCTATAAAATGAAGTTCAAATAATATATATAATATAAATCCACATCATCCATACATTCAAAATGAATACATTAGAAATCTGTTATCCATACAAACTAGTTTTTTCAATCCAAAATACATAACATATTGTCCAACAAGAATACAACAAAAAATAATAAAATCCATTCATTGACTGGACACTCCATTAATCCCAAAAATGAATAATAGCCATCTACTCCTTTAGAATAACCTGAGTGAAAATAAAATAATAACAATACAATTAGTTAAACTATTAATATATATAGGAATAAAATTAACAAAAAAACAAATGAAACAAAGTTGTAATTTACATCAATAAAATTCCATGCAACGTGTCGCCTAACTGATTCACCTATAGTTGCAATCCCTTTGCGTGGTCTCTCTAAATGAGCATTAGGTTTTTTTGCATTTTTAAAAAAAAAAATTGTAGAAATTTAGACCCACAGGTATGCCATCCACTTCTAACAATGGGTCCATACTAACAAAAAGTTCCTCTACAATCTCGAGTTTTGGAAACCCAAAACAAAGTAAACTTAATTCTATAAAATGCTACAACCATATATATAATATTTTAATAAACAATTCAAAATAAAACAATGACTAAAAATGAACTTTGTGCTCTAACTCGAAAACCGGGAGTCCCGTGACCATTCCGTCAAACCCCTCACGCCAACCGTGCTTAGACCATGCTACACACCAAGTTTGAGATCGTTTGAGGATTTTGAGCCGTTAATCCCCGAAACTTAACACTTTATAAATTAAGTAGTTCTAAAATAAATAAAAAATTTGATAACTCCCAAACTGAGAGTCCTGAGACCATTCCGTCAGTTCCCATACGTCACCCGTGCCTAGACCGTGCTACATACCAAGTTTAGGGCCGCTCAGAGGCCGTTTAGGGATTTGGTGTCGTTAATCCCCAACACTTAACACTTTATAACTTAACATGTTCCAAAATAGAAAAAATTGGATAACTCCCCAACAGAGAGTCCTGAGACCATTTCGTTAGTTCCCACACATCACCGTGCCTAGACCATGCTACGTACCAAGTTTGAGGAACACTTTATAAATTAAGTGGTTCTAAAATAGAAAAAAACTCTAACTGAGCATCCTGTGACCATTTCGTCAGATCCCACACATCGCCAGTGCCTAGGCCATGCTACGTACCAACTTTGGGGCCGCTCGGAAGCCATTTGGGGATTTAGAACTGTTAGTCCCCAAAACTTAACATTTTATAACTTAAGTTATTCTAAAATAGAAATAATTTGATAACTCCCAAATTAAGAGTCCCGTGACCATTCCGTTAGTTCCCACACGTCACCGTGCCTAGACCGAGCTACGTACCAAATTTAGGGCCATTCAGAGGCCGTTTGGGGATTTAGAGTCGTTAATCCCCGAAACTTAACACTTTATACCTTAAGTTGTCCTAAAACAGAAAAAATTTGATAACTCCTAAACCGAGAGTCCCATGACTATTCCGTCAGTTCTCACATGTCACCCACGCCAAGACTGTGCTACATACCAATTTGGGGCCCTTCGAAGGCCGTTTGGGGATTTGGAGCCACTAATCCCTGAACCTTAACACTTTATAACTTAAGTTGATCTAAAATAAAAAAATTTGATAACTCCCAAACCGAGAGTCTCGTGACCATTCCATCAATTCCCATACGTCACCCATGCTAGACCATGCAACATACCAAGTTTCGCACCGTTCAGAGGCCGTTTGGGGATTTTGAGCCGTTAATTCTTGAAACTTAACACTTCATAACTTAAGTTGTTCTAAAATAGAAAAAAATTGATAACTTCCAAATTGAGAGTCCCGTGACCATTCCGTAAGTTCCCACACATCACCCGTGCCTAGACCGTGCTACGTACCAAGTTTGGGGCCGTTTGCAGGCCGTTTGGGGATTTTGAGCCGTTCATCTCCAAAACTTAACACTTTATAACTTATTTTGTTTTAAAATGGAAAAAAATTGATAACTCTCGAAACGATAGTCCCGTGACCATTCCATTAGTCCCCATACATCACCCGTGCCTAGACTGTGCAACGTACCAAGTTTGGGGCTGTTTAAAGGCTGTTTAGGGATTTTGAGCCGTTAATACCCGAAACTTAACACTTTATAACTTAAGCTATTCTAAAAAGAAAAAAATTTGATAACTCCTAAACCGAAAATCCTGTGACCATTCCGTCAGTTCCCACAAGCCACCTGTGCCTAGACTATGCTACGTATCAAGTTTGAAGTCGTTTGGCGATTTTAAACCGTTAATCCCCGACACTTAAAACTATATAAATTAAGTTGTTCTAAAATAATAAATAATTGATAACTCCCAAACCGAGAGTCCATTGACCATTCCTCCAGTTCCCATACGTCATCCGTGTCTAGATCGTGCTACGTACCAAGTTTGGGGCCGCTCAAAGGCCGTTTGGAGATTTTGAGTCGTTCATCTCCAAAACTTATAACTTTATAACTTATTTTGTTCTAAAACGGAAAAAAATTGATAACTCACAAACCAACAGTTGTCGCGCCCAGATTTTTCGCACTCGAGGAATACACACCCAAGCGGAAAAAATACTATACTCTCTCGTTAGAACTCACCCTCCTAGAAGAATGAGTGCAACTAAGTTTGAATTGAAAATAGATTTGAATAAAGGCTTTTGAAAAAGATTTGGAGTCGCCACTTAACTTGATTAAGGTGAGTTAGGTCACCTAAAAACTAAGAATAATCCGCAGATTACACTTAGGGTTTTTGAAAAAGGTTTTTGAAAATACCACCTCAAGAGAGGGTTTTTAGGAAAACAGGTTGTTTGGCAATCTTTAGAAAACATTTAGCCCTTTTTGAAAATAACTCCATTTTTGGTCTATGAAAACAGTGATTCTAGGTTCGGAGGTTGGTTACGTCTAGGGAAGACGCACTAAGCCATCATCCTACCCTGCCCTTTCAGCACCTACATGTCAATCTATCCTAGATTCACCTATGAGAATCTTTAACTAACTAATGTTCAATCCTATCCACTTTGAAAAACAATATTTGAAAAGAAACTAACATGATGTATGATATGCAAGTGCTATAGAAGAGAGTCGATTTAGAAATAGATTTGAAAAGAGATTTGATTTGATTTGAAAAGGAAGAGATAGAAGTTTGAATTTGGAAAGAAGATTTTGGGAATTGAAAATAGAGATTTGAAATTGGAAATTTGAAAATTGATTGGAAATTTGAAAAGATTGTAGAATTTGAGTTTTGAAAAATACGAAAATTTAAAAAAAGTTGTGACTGCACCCATGAGGGTTGCCTACGTATCCTTTTGGAGGAATCAGGTCAGTTGTAGTTCGAACAAGAGTCCGATTAGAAATAGAAGAGTTGATTTGGAAAAAAGATTCAATTGGAAGATTGAGAGATTGAACTTTGATTGGAAGATTTGAAAAGATTGGTTCTGAAAGACTTGGTTTTAGGAAACCTAGACTTAAGAACTTCAAAAAGAAGAATTGGATTTGACTTGGAAGATTTAGGAAAGGATTGGATTTAGGAAGGGTTTGAATTAGGAAAGGTTTGAATTAGGAAAGGTCCAATTTAGGAAAGTTTCAAATTTGGAAAGTTTTATTTTTGAAAAGTTTTCGAATTAGGAAAGTTTCGAAATTAGGAAAGTGTTGTTTTAGGAAAGGTTTTGAAATAGGAAAGTGTTGAATTTAGAAATGTTTTGAATTAGGAAAAGTTTAGATTAAGAAAGGTTTAGAATTTGAAAAGTTTCAAGTTAAGAAAGTTTTGAATTTGGAAAGTTTAGAATTTTAGAAAGATTTTAAATTAGGAAGGTTTTGAAATTAAGAAAGTTTTGAAAGTTGGAAAGTTTAGAAAACAAGGAAGCTTTGAAAATAAGAAAGTTTTAAGTTTAGAAAGTTTTGAAATTTGGAAGGATTTGAAAATTGGAAAGTTTAAGATTTAGAAAGTTTTAGAGTTTGAATTTTAGAAAATCTTGAAATTAGGAAATGTTTGAGTTTAGGAAAGGTTTGAAAACGTAGATTTGAAAAGTTAAGATTTGAAAAGAGGGTAGAATTAGGAAAGGGTTGAATTTTAGAATTTTAGGAAAGATTTTTATGTTCAAATTTTGGAAACTTAAGGTTTAGGAAAGGAAAAGTTTAGGAAGGAGTTGAATTAGGAAAGATTTGGATTAGGAAGGGATTGGATTTTGTTTCTAAAAGAGAAAGTTTGATTTTGTTTCAAAAAAAAAGAAGATTGGATCTAGTTTCCTAAACGAGAATATTAGATTTGGTCAAAGATTTAAAAAGGGAAGTTTTAGAAACCCTAAATTTGGAAAACTATAGTTTTGACGTAGAAAATAGGTTTTGGAAATATTTATAGTCTCGATGTAAAAAATAAGAGGTTTTGGAAACCTAGATTTGGGGCAAGGTTTGAAAATTGTGTTTTTTTGGAAAGAAAACTAGGGTTTCCTAATGGTCAGCTCTAGGGCTTGACTTGGGCTCTAAGGAAAGAGATTTTTGGAAAGTACGTTTTTAGAAACAAGTTTTTGAAAGAAAATCCTAGAGAGGAGTTTTTGGAAAGTGTGTTTTTAAAAATGAAGATTTTAGAAGGAAAATCCTAGAGGGGAGTTTCTAGAAGGAAGATTTTGGAAAGGAAATTGTTGGAGAGAGTTTTTGGAAAGATTTTTAGGAAGCGTTTTTAGAAAGTGGATTTTAGGGAGAGGATTTTATAAAGGAGTTAAAAAAGGGAGTTTTGGAAAATAGATTTTTGGAGGGAGTTTTTGAAAATAACTTTGGAAAGGAGAGTTTTAGGAAAGTATATTGAAAAGGAGATTTTTTTTAGTAAGAGATTTGAAAAGAAACTTTTTGGAAAGTATGAAAATGTCTCACTTTCCTAAAGCGATTCTAACTATAAGAAGGCTAGAACCACTTTAAGAAAGTGGTTTTGAAAACAACAAGGGTTGAAAATATGAACCATGTTGGTCGCTTTTAATGTCACACTTTCCTAAAGCAACCCTAGCCATGGAAAGGCTAGAATCACCCTAGGATTGTGATTTTGAAAACATGTTTTTGAAAAAGAGGATTTTGATGCAATTTTGAAAACGAGTTTGAAAACAATTTTGAAAACGACTTTGAAAACAACTTTTGGAAGATGTAAGATTATGATATGCACAATGCAATTTTTGGGTCGTGAACATACAAGGTTAAGGCTTCACCACATAATCAAGGGGGCTGAACCCACGTGGTCTCTGGTTAGCCTAAAGGAAAGCCCCCGACACAGTGACCCTCCGATACTCTAATCCTACACATGAACCGGGAGTCCCCTTGTTTCAAGCATGCAAAGAAAGGGGGAGAGAGATGGGGGATTAAAATAGAGAAAACCCAAGTGGGTTAGGAGAGAGAAGAGAGAGGGGAGTGCAGAAATTTAACTAGGAAGCCTACCGTATGTCTTGTTTATTTTGCGCGCCTTGCTTGTCTTTAATCTTCATCTTGATCTTCGTCTTCAATCTTCAAGAGCCACCTTCAATCTTCAAACTTCAAATTGCAACTCTTCAAGTCTTCGAAGGAGGGTTGAAGGTTAGTGTGTGAGTGTATGGGGGTGTATAGGAGCGTATATGAGGCTAGGGTTTGTTTATGGTGGCTAGGGTTTGGAAAACCTAGGGAAGCTAGGGTTTAGGAGGTGCTCGAGCTCTGTATACCGAAATATAGGATTTTTAGATTGAGTTTACAGACCCCTTTCACGTTGGAAGAAGCTCTATATTTATAGAGGTTGGACAAACCTAGCGCCTGTTACAGTGGCGCCAGGGCAAAATTGCTCTCGGCGCCACTAGGAGTGGCACCGGGCCAATTCTTGGCTTGGCGCCACTAGTAGTGGCGCCAGCCAGTTAGGAAAGTATTTAGGTCAGCAAGCAACGTATCTTTGACTAGATTTGGGCGCCTATACTAGTGACTACAATGCAATTTTAGCCTGGCTTCACTAGGGGTGACTCCGGAAAGTCTGGGAATGATTTGAAGCGGCCGAGAATGACCCAGAAGGCCGAAAAAGAGCAAGAACACTTAAAATAGTGTCCTAAAGGTATTTGACATGAAAAATGAGGACAAGATGTGTCAGAATGGTTGACTGGGCCTTCAGGGGCAAAATGGTCAATCGGGTCGAGAAGCTACTGGGACAGACTCGGACTGTCCCAGAAGAAGACTTGGAATTTGAAAATATTATTCAGAATGTTCCCAAAGTTTGCCGGTTTGATTCCCAGAGCCGATATGGTCGGAAAAAGTGACCGGCCCACTAGGGGCAAAACGGTCATTTTACACCGGGTTTGTCGGAACTGACTCGGAATGATCCGAAAAGGTAAAGGGAGGTTGAGAACACTACAAAAATCAGTCTCAAAATGTTACGGGTTTGATACCCAGAGCTGGTGTGGTCGAAAAAAGAGACCGGCCCACTAGGGGCAAAACGGTCAATTTGTATCGGGTTGGCCGGAACTGACTCGGAATGATCCGGAAAGATAAGGAAAGGTTGAGAATACTATAATAAGCATTCTCAAGAGCTTACCAGTTTGATACCCAGAGCCGGTGTGGTCGAAAAAGAAGACCGGCCCACCAGGCGCAAAACGGTCATTCTGTACCGGGTTGGCCAGAACTGACTCGAAATGATCCGAAAAGATAAGGAAAGGTTGAGAATACTATAAGAAGCATTCTCGGGAGGTTACTAGTTTGATACCCAGAGCCAGTGTGGTCGAAAAAGAAGACCGGCCCACCAGGGGCAAAACGGTCATTTTGTACTGGGTTGGCCGGAATTGACTCCGAATGATCCGAAAAGATAAGGAAAGGTTGAGAATACTATAAGAAGCATTCTCGGGAAGTTCCTAAAGGGGCCCTGATTGGAACCGTCTCAAGGAATAAACTGTCACAAGAGAAGGATTGGAAAGGGGACTTACCCTCTTCAAAAAGAGGTGCCTGAATTGAAACCGTCTCGAGGAATAAAATATCTCGAGAGAGGGATTGGAAAGGGGACTTATCGTCTCTGAAAATACGTGCCTGATTTGGAACCGTCTCGAGGAATAAACTGTCTCGAGAGAGGGATTGGAAAGGAGACTTATCATCTCCAAAAAGACGTGCCTGATTTAGAACCCTCTCGAGGAATAAACTGACTCGAGAGAGGGATTGGAAAGGGGACTTACCATCTCTGAAAAGACGTGCCTGATTTGGAACCGTCTCGAGGTATAAACTGTCTCGAGAGAGGGATTGAAAAGGGGACTTACCCTCTCCGAAAAGACGTGCCTGATTTGGAACCGTCTCGAGAAATAAACTGTCTCAAGAGAAAGATTGGAAAGGGGACTTACCGTCTTCGAAAAAACGTGCCTGAATTGGAACCGTCTCGAGGAATAAACTGTCTCGAGAGAAGGATTGGAAAGGGGGCTTACTGTCTTCGAGAAGACGTGCCTGAATTAGAACCATCTCGAGGAATAAACTGTCACGAGAGAGGGATTGGAAAGGGGACTTACCATCTTCGAAAAAACGTGCCTGATTCTCGAGGAATAAACTGTCTCGAGAGAGGGATTGGAAAGAGAACTTACCGTCTCCGAAAAGGCGTGCCTGATTTGGAACCGTCTCGAGGTATAAACTGTCTCGAGAGAGGGATTGAAAAGGGGACTTACCGTCTCCGAAAAGACGTGCCTGATTTGGAACCGTCTCGAGGAATAAACTGTCTCGAGAGAGGAATTGCAAAAGGGACTTACCATCTCCGAAAAGACGTGCCTGATTTGGAAGCGTCTCAAGGAATAAACTATCTCGAGAAAGGGATTGGAAAGGGGACTTTCGTCTCCGAAAAGACGTGCCTGATTTGGAACCGTCTCGAGGAATAAACTATCTCGAGAGAGGGATTGAAAAGGGGACTTACCATCTTCGAAAAGATGTGCTTGATTTGGAACCGTCTCGAGAAATAAACTGTCTCAAGAGAAGGATTGGAAAGGGGACTTACCGTCTTCGAAAAGACGTGCCTAAATTGGAACCATCTCGAGGAATAAACTATCTCGAGAGAAGGATTAGAAAGGGGGCTTACCATATTCGAAAAGATGTGCCTGAATTAGAACCATCTCAAGGAATAAACTGTCACGAGAAAGCGATTGGGAAGGGGACTTACTGTCTTCGAAAAAACGTGCCTGGTTGGAACCGTCTTGAGGAATAAACTGTCTCGAGAGAGGGATTGGAAAGAGGACTTACTGTCTCCGAAAAGACGTGCCTGATTTGGAACCGTCTCAAGGTATAAACTGTCTCGAGAGAGGGATTGAAAAGGAGACTTACCGTCTCCGAAAAGACGTGCCTGATTTGGAACCGTCTCGTGGAATAAACTGTCTCGAGAGAGGGGTTGGAAAGGGACTTACCGTCTCCGAAAAGACGTGCCTGATTTGTAACTGTCTCGAGAGACAGATTGGAATTGGAAAGGACAATGCCCCTAAGGGCATTTTGGCCATTTTGCCTCTATTTGGCCCTGGTGGGCTTGCGAAGCGATGGACAGACAGGATTTGGACTTAGAAAGTTGATTTCGATTGGAATATGCCCACAATGACTTGAACACAAGTCTAGACGGAGTGTAGACTGCTGAGCGGTCAAAAATGGGGTGCTTACAATAGTCTCGTGACCGTTCCATTAGTTCCCACACGTCACCCGTGCCTAGACTGTGCTACGTACCAAGTTTGGGGCCGCTTAGCAGCTGTTTAGGGATTTTGAGCCGTTAATACCAGAAGCTTAACACTTTATAACTTAAGCTGTTCTAAAAAGAAAAAAATTTGACAACTCCCAAACCGAAAGTCCCGTGACCATTCCGTCAGTTCCCACAGGCCACCCGTGCCTAGACTGTACTACGTACCAAGTTTGAGGCCGTTTGGCAATTTTGAGCCGTTAATTTTCGACACTTAAAACTATATAAATTAAGTTGTTCTAAAATAATAAAAAATTGATAACTCCCAAACCGAGGGTCCTGTTACCATTCCGCCAATTCCCATACATCACCCGTGCCTAAATTGTGCTACGTACAAAGTTTGGGGCCACTCGGAGGCCGTTTGGGGATTTTGAGTCGTTCATTTCCAAAACTTACAACTTTATAACTTATTTTGTTGTAAAATGAAAAAAAATTGATAACTCTCGAACCGACAATCCCAGGACCATTCCATTAGTTCCCACACGTCACCCGTGCTTAGATCGTGCTATATACTAAGTTTGGGGCCTCTTAGAAGTTGTTTTGGGATTTTGAGCCGTTAATGCCTGAAACTTAACACTTTATAACTTAAGTTGTTCTAAAAAGAAAAGAATTTGATAACTCCCAAACCGAAAGTCCCATGACCATTCCGTTAGTTCCCACAGGCCACTCATGCCTAGACCGTGCTGCGTGCCAAGTTTGAGGCCGTTTGGCGATTTTGAGTCGTTAATCCTCGACATTTAAAACTATATAAATTAAGTTGTTCTAAAATAATAAAAAATTAATAACTCCCAAATCGAGAGTCCTGTGACCATTCCGCCAGTACCCACACGTCACCCGTACCTAGTTCGTGCTACGTGCCAAGTTTGGAGCCGCTCGGAGGCCGTTTGGGGATTTGGAGCCGTTAATCCCCGAAACTTAAGACTTTATAACTTAAGCTGTTTGAAAACGAAAAAAATTTAATAACTCCCAAACCGAGAGTCCCGTGACCATTCCGTTAGTTCCCACACGCCACCCGTGCCTAAATCGTGTTACATAGCACGTTTGAGGCCGTTTGGAGATTTTGAGCCGTTAATCCCCGAAACTTAAAACTTTATAAATTAATTTTTCCTAAAATACCAAAACATTATAACCAAGCGTCCTGTCCCCATTCCGTCAATTTTCACACGTCACCCGTGCCTAGACTATGCTACATACCAAGTTTGGGGCCGCTTGGAGGCCGTTTGGAGATTTGGAGCCGTTAATTCCCGAAACTTAACACCTTATAACTTAAGTTGTTCTAAAACGCAAATAATTTGATAACACCCAAATTGAGAGTCCTGTGACCATTCCGTCAGTTCACACACGTCACCCGTGCTAAGACCGTGCTACGTACCAAGTTTAGGGCCGTTTGGAGGCCGTTTGGGGACTTTGAGCCGTTAATAGCCAAAATTTAACAGTTTATAACTTAAGTTGTTCTAAAATGGAAAAACTTTTACAACTCCCAAACCGAGAGTCCCGTGACCATTCTGTCATTTCTCACACATCACCGGTGCCTAGACCGTGCTATTTACCAAGTTTGGTGCTACTTAGAGGCCGTTTGGGGATTTCGAGCTGTTAATCTAAACAACTTAACAATTTATAACTTCAGTTGTTATAAAATTGAAATTTTTTTAAATAATCCCGAACCGAGAGTCCTGTGACCATTCTGTCAGTTTGCATATGTCACACTTGCCTAGACCGTGCTATGAACCAAATTTAGGGCCGCTCAAAGGCCGTTTGGGGATTTTGAGCTGTTAATTCTCGAAACTTAACACTTTATAAATTAAATTGTTCTAAAATGGAAAAAATTTAAAAACTCCCGAACCGAGAGTCTTGTGACCATTCTGACAGTTTCCACACGTCACCCATGTTTAATCCGTGCCACGTACCAAGTTTGGAGCCGTTCAGAGGCTGTTTCGTGATTTTGAGTAGTTAATCCCTGAAACATATCACTTTATAACTTATGTTGTTCAGAAATAGACAAAATTTGATCACTCCCAAACCGGGAGTCCCGTGACCATTACGTCAGTTCCCAAACGTCACTCATGCCTAGATCGTGTAACGTACCAAGTTTGGGCCCGTTCGCAGGCCATTTGGGTATTCTTAGCCGTTAATCCCAAAACTTAACAGTTTATAACTTAAGTTGTTCTAAAACGGAAAACATTTGATAACTCTCAAACCAAGGGTCCCGTGACCACTCCGTTAGTTCCCACATGCCACCCGTGCTTAGACTGTGCTACGTAACAAGTTTGGGGCCGTTTGGAGATTCTGAGTCGTTAATAGCCAAAACTTCACACTTTATAACTTAAATTGTTCTAAAATGCAAAAATTTTAATAAATCCCAAACTGAAAGTCCCGTGACTATTCTGTCAGTTCACACACATCACCGTGCCTAGACCGTGCTATGTACCAAGTTTGGGGCTACTCAGAGGCCGTTTAGGGGTCCGGAGCCGTTAATCCCCAAAACATAACATTTTATAACTTAATCTATTCTAAAATAGAAAGAATTTGATAACACCCAAACCGAGAGGTTCATGACCATTTCGTCAATTCCCACATCTCACCCACGCCTAGACCATGCTACGTACCAAGTTTGGAGCCCTTTGAAGTCCGTTTGGGAATTTGGAGTCGTTAATTCTCAAAATTTAACATTTTATAACTTAAGTTGTTCTTAAATAAAATAAAAAATTCATAACTCCCAAACCGGGAGTCCTGTGACCATTCCATTAGTTCCCACACGTCACTCGTGCTTAGACCGTGCTACGTACCAAGTTTCGCGCTGTTCAGAGGCCGTTTGGGGATTTTTAGCCGTCAATCTCAAAAACTTAACACTTCATAACTTAAGTTGTTCTAAAATAGAAAAAATTTGATAACTTCCAAACTGAGAATACCGTGACCATTCCGTTAGTTCCCACATGTCACCTGTGCCTAGACCGTGCTACGTACCAAGTTTGGGGTTGTTCGGAGGTCGTTCGGGGACTTTGAGCCGTTCATCTCCAGAACTTAACACATTATAACTTATTTCATTCTAAAACGAAAAAAAAAATTGATAACTCCCAAACCAAGAGTCCCATTACCATTCCATTAGTTCCCACACGTCACCCATGCCTAGATCGTGCTACGTAACAAGTTTGAGGCCACTTAGAGGCTATTTAGGGATTTTGACCCGTTAATACCCGAAACTTAACACTTTATAATTTAAGTTGTTCTAAAAAAATTTTTTGATAACTCCAAAACCGAAAGTCCTATGACCATTCCTTCAGTTCCTACAGACCACCCGTGCCTAGACGTTGCTACGTACCACGTTTGAGACTGTTTCGAGATTTTGAGCCGTTAATCGCTGACACTTAAAAGTATATAAATTAAGTTGTTCTAAAATTAAAAAAAAAATTGATAATTCCCAAACCGAGAGTCCTGAGATTATTTCGCCAGTTCTCACACGTCACCCGTGCCTAGATCGTGCTACGTACTAAGTTTGGGGCCGCTCGGAGGCCATTTGGGGATTTGGAGCCGTTAATCCCTGAAACTTAAAACTCTAAAACTTAAGTTGTTCAAAAATGAAAAAAATTTCATAACTCCCAAACTGAGAGTCACGTGACCATTCCGTCAGTTCCCACACGCCACTCGTGCCTAAACCATACCACGTACCACGTTTGAGGCCGTTTGGAGATTTTGAGCCATTAATCCCCGAAACCTAATACTTTATGAATTAAGTTGTTGTAATATTGAAAAAAATTAAAACCGAGCATCCCGTGACCATTCCGTCATTTTCCACACATCACCCGAGCCTAAACCGTGCTACGTACCAAGTTTGGGCCTGCTCGGAGGCCATTTGGGAATTTGGATCCGTTAATCCCCGAAACTTAACACCATATAACTTAAGTTGTTCTAAAATATAAATAATTTGATAACTCCCAAACTGAGAATCCCGTGACCATTCCGTCAGTTCCCACACATCACTCGTATTAAGACCGTGCTACGTACCATGTTTGGGGCCATTTGGAGAACATTTGGGGATTTTGAGCCCTTAATAGCCGAAACTTAACACCTTATAACTTAAGTTGTTCTAAAATAGAAAAAAATTGACAAGTCCCAAACCGAGAGTCCCGTGACCATTCTGTCATTTCTCACACATCACCTGTGCCTAAACTGTGTTATTTACCAAGTTTAGGGCCACTCGGAGGCTATTTGGGAATTTCGAGCCGTTAGTCTAAAAAACTTAACAATTTATAACTTAAGTTGTATAAAAATTGAAAAAATTTGATAACTCCCAAACCAAGAGTCCTGTGACCATTCCGTCAATTCACATATGTCACTTGTGCCTAGACCGTGCTATGTAACAATTTTAGGGCCGTTCGGAGGCCGTTTGGGTATTTTAAGACGTTAATCTCCAAAACTTAACACTTTATAACTTAAATTATTCTAAAACGGAAAACATTTGATAACCCTCAAACCAAGGGTCCCGTGACAATTCCGTTAGTTCACATATGCCACCAGTGCCTAGATCGTCCTACGTACCATGTTTGGGGCCGTTCAGAGGCCATTTGGGGATTTTGAGCCGTTAATAGCCAAAACTTCACACTTTACAACTTAAATTGTTCTAAAATGGAAAAATTTTGATAAATTCCAAACCGAGAGTCCCGTGACTATTCTGTAAGTTCACTCACATCACCCATGCCTAGACCGTGCTATGCACAAAGTTCAAGGCCGCTCGAAGGGCGTTGGTGGATTTGGAGCTGTTCATCCCTGAAACTTAATACCTTATAACTTAACTTGTTCTAAAATAGAAAAAATTTGATAACTCCCAAACCGAGAATCCCATGACCATTTCGTCAGTTCCGACATCCCACCGATGCCTAGATCATGCTACGTACCAAGTTTGGGTCTCTTCGAAGGCCGTTTGGCAATTTGGAGCCATTAATCCCCGAAACTTAACACTTTATAACTTAAGTTGTTCTAAACTAAAAAAAAATTTGATAACTTCCAAACCGAGAGTCTCTTGACCATTCCATCAGTTCCCACACGTCACCTGTGCCTAAACAGTGCTACGTACCAAGTTTCGCGCAGTTCGGAGGCCGTTTGGAGATTTTGAGCCATCGATCCCCGAAACTTAACAGTTCATAACTTAAGTTGTTCTAAAATAAAAAAAATTTGATCACTTCCAAACTAAGAGTCCTGTGACCATTTCGTCAGTTCCCGCATGTCACCCGTGCCTAGATTGTGCTACGTACCAAGTTTGGGGCTGTTCGGAGGCCGTTTGAGGATTTTGAGCCGTTCATCTCCAAAACTTAACACTTTATAACTTATTTTGTTCTAAATTGGAAAAAAAATTGATAACTCCCGAACTGAGAGTCCCGTGACCATTCCATTAGTTCTCACACGTCACCCATGCCTAGACCATGCTACGTACCAAGTATGGGGCTGCTTAGAGGCTGTTTAGGGATTTTGAGTCGTTAATACCCGAAACTTAACACTTTATAACTTAAGTCGTTCTAAAAAGAAAAAAATTTGTTAACTCCCAAACCAAAAGTCCTGTGACTATTTTGTCAGTTCCCACACGCCACCCGTGCCTAGACCATGCTACAACCAAGTTTGAGGCCGTTTGGGGATTTTGAGCCGTTAATACTCCACACTCAAAACTATATAAATTAAGTTGTTCTAAAATAAAATAATAATTGATAACTCCCAAACCGAAAGTCCCGTGATCATTCTGCCAGTTCCCACCCGTCGCCCGTGCCTAAATTGTGCTACGTACCAAGTTTGAGGCCGCTCGGAGGCTGTTTGAGGATTTGGAGCCGTTAATCCCTAAAACATAAAACTTTATAAGTTAAGTTTTTCCAAAATGAAAAAAATTTCATAACTCCCAAACCTAGCGTCCCGTGACCATTCCGCCGGTTCCCACACGCTGCTCATGCCTAAACCGTACTACGTACCACGGTTGAGCCCGTTTGGAGATGTTGAGCCGTTAATCCCCGAAACTTAACACTTTATAAATTAATTTGTTCTAAAATAGAAAAAAATTATAACTGAGCATCCCGTGAAAATTCCGTCAGTTCCTACACAATACTCGTGCTAAGACTGTGCTACGTACCAAGTTTGGGGCCGCTCGAAGGCCGTTTGGGGAGTTGGAGTCATTAATCCCCGAAACTTAACACCTTATAACTTCAGTTGTTTTAAAATATAAATAATTTGATAGCTCCCAAACTATGAGTCATGTGACCATTCTGTCAGTTTTCACACGTCACCCGTGCTACATACCAAGTTTGGGGTTGTTCGGATGCCATTTGCGGATTTTGAGCCGTTAATAGCCGAAACTTAACATTTTATAACTTAAGTTGTTCTAAAATAAAAAAATTTGACAACTCCCAAACCGAGAGTCCTGTGACCATCCTGTCATTTTCCACACATCACCCGTGCTTAGACCGTGCTATTTACCAAGTTTGGGGCCACTCGAAGGCCATTTGGGGATTTCGAGCCATTAATCTCACAAACTTGACAATTTATAACTTTAGTTGTTTTAAAATTGAAAAAATTTGATAACACCCAAACCGAGAATTCTGTGACCATTCCATCAGTTCACACACGTCACCGGTGCCTATACCTTGCTCTGTACTAAGTTTGGGGCCGCTCAGAGGCCGTTTGGGGATTTTAAGCTGTTATTCCCCGAAACATAACACTTTATAAATTAAATTGTTCTAAAACGAAACAAATTTAAAAACTCCTGAACCAAGAGTCCCATGACCATTCTGTCAATTCTCACACGTCACCCATGTCTAATCCATACTACGTACAAAGTTTGGTGCCGTTCAGACACTGTTTGGTGATTTTGAGATGTTAATCCCTGAAACTTATCACTTTATAACTTATGTTATTCTAAATTAGACAAAATTTGATCACTCCTTAACCGGGAGTCCCGTGACCATTACGTCAGTTTCCAAACGTCACTCGTGCCTAGATCATGCAACCTACAAAGTTTGGGACCGTTCGGAGGCCGTTTGGGTATTTTGACCTGTTAATCCCCAACACATAACACTTTATAACTTAAGTTTTTCTAAAACGGAAAACATTTTATAACTCCCAAACTGGGGGTCCCGTGAACATTCCGTTAATTCCCACACGTCACCGTGCCTAGACCGTGTAACATACCAAGTTTGGGGCCGTTCGGAGGCCGTTTGGGGATTTTGGGCCGTTAATAGCCCAAACTTCACACTTTACAACTTAAATTGTTCTAAAATGGAAAAAATTTGATAAATCCCAAATCGACAGTCCCGAGACTATTCTGTTAGTTTGCACACAACACGCATGCCTAGACCGTGCTATGTACCCAGTTTAGGGCCGCTCGGAGGCCGTTTGGGGATTTGGAGCCTTTAATCACCGAAACTTAACACTTTACAACTTAACCTATTCTAAAATAGAAAAAAATTTGATAACTCCCAAACCGAGAGTCCTGTGACCATTCCGTCAGTTCTCACACGTCACCGTGCCTAGACCGTGCTACGTACCAAGTTTGAGGCCGTTTGGAGATTTTGAGCCGTTAATCCCCGAAACTTAGCACTTTATAAATTAAGTTCTTCTAAAATAGAAAAAAATTATAACCAAGCATCTCGTGAAAATTTCGTCAATTCCTACACATCACTCGTGCCAAGACCATGCTACGTACCAAGTTTGGGGCCGCTTAGAGGCCCTTTGGGGAGTTGGAGCCATTAATCCCCGAAACTTAACACCTTATAACTTAAGTTGTTTGAAAATATAAATAATTTGATAACTCCCAAACTAAGAGTTCCGTGACCATTTCGTCAGTTTTCACACATCACCCGTGCTAAGACTGTGCTACGTACCAAGTTTGGAGCCATTCAGAGGCCGTTTGGGGAATTTTAGCTGTTAATAGCCAAAACTTAACACTTTATAAATTAACTTCTTCTAAAATAGAAAAAACTTATAACCGAGCATCCCATGAAAATTTCGTCAGTTTTTACACATTACTCGTGCCAAGACCGTGCTACGTACCAAGTTTGGGGCCGCTTAGAGGCCGTTTGGGGAGTTGGAGCCGTTCATCCCCGAAACCTAACACCTTAGAACTTAAGTTGTTCGAAAATATAAATAATTTGATAACTCCCAAACTAAGAGTTCCGTGACCATTCCGTCAGTTTTCACACGTCACCCGTGCTAAGACTGTGCTACGTACCAAGTTTGGAGCCGTTCAGAGGCCGTTTGGGGATTTTTAGCCGTTAATAGCCAAAACATAACACTTTATAACTTAAGTTGTTCTAAAATAGAAAACATTTAACAACTCCCAAACCGAGAGTCTCAAGACCATTCTGTCATTTCTCACACATCACCCGTGCCTAGACTGTACTATTTACCAAGTTTGGGCCCACTCAGAGATCGTTTGGAAATTTCGAGCCGTTAATCTTAGAAACTTAACAATTTATAACTTAAGCGGTAATAAAATTGAAAAAATTTGATAACTCCCAAACCGAGAGTTCTGTGACCATTCCATCAGTTTGCACACGTCACCTGTGCCTAGACCGTGCTATGTATCAATTTTGGGGCTGCTCAGAGGCCGATTAGGGATTTTGAGCCGTTAATTCCCGAAATTTATCACTTTATAAATTAAATTATTCTAAAATGAAAAAAATTTAAAAACTCCCAAACCGAGAGTCCAATGACCAATCCGTCAGTTCCAACATCCCACCCACGCCTAGATCGTGCTACGTACTAAGTTTGGGCCCATTCAAAGGCCGTTTAGGGATTTGGAGCCATTAATTCCCGAAACTTTACACTTTATAACTTAAGTAGTTCTAAAATAAAAACAATTTGATAACTCCCAAACCGAGAGTCCCATGACCATTCCATTAGTACCCACACGTCACCTGTGCCTGGACCGTGCTACGTACCAAATTTCGCACCATTCGGAGGCCGTTCAGGAATTTTGAGCCGTTAATCCCCGAAACATAAGACTTCATAACTTAAGTTGTTCTAAAATAGAAAAAATTTGATAACTTCCAAACCTGGAGTCCCATGACCATCTCGTCAGTTCCCACACGTCACCCGTGTCTAGACCGTGCTATGTACCAAGTTTGGGCCTGCTCGGAGGCCGTTTGGGGATTTTGAACCGTTTAGCTCCAAAACTTAATACTTTATAACTTATTTTGTTCTAAAAAGAAAAAAAATTGATAACTCACGAACCGAGAGTCCCGTGACCATTCCATTAGTTCCTAAACGTCCCCGTGCCTAAACCGTGCTACGTACCAAGTTTCGGGCCGCTTAGAGGCTATTTAGGAATTTTGAGTCATTAATACCCGAAATTTAACACCTTATAACTTAAGTTGTTCTAAAAAAAAAAATTTGATAACTCCCAAACTCAAAATCCTGACACCATTCCATCAGTTCCCACACGCCACCCATGCTTAGACCTTGCAACATACCAAGTTTGAGGCCGTTTGGAGATTTTGAGCCATTAATCCCTGACACTCAAAACTATATAAATTAAGTTGTTCTAAAATAAAATAAAAATTAATAACTCCCAAACTGAGAGCCCCGTGACCATTCTGCAAGTTTCCACACGTCACCCGTACCTAGATCGTGCTATGTGCCAAGTTTGGGGCCGCTCGGACGCCGTTTGGGGATTTGGAGCCGTTAATCTCCGAAACTTAACACTTTATAACTTCAGTTGTTAGAAAATGAAAAAAATTTCATAACTCCCAAACCGAGAGTCCAGTGACCATTCCGTCAGTTCCCATATGCCACTCGTGCCTAAACCGTACTACATACCACAGTTGAGGCTGTTGGGAGATTTTGAGCCGTTAATCCCCGAAACTTAACACTTTGTAAATTAAGTTGTTATAAAACAGAATAAAATTATAGCCGAGCATCTCGTGAAAATTTCGTCAATTCCTACATATCACTCGTGCCAAGACTGTGCTATGTACCAAGTTTGGGGCCACTCGGAGGCCATTTGGGGAGTTGGAGCCGTCAATCCCCGAAACTTAACACCTTATAACTTAAGTTGTTCAAAATATAAATAAATTGATAACTCCCAAACTAAGAGTCCCATGACCATTCCGTCAGTTTTCACACGTCACCCGTGCTAAGACCTTGCTAAGTACCAAGTTTGGGGCCGTTTGGAGGCTATTTGGGGATTTTGAGCCATTAATAGCCGAAACTTAAAACTTTATAACTTAAGTTGTTCTAAAATGGAAACAATTTGACAACTCGCAAACTGAGACTCCCGTGACCATTCTGTCATTTCCTAGATATCACCCGTGCCTAAACCGTGGTTTTACCAAGTTTGGAGCCACTCAGAGGCCGTTCGGGGATTTCGAGCCATTAATCTCAGAAACTTAACAACTTATAACTTCAATTTTTCTAAAATTAAAAAAGTTTGATGACTCCCAAACCGAGAGTTCTGTGACCATTCCGTCAGTTCACACATGTCACCTATGTCTAGACCGTGCTACGTACCAAGTTTGGGGCCGCTCAGAGGTCGTTTGGGGATTTTGAGCTATTATTTCCCAAAACATAACATTGTATAAATGAAATTGTTCTAAAATGGAAAAAATTTAAAAACTCCTGAACCAAGAGTCCCGTGACCATTCTGTCAGTTTTCACATGTCACCCATGTCTAATCCATGCTATGTACAAAGTTTGGGGCCGTTCAGACGCCTTTTGGTGATTTTGAGATGTTAATCCCTGAAACTTATCACTTTATAACTTATGTTGTTCTAAATTAGAAAAAATTTGGTCACTCCTTAACCGAGAGTCCCGTGACCATTACGTTAGTTCCTAAACGTTACTCGTGCCTAGATCGTGTAACCTGCCAAGTTTGGGGCTGTTCGGAGGCCGTTTGGATATTTTGACCCGTTAATCCCCAACACTTAACACTTTACAACTTAAGTTGTTCTAAAATGGAAAACATTTGATAACTCTCAAACCGGGGGTCCCTTGACCATTCCGTTAATTCTCACACATGACCTGTGCCTAGACCGTGCTACGTACCAAGTTTGGGGCCGCTTAGAGGCTATTTAGGGATTTTGAGACGTTAATACCCGAAACTTAACACTTCATAACTTAAGTTGTTCTAAAAGAAAAAAATTTGATAACTCCCAAACCGAAAATCTCGTGACCATTCCGTCAGTTCCCACTGGCCACCTGTACCTAGAGCTTGCTACATATCAAGTTTGAGGCCATTTGGAGATTTTGAGCCGTTAATCCCCGACACTCAAAACTATATAAATTAAGTTGTTCTAAAATAAAATAAAAATTAATAACTCCCAAACTGAGAGCCCCGTGACCATTTTGCAAGTTCCCACACGTCACCCATGCCTAGATCGTGCTACGTACCAAGTTTGGGGCCGATCGGACGCCGTTTGGGGATTTGGAGTTGTTAATCTCTGAAACTTAACACTTTATAACTTCAGTTGTTTGAAAATGAAAAAAATTTCATGACTCCCAAACCGAGAGTCCGGTGACCATTCCATCAGTTCCCACACACCACCCGTGCCTAAACCGTACTACGTACCACAGTTGAGGGCGTTGGGAGATTTTGAGCCGTTAATCCCCGAAACTTAATACTTTGTAAATTAAGTTGTTCTAAAGCAGAATAAAATTATAGCCGAGCATCTCGTGAAAATTTCGTCAATTCCTACACATCACTCGTGTCAAGACTGTGCTACGTACCAAGTTTGGGGCCGCTCGGAGGCCGTTTGGGGAGTTAGAGCCGTGAATCCCTGAAACTTAACACCTTATAACTTAAGTTGTTCAAAAATATAAATAAATTGATAACTCCCAAACTAAGAGTCCCATGACCATTCCGTCAGTTTTCACACGTCACCCGTGCTAAGACCTTGCTAAGTACCGAGTTTAGGGCCGTTCGGAGGCTATTTGGGGATTTTGAGCCATTAATAGCCGAAACTTAAAACTTTATAACTTAAGTTGTCCTAAAACGGAAAAAATTTGACAACTCGCAAACTGAGACTCCTGTGACCATTCTATCATTTCCTAGATATCACCCATGCCTAAACCATGCGATCTACCAAGTTTGGGGCCACTCGGAGGCCGTTCGGGGATTTCGAGCTGTTAATCTTAGAAACTTAACAATTTATAACTTCAATTGTTCTAAAATTAAAAAAATTTGATGACTCCCAAATCGAGAGTTCTGTGACCATTCCGTCAGTTCACACATGTCACCCGTACCTAGACTGTGCTACGTACCGAGTTTGGGTCTGCTCAGAGGTCGTTTGGGGATTTTGAGCTGTTATTTCCCGAAACATAACACTGTATAAATGAAATTGTTCTAAAACGGAAAAAATTTAAAAACTCCTGAACCAAGAATCCCGTGACCATTCTGTCAGTTCTCACACGTCACCTATGTCTAATCCGTGCTACGTACAAAGTTTGGGGCTGTTTAGACGCCGTTTGGGGATTTTGAGATGCTAATCCCTGAAACTTATCACTTTATAACTTATGTTGTTCTAAATTAGAAAAAATTTGGTCACTCCCTAACTGACAGTCCCGTGACCATTATGTTAGTTCCCAAACGTCACTCGTGCCTAGATCGTGTGACCTACCAAGTTTGGGGTTATTCGGAGGCCGTTTGGGTATTTTGACCCGTTAATCCCCAACACTTAACACTTTACAACTTATGTTGTTCTAAAACAGAAAACATTTGATAACTCTCAAACTGGGGGTCCCGTGACCATTCCGTTAATTCCCACACGTCACCTGTACCTAGACCGTGCTACGTACCAAGTTTGGGGCCGCTTAGCGGCTATTTAGGGATTTTGAGTCGTTAATACCCGAAACTTAACACTTTATAACTTAAGTTATTCTAAAAGAAAAAAATTTGATAACTCCCAACCCAAAAATCCCGTGACCATTTCGTCAGTTCTCACACGCCACCCGTGCCTTGACCTTGCTAAATACCAAGTTTGAGGCCGTTTGGAGATTTTGAGCCGTTAATTCTCGACACTCAAAACTATATCAATTAAGTTGTTCTAAAATAAAATAAAAATTGATAACTCCCAAACCAAGAGTCTTGTGACCATTCCGCAAGTTCTCGCACGTCACCCGTGCCTAGATCGTGCTACGTACCAAGTTTGAGGCCGCTCGGAGGCCGTTTGGGGATTTGGAGCCGTTAATCTCCGTAACTTAACACTTTATAACTTCAGTTGTTCAAAAATGCAAAAAATTTCATAACTCCCAAACCGAGGGTCCGGTGGCCATTCCGTCAGTTCTCACATGCCACCCATGCCTAAACTGTACTATATACCACAGTTGTGGACGTTTGGAGATTTTGAGACGTTAATCCCCGAAACTTAACACTTTATAAATTAAGTTGTTCTAAAATAGAAAAAAATTATAACCTAGCATCCCATGAAAATTCCGTCAGTTCTTACACGTTACTCGTGCTAAGACCATACTATGTACCATGTTTGGGGCCGCTCGGAGGCCGTTTGGGGAGTTGGAGCCGTTAATCCTTGAAACTTAACATCTTATAACTTAAGTTGTTCTAAAATATAAATAATTTGACAACTCCCAAACTAAGAGTCCTATGACCGTTCCGTCAGTTTTCACACACCACCCGTGCTAAGACCGTGCTACGTACCAAGTTTGGGGCCGTTCGAAGGCCGTTTGGGGAGTTTGAGCCGTTAATTGCCGAAATTTAACACTTTATAACTTAACTTGTTCTAAAATGGAAAAAATTTGACAACTCCCGAATTGAGAGTCCCATTACCATTCTGTCATTTTTCACATATCACTCGTGCCTAGACCGTGCTATTTACCAAGTTTGGGGCCACTCGGAGGCCGTTTGGGGATTTTGAGCCGTTAATCTCATAAACATAACAATTTATAACTTCAATTGTTCTAAAATTGAAAAAATTTGATAACTCCCAATCGAGAGTCCTGTGACCACTTCGTCAGTTCGCACACGTCACCCATGCCTAGACCATGTTAAGTACCAAGTTTGGGGCCACTTAGAGGCTGTTTAGGGATTTTCAGTCCTTAATACTTGAAACTTAACACTTTATAACTTAAGTTGTTCTAAAAGAAAAAAATTTGATAACTCTGAAACCGAATGTCACGTGACCATTCCGTCAGTTTCCACACGCCACCCGTGTCTAATCTGTGCTACGTACCAAGTTTGAGCCGTTCAAATGCCGTTTGGTGATTTTGAGTAGTTAATCCATGAAACTTATCACTTTATAACTTATGTTGTTCTTAATTAGGCAAAATTTGATCACTCTCTAACCGGAAGTCCCGTGACCATTACATCAATTCCCAAACGTCACTTGTGCCTATACCGTGCAACCTACCAAGTTTGGGGCCGTTCGGAGGCCGTTTGGTTATCTTGACCCATTCATCTAAAAAACTTAACACTTTATAACTTAAGTTCTTCTAAAATGTAAAACATTTGATAACTCTCAAACTGGGGGTCCCGTGACCATTCCATTAGTTCCCACATGCCACCCGTGCCTAGACCGTGTTACGTAGCAAGTTTGGGGCCGTTTGGAGGCCGTTTGGGGATTTTGAGCCGTTAATAGCCCAAACATCACACTTTATAACTTAAATTGTTCTAAAATAGAAAAAAATTGATAAATCCCAAACCAACAGTCCCATGAATATTCTGTCAGTTCGCACACAACACCCGTGCCTAGACCGTGCTATGTACCAAGTTTGGGGCCGCTAGGTGGCCGTTTAGGGATTTGGAGCCGTTAATCCCTGAAACTTAACACTTTATATCTTAACTTGTTCTAAAATAGAAAAAATTTGATAACTCCCAAACCGAGAGTCCTGTGACCATTCCGTCAGTTCCCACACGTCACCGTGTCTAAACTGTGCTACGTACCGAGTTTGAGGCCGTTTTGAGATTTTGTGCCGTTAATCCCCAAAACATAACACTTTATTAATTAAGTTATTCTAAAAGAGAAAAAAATTATAACCGATCATCTCGTGACCATTTCGTCAGTTCTCACACATTGCTCGTTCCTAGACCGTGCTACGTACCAAGTTTGGGGCCGCTCAGAGGCCGTTTGGAGATTTGGAGTCGTTAGTCCCTAAAATTTGAAACTTAATAACTTAAGTTGTTCTATAATTGAAATAATTTGATAACTCCCAAACTGAGGATCTCGTGACCATTCCGTTAGTTCCCACACATCACCCATGCCTAGACCGTGCTACATACCAAATTTAGGGATGTTCAGAGGCTATTTGAAGATTTTGAGCAATTAATCACCGAAACTTGTCACTTTATAACTTATGTTGTTCTAAAATAGAAAAAATTTGATCACTCCCAAACCGAGAGGCCCGTGACCATTGTCGCATCCAGATTTTTCACACTCGAGGAATACACACACAAGCGAAAAAAATATTGTACTCTTTTGTTAGAGCACCCTCCTAGAAGAATGAGTGCGACTAGGTTTGAATTGAAAATTGATTTGAATAAAGGGTTTTTAGAAAAGATTTGGAGTCGCGACCTAACTTGATTAAGGTGAGTTAGGTCACCTAAAAACTAAGAATAATCTGAAGACTTCACTTAGGGTTTTTGAAGAACGATTTTGAAAATATATCCTCAAGAGAAGGTTTTTAAGAAAACGGGTTGTTTGGAAACCTTTGGAAAACATTTAGCCCTTTTTTGGAAAAATAACTTCGTTTTGGTCTATGAAAACAGTGATTCTAGGTTCGGAGGTTGGTTACGTGTAGGGAAGATGCACTAAGCCATCACCCTACTGTCGCGCCCAGATTTTTTGCACTCGAGGAATACTCACACAAGTGGGAAAAATGCTGTACTCTCTCGTTAGAACTCACCCTCTTAGAAGAATGAGTGCGACTAAGTTTGAATTGAAAATTGATTTTGAATAAAGGGCTTTCAGAAAAAGTTTGGAGTCGCCACCTAACTTAGTTAAGGTGAGTTAGGTCACCCTAAAAACTAAGCATAATCCGAAAACTACACTTAGGGTTTTGGAAAGTGATTTTTGAAAATACCACCTCAAGAGAGGGTTTTTAGGAAAACAAGATGTTTGGCAACCTTTGGAAAACATTTAGCCCTTTTTTGAAAATAACTCCGTTTTTGGTCTTTGAAATCAGTGATCTAGGTTTGGAGGTTGGTTACGTGTAGGGAAGACGCACTAAGCCATCACCCCATCTCGCCTTTTTGGCACCTACATGTCAATCTACCCTAGATTCACCTATGAGAGTCTTCAACTAACTATTGGTTCGATCCTATTCACTTTGAAAAACAATGTTTGAAAAGAAACTAACATGATGCATGATATGCAAGTGCAAAAAAAGATATTTGGAAATAGATTTGAAAAGAGTTTGATTTGATTTGAAAAGAAAGAGATAGAAGCTTGAATTTGAAGAAAAAAGGTTTTGGAAATTGAAATTGAAAATTGAAAATAGAAATAAATCATGGAATTGGAAACTTGAAGAAAATTGTAGGATTGGAGATTAGAAAGAAATTGTAGAAATAGAAATTTGAAGAATGTTGTGGAATTTGAGATTTGACAAATGTTGTGACCGCACCCATGAGGGTTGCCTACGTATCATTTTGGAGGAATCAGGTCAGTCGTAGTTCGGACAAGAGTCCGATTGAAAATAGAAGAGTTGATTTGGAAAAGAGTTGAAATTGGAACTTCGGTTGGAATTGGAAGAGATTGAACTTTGATTGGAAGATTTGGAAAAGAACTTGGTTTTAGGAAACCTAGACTTAAGAAAGAGAGGATTTAGGAAGGACTTGAGATTAAGAAAGATTAAACTTGAATGTTGGACTTGGAAGATTGGAGAAAAATTGGAATTAAGAAAGGTTCGAATTATGAAAGTTTTATTTTAGGAAAGTTTTCGAATTAGGAAAAGTTTCAACTTAGGAAAGTTTTCGAATTAGGAAAAGTTTCAACTTAGGAAAGTTTTGCACTTGGGAAGCTTAGAATTTGGAAAGATTTTACATTAGAAAAGATTTAGAAAATGTTTGAATTAAGAAAGTTTCAACCTAAGAAAGTTTTGAATTAAGAAAGTTTTGAGTTTAGAAAGCTTCGGATTTGGAAAGATTTAAAGTTTAGGAAAGTTTAAGATTTAGAAAGTTTTTTAGAGTTTGAGTTTTAGAAAACCTTGAGATTAGGAAAGGTTGAGTTTAGGAAAGATTTGAAAACTTGGATTTGGAAAGTTAAGATTTGGAAAGGAGTAGAATTAGGAAAGGGTTGAATTAGGAAAGATTTGAAAGCTTAATGTTTAAGGAAAGATTTGGAAGTTTTAGGAAACTTACGGTTTGGAAGGGTAGGAAATTAGGAGAGAATTGAATTAGGAAAGATTTAGATTTAGAGTTTTAAAATTTAGGAAAGATTTTTATGTTCAAGTTAAGATTTAGGAAAGTAGAAAATTAGGAAAGAGTTGGATTAGTAAGGGATTTGATTTTATTCCTAAAAGAGAAGGTTTGATCTTGTTTCCAAAAACGGATGATTGGATCTAGTTTCCTAAACGGAGAGATTGGATTTGGTTTCCTAAAGGAAAGAGGGGATTTGGTTTCCTAAAGAAAAGATAAGATTTGGTTTCCTAAAATAAAGATTGGAATTGACAAGGATTTGGAAAGGGAGATTTTAGAAACCCTAGATTTGGAAGGCTATAGTTTTGACGTAGAAAAGAGGTTTTGGAAATATGTATAGTTTTGATGTGAAAACAAGAGGTTTTGGAAACTTAGGTTTTAAGGCAAGTTTGAAAACCATGTTTTTGGAAAGAAAATTAGGGTTTCCTAATTGTGGGTTCTAGGGCTTGACTTGGGCACCAAGAAAAAAGATTTTTTGGAAAGTGTGTTTTTTGGAAACAAGTTTTTGGAAGGAAATCCTAGGGAGGAGTTTTTAAAGGGAAGATTTTAGGAAGAGTTTTTAGGAAAGTGAATCTTGGTAGAAGATTGCTGGAGAGAGTTTTTGGAAAGATTTTTGGGGAGCGTTTTCTAAGAAGGAAACCTAGGGAGTATTTTTAGGAAAGTGGATTTTGAAGAGAGTATTTTGAGAAAGAGTTAAAAAGAGAGTTTTTCAAAAAATAGATTTTTGGAAGGAGTTTTTGAAAATAACTTTGGAAAGGAGAGTTTTAGGAAAGCATATAAAATATCTCACTTTCCTAAAGCAATTGTAACCATAAGAGGGCTAGAACCACTTTAGGATAGCGGTTTTAAAAATGACAGGATTTTGAAAATATAGACCATGTTGGTCACTTTAAATGTAACACTTTCCTAAAGCAATCCTAGCCATAAAAAAAAAAAGCTAGAATCACCCTAGGGTTGTGATTTTGAAAACATGTTTTGAAAAAGAGGATTTTGATGCAATTTCGAAAACAAGTTTAATGCAAATTTTGAAAACGAGTTTGAAAATGATTTTTGGAATATGCAAGATAATGATATGCACAATGCAAGTTTGGGATAGTGAACATACAAAGTTAAGGCTTCACCACAGAACCAAGGGGGCCAAACCCACGTGGTCTCCGGTTAGCCTAAAGGAAAGCCCCCAACATGGTGACCCTCCGATAGTCTAATCCTACACATGAACCGGGAGTCCCCTTATTTCAAGCATGCAAAGAAAAGGGGGAAAAGAGATGGGGGATTAAAATACAGAAAACCCAAATTTATTAGGAGAGAGAAGAGAGAGGGGGGAGTGCAAAAATTTAAATAGAAAACTTACTTTGTATCTTGTTTATTTTGTGCGCCTTACTTTCTTCGGTCTTCACTTCACTTCAGTCTTGATCTTCGAGGGCTCATCTTTAATCTTCAAGACTTCCATTTGCAGCTTTTTAAGTCTTCAAAGGAGGGTTGGAGGCTAGTGTATAAGTGTATGGGGGTGTGTGTGAGTGTATATAAGGCTAGGGTTTAGTGTATGGTGGCTAGGGTTTGGAAAACCTAGGGAAGCTAGGGTTTTAGGGAGTGTTCGAGCTCTGTATATCGAACATTGGTGTTTTTAGATTAAGTTTGCGGACCTCTTTAATGCTAGAAGAGGCTCTGTATTTATAAAGATAGGACAGACCTGGTGCTTGTTACAGTGGTGCCAGAGCAAAATTGCTTTTGGCGCCACTAGGAGTGGCGCTAGGCCAATTCTTAGCTTGGCGCCACTACTAGTGGCACCAACCAGTTAGGAAAGTATTTAGGTCGGCAAGCAACGTATCTTTGACTAGATTTGGGCGCCTCTACTAGTGACTACCTTGCAATTTTCAACCTGACTTCACTAAGAGTGACTCTAGAAAGTCTAGGAATGATTTGAAAAGACCGAGAATGACCAGAAGAGCTGGAACAGGGCAAGAACACTTAGATAGTGTCCCGGAAGTATTTGACTTGAGAAATGGGGATAGGATGTGTCAGAGGGGTTGACCGAGCCGTTAGGGGCAAAATGGTCAATCGGGTTGGAAAGCTACTGGGACGGACTCGGACTGTCCCGGAAGAAGACTTGAGACTTGGAAACATTATTCAGAATGTTCCCAAAGGTTGTCGGTTTGATTCCCAGAGTCGGTGTGGTCGGAAAAGGTTACCGGCCCACCAGGGGCAAAACGGTCATTTTGTACTGGGTTTGCCGGAACTGACTCGGAATGATCCAAAAAGGTAAAGGAAAGGTTGAGGGTACTATAAGAAGCATTCTTGGGAAGTTACCGGTTTGATACCTACAGCCGGTGTGGTCGAAAAAGGAGACTGGCCCACTAGGGGCAAAATGGTCATTTTGTACCGGGTTTGCTAGAACTGACTCGGAATGATCCAGGAAGGTAGAAGAAGGTTGAGAACGCTATAAGAAGCAATCTCAGGAGATTACCGGTTTGATACCCAGAGCCGGTATGGTTCCCGGGGCGTTCGGATGCCTAGGGAAAAAATGGTTATCTTGACTGAAAAGTCTCAGAAAAGGCCTAAGGGGCAGTTTGGTCATTTTTCACCGAAGTGGGCTAGCAGGCACCGGTGTTGACCTGGGTTTTGAGTGTTTCCACCACTCTGACGACGGTCGACGTGACACAGGGGTTTGTTGGCAATTCCCTATATCGACCTGTTTACAAGTATTTCCGCTACTCTAACGGTTGCGATGTTTGCGAGTGCTTCTGCTACTCTGACGGTTTGCGATCATTCCCAAGACTGCCTGATCTCGGGAAGCTGCTAAAGGAACTTAGCGCTTGAGAAGTCAATTTTTTCGAAAGGCGTGCCTAAACAGACATTTCTGCATTGGCGGGCTAGCAGGCGCCAAAGGTGGACCATTCTACCATCTAGGGGACTTGGAGTCTCATCCCGGTCAACAGGTTTAAAGGGACTTACCGTTTCGAAGAGATTTTCTTCAAACAACGTGTCGAGCCGTCTCGAGAAATAAACTGTCTCGAGAGAGGGATTGGAAAGGGGTCTTATCGTCTTCGGAAAGACGTGCCTGATTTGGAACCGTCTCGAGGAATAAATTGTCTCGAGAGAGGGGTTGGAATTAGAAAGGGGACTTACTGTCTTCGGAAAGACGTGCCTGATTTGGAACTGTCTCTAAGAATAAACTGTCTAGAGAGAGGGGTTGGAATTGGAAAGGGGACTTACTGTCTTTGGAAAGACGTGCCTAATTTGGAACCGTCTCAAGGAATAAATTGTCTTGAGAGAGGGATTGGAAAAGACAATGCTCCTAAGGGCATTTTGGTCATTTTGCCTCTATTTGGGCCTGGTGGGCCCATGAGGCGACGGACAGACGGAATTTGGACCTAGAAAGTTGGTTTTGATTAGAATACATCCATATTGAGTTGAGTACAAGTCCGGACGGAGCGTAGACTGCCGAGCGGTCAAAAATTGGGGTGCTTACAGCTGCCCCTCCTTTTCTGTCTTAGTCTGTCAAAGACAGAAAACAATAAAAGTAAGAGTCCCATCTTGACTGCGAGGCGGTCAGAGGGACGGACATTAGGAATCTTTCGACAACGGGGGTCGAAAACGATTAGCAGGCCAAAAAGGCCTTCGAAAATGAGATTTGGCAGGAAAGGGGGCAAAGCTACCCAGAATTTGCAACTGGCGCCACTAGCAGTGGTCCCTTTGGCAGAAAATGCTTGGCACCTCTGCTAGTGGCGCCAGGCTTGGAGTTAAAATCAGAAAATTTCTGGTTCAAATAGCCGCGGCATTTTGGAGAGTTTTTGCAAATCCGAGAGACTTTGCGTGAAAATCGACTTGATCCTTGAAGGGGCACTTCTTAGAGACCACGGGTGATTGCCGGAAGGAGACCACGTCGCCAGAAAAGTAGTCGGAAGAGAAGATTTCACCGGAGAACTTCCAAAAAGTGAGTTTTCAAATTTTGTTGATTTTGATGTGTAGAACGTTGTTTGAATCATGTGAATAGTGAAAATTGATGTTTTGATGTGTTTTGAACAGGATGGTGATATTATTTTTGCATTTTGGTACTTGTTTGATTGAATTTGAGTGATTATATGTGAATATGTGAAAGGGGTTTTCTGCAGGAATAGGGGATTTGTTTCTACAAGCTTGGGCGTTGGGTTTTCTGGCTATATTTTTGTGCAATGTGCCTTAGAAAAATGTGTTTAACAACCGTATGAAGTTTCATGATTTTTTGAAAACTCGGTGAATTTTTGATTTTTTGAAAAATAGGAAAATACTTAGAAAATTTAGAAAAATGAGAAAACTCAAGAAATTAATGGGATTTTTAGAGTTTAAAATTTGAAAAAGGTAGGAATATTTTTGGAAAACATTTGAAATGATCTTGAAGAATTTTAAGGCATCTTTGAAAACCATGGATTTATTGGAGAAATAAAACATTTGTTTTGAAAATTTTGAAAAATTGAAAAGTGTGCACGGGTGCTGATGTCATGTGATTGTGACAATGTGAAGTGCACATTTTGTGTTGATGTCATGGGTGTTGTAGGGGCCATTTTCAAACGAAATTCTACCAGAATTTTTAGAAATTAGGGAAAAAGTTAGAAAAAGTTTTGAGAAATAAAATCTTTTTGAAGGAACAAGCCAGAAAACCATTGAGATTTGATTTGAAGTTGGAAAATAAAAATGTGTACGTATGAAATTTGTTTTATCATTTAAAATCTTTCATTCATTCTGTTTGTGTTGGTTGTTTGTTTTATTTTATTATTATTTGAATTGCATGCATGGTATGTTAACATCTCTTACCTTGGCTTATCTTTTCAGGATGGCGGATGCAGTTTTGAGTCGACTGAGAGCTTGGCACAGTAGTTACCCTCCGGATGAGCAGGATATCTTTCACCAGTCCTTTGGTCGGGTGGCTTCACTTTTATCAGTGCAGCTCATTCCCTCTGGTAGCCTGACTTGTCTCTTTTCCACTTTGGAGAGTGTGAGCTTACCCCTACTCCTCACGAGTATGGGTTTCTTCTTGGTTTCTGAGATGTTTCTGCTGACATTGTGGGACCCTTCTTTCTAGATGGTTGTATTACAGTGGTTTCGTCCCAGCTCGGATTCAGATGCGCAGTTCTTTCGTCTTCTTCTTTGCCCCAGTTTCCTTTTGTTCCAGTAAAGTTCCTCTTTTCCCGTTTTGAGTTTCCCACGGGTATGCGAGTTCATTAAGGTGAGTGGCACACTTACCAGGATTGGGCTGTTTCTCGTATTGTTGCTTTGGCCTTGCTTCTGTTGAACTTCTTGGTGTTCCCACGAGAAGATGATTTAGTGGACTGTCGACTCTGTGCACCACTGGCCTTGATCCGTAAGGGGCATTCCTATGCTCCCATGATTGTAGGGGAGACCTTCATGAGTCTTACGAGATTCCAGCAAACCATTGACGTTCGTCTCCGAGAATACGCTACTCTCTTCCAACTCTAGGCGATTGGACACTTTTTTCTTACACCTTTGTTCCAGCATACATGGTATCCTGAGCTTGACCACATACATTCCCTGGCGAGATCTCAGGATGTCATGGCAGATGAGGGGAGATTTCTACAGACCGTTGCATTCCTGGGCTGACTACCTCCAGAGTATGAGGTCAGGCACTATCCGGTGGTATTCAGGACTGGTTGGTAGGTATTGCTTGAGAGTTCGACCTTCCGGGAGGGCCTTCGTGCCCCTAGTAGGCCTTCGGGGCATTGCCCCTTTCTTCAGTATTCGAGTTCTACGACAGCTTGGTAGGATTCAGGATATCCTTTATTTAGCATCTGCAGCTGAGTTTACTCTTGTCTTTGAGGCGTCGATCCCTAGAGCATTGGTGGAGAGAGTCATGGATACATGGAGATCTTTGCTTCCTCACATTGATGATGATGGTCCCTTCTCTGTCATGCCCCTTGCGACTGAGACCTATCACTATTGGCTTCAACGCTACGTGCTGGGTCCCAGCAGACTTGGGGATCTTCTTATTGAGACTCCTTTACCTCCCGTAGGGTATATCGACTTTTTGACTGCTATGATTGTTTAGGGGCGTCATCATAGGCGGGATAACCGCCGACTAATACGGACATTGCATGATTGGTTGAGAGCGAGGGATGCTGAGGTAGCTTCACTAGAAATGCAGCTAGTAGCAACCAGATCGACCCATGGTGATCTACCTTTGAGTGCTGCGAGGGGACGTAGGCGGCCACGAGGTGTTCTAGACAGCCCCACCTCCTTGGAGACTGATGTGACGGATAGCCAGTCCTTGCAGGAGACTGTGGAGTCCCTGACCCAAGAGAGGGACGTGCTTCGGGCCCGATGTGAATACTATGAGCAGGGCCAGCCTGGATCATTGGCAACGGGTACTTCTTCAGGTGTTCCTCCTATGGTTGGCGAGCTAGTGGATCCCTGCATAGCTGATTCCTCCTCTGATGATGATGGGGAGCGATATTTTTTTGCCCCTCACTCTTAGATTTATTGATTTCTGCATTTGTGGAAAAACATACTTTGTTTAGTATTATACTCTTTTTTTATCTTATGAACTCATGGCCTCATGTACTTTTGACATGGTTTCCCTTATATGGTTAGTATAGCAACAAACTTAAGGAAAGTTGAATGAAAAATTGCAGCTCAATCAAAGATAACTCCCTTTTGTTTGACTCTCTGACTAATTGATTGTCCCACGAAAAGAAACCCCTACTTCCTTTAACCTTAACTGGGCCAAGCCAGAGAATGCCTTTTGAGACGTTTTCTAACTTTTACACTGTTGCTTTCATACATTAACTTCTGGGGAATGCAGTAGCTCCAGCTATTTCTTATATCTAAAACTCTTGCTCCTACCCTTTTTTTTTTTTTTTTTTTTTTTGCTATTTTTACTACTAGTGCCCCTGAGGGTTTTCACCAGTCCCAGCTTTGTCATTTTTGCACCAAGGCGCCTTTGTAGTTTTTCGCCTGGGTCGACAATTTTGTGTCTTGCCAGATCCTTATCTTTTTACCTACGGCGCCCTTTCGAGTTTTCACCGCATCCTCGGGAAGCACTTAATTTCTCTCTTTTCTTTTTCTCTCTCTTTCCTCAGCTTGGCCTCTGGTTTCTGTTGAGAAGCTCTTGAATGCTACTCGCATCATCCTCCAGCCAATGGCATATTTTAGTAAGCTCATTTGAACTAATCAATTTAACTCTAATCTGATAGGACTTTTAGGGCTTGTAGTGTGGGTTTTTCACTCTTGAAAAAAAATGAAAAGGCTCAAGCCTACCATTCTACTAGTGATCACCATCAATAATTTTTAGTTTAATAGCACTTTTTCTACATATTCCCATCTTTCTTCGGGTATCTCATCGCACACCCCCTTTTTTTTTTTTTTTTTGGTACCAATGATGTTAATACCAATGTTTGTGTGAACTTAAAGTAATACTTCAAGGAATTTTTTTTTTTCACGCATATCTCCAGTGCCTCTACTTTGACTTAACATGATCACTTTGTTGAGGAATGTTCCTGAAACAAAGTAACCGGCTCTAAGGGTTTGACAAAGGTTATATATATATGTACATTTTGATTGTATAGGAAATGAAACAAGGGCCTCTCGTCATCTCAAAATTAGATTGTTTAGTCCATAGAGCTCTACCAGTGAAACACTACCCTATTAATTAGTGGAGAATGAAGAGAGTAGATTTTATTACTTCTTCTCAGAAACCAAAGCTCTAACTTTCGGAATCATATGTAATAGTGTTTGACAGCATCTAAATTCAATGGACTAGGGAACTCTTGGCCATCCATTTCCTAAAAAACGAGAGCTCCTCCAGACATGACCTTTTTTTACCACGAATGGCCCTTCATAGTTTGGAGCAAACTTCCCATGTGCTGCCTCCTGATGGGGGAACACCTTCTTGAGCACCAAATCTCCCGGTTGGAACGATCGAGGTCGTACTTTCTTATTAAACGTTCTGGTCATTCGCCTTCTATAGCATTGAGCGTGATAAACCACAGCTAGCCGCTTCTCGTCCAGCAAATAGAGTTGGGTATACCAGTCTTTGATCCATTCTGCTTCATCTAGTTTGGTTTATGTTAAGATCCGTAAAGAAGGAATCTTAATCTCAACAAGGATGACCGCCTCGGTGCTGTAGACCAGCTCGAAAGGAGTACTTCCGGTGGAGACCCTCATAGTAGTTCGGTAAGCCATCAGTGCAAAAGGAAGTTTCTCATGCCAATCTTTTTAGTTGTCAATCATTTTTCGGAGTATTCTCTTAATGTTCTTGTTGGCTACTTCCACTGCTCCATTCATCTGAGGCCGGTAAGTGATCGAATTCTGGTGAGTAATGCAAAATGTTTGGCATAGCTTTGACATCAACTCGTTGTTCAGATTGGAAGCATTGTCAATAATGAGCAACTCGAGAATCCTATACTAGCAGATGATGTGATTTTTTATGAACCTTTCTACGACCCTCTTGGTGACGTGGATGTAAGAGATGGCTTCCACCCATTTAGTGAACTAATCAATGACAACCAGGATAAAGCTATGGTCCTTGGAAGCTTTAGGAGTGATTGGACCAATCATATCTATCCCCCACATAGAAAAAGGCCATGGGGCAGATATAGAATGGAGCTCAGTCGGCGGTGCTTTGATCTTATCCCCATGTATCTAGCATTTGTGATCTTATCCCCACGTATCTAATGCAATCTGACTCCATTGTTGACCAGTAATACCCTATCCGGAGAATCTTCTTTGCAAGCGTGTGGCCTCATGTGGGGACCGCAAACTCCCTCGTGCACTTCCTCCATAATAACTTTGGCTTCAGTGGTATTGACACATCTTAGAGGTCCGAACCATGATCTCCTAAAAAGCTCATTTCCAGCCATGAAGTAGTGTCCCGCCAAACGACAAATGGTCTTCCTATCGCGTTATGTTGCTGCATCGGGGAACGTCCTGGCTTGGATATACCTTTGGATGTCATAAAACAGTGGGGTTCAATAGTTGTGTGCAGGCAATAGGGGGGACATCCCTGGTAAAGATCTGTAGAGGGGGTATTTCAATGCCCTTGTCGACCTTAATTGCTACAGCTAACGTAGCTAAGGCATCGGCAAAGCTGTTCTCAGCTCAGGGTACGTGACGAAAATCCACGCTTTTGAATAGCTGACACAAATCTTTGTCCTGTTGATGATATGGGAAAATTTTAGTATCTCGAGTTCGGTACACGTCCCTGGATTACTGAATAACCAGATCTGAATTGCCAAGAATAACTAATTCGTCAATCTTCATTTCTAATGTCAATCTTAGTCCCAGGATGCAAGCCTCATATTCAGTGATGTTATTGGTGCAGAGTTCAAGTTGTAGCTTAACCACAATAGGATAATGATTGCCTGTTCTTGACACTATTACTGCCCCAATGCCGGCTCCCCTTTTGTTAGCAGTGTTGTAAAAAAACATATTCCACCCAGCTGGTTCTTGCTTTTTAGATGCGTCATCAACGCATAGTATATTTTCATCAGGAAATTGGGGCTCCATGGATTGATAATCATCAATAGGATGCTCGGCCAGATAATCAGCTATCACCTACCCCTTGACTGCTTTACGAGTAGTGAACACGATGTCGAATTCTCATAGCATCATGTGTCATCGAGCAATTCTGCTGGACAGGGTTGGTTTCTCGAATATATACTTGAGGGGATCCATTTGAGAGATGAGGAAGGTGGTATGATAGAGCAAGTAGTGCCAAAGCCTGTGAGCTGCCCAGGCTAATGCGCAGTAGGTTTTCTCGAGATCGGAATACTTTGCTTCATACGGCAGAAATTTCTTACTGATGTAGTAAATGGCTTGCTCCTTTCTTTCCGTTTCATCATGCTGCCCAAAATGTATCCTATGGAAGTACTTAACACTAACATGTACATCAACAAAGGATGTCCCGGGGTTGGTGCCACTAAGACAAGGGGATTCCGAAGATATTCTTTGATTTTCTCAAAAACTATTTGACAGTTATCATCTCACTCTTTTGGAATGTCTTTCTTAAGGAGCTTGAAAATAGGTTCGCACAGGTGGGTCATTTGGGCGATGAACCTGCTGATAAAGTTTAATTTTTCTAGAAAAGATTGAACCTCCTTTTCCCCCTTTGGTGCTGGTATTTTGACAATGGACTTTACTTTGGCAAGATCAACCTCTATCCCCCTTTCATTGACTATAAACCCTAGCAGCTTCCCTGAAGATACTCCGAATGTGCATTTGGCTGGATTTAGCTTGAGCTAATACCTACGAAGGTGGTCAAACAGCCTCCACAGGTTGAACAGGTGGTCTTTCCGCTGGTTGGACTTGACAATCATGTCATCCATATAGATTTCTACTTCTTGATGCATCATGTCATGGAATAAGGTTACCATGGCTTTTTGGTAGGTTGCCTCTACATTGCGAAGTCCGAATGTCATGACTTTATAATAGTATACTCCCCAGGGGGTAATGAAAGCAGTCTTCTCCCGGTCCTCTTCAGCCAGCTTAATCTGATTATATCCGGAAAAACCGTCCATGAAGGAAAACATTCCGTGACCAACCATGTTGTCAACAAGCAAGTTTATGTGTGGGAGAGGAAAATCATCCTTTGAACTGGCCCTATTGAGGTCCCGAAAGTCAATACACATTCGCACCTTGCCATCTTTCTTAGGTATCGGGACAATATTAGCCAGCCATTGGAGATACTCTACTACTTGTAGGAATCTGGCCTGGAGTTGTTTAATTACCTCCTCCTTAATCTTCAGGCTCCACTCAGGCTTCAATCTTCTTAGCTTCTGCTTAAAGGGTTTCATTTGCGGGTCCAAGGGTAATCTATGTTCCACAATGGATTCATCCAGCCTAGGCATGTCTTGATAGGACCACGCGAAGACATCCAAGTACGCACGCAATAATTCCAATAATTCTTTGCGCTACCATTGATCTAGGCCTGTACCGATTCTAAGCTCTTTTGGATCCCCTTCATTTCCCAAATTAACGGTTTTTGTTTCCTCAATGTTTGGGGTATTACAATTCTCATGTCTTTCTATTTGTTCCCGAATTTCCTCTGGCACTTCCCAGTTGTTGGTAATCAAACTCGGTGTTCAAGTCATCATTTATCAGGATTGGCATTCTCTAGATTAGCTGGTTAAGATATCGGATACAAAGGTCCCTGGCATGGAAAATAGTATGCAATGAATCAAACAAAAAAAGAGTATTTTTTTCATTGATAAATTGATTTTAAAAAGTTAAGACAAATAAATTAAAAAGACAAAGTTTGTTTATGGCGAATCAGTTGCTCCGGGATCTCGCTCTAATAAGCTTTGTACCGAAACTTGCGAGCATGGATGATGTCTTTGCTGGCCCAATTATGCAACCTTTCGCTTGGCAACATTGCTCGAATGGATCCATCTTGGGCTACTCCAATGCTGGCCGTCATGATGGGCGCTTCTTCTTGGACTTTTCTCTTCTTCTTATTTAGTATAGATATTCCTTCCCCCATGTCCAATTGTTCGAATTGGTCGAGAGTTCCATGACAGCTTTCTTATCAGCCCTCTTCTTCTGCACTGCTTCTTTTTTCTCCTTTCTTGTAGGTTCATATCCTAACCCAAAGGTGGGTTCAGCCGACGATATTTCTACGACTTCAGGTCTTCCTTGTAAACATCTCCCTAAGCCTTTGTCCGGACAGAAACCATTTGCTTTAAAGTACCGTGCTATCATCTGAGAGTTCCTGGAATATTTTGGGTCCACTTGATCTTCTTTCTGCACAACAGTGATATATTCGAACGATTGAAAACAAGAGGGTAGTTCAGTGTCAGATGCGATGATATCAGCTTTGTACACAGCGAGTTCTTTTTCAGCGAAAATAGAGATTAGCTTGGAGCTCATGATGAACTTGACTTTCTGATGAAAGCTAAAAGGAACCGCAACCGCCGAATGAATCCAGGGCCTTCCTAACTGCAAATTGTAGACAGCCAGAATGTGTAAGACTTGGAATTTAATTGTGAAGGTTATTGGTCCTATCTCAACAGGCATCTCAATTTCCCCCATGGCTTCCCTCCGAGAACCATTAAAGGCACGAATGATCATACTCCTATTTTTCAAATAGGTTTGGTCCATTCCCTGCCTTTCTAGGGTAGAAAACGGGCACATGTTTAAAGTTGACCCATTATCTATCAATACTTTGGCTATCATTTTTCCTCTTGTTCTTACAACGATATGCAAAGCTCGGGTGTGGCATGTTCCATCAGCTGGAATCTCGTCATCAAAGAAAGTGATGATGTTTGGGGCCATGATGAGACTCACCATGTCATGTAGATTATCTGGCGTGAAACTCTCAGGCATATGAGCATCCTTGAGGATCTTTATTAAAGCATTCCAGTGCACTTCAAAAGTGAGCAGCAAACCCAACATTGAAATATGGGCTGGGGCTTTCCTAAATTGTTCCATGATATCGTAGTCGATCTTTCCTAAAGCTTTGGTGAATTCTGACATCTCCTGATCTGTTGGTCGGTTGAAACATTCTCCTTCTTTATCCTTCCCCTTCCTTTTTCTTTCCACTTCAACAGAGGTGTAGAGGCGTCCTGACCGAGTCATCCCCCCTATTTCTGTTACGAGCTCTCCGGTGCCCTTATCAGGTGGGTAATTCCATGGGACGTTATGAAGACTAGGTATTGGTGTTTGGGTTATGGCAGGAAGAGTTATCTTTGGATTTATGAGCAAAGGGATTGCCACAGGTGAAGGGTTGGTGAGGATGGGTAGAGTGGTGGGCACAATTGGCTTCTTTGGCAAGACTAAAGGTAGCTTAGGTCATATGACTCCTTGGATGTTGGTTTGAGGTTTAGGTCGAGCCATTGTGATCATAGGTTCAGGTTTGAATAATGTAGTAAGGACAAGGTGCTAATGGGAAGGGTCCGGTAAGGTTTCTTTGGTTAGGTTCATGTCGGGTCGATAAGATTGCGTGGTTAGGAAGAAATGATCTTGGTATTCAGGTTCCTCTAGGGCATGAATTGTCCCTTCTGGAATTGCGGTAAGTGGGTTATGTAGGGGATTTCTGCTAACATTCTTGCTTTCCAATGGTATGTTCTCCTGAAGCTTGTGAACCATGGCCTTCACTATTATGGAGGATATTGGACTAGTACTCATTACCTATAACAATGACGACAACAGTTACAAATTAGAGTTTGGTTCTTGGAGAATTCTATGCAATGCATGCCCTAGGGTGTCCTTCTTTAGGAGGGAACTAGTCATGATGTATTGGCCCACTTTTGGAGATAGGGGATTTGCCCCTGTATGTAGATACCTTACCGCCAAGTAGGAACCTTTAGCCATCCACACATTCATTCATAAAAGTAAAAAAAAAAAACTTACATTGAATTTTGGATTTACGATACAAAAGAACTGAAATACATTTTAATAGGGGGGGAGAGGGAATATTTTCCTTTGGACTTCCCACCTATCTACTTTTACAAAGGAAAACCCTAAACTACTCTTGAGTCTTCGAATTCGCCTTCCTTGGGTTTGACGTCAAGTGGGTCACTGAGAGACCTTGCTAATTGGTTACCCCTTGTCTTCTTGGCAATCCTATCTCCGTGAATATAGAGGGATTGGGGCCCCTCTTACAGAATGAATTGAGATGCATGCAATGAGTCCTTAGGGTTACATGGGAACCCTTAGGGTTTAGGTTGGTTTAATGCAAGGGAGAGTGAACTTGGTGTCACTCTCAATTGGTTGATCATATGTATGAGAATGCAGTGACTTGAATTACTTGGAACTCTTGTCTTAACATGGAATACTGAATGCATAATCTGGGTATGCGAAGAGTATAAAGAGAGAGACTGCAATAGCAAGATAAACTTGCATGCATGAGCAGTTAAATAGTCATTATAACAGTAAGAATACAGGTATGATAACAACAGGAATAGACAGGTATAAATGAAAGTAAGGGTAGTCGCCCTTTCCTTCGTGGTTTTGAAAACAGTGCTTCTGTCTTAAATCCGGCAGAGGTTCGGCTATGGATGGTATCTATATGAGTATGACGTTGAGGGTTGACTAATGCGTCCTAAAAAGGCTCGGTCCCCGGATCTTCAAACCTAGGCTCACTCCCCGAGGTGGTGCCATGATCGGTCGGTGATCCAAGCGGGGGAACCATCAGGAGGCCATAGGCGAAGAAACTGACACAGCATCTTGCCCACAACCAATATACCGTTACCCATTTCTAACTAGAAATGACATATCAGGGTAATAATGCAAGTATGCAGAATGCAAGTGCACATGCAGTGTGTGTGTGATTTTTTAGAAGTGGAGGAAAGAGCCCAACAACTCCCATTCATCCTGTTCATCACATTCATGCATAGCAGTTAATAAAATTTAAACGAAATGTGTACCTACAAAACAAATATGCAAGTGTTAGTATGTGAATGACAAACATAATACAAGATAATATAAATGCATGATTTTTGAAAACAATTTTGAAAATTTGGTTTTGAAATTTAAAGTGAATAGGATTGAACCAAGTTAATTGAAGACTCTACATGGGTGAAGGGTAAAGAGACATAACTACGGCCTAACCCTCTAAGTGTCCCCAGTGGAGTCGCTAGCTGTCGAGCCCAGATTTTTCGCACTCGAGGAATACTCACACAAGCAGGAAAAATATTGTACTCTCTCGTTAGAACTCACCCTCCTAGAATAATGAGTGCGACTAAGTTTGAATTGAAAATTTATTTTGAATAAAGGGCTTTTAGAAAAAGTTTGGAGTCGCCACCTAACTTGGTTAAGGTGAGTTAGGTCACCCTAAAAACTAAGCATAATCCGAAAACTACACTTAGGGTTTTGGAAAGTGATTTTTGAAAATACCACCTTAAGAGAGGGTTTTTAGGAAAACAAGATGTTTGGCAACCTTTGGAAAACATTTAGCCCTTTTTTGAAAATAACTCCATTTTTGGTCTTTAAAATCAGTGATCTAGGTTCGAAAGTTGGTTACGTGTAAGGAAGATGCACTAAGCCATCACCCTACCTTGCCCTTTTGGTACCTACATGTCAATCTACCCTAGATTCACCTATGAGAGTCTTCAACTAATTATTGGTTCGATCCTATCCACTTTGAAAAACAATGTTTGAAAAGAAACTAACATGATGCATGATATGCAAGTGCAAAAAAAGAGATTTCGAAATAGATTTGAAAAGAGTTTGATTTGATTTGAAAAGAAAGAGATAGAAGCTTGAATTTGAAGAAAAAAGGTTTTGAAAATTGAAATTGAAGATTGAAAATAGAAATAAATCATGGAATTGAAAACTTGAAGAAAATTGTAGGATTGGAGATTGGAAAGAAATTGTAGAAATAGAAATTTGAAGAATGTTATGGAATTTGAGATTTGACAAATGTTGTGACCGCACCTATGAGGGTTGTCTACTTATCCTTTTGAAGGAATCAGGTCAGTCGTAGTTCGGGCAAGAGTCCAATTGAAAATAGAAGAGTTGATTTGGAAAAGAGTTGAAATTGGAACTTGGGTTGGAATTGGAAGAGATTGAACTTCCATTGGAAGATTTGGAAAAGAACTTGGTTTTAAAAGACTTGATTTTAGGAAACCTAGACTTAGGAAAGAGAGGATTTAGGAAGGACTTGAGATTAAGAAAGATTGGACTTGAATGTTGGACTTAGAAGATTGGAGAAAAATTGGAATTAGGAAAGGTTCGAATTAGGAAAGTTTTATTTTAGGAAAATTTTCGAATTAGGAAAAGTTTCAACTTAGAAAATTTTTGCACTTGGGAAGCTTAGAATTTGGGAAGATTTTACATTAGAAAAGATTTAGAAAAAGTTTGAATTAAGAAAGTTTTGAATTAAGAAAGTTTTGAGTTTAGAAAGCTTCGGATTTGAAAAGATTTAAAGTTTAGGAAAGTTTAAGATTTATAAAGTTTTTTAGAGTTTGAGTTTTAGAAAACCTTGAGATTACGAAAGGTTGAGTTTAGGAAAGATTTGAAAACTTGGATTTGAAAAGTTAAGATTTAGAAGGGGTAGAATTAAGAAAGGGTTGAATTAGGAATGATTTGAAAGCTTAATATTTAAGGAAAGATTTGAAAGTTTTAGGAAACTTATGGTTTGGAAGGGTAGGAAATTAGGAGAGAATTGAATTAGGAAAGATTTAGATTTTGAGTTTTAAAATTTAGGAAAGATTTTTATGTTCAAGTTAAGATTTAGGAAAGTAGAAAATTAGGAAAGAGTTGGATTAGTAAGGGATTTGATTTTGTTCCTAAAAGAGAAGGTTTGATCTTATTTCCAAAAATGGAGGATTGCATCTAGTTTCCTAAACGGGGAGATTGGATTTGGTTTCCTAAAGGAAAGATAAGATTTGGTTTCCTAAAAGAAAGATTGGAATTAACAAGGATTTCGAAAGGGAGGTTTTAGAAACCCTAGATTTGGAAGGCTATAGCTTTGACGTAGAAAAGAGGTTTTGGAAATATGTATAGTTTTGATGTGAAAACAAGAGGTTTTGGAAACTTAGGTTTTAAGGCAAGTTTGAAAACCATGTTTTTGGAAAGAAAATTAAGGTTTCCTAATTGTGGGTTCTAGGGCTTGACTTGGGCACCAAGAAAAAGAATTTTTTGGAAAGTGTGTTTTTTGGAAACAAGTTTTCGGAAGGAAATCCTAGAGAGGAGTTTCTAGAGGGAAGATTTTGGGAAGAGTTTTTAGGAATGTGAATCTTGGTAGAAGATTGTTGGAGAGAGTTTTTGGAAAGATTTTTGGGGAGCGTTTTCTAAGAAGGAAACCTAAGGAGTGTTTTTAGGAAAGTGAATTTTGAAGAGATCGTTTTGAGAAAGAGTTGAAAAGAGAGTTTTTGAAAAATAGATTTTTGGAATGAGTTTTTGAAAATAACTTTGGAAAGGAGAGTTTTAGGAAAGCATATAAAATATCTCACTTTCCTAAAGTAATTCTAACCATAAGAGGGCTAGAACCACTTTAGGATAGCAGTTTTGAAAACAACAAGATTTTGAAAAATATGGACCATATTGGTCACTTTAAATGTAACACTTTCCTAAAGCAATCCTAGCCATAAAAAAAAAAGAAGCTAGAATCACCCTAGGGTTGTGATTTTGAAAACATGTTTTGAAAAAGAGGATTTTGATGCAATTTTGAAAACAAGTTTAATGCAAATTTTGAAAATGAGTTTGACAACGATTTTTGGAAGATGCAAGATAATGATATGCACAATGCAAGTTTGGGGTTGTGAACATACAATGTTAAGGCTTCACCACATAATCAAGGGGGCCGAACCCACGTGGTCTCCGGTTAGCCTAAAGGAAAGCCCCCGACACGGTGACCCTCCGATAGTCTAATCCTACATATGGACTGGGAGTCCCCTTGTTTCAAGCATGCAAAGAAATGGGGGGAAAGAGATGGGGGATTAAAATAGAGAAAACCCAAGTGGGTTAGGAGAGAGAAGAGAGAGGGGGGAGTGCAGAAATTTAAATAGAAAACCTACCTTGTATCTTGTTTATTTTGCACGCCTTGCTTTCTTCGGTCTTCGCTTCACTTCAGTCTTGATCTTCGAGGGCTCGTATTTAATCTTCAAGGCTTCAGTTTGTAGCTCTTCAAGTCTTCAAAGGAGGGTTAGAGACTAGTGTGTAAGTGTATGGGGGTTTGTATGAGTGTATATAAGGCTAGGGTTTAGTGTATGGTGGCTAGGGTTTGGAAAACCTAGGGAAGCTAGGCTTTTAGGGATTGTTCGAGCTTTGTATATTGAATATTGGTGTTTTTAGACTAATTTTGCGGACCTCTTTCACGCTGGAAGAGACTCTGTATTTATAGAGGTAGGACAGACCTGGCGCCTGTTGTAGTGGTGCCAGGGTAAAATTGCTTTTGGCGCCACTAGTAGTGGCACCAACCAATTAGGAAAGTATTTAGGTCGGCAAGCAACGTATCTTTGACTAGATTTGGGCGCCTGTGCTAGTGACTACCATGCAATTTTCAGCCTGGCTTCACTAGGAGTGACTCCGGAAAGTTCGGGAATGATTTGAAGAGAGCGGGAATTACCCGAAGAGCTGGAACAGGGCAGGAACACTTAGAATAGTGTTCCGGAGGTATTTGACTTGAAAAATGGGGATAGGATGTGTCGGAGGGGTTGACCAAGCCGTTAGGGGCAAAATGGTCAATCGAGTTGGAAAGCTGCTGGGGCGGACTCAGACTGTCCCGGAAGAAGACTTGAGACTTGGAAACATTATTCAGAATATTCCCAAAGGTTTCTGGTTTGTTTCCCAGAGCCGATGTGGTTGGAAAAGGTGACCGGCCCACCGGGGCAAAACGGTCATTTTGTACCGGGTTTGCTGGAACTTACTCGGAATGATCCGAAAAGGTAAAGGAAAGGTTGAGGACACTATAAAAAGCATTCTTGGGAAGTTACCGGTTTGATACCCAGAGCTAGTGTGGTTGGAAAAGGAGACCAGCCCACTAGGGGCAAAACGGTCATTTTGTACCGGATTTACCAGAACTGACTCGGAATGATCCGGGAAGATAGAAGAAGGTTGAGACTACTATAAGAAGCAATCTTAGGAGATTACCGGTTTCATACCCAGAGCCAATGTGGTTCTCGGGGCATTCGGATGCCTATGGGCAAAATGGTCATCTTGACCGAAAAGTCTCGAAAAAGGCCCAAGGGACAGTTTGGTCATTTTTCACCAAAGTGAGCTAACAGGCACTGGTGTGGACCTGGGTTTTGAGTGTTTCTGCCACTCTGACGGTGGTCGTCGTGACACAAGGGTTTGTTGGTAATTCCCTATATCGATCTGTTTGCGAGTATTTCCGCTACTCTGATGGTTGCGATGTTTGCGAGTATTTTCGCTACTCTGACGATTCGCGATCATTCCAAAGACTGCCTGATCTCGGGAAGCTGCTAAAGGGACTTAGCGCCTAAGAAGTCAATTTTCTCAAAAGGCATGCCTAAACAGACATTTCTACATTGGCGGGCTAGCAGGCGCCAAAGGTGGACCGTTCTACCATCTAGGGGACTTGGGGTCTCATCCCGGTCGACAAGTTTAAAGGAACTTACGATTTCGAAGAGATTTTCTTTGAAAAACATGCCGAACCGTCTCAAGAAATAAACTACCTCGAGAGAGGGATTGGAAAGGGGTCTTATCGTCTTCGAAAAGACGTGCCTGATTTGGAACCGTCTTAAGGAATAAATTGTCTCGAGAGAGGGGTTGGAAAGGGGTCTTATCATCTTCGGAAAGACATACCTGATTTGGAACCGTCTCGAGGAATAAACTGTCTTGAGAGAAGGGTTGGAATTGGAAAGGGGACTTACCGTCTTCGGAAAGATGTGCCTGATTTGGAACCGTATCCGGGAATAAACTGTCTAGAGAGATGGGTCGGAATTGGAAAGGAGACTTACCGTCTTCGAAAAGACGTGCCTGATTTGGAACCGTCTCAAGGAATAAATTGTCTCGAGAGAGGGATTGGAAAACGCAATGCTCCTAAGGGCATTTTGGTTATTTTGTCTCTATTTGGGTCTGGTGGGCCCGCGAGGAGATGGACAGACGAAATTTGGACCTAGAAAGTTAGTTTTGATTAGAATACATCCATATTAAGTTGAGTACAAGTCTGGACAGAGCGTAAACTGCCGAGCGGTCAAAAATGGGGTGCTTACACCTACCCCGCCCTTTCGGTACTTCCATATCAATCTGCCCTAGATTTACCTACGAGAGTCTTCAACTAACCAATGTCCAATCCTATCCACTTTGAAAAAGGAATTTTTGAAAAGAAATTAACATGATGCATGATATGCACATGCAACAAAAGGAGACTTGATTTGGAAATAGATTTGAAAAGAAGAATTTGATTTGATTTTAGAAGAGATATTTGAAAGGATAGATTTGAAATTGAAAAGTTTTAGAAATTGAAAATAGAGATTTGAAAATATATTTTTGGAATTGGAAACTTGAAATAGATATGGAATTGGAGGTTAAAGAAGATTATAGAATTGGAGATTTGAAAGAGGTTGTGGAATTGGAAATTTGAAAAATGTTGTAGAATTTGAGATTTAAAGAATTTGGATACAGCGCCCATGAGGGTTGCCTACGTATCCTTTTGAAGTAATCAGGCCAGTCGTAGTTTGGACAAGAGTCCGATTAGAAAGAGAAGATATGATTGGAAGAAAAAGATTGAATTGGAAATTGGATTGGAAGATTGAGAGATTGAACCTTGATTGGAAAATTTTAAAAGATTGGTTTTGAAGGACTTGGTTTTAGGAAACCTAGAAAGACTTGAGATTTCGAAAAGATTTGACTTAGAAAGATTTTAAAAAAGATTTGACTCGAATGTTGGACTTGGAAGATTTGGAAAGATTGGATTTAGAAAATGTTCGAATTAGGAAAGGTTCAAATTAAGAAAGTGTCATTTTAGGAAAGTTTTGGTTTAGGAAAGTTTCAACTTAGGAAAGCTTTGACTTAGGAAAGTTTCACCTCAGGAAAGTTTTGAATTAAGAAAGTCTCATTTTAAGAAAAGTTTTGAAATAGGAAAGATATTTTGAAAATAAGAAAGTTTGGAAAATAAGAAAGTTTTGAGTTTAGAAAGTTTTAGATTTGAAAAGATTTGAAGTTTTAGGAAAGTTTAGAAAGATTTAACTTAAGAAAGTTTTGAATTTAGAAAGCTTTAAATTTGGAAAGATTTGAAATTTAGAAAGTTTAAGATTTAGAAAGTTTTAGAGTTTTAGAAGATCTTAAGATTAGGAAAAGTTTGAATTTAGGAAAGATTTGAAAACTTAGATTTGGAAAGTTAAGATTTGAAAATGGATAGAATTAGGAAAGGGTTGAATTTGGAAAGATGTGGAAGTTGAGTTTTAAAATTTAGGAAAGGTTTTTATTTTTAAATTTTGGAAACTTAAGATTTGGGAAAGTAGAAGATTAGGAAGGATTTGAATTAGGAAAGATTTGGACTAGGAAGGGTTAAGATTCCTATTTCCTAAAACAAGGGATTGGATTTTGTTTTTAAAAGGGAAGATTCGATTTTGTTTTAAAAAACGGAGGATAAGATCTAGTTTCCTAAACGAGAAGAATAGATTTGGCTTTCTAGAGGGAATATTTGATTTGACAAGGATTTGGAAAAGGAAGTTTTAGAAACCCTAAATTTGGAAGACTATAGTTTTGACGTAGAAAATAGGTTTTGGAAATATGTATAGTTTGGATATGAAAAGGGAGATTTTGGAAACCTAGGTTTTAAGGTAAGTTTGAAAATCATATTTTTGGGAAGGAAAAGTAGGGTTTCCTAATTGTGGTTCTAGGGCTGGACTTGGGCTCTAAGGAAGGAGATTTTTGGAAAGTGAGTTTTTTGAAAACAGGTTTTTGGAAAAAAATCCTAGTGAGGAGTTTCTAGAAGATGAGTTTTAAAAAGAGAGCTTTTGGAAAGAGATTTTGGAAGAAGCTTTTTGGAAAAAATCTTTCAGGAAAGTGAGTTTTGAGGAAGGCATTTTGGAAAGAAGTTTAAAAATAGATTTTTGAAGAGAGCTTTTGAGAATAATTTTGGGAGGAAGAGTTTTTTGGAAAGGTGTTGAAAAAGAGGGTTTTAGAAGAAGAGACTTTTGAAGAGAGAGCTTTTTGAAAAGTATAAAAATATCTCACTTTGCTAAAGTGATTCTAACCGTAAGAAGGCTAGAACCACTTTAAGAAAGTGGTTTTGAAAACAACAAGGAGTTGAAAATATGGACTGTATCGGTCCCTTTAAATGTAACACTTTCCTAAAGCAACCCTAGCCATGAAAAGGCTAGAATCACCCTAGGGCTGTGATTTTGAAAACAAGTTTTGAAAAATGAGGTTTTGATACAATTTTGAAAACAAGTTTAATGCAAGCTTTGAAAACGAGTTTGAAAACGATTTTTGGAAGATGCAAGATCATGATATGCACAATGCAAATTTGGGGTCGTGAACATACAAGGTTAAGGCTTCACCATATAATCAAGGGGGCCGAACCCATGTGGTCTCCGGTTAGACTAAAAGAAAGCCCCTAACACGGCGACCCTCCAATAGTCCAATCCTACAAATGGGCCGGGAATCCCCTTGTTTCAAGCATGCAAAGAAAGGGGGGAAAGAGATGGGGGATTAAAATAGAGAAAACCCAAGTGGGTTAGGAGAGAGAAGCGAGGGGGGGAAGTGCAAAAACTTAAAGAGAAAGCCTACCTTATGTCTTGTTTATTTTGCACGCCTTGCTTTTCTTTGGTCTTTGCTTCACGTCAATCTTTATCTTAATCTTCGGGGACTCTTCTTTGAATTTCAAGAGCTTCGAGTCGCAGCAGTCTAAGTCTTCAATAGAGGCTTGAGGCTAGTGTATAAGTGTATGGGGGTGTGTATGAGCGTATATAAGGCTAGGGTTTGTGTATGGTGGCTGGGGTTTGAAAAACCTAAGGAAGCTAAGGTTTAGGAAGTGTAGAGCTCTGTGTATCAAAAATTAGGGTTTTTAGATTGAGTTTGCAGACCTCTTTCACGCTGGAGGAGGTTCTGTATTTATAGAAATGGGATAGACCTGGCGCCTGTTGCATTGGTGCTAGGCCAAAAATGCTTCTGGGGCCACTAGGAGTGGTGCTAGGCCAAATATTGGCTTGGCAAAACTACTAGTGGCGCCAGCCAATTAAGAAACTATTAAGGTTGGCAAGCAACGTATCTTTGACAGATTTAGGCGCCTATACTAGTGACTACCATGCAATTTTTAGTCTGGCTTCACTAGGAGTGACTCCGAAAATTTCGGGAATGATTTAAGGGATCGGGATTGGCCCGGAAGGCTGGAAAAGGGCAGGAACACTTAGAACAGTGTCCCGGAGATATTTTTCTTGAAAAATGAGGATAGGATGTGTCGAAGGGGTTGACCGGACCATAGGGGCAAAACGATCAAAGGGGCCGGAAAGCTACCAAGATGGGCTCGGAATGTCCCAAAAGAAGACTCAAGATTTGAAAACATTGTTTAGAATGTTCCCAAAGATTGCCGGTTTGATACCCAAAGTCGGTGTGGTTGGAAAAGGTGACCGGTTCACTAGGGGCAAAACGATCATTTCTCACCGGGTTTGACGGAACTGACTCAGAATGATCCGGAAAGATAGAGGAAGGTTGAGATTACTATAAGAAACAATCTCAGGAGGTTACCGGTTTGATACCTAGAGCTGGCGTGGCTAGAAAAAGGCGACCGACCCACTAGGGGCAAAACAGTTATTCTGCACCAGGTTTGCCAGAATTGACTCGGAATGATCCAAAAAGATAGAGGAAGGTCGGGAATACTATAAGAAGTATTCTTGGAAGGTTACCGGTTTGATACCAGAGCCGGTGTGGTCCCCGGGGCGTTCAAATGCCTAGGAACAAAATGGTCATCTTGACCGAAAAGCCTTGGAACTTGCTTGAAACTAACTAGAAGGCACTTCATCATGCCGGATTACTTTTAAGACAATCTTAGAAGGTTGGACTTACCGTTCTGAGGACTCAGGCGTGTTCTTGAGAAACATGTCAAAAAATGCCCAAGGGGCAGTTTGGTCATTTTTCACCGAAGTGGGCTAGCATGCACTGGTGTTGACCTGGGTTTTGAGTGTTTCCGCCACTCTGACGGCGATCGAGTGATACAGGGGTTTGTTGGCAATTCCCTATATCGACCTGTTTGTGAGTATTTTTGGTACTCTGACGGTTGCGATGTTTGCCAGTATTTCCGCTACTCTGACGGTTCGCGATCATTCTCGAAACTGCCTGATCTTGGGAAGCTGCTAAAGGGACTTAGCGCCTAAGAATCAACTTTCTCAAATGGCGTGCCTAAACAGACATTTCTGCATTGGCGGGCTAGCAGGCGCTAAAGGTGGACCGTTCTACCATATAGGGGACTTGGGGTCTCGTCCTGGTCGACAAGTTTAAAGGGACTTATCGTTTCGAGGAGATTTTCTTTGAAAAACGCACCGGACCGTCTTGAGGAATAAATTGTCGAGAGAGAGGGATTGGAATTGGAATTAGAAAGGGAACTTACCATCTTTGGAAAAACGTGGCTGATTTGGAATTGGAAAGGGGACTTACCGTCTTTAGAAAGACGCGCCTGATTTGGAATTGGAAAAGGGACTTACCGTCTTCGGAAAGACGTGCCTAATTTGGAATAGATTTACCGTCTCGAGGAATCAAGTGTCTCGAAAGAGGGATTGGAATTGGAATTGGAAAGGGGACTTACCGTCTTTGGAAAGACGCACATGATTGAATAGATTTACCATCTCTAGGAATCAACTGTCTCGAGAGAGGGATTGAAATTGAAAAGAAAAAGGGGACTTATCGTCTTCAGAAAGACGTGCATATTTTGGAATTAGAAAGGACAATGCCTCTAAGGGCATTTTGGTCATTATGCCTCTGTTTGGGCCTGGTAGGGCCCGCGAAGTGACAAATTGGCGGGATTAGACTTAGAAAGTTAATTTGGATTGAAATATGCTCACAAGGAATTGAACACCAGTCTGGACAGAGTGGAGGCCGCCGAGTAGTAAAAAATGGGGTGCTTACAACCATTCCATCAATTCTCACACATCACCTATGCATAGACCGTCCTACGTACCAAGTTTGGCGCCGTTCGGAGGCCGTTTGGGAATTTTGAGCCATTAATCCCCGAAACTTAACACTTCATAACTTAAATTGTTGTAAAGTAGAAAAAAATTTAATAACTCCCAAACCGAGAGTCCTGTAACCATTCTGTCAGTTTTCACAAGTCACCCGTGCCTAGACCGTGCTACGTACCAAGATTGGGGCCGTTCAAAGGCTGTTTGGGGATTTTGAGCCGTTAATCTCTAAAATTTCACACTTTATATCTTGAATTATTCTAAAATGAAAAAAATTTGATAACTCCCGAACCAAATTTGGGGCCGCTCAGATGTTGTTTAGGGATTTGGAGCCGTTAATGCCCGAAACTTAACACTTTATAACTTAAGTTGTTCTAAAATGAAAAAAAATTTATAACTCCCAAACCGAAATTCCCATGATTATTCCATTAGTTCCCACATGCCACTCGTGCCTAGATAATGCTACGTACCAAGTTTAAGGCCGTTTGGGAATTTTGAGCCGTTAATCCCCGAAACTTAAAACTTTATAAATTAAGTTGTTCTAAAATAGTGAAAAATTATAATCGAGCGTCCCGTGACCATTCCATCAGTTCCCACACATCACGAAGGCCTAGACCATGCTACATACTAGGTTTGGGGCCGCTCGAAGGCCGGTTGGGGATTTGGATCCATTAATCCCTGAAACTTAACACTTTATAACTTAAGTTGTTCTAAAATGAAAATAATTTAATAATTCCCAAACCGAGTATCCACAAGCCAGCAGTCTCTCGACCGTGCCACGTACCAAGTTTAGGGCCGTTCGGAAGCTATTTGGAGATTTTGAGCCTTTAGTAGCCAAAACCTAACGCTTTATAACTTATGTTCTTCTAAAATGGAAACAATTTGATAACTCATAAACCGAGAGTCCCGTGACTATTCTGTATGTTCCTAGACATCAGCTGTGCCTAGACCGTGCTATGTACCAAGTTTGGGGCCGCTTAGAGGCCATTTGGTGATTTCGAGCCATTAATCTCCAAAACTTAACACTTTATTACATAACTTGTTTTAAAATTGAAAAAAATTGATAACTCCCAAACCGAGAGTCCTGTGACCACTCCATTAGTTCCCACACGTCACTTGTGCGTAGACCGAGCTACGTACCAACTTTGGGGCCGCTTAGAGGCCGTTTGGGGAATTAGAGCCATTAAAGCCCGAAACTTAACACTTTGTAACTTAAATTGTTCTAAAATAGAAAAAATTTATTAACTCCCAAACCGTGAGTCACGTGACTATTCCGTCAGTTCCCACACGTCACCCATGTCTAATCCGTGCTACGTACCAAGTTTGGGGACGTTCAGAGGCTATTTGCAGATTTTCAGCAATTAATCACCGAAACTTGTCACTTTATAACTTATGTTGTTCTAAAATAAAAAAAAATTTGATCACTCCCAAGTTGGGAGTCCCATTAACATTACGTTAGTTCCCAAATGTCACCCGTGCCTACACCATTTAACATACCAAGTTTGGGGCCGCACGGAGGCCGTTTGGGTATTTTGATTCGTTAATCCCCAAAACTTAACACTTTATAACTTAAGTTATTCTAAATCAGAAAAAATTTGATAAGTCTCAAACCGAGAGTCCCTTGACCATTCCGTTAGTTCCCACACGGCATCCATGTCTAGACCGTGCTACATACCAAGTTTGGGGCCGATCGGAGGCCGTTTGTGGATTTTGAGCCTCTAACAGCCGAAACTTAACACTTTATAACTTAAGTTATTCTAAAATAGAAAAAATTTTATAACTCCCAAACCGAGAGTCCCATGACCATTTTGTCAATTCGCACACATCACCCATGCCTAGAGCGTGCTATGTACCAAGTTTGGGCCGCTTGGAGGCTGTTTGCGGATTGCGAGCGGTTAATCTCCAAAACATAACACTTTTATAACTTAAGTCATTCTAAAATAGAAAAAATTTGATAACTGCCAAACCGAGAGTTCCATGACTATTCCGTTAGTTCCCACATGTCACCCACACCTAGGCCATACTACATACCAAGTTTGGGGCCCTCCGAATGCCATTCAGGTATTTGGAGCCGTTAATCCCCAAAACTTTGCACATTTTATAACTTAAGTTGTTTTAAAATAGAAAAAATTTGATAACTCCAAATCTTAGACCATGCTACTTACCAACTTTTGGGCCGTTTGGACGCCGTTTGGGAATTTTGAGCCGTTAATCTTCAAAACTTAACACTTTATAACTTAAGTTGTTCCAAATCAAAAAAAAATTGATAACCCCCGAACCAAGAGTCCCGTGACCATTTCGTCAGTTCCCACTCGTCAACCGTGTTTATTCCGTGCTAAGACCATGCTACGTACCAAGTTTGGGGCCGCTTAGAGGCTGTTTGGGTCGTTAATGCTCAAAATTTAACAATTTATAACTTAAGTTATTACAAAACAAAAAAAATTTGATAACTCCCAAACCGAAAGTTCCGTGACCATTCCGTCAGTTCCTAGACATTACCCGTGTCTAAATCGTGCTACGTACCAAGTTTGAGGCCGTTTCGGAATTTTGAGCCGTTAATCTCCGAAACTTCAAACTTTATAACTTAAGTAGATGTAAGTAGAAATAATTTGATAACTCCCAAACTGAGAGTCCCGTGACCATTCTGTCAATTCCCACACGTCACCTGTGCCTAGACCGTGCTACGTATCAAGTTTGGGGCCGCTCAGAGGCCGTTTAGGGATTTGGAGCCGTTAATTCTTGAAACTTAACACTTCATAACTTAAGTTGTTTGAAAATGAAAAAAATTTCATAACTCCCAAATGTAGAGTCCCGAGACCATTTCGTCAGTTTCCACACGCCACTGGTGCCTATATCGTGCTACGTACCAAATTTGAGGCCATTTAGAGATTTTTAGCCGTTAATCCCCGAAACTTAACACTTTATAAATTATGTTGTTCTAAAATAGAAAAAAATTGTAACCGAGCATGCCATGACCATTCCGTCAATTTTCACACATCACCCATGCGTAGACCATACTACATACCAAGTTTGGGGCTGCTCGGAGGCCGTTTTGGGATTTGGACCCTTTAATTCCCGAAACTTAACACTTTATAACTTAAGTTGTTCTAAAATAGAAATAGTTTGATAACTCCCAAACCAAGATCCCCGTGACTCTTCCGTCAGTTCCCACACGTCACTCATGCCTAGATCGTACTATGTATCTAGTTTGGGGCCGTTCGGAGGCCGTTTGGGAATTTTGTGCTGTTAATCTCCAAAACGTAACACTTTTATCACTGAAGTTGTTCTAAAACAAAAAAAAATTTGATAACTCTCAAACCGAAAGTCCCATGACCAATCCGTCAGTTCCCACACGTCACCCGTGCCTAGACCGTACTACATACCAAGTTTGAGGCCGTTTGGGGATTTTGAGCCGTTAATCTCTAAAACTTCAAACTTTATAAATTAAGTTGTTCTAAAATAGAAAAAAATAGATAACTCCCAAACCGAGAGTCCTGTGACCATTCTGCCAGTTCCCCCACGTCAGCCATGCCTAGACCGTGCTACGTACTAAGTTTGGGGCCGCTCGGAGGCCGTTTGGGGATTTGGAGCCGTTAATCCCTGAAACTTAACACTTTATAAATTAAGTTGTTCGAAAATGAAAAAAATATAATAACTCCCAAACCGGGAGTCCTGTGACCATTCCATCAGTTGCCACATGCTGCCTGTGCCTAAACCGTGCTAAGTACCAAGTTTCAGGCCATTCAGAGATTTTAAGCCGTTAATCCCCGAAATTTAGCACCTTATAAGTTACGTTGTTCTAAAATAGAAAAAAAATTGTAACCGAGCGTCCCGTAACCATTCCGTTAGTTCCCAGACATCACCCATGCCTAGACCGTGCTACGTACCAAGTTTGGGGGCGCTCGGAGGCCGTTTTGGGATTTGGAACCGATAATCCCCGAAACTTAACACTTGTTAACTTAAGTTGTTCTAAATTAGAAATAGTTTGATAACTCCCAAACCGAGATCCCCATGACCCTTCCGTCAATTCCTACACGTCACTTGTGCCTAGATCGTGCAACGTATCTAATTTGGGGCTATTTGGAGGCCGTTTGGGGATTTTGAGCCGTTAATAGCCGAACTTTAACACTTTATAACTTAAGTTGTTCTAAAATGAAAAAAATTTGATAACTCCCAAATCGACAGTCCCGTGACCATTCTTTCAGTTCTCACACATCACCCGTGCCTAAGCCGTGCAATGTACGAAGTTTGGGGATGCTTGGAGATCATTTGGGTATTCGGAGTCGTTAATCTCCGAAACATAACACTTTATAACTTAAGTTGTTCAAAAATTGACAAAATTTGATAACTCCCAAATCAAGAGTCCCGTGACCATTCCGTCAGTTCCCACATGTTACTCGTGCCTAAACCGTGCTACGTACCAAGTTTCGGGCCGCTCTGAGGCCGTTTGGGGATTTTGAGCCGTTAATGCCCGTAACTTAACACTTGATAACTTAAATTGTTCTAAAACGAAAAAAAATTAAAAACTCCCGAACCGAGAGTCCCATGACCATTCCGTCAGTTCCCACTCGTCAACCGTGTCTATTCCATGCTACGTACCAAGTTCAGGGCCGTTCAACGGCTGTTTGGTGATTTTGAGTAGTTAATCTCCAAAACTTATCACTTTATAATTTTAGTTGTTCTAAAATAGGCAAAATTTGATCACTCCAAAACCGTGAGTCCCCTGGCCATTACATCAATTCCCAAACAACACCCCCGCCTAGACCGTGCAATGTACAAAGTTTGGGGCCACTCGGAGGCCATTTGTGGATTTTGAGCCGTTAATCCCCAAAACTTAACACTTTACAACTTAAGTTGTTCTAAAACGAAAAAAAAAGAACTTGATAACTCTCAAACCAAGAGTCTTGTGACTATTCCGTTAGTTCCCACTTGACACCCGTACCTAGACCGTGCTACGTACCAAATTTAAGGCCGTTTGGAAATTTTGAGCCGTTAATCTCTGAAACTTGACCCTTTATACCTTATGTTGTTCTAAAAGAGAAAAGTCGTTAATGCTCGAAACTTAACACTTTATAACTTACGTTGTTCTAAAACGAAAACAATTTGATAATGTCGCGCCCAGATTTTTCGCACTCGAAGAATACTCACCCAAGCGGGAAAAATGCTGTACTCTCTCGTTAGAACTCACCCTCCTAGAAGAATGAGTGCGACTAGGTTTGAATTGAAAATAGATTTGAATAAAGGGCTTTTGAAAAGGATTCGGAGTCGCCACCTAACTTGATTAAGGTGAGTTAGGTCACCTAAAAATTAAGCATAGTCCGAAAACTACACTTGAGGTTTTGAAAAACGATTTTTGAAAATATCTTCTCAAGAGAGGGTTTTTGAGGAAAACGGGTTGTTTGGCAACCTTTAGAAAACATTTAGCCCTTTTTTTGAAAAATAACTCCGTTTGGTCTTTGAAAACAGTGATCTAGGTTCGGAGGTTAGTTACGTATAGGGAAGACGCACTAAGCTATCACCCTACCCCGCCCTTTCGGTACCTACATGTCAATCTACCCTAGATTCACCTATGAGAGTCTTTAATTAACTAATGGCCAACCCCAGTCACTTTAGAAAAATAATGTTTGAAAAGAAACTAATATGATGCATGATATGCAAGTGCAATAGAAAAGAATTGAAAAATAGATTTGAAAAGAGATTGCTTTGATTTGAAAATAGATTTGAAGAAATAGAATTGAAATTGGAAAGTTTGAAAATTGAAAATAGAAGTTTGAAAATAGAAATTTTGAAATTGGAATTTGAAAATTGATTGGAATTTGAAATTTGGAAAGATTTTGGAAACCGCACCCATGAGGGTGGAATTGAAAGTTTGAAAAGTATTGTGACCGCACCTATGAAGGTTGCCTACGTATCCCTTTGGGGGAATCAGGTCAGTCGTAGTTCGGACCGGAGTCCGATTGAAAAGAGATTGATTTAAAGAGAGAGATTGGATTGGAAGAAAGAGATTGAATTGAAAATTGGATTCGATTTGAGATTAGAAGAGGAGATTGGAAATTGAAATTGAGAAGATTGGACTTTGGTTTGAGGAGATAGATTTGGACTTGTTTTGAAAAAGAGAAGGTTTGAGAAAACCTAGACTTAGGAAAGAGAAGAGACTTAGGAAAGATTTGACTTGGCTTGGAAGATTTGGAAAGGTTAGATTTAAGGAGATGTTCGAATTAGGAAAAGTTTGATTTAAAAAAAGTTTCGAATTAGGAAAGTTTCATTTTTGGAAAGTTTTGAATTAGGAAAGTTTCATTTTTGGAAAGTTTTGAAATGGGAAAGTATTGAATTTAGAAATGTTTTGAATTAAGAAAAGTTTAGTTTGAGAAAGGTTTAGAATTTGAAACTTTCCAAATTAAGAAAGTTTTGAATTTTGGAATGTTTGAAAAAGGGAAGTTTTGAATTTGGAAAGTTTTGAAAACAAGGAAGCTTTGAAAATAAGAAAGTTTCGTTTTGGGAAAGGTTTGAAAAAGGAAAGTTTTCAGTTTAGGAAATGTTTGAATTAAGAAAGTTTTGAGTTTAGAAAAGTCTTAGATTTGAAAAGATGATGAAGCTTTGAAAAATTTAGAATTTAGAAAGTTTGGAAGTTTAGAAAGATTTATCTAAAGAAAGTTTTGAATTTAGAAAAACTTTGAACTTGGAAAGATTTGAAATTTGGAAAGTTTAAGATTTAGAAAGTTGTAGAGTTTTAAGAAATCTTGAGATTAGGAAAGGTTTGAGTTTAGGAAAGGTTTGAAAAAGTTAAGATTTGAAAAGAAGGTAGAATTAGGAAAGAGTTGAATTAGGAAAGATTTCAAAGTTGAGTTTTAAAATTTAGGAAAGATTTTTATGTTCAGGTTTTGGAAACTTAAGATTTAGGAAAGTGGAGGATTAGGAAGGATTTGAATTAGGAAAGATTTAGATTTGGAAGGGATTGGATTTGGTTTCTAAAAGAAAAGATTTGATTTTGTTTCCAAAAACGGAGGATGGGATCTAGTTTCCTAAACGGGGAGATTTGATTCGGTTTCCTAAAGGGAAGATAGGATTTGGCAAGGATTTGGAAAGGGAGATTCTAGAAACCCTAGTTTTGAAAAATTATAGTTTTGACGTAGAAAATAGGTTTTGGAAACGTGTATAGTTTGAATGTGAAAACAAAAGATTTTGGAAACCTAGGTTTGGGGCAAAGTTTGAAAATCATGTTTTTGGAAAGAAAACTAGGGTTTCCTAATTGTGGGTTCTAGGGTTTGGTTTGGGCTCTAAGGAAAGAGTTTTTTTTTTTGAAAAACGCATTTTTGGAAATGAACGTTTTCTAGAAGGGAATCCTAGGGAGGAGTTTTTGGGAAAGTGAATTTGGAGAGGGAGCTTTTGGAAAAAGATTTCAGAGAGAAGGAGTTTTTGGAAAGCATGTCTTTGGAAACGTAGATTTTGGAAGGAAGATCCTAGGGAGAAATTTCTAGAAGGGAGATTTTGGAAAAGAGAGTTTTTGGAAAAAATTTTGGGGAGCGTTTTTAGGAAGGTGAATCTAGGGTGAAGATTTTGGAAAGGAGTCGAAAAAGGGAGTTTTGAAAAATAGATTTTGGAAGGGAGTTTTTGAAAACAATTTTTGGAGAAGAGAGTTTTAGGAAAGTATGTTGAAAAAGAGATTTTTAGGAGGAAATTCTTGGAAAGAGAGCTTTTAGGAAAGTATGAAAACATCTCACTTTCCTAAAGCAATTCTAACCATAGGAAGGCTAGAACCACTTTAGGAAAGCGGTTTTGAAAGCAATAAGGTTTGAAAATATAGACCAAAAGGTCACTTTTAATGTAACACTTTCCTAAAGCAACCCTAGCCATAGAAAGGCTAGAATCACCCTAGAATTGTGATTTTGAAAACATATTTTTGAAAAAGAGCTTTTGATGCAATTTTGAAAACAAGTTTGAAAACGGTTTTGGAAACGAGTTTGAAAACGAATTTTGGAAGATGCAAGACTATGATATGCACAATGCAATTTGGGGTCGTGAACATACAAGGCTAAGGCTTCACCACATAATCAAGGGGGCCGGACCCACGTGGTCTTTGGTTAGACTAGAAGAAAGCCCTCGACACGGTGACTCTCCCATAGTCCAATCCTACACATAGACCGGGAATCCCTTTGTTTCAAGCATGCAAAGAAAGGGGGGGAAAGAGATGGGGGATTAAAATAGAGAAAACCCAAGTGGGTTGGAGAGAGAAGAGAGAGGGGGAAGTGCAGAAAATTAAAAAGAAAGCCTACCTTGTTTCTTGTTTATTTTGCGCGCCGTGCAGTCTTCGGTCTTGAACTTTTTATTCAACCTTCAAAGATTGTCTTCAAGCTTTAGATGGCAGCTCTTCAAGTCTTCCAAGGATGGTTGAAGGTTAGGGTATGAGTGTATGAGGGAGTGTATGAGTGTATAGGAGGCTAGGGTTTGTGTATAGTGGCTAGGGTTTAGAAAACCTAAGGAGGCTAGGGTTTTGGAGGTGCTCGAGCTCTGTATATATAAATATAGGATTCTTAGGTTAAGTTTGCAGACCCCTTTCACGTTGATCGAGGCTCTGTATTTATAGAAGTTGGACAAGCCTGACGCCTGTTGCAGTGGCGCCAGGGCAAAATTTATACTGGCGCCACTAGGAGTGGCGCCAGGCCATTTTTTGGCTTGGTGCCACTGCTAGTGGCGCCAGCCATTTAGGAAACAATTAAGGTCGGCAAGCAACGTATCTTTGACTAGATTTGGGCGCCTGTACTAGTGACTACCATGTAAACTTTAGCATGGCTTCACTAGGAGTGACTCCGGAAAGTCCGAGAATGATTTGAAGGAGCCGGGAGTGACCCGGAAGGCTGGAAAGGAGCAGGAACACTTAAAATAGTGTCCTGGAGGCATTTGACTTGAAAAGTGAGGATTGGATGTGTCGGAAAGGTTGACCGAGCCTTTAGGGGCAAAACGGTCCATCGGACCGGAAAACTGCCAGGACAGACTCAAACTGTCCCGGAAGAAGACTTGGGATCTGGAGACATTATTTAGAATGTTCCCAGAGGTTGCCGGTTTGATTCCCAGGGCTGGCGTGGTCGGAAATGGAGACCGGCCCACCAGGGGCAAAACGATCATTTTGTACCGGGTTTGCCAGAACTTACTCGGAATGGTCCGGAAAGATAAAGAAAGGTCGAGAACACTATAAAAAGTATTCTCGGGACATTACCGGTTTGATACCCAGAGCCGGTGTGGTCGAAGAAGAAGACAGGCCCTCTAGGGGCAAAACGGTCATTTTGCACCGGGTTGGCCGGAACTGACTCGGGATGGTCCGAAAAGGTAACGGAAGGTCGAGAACACTATAAAAAGTATTCTCAGGACATTACCGGTTTGATACCCAGAGCCGGTGTGGTTGAAGAAGGAGACCGGCCCTCTAGGGGCAAAACGGTCATTTTGTACCGGGTTGGCCGGAACTGACTCGGAATGATCCGGAAAGAGAAGGGAAGGTTGAGAATACTATAAAAAGTATTCTCAGAAGGTTACCGGTTTGATACCCAGAGCCGGTGTGGTTCCCGGGGCGTTCGGATGCCTAGGGGCAAAATGGTCATCTTAACCGAAAAGTCTCGGAAAAGGTCCTAAGGGTAGTCTGGTCATTTTTCACCGAAGTGGGCTAATAGCCACTGGTGTTGACCTAGGTTTTGAGTGTTTCCGCCACTCAAACGGTGTGAGTATTTTCGCTACTCGGACAGGGTTGAGTATTTCCGCTACTCGGACGGGGTTGATGATTTGTGAGTATTTCCGCTACTCGGACGGGGTTGATGATTTGTGAGTATTTTCGCTACTCCGATGGGATTGATGATTTGGGAGTATTTCTGCTACTCTAACGGTTGAGTATTTTCGCTACTCAGACGGGATTGATGATTTGGGAGTATTTCCGCTACTCAGACGGGATTGATGATTTGGGAGTATTTCCGCTACTCTAACGGTTGTGTGAGTAGTTTTGCTACTCGGACCGTCTCGAGGAATAAACTGTCTTGAGAGAGGGATTGGAAAGGGGTCATATCGTCTCCGAAGAGACGTGCCTGGATTGGAACCGTCTCGAGGAATAAACTGTCTCGAGAGAGGGATTGGAAAGGGGTCTTACCGACTCCGAAGAGACGTGCCTGGGTTTTGAGTGTTTCCGCCACTCTAACGGTGTTGTGAGTGTTTCCGCCACTCTGACAGTTTGGTGAGTGTTTCCGCCACTCTGACGGTTTTGTGAGTGTTTTACTACTCGGACCGTCTCGAGGAATAAACTGTCTCGAGAGAGGGATCGAAATTGGAATAAGAAAGGACAATGCCCCTAAGGGCATTTTGGTCATTTTGCCTCTATTTGGGCCTGATAGGCCCACGAAGCGATGGAAAGATGGAATTTGAAACTAGAGAATTGGATTCGATAGGAATATGCCCAAAATGACTTGAAAACAAGTCTGGACGGAGTGTAGACTGCCGAGCAGTCAAAAATGGGGTGCTTACAGATAACTTTTAAACCGAGAGTCCCGTGACCATTCAGTCAGTTCCCACACATCACCTGCGCCTAGACCGCACTACGTACCAAGTTTGGGGCCGCTAAAGGGCCGTTTGTGGATTTTGAGCCATTAATGCCCAAAACTTAACACTATAACTTAAATTTTTCTAAAACGAAAAAAATTTAAAAACTCTTGAACCGAGAGTCCAGTGACCATTCCGCCAGTTCCCACACATCAACCATGTCTATTCTGTACTATGTACTAAGTTTGGGGCCGTTCAAAAGCTGTTTGGAGATTTTGAGCAGTTAATCTCTGAAACTTATCACTTTATAACTTATGTTGTTCTAAAATAGGAAAATTTTGATCACTCCAAAGCCGGGAGTCACGGGACCATTACGTCAGTTCCTAAACGTCACCCGTGCCTAGACCTTGCAATGTACAAAGTTTGGAGCCGTTCGGAGGCCATTTGGGAATTTTAAGCCCTTAATCCTCGAAACTTAACATTTTATAACTTATGTTGTTCTACAACCAAAAAAAATTTGGTAACTCTCAAACCAAGAGTCCCATGACCATTCCGTTAGTTCCCACTCGCCACCCATGCTTAGACCGTGCTACGTACCAAGTTTGAGGCTGTTTGGAGATTTTGACTCGTTAGTCCCCAAAACTTCACACTTTATAACTTAAGTTATTCTAAAAAAGAAAAAATTTGATAAGTCTCTAGCCAAGAGTCCTGTGACCATTCTGTCGGTTCCCACATGTTACCCGTGTCCAGACTGCATTACGTACCAAGTTTGGGGCAGTTCGGAAGCCGTTTAGAGATTTTGAGCCGTTATTGCCTGAAAGTTAACACTTTACAACTTAAGTTGTTCTAAAACAGAAAAAACTTGATAACTCTCAAACCGAGAGTCCCGTGACCATTCCGTTAGTTCCCACTTGCCACCCGTACCTAGACCATGCTACGTACCAAGTTCGAGGCCGTTTGGAGATTTTGAGCCGTAAATTCCCGAAACTTAACACTTTATAACTTAAGTTATTCTAAAATAGAAAAAATTTAATAACTCCCTAACCGAGAGTCCCGTGACCATTTTGTCAGTTCCCATACGTTACCTATGTCCAGACCATGGTACGTGCCAAGTTTGGGGACGTTCGGAGGCCGTTTGGAGATTTTAAGCTGTTAATACCGGAAACTTAACACTTTATAACTTAAGTAGTTCTAAAATGAAAAAATATTGACAACTCTCGAGCTGAGAGTCCCGTGACCATTCTAGTAGTTCCCACACATTACCCGTGTCAAAACCGTGCTACATACCAAGTTTGGGGCTGTTCGAAGGCTGTTTGGAGATTTTGAGCTATTAATCTCTAAAACTTAACAGTTTATAACTTAAGTTGTTCTAAAATAAAAAAAAAATTTCATAACTTCTGGACCGAATGTTCCATGAGCATTCTGTCTATTCCCACATGTCACCCATTCCTAGACCGTGCTACATACCAACTTTGGGGTCGTTCGGAGACCGTTTGGAGAATTTGAGCTGTTAATCCCCGAAACTTAACACTTTATCACTTAATTTCTTCTAAAATCGAAAAAATTTGCTAACTCCCAAACCGAGGGTCCCATGACCGTTCTGTCAGTTCCCACACTTCACACATGCCTAAACCGTGCTACGTATCAAGTTTGGGGCCGCACGGAGGCCGTTTGGAGATTTGGAGCCGTTAACCTCCGAAACTTGACACTTTATAACTAAAGTTGTTCAAAAACGAAAAAAATTTCATAACTCCCAAACCAAGAGTCCCGTGACTATTCCGTCAGTTCGCACACGCCACCTGTGCCTAGACCGTGCTACGTACCAAGTTTGAGGTCGTTTGGAGATTTTGAGCCGTTAATTCCCGAAACTTAATACTTTATAAATTAAGTTATTCTAAAATAGAAAAAAATTGTAACCCAGCATCCTGTGAACATTCTGTCAGTTCCAACACATTACCCGTGCCTTGACCTTGCTGAGTACCAAATATAGGGCCGCTCGGAGGTCGTTTGGGGATTTGGAACCGTTACCCCCTGAAACTTAACACTTTATAACTTTAGTTGTTCAAAAATGAAAAAAATTTCATAACTCCTAAACCGAGAGTCCCGTGACCATTCCGTCAGTTCGCATATGCCACCAATGTCTAGACCATACTACGTTCCAAGTTTGAGGCCGTTCGGAGGTTTTGAGTCGTTAATCCTCGAAACTTAATACTTTATAAATTAAGTTATTCTAAAATAGAAAAAAATTATAACTGAGCATCCCGTGACCATTCTGTTAGTTCCCACACATCACCCGTGTGTAGACCTTACTAGGTACCAAGTTTAGCGCTGCTTGGAGGCCATTTGGAGATTTGGAGGCATTAATCTCCGAAACTTAACACTTTATAACTTAAGTTACTCTAAAATGGAAAAAATGTGATAACTCCCAAACCGAGAGTCCCGTGACCGTTCTCTCAGTTCCCACACAGCACCCGTGCCTAGACCGTGCTATGTACCAAGCTTGGGGCTGCTTGGAGACCGTGTGGGGATTTCGAGCCGTAAATCTCCGAAACTTAACAGTTTATAACTTAAGCTGTTCTAAAATTAAAAAAATTTGACAACTCTCAAACCGAGAGTCCCGAGACCATTTTGTCAGTTCCCACATGTCACCCATGCCCAAACCGTGCTATGTACCAAGTTTGGGGCCGCTCAGAAGTCGTTTGGGAATTTTAAGCCGTTAGTACCCGAAACTTAACACTTTATAACTTAGATTGTTCTAAAACGGAAAAAATTTAAAAACTCCTGAACTGAGAGTCCCTTGACCATTCTCTCAGCTCCAACACGTCACCCACGTCTAATCCATGCTACGTACCAAGTTTGGGGCTGTTCAGAGGCTGTTTGGTGATTTTGAGCAGCTAATTCCCGAAACTTATCACTTTATAACTTATGTTGTTTTGAAATAGAAAAAATTTGATCACACCCAAACCAAAAGTCCCTTGACCATAACGTCAAGTCCCAAATGTCACCTGTGCCTAGACCGTACAACGTACCAACTTTCGGGCCGTTCGGAGGCCATTTGGAGATTTTTAGCCGTTAATCCCTAAAACTTAACACTTTATAACTTGCGTTGTTCTAAAATGGAAAAAATTTGATAACTCTCAAACCGAGAGTCCCGTGACCATTCCGTTAATTCCCCCACGCCACCCGTGCCTAGACCGTGATACGTACCAAATTTGAGTCCGTTTGGAGATTTTTAGCCATTAATCCCTGAAACTTAATAGTTTATAACTTAAGTTATTCTAAAATAGAAAAAATTTGATGACTCCCTAACCGAGAGTCCTGTGACTGTTCTGTCAGTTCTCACACGTCACCCATGCCAAGACCATGCTACATACCATGTTTGGGGCCTTTCAGAGTCCGTTTGGAGATTTTAAACCGTTATTGCCCGAAATTTTACACTTTATAACTTAAGTTGTTCTAAATCAAAAAAAATTTGATAAGTCCTAGACCGAGAGTCTCGTGACCATTCTGTCAGTTCGCACACGTCACCCGTGTCAAAACCGTGCTACATACCAAGTTTGGGGCCATTTGGAGGCTATTTTGGGATTTTGAGCTATTAACCTCCGAAACTTCACAATTTATAACTTAAGTTGTTCTAAAATAGAAAAAATTTGATATCTTCTAAACCGAAAGTCCCGTGACCATTCTGTCATTTTCCACACGTCACCCAATCCTAGACTGTGCTACGTACCAAGTTTGGGGCCGTTCGGACGATGTTTGGAGAATTAGACACGTTAATCCCCGAACATTAACACTTTATAACTTAAGTTATTCTAAAATGGATAGAATTTGATGACTCCCAAACCAAGGGTCCCGTGACCATTCCATCAGTTTCCACACTTCACATGTGCCTAGACCGTGTTACGTACAAAGTTTGGGGCCGCTCGGAGGCCGTTTGGGGATTTGGAGACTTTAATCAATGAGCTTAACAATTTATAACTTAAGTTGTTTGAAAACGAAAAAAATTTCATAACTCCCAAACCGAGAGTCCCGTGACCATTCCGTCAGTTCGCACACGCCACCCGTGCCTAAATCGTGCTGCATACAAAGTTTGAGGTTGTTTGGAGATTTTCAGCTATGAATCCTTGAAACTTAACACTTTATAAATTAAGTTGTTCTAAAATAGAAAAAAATTGTAACCGAGCGTCCCATGACCATTCTATCAGTTCCCGCACATCACCCGTGCCTAGGCCGAGCTACGTACAAGGTTTGGGGCCATTCGAAGACTGTTTGGGGATTTGCAACTATTAATCCCCAAAACTTAACACTTTATAACTTAAGTTGTTCTGAAATAAAAATAATTTGATAACTCCCAAACTAAGGGTCCCGTGACCATTCCGTTAGTCTCCATACGTCATTCGTGCCTAAACTGTACTACGTACTAAGTTTGGAGCCGTTCGGAGACCGTTTGGAGATTTTGAGTCATTAATAGCCGAAACTTAACACTTTATAATTTAAGTTGTTCAAAAATGGAATTATTTATATAACACGCAAACCGAAAGTCCCGTGACCATTCTGTCAGTTCCCACACATCAGTCGTGCCTAGACCGTGCTATGTACCAAGTTTGGGGTTGCTCAGAGGCCGTCTGGGGATTTCGATCCATTAATTTCTGAAATTTAACACTTTATAACTTAAATTGTTGTAAAATTGAAAAAATTTTATAACTCCCAACCCGAGAGTCCCATGACCATTCCGTCAGTTCCCGCACGTCAACCGTCCTAAACCGTGCTACGTAACAAGTTTGGGGCCGCTTAGAGGCCATTTGGGAATTTTTAGTGGTTAATGCCCGAAACTTAACACTTTATAACTCCAATTGTTCTATAATGAAAATTTTTAATAACTCCTGAACCGAGAGTCCCATGACCATTCCGTTAGTTTTCACATGTCACCAATGTCTAATCTGTGCTTCGAACTAAGTTTGGGGCCGTTCCGAAGCTATTTGGTGATTTTGAGCTGTTAACCCACAAAACTTATCACTTTATAACTTATGTTGTTCTAAAATAGAGAAAATTCGATCACTCCTAAACTGGAAGTTCCGTGACCACTACGTTAGTTCCCAAACTTCACCCGTGCCTACACCGTGCAATATACCAAGTTGGGGGTCGTTCGAAGGCCGTTTTGGGATTTTGAATCGTTGATCCTCAAAACTTAACACTTTATAACTTAAGTTGTTCTAAAACGGAAAAAAATTTGATAACTCTCAAGCTGAGAGTCCCGTCACCATTCCGCTAGTTTCCACAGGCCACCCATGCCTAGACCGTGTTATGTACCAAGTTGGAGGGCATTTGGAGATTTTTAGCCATTAATTTTTGAAACTTAACAATTTATAACTTAAGTGGTTCTAAAATAGAAATATTTTCATAACTCCGTCACCAAGAGTTTCGTGACCATTCTGTCGGTTTCCACACATCACCTGTTCCTAGACCGTGCTACGTACCAAGCTTGGGGCCGCTCGGAGGCTGTTGGGGGATTTGGAGCTGTTAATCTCCGAAATTTAAAACTTTAGAACTTAACCTGTTGCAAAATAGAAAAAAATTGATAACTCCCAAGCTGAGAGTCCCGTGACCATTCAGTCAGTTCCCACACTTCAACCCTGCCTAGATAGTGCTACGTACCAAGTTTGGGGCCGTGCGAAGGCCATTTGGCAATTTGGAGTCGTTAATCTCCAAAACTTAACACTTTACAACTTAAGTTATTCTAAAATGAAAAAAAATTGATAACTCCCGAACCGATAGTCCCATGACTATTCCATCTGTTCCCACATGTCACTCATACTTAGACCGTGCTACATACCAACATTGCGGCCGCTTAAAAGCCGTTTGGGAATTTTTAGCTGTTAATCCCAAAAACTTATTACTTTACAACTTAAGTTGTTCTAAAATGGAAAAAAATTGATAACACTCAAACCGAAAGTCTCGTGACCATTCCGTCAATTCTCACACGCCACCCATGCGTAGACTGTGCCACGTACCAAGTTTGAGGCCGTTTGGAAATTTTGAGCCGTTAATCCCCGAAACTTAACACTTTATAACTTAAGTTGTTCTAAAATAGAAAAAAAATTGATAACTCTCTCATCGAGAGTCCCATGACCATTCAGTCGGGTTTCACACGTCAGCCATGCCTAGACCGTGCTACGTACCAAGTTTAGGGTCGTTCGCAGGCCGTTTGGGGATTTTGAACCGTTAAGGCCCAAAACTTAGCACTTTATAACTTAAGTTGTTCTCAAACGAAAAAAATTTGATAACACCAAAACTGAGAGTCCCGTGACCATTCTGTTAGTTCCCACACATCACTAGTGTCAAAACTGTGCTACATACCAAGTTTGAGGCCATTCGGAGGCTATTTGGGGATTTTTAGCTGTTAATCTCCGAAACTTAACACTTTATAACGTAAGTTGTTCTAAAATTAGAAAAATTTGATAACTCCCAAACCGAGAGTCCCGCGACCATTCCGTCAGTTCCCACACGACACCGTGCCTAGACCGTGCTACATACCAAGTTTAGGACCGCTCAGAGGCCGTTTGGAGATTTTGAGCCCTTAATGCCCGAAACTTAACACTTTATAACTTAAATTGTTCTAAAACGGAAAAAATTTAATAACTCTCGAACCGAGAGTCCCGTGACCATTCTATCAGTTCCCACACGTCACCCATGTCTAACCTGTACTATCTACCAATTTTGGGGCCGTTCAGAGGTTGCTTGGTGATTTTGACTAGTTAATCCCCGAAACTTATCACTTTATAACTTATGTTGTTCTAAAATAGATAAAATTTAATCACTCCCAAACCGGGAGTCCCGTAACCATTATGTCAGTTCCCAAACGTCACTTGTGCCTAAGTTATGCAACGTACCAAGTTTGAGGCCGTTCGGAGGCCATTTGGAGATTTTCAGCCGTTAATCTCCAAAACTTAACACTTTATAACTTTAAGTTGTTCTAAAATGAAAAAAATTTGATAACTCTCAAACAGAGAGTCCTGTCACCATTCTGTTAGTTTTCACAGGCCACCCGTGCCTAGACCGTCCTACGTACCAAGTTGGAGGGCATTTGGAGATTTTGAGCCATTCATCCCCAAAATTTAACAATTTATAACTTAAGTGGTTCTAAAATAGAAATATTTTGATAACTCCATAACCAAGAGTTTCGTGACCATTCTGTCGATTCTCACACGTCACCCATTCCTAGACCGTGCTACGTGCTAAGTTTGGGGCCGCTCGGAGACCGTTGGGGGATTTGGAGCTGTTAATCCCCGAAACTTAACACTTTAGAACTTAAATTGTTGTAAAAGAGAAAAAATTTGATAACTCCCAAGCTGAGAGTCTCGTGACCATTCAGTCAATTCCCACACATCAACCTACCTAGACGGTGCTACGTACCAAGTTTGGGGCCGTGCGAAGGCCATTTGACGATTTGGAGTCGTTAATCTCCAAAACTTAACACTTTACAACTTAAGTTGTTCTAAAATTAAAAAAAAAAATTGTTAACTCCCGAACTAACACTCCCATGACTATTCCATCTATTCCCACACATCACTCGTGCCTAGACTGTGCTACGCACCAAGTTTGCGGCCGCTTAAAGGCTGTTTGGGGATTTTTAGCCGTTAATCCCCAAAACTTATTAAATTACAACTTAAGTTGTTCTAAAACGAAAAAACTTTGATAACACTTAAATCGAAAGTCCCGTGACCATTCTGTCAGTTCCCGCACGCCACCCGTGTCTAGACCATGCTACACACCAATTTTGAGGCCGTTTGGAAATTTTGAGCCGTTAATCCCCGAAACTTAACACTTTATAACTTAAGTTGTTCTAAAATAGAAAAAAGTTGATAACTCCCTCATCGAGAGTCCCATGACCATTCTGTCGGGTTTTACACGTCAGTCGTGCCTAGACCGTGCTACGTACCAAGTTTGGGGTCGTTCGGAGGCCGTTTGGGGATTTTGAGCCGTTAAGGTCCGAAACTTAGCACTTTATAATTTAAGTTGTTCTCAAACGAAAAAAATTTGATAACTCCAAAACTGAGAGTCCCGTGACCATTCCATTAGTTCCCACACGTCACCAGTATCAAAACTGTGTTACATACCAAGTTTGGGGCCGTTCGAAGGCTATTTGGGGACTTTTAGCTGTTAATCTCTGAAACTTAACACTTTATAATTTAAGTTGTTCTAAAATTAAAAAAATTTGTTAACTCCCAAACCGAAAGTTCTATGACCATTCCGTCAATTCCCACACGACACCGTGCCTAGATCGTGCTACGTACCAAGTTTGGGGCCGCTCAGAGGCCGTTTGGGGATTTTAAGCCGTTAATGCCCGAAACTTAACAGTTTATAACTTAAATTGTTCTAAAATGAAAAAAATTTAATAACTCCCGAACCGAGAGTCCCGTGACTGTCAGTTCCCACATATCACCAATGTCTAACCAGTACTATGTACCAATTTTGGGGCCGTTCAAATGCTGCTTCGTGATTTCGACCAGTTAATCCCCAAAACTTATCACTTTATAACTTATGTTGTTCTAAAATAGATAAAATTTGATCACTCCCAAACCGGGAGTCTCGTGGCCATTATGTCAGCTCCTAAACGTCACTCGTGCCTAGGTCATGCAACGTACCAAGTTTGAGGCCATTCAGGGGCCATTTGGGGATTTTGAGCTGTTAATCCCCAAAACTTAACACTTTATAACTTAAGTTTTTCTAAAATAGAAAAAATTCGATAACTCTCAAACCGAGAGTCCCGTGACCATTCCTTCAGTTCCCACACGTCACCCGTGCCTAAACCGTGATACAAACCAAGTTTGGGGCTGCTCAGAGGCTGTTTGGGGATTTGGAGTCGTTAATCCCCGAAACTTATCACTTTATAACTTAAGTTGTTGGAAAACAAAAAAAATTTCATAACTCCCATACCGAGAGTCCCGTGACCATTCCGTTAGCTCGCACACGCCACCCGTGCCTAGACCGTGCTACTTACCAAGTTTGAGGCTGTTTGGGAATTTTAAGTCGTTAATCTCCGAAACTTAACACTTTATAAATTAAGTTGTTTTAAAATAGAAAAAAATTGTAACCGAGCCTCCCGTGACCATTCCATCAGTTCCCACACGTCACCCATGTCTAGACCTTGCTAAGTACCAAGTTTGGGGCCGCTCGGAGGCCGTTTGGGCATTTTGGGCCGTTAAGGCCTGAAACTTAACATTTTATAACTTAAATTGTTCTAAAACGAAAAAATTTGATAACTCCCAAATCGAGAGTCCCGTGACCATTCCACTAGTTCCCATACGTCACCTGTGCTACATACCAAGTTGGGGGTCATTCGGAGGATGTTTGGGGATTTTGAGTTGTTAATTTCCGAAGCTTAACACTTTATAACTTAAGTTGTTCAAAAATAATAAAAATTTGATAATTTCCAAACCGAAAGTCCCGTAAATCATTCCGTCAGTTCCCACATGTCACCCATTCCTAGATCGTGCTACGTACCAAGTTTGGGGCCACTCAGAGGCCATTTGGGAATTTTGAGCTTTAATCCTCGAAACTTAACACTTAAATAACTTAAATTATTGTAAAATATAAAAAATTTGATAACTCCCTAACCTAGAATCCTGTGACCATTTTGTTGGTTCCCATACGTCACCCGTGCCTAGACAGTGCTATGTACTAAGTTTGAGTCCGTTCGGATGCTGTTTGGGGATAACTTATTAATGTCCGAACTTTAACACTTTATAACTTAAATTGTTCTAAAACGAAAAAAAATTTATAACTCCCAAACCGAGAGTCTCATAAGCATTCTATTAGTTCCCACAAATCACCCTTGTCAAAACCGTGCTACATACCAAGTTTGGGGCCTTTCGGAGGCTGATTGGGGATTTTGAGCGGTTAATCTCCGAAACATAGCACTTTATAACTTAAGTTGTTCTAAAATTGGAAAAATTTGATAACTCCCAAACCAAGAGTCCCGTGACCATTCCTTCAGTTCCCACACGTCACCTGTGCCTAAGCTGTGTCACGTACCAAGTTTGGGGCCCGCTCAGAGGCCAGTTGGAGATTTTGAGCCGTTAATGCTTGAAACTTAACAGTTTATAACTTAAATTGTTCTAAAATGAAAAAAATTTGATAACTCTCGAACTGAGAGTCCCGTGACCATTCTGCCAGTTCCCACACGTCACCCATGTCTAACCTGTGCTATGTACCAATTTTAGGGCCGTTCAGAGGCTGTTTAGTATTTTGACCCATTAATCCCCAAAAGTTATCACTTTATAACTTACGTTGTTCTAAAATAGATAAAATTTGATCACTCCCAAACCGGGAGTCCCGTGACCATTATGTCAGTGCCCAAACGTCACTCATGCCTAAGTCATGCAACGTACCAAGTTTGAGGCCGTTCGGATGCCATTTGGGGATTTTGAGCCGTTAATCCCCAAAACTTAACACTTTATAACTTAAGTTTTCTCAAACAAAAAAAATTTGATAACTCTCAAACCGAGACTCCCGTGACCATTTTTCAGTTCCCACAAGTCACCCGTGCCTAAACCGTGCTACATACCAAGTTTGGGGCTGCTCGGAGGCTGTTTGGGGATTTGGAGCCGTTAATTCTCGAAACTTAACACTTTATAACTTAAGTTGTTCAAAAATGAAAAAAATTTCATAACCCCCAAACCGAGAGTCCCGTGACCATTCCGTTAGCTCGCACACGCCACCCGTGCCTAGACCGTACTACTTACCAAGTTTGAGGCCGTTTGGAGATTTTTAGTCGTTAATCCCCGAAACTTAACACTTTATAAATTAAGTTGTTCTAATGTAGAAAAAAATTGTAACCGAGCCTCCCGTGACCATTCCGTCAGTTCCCACTGATGAGAATGCAAATATGTATTTTTATCCCCTAATATTTAGTCTTTTATACTTATATGATACCTAAAGATACTCACTATTCTTATATTTTGACTTAGGATGCTATAGAATGCCCAAAAAGAGGATCCTAACTGAAAAGCGACGAATTCGAGCAAAAATACACGCAACGTTCGAAGAGGCGTTTGAACGGTCCTAAGAGGCGTTCAAACGCTACGTCAAATGGATACATGTTAAGACCACGTTTGAAGAGCGTTAGAAAGATTCAGAGAACATGTTTTACCGTTCGAAGTGCGTTCGACTCACCGTTCGAATGGTAGTCCAATCCGTTGGAACGGTGGCAAGGGCGTTCGAACGGTTGTGCGCAGCTGCAGATTTTCGGAAGGTTATAAAAGCTGGGACTATTTTGTTTCTAGGGTTGGTCGTTTTTGAGATTATTCTAGGTCATTATTTGAGTTTTTTTTCATGGCCCTACGTGGCTAAACTTTGAATCTTGGTCAAAGGAGACAAAAACCTCGGAATTAATAATAAACTGTGAGATCTAATTTGTTTTCATTATTCGATTTATGCTTTGAATATCGAATGTTGTTATGTGCCTATTTTCATGATTGCGTTGTTAATCGCTAGGAGGCCTACTAGTTTATTAATCATTACAATCTATTGCTGAGTTAGATATCAAATCCGTAATTGTTTGATTTCTCTGATTTATGAAGCAACTGAGATTTAATGATTTACTGCGTTGAGAATTATTATATCTTAGGAAGGGCATTCGACTAAATTAAATGCAACCGCTTATGCTTGTGTTGTTTAGTTTCATCAATCTCTTTAATTCTTAAGGCTGCTGCTAGATTAAACCTTGTGTGCTTTTCCTGAGTTTTTTAATAGTTAGAGTTAATCAGATCGCTTGTTTTTTATTAACTACGACTAAGGAGAGAAAGGAAAATAATTCCGACGGTGAATATTCATTGTGTAAATTGGTATGCTTGCATCAATGATCAGTTGTAAATTTCGATAGTGGATGTTGACCTAGACCAAGGTTTATTCTTTTGATTGATTTCAATACTTTAATCTGAATTGTTTCCTAGCTGTGATTGTTAAAATAGTTTTCATTAAACCCAAAACCCCCCAATCCTTGTTCACATAGCATAAAACGAGGCTAAACACTCTTCGTGGGAACGATCCTTACTTGCACTACTACATATTTGTTTTTCGAGTATCGGTTTTATATTTGGGTGCTCGTGATAGCACGCCCAAATTTTGGTGCCATTGCCGGGGAGTGATTTTAGTTTATTTTTGTGCTTCTTGTGATCTTTATTTCATTCAAAAAGAAAATTCAATTAAATTCATTACTTTAGATTTTGTTTCTGAATTGTTTTCAAGGTTGTTTAGTGTTTTCTTGAGTGTTTATGAGCATAACTTGCTCTTCTAATCAAGGTGATTTGCAGTGTGATCTAGAAATAGAGAGAACTTTACACAGGTTAAGAAGGGAAACTCGAAGAAATTCTGTAGAGAACGATCCGGCTCTTGATTCCCTATTTGCTAGTGATTCTGATTCAGAAGAGGAGGAAATCATGGCTGGAAATCAAACTTTGAAAGAACTTGCTGCACCTAATCTAAACCAAACCCCTATGCATAACATTCCCCACTTTAGATGTTCCTACTAACTTTGAATTAAAATCTGGATTAATATATCTCTTGCCCACTTTTCATGGTCTTGCAGGTGAAGATCCCCACAAACATTTAAAGGAGTTTCATGTAGTATGCACGAGTATGAAACCCACGGGAGTGACTAAAGAGCAATTTAAATTAAGAGCTTTTTCGTTTTCTTTGAAGGATTCAGCTAAGGATTGGATTTATTATCTACCCTCCGGAAGTATTACCACATGGAACAAGATGAAAAGATTATTTTTGGAGAAATAGTTTCCAGCTTCAAGGGTGTCCAACATTTGAAAAGAAATTTGTGGTGTAAGACAACACAATGGAGAGTCCCTACATGAATACTGGGAGCGTTTCAAGAAATTATGTGCAAGTTGTCCCCATCATCAAATTAGTGAGCAACTTCTTATTCAATATTTCTATGAGGGCCTTTTGCCCACTGATAGGAGCATGATTGATGCTGCTAGTGGAGGAGCTTTGGTGGATAAAACTCCCGAGGCCGTGAGAAATCTGATTGCAAATGTGGCAGTCAATTCTCAACAATTTGGCACTAGATGTGACCATTCATCCAAGCATGTCAATGAGGTAAATATTTCCTCCATTGAACAACAAATTACAAGTCTAACTTCTCCTGTGCATCAAATGGCTATAGGTAATATACAAACAGCGAAGGTTTGTGGAATCTGTTCAGTAGCAGGGCATCCAACCGATATGTGTCCGACTCTTCGAGAGGAGCCCATAGAGCAAGTGAATGCAGTAGGTGGTTTTCCTGGACAACCGCAAAGAAAGTATGATCCATATTCAAACACATATAACGTGGGATGGAGGGATCACCCCAATCTTAGATATGGGAATCCACAAGTAAATCAGCCCGTGATTCAAAAGCGTCCAAGCTACTAGCAATATAAGCAACCATACCCCCCTAGACAACAACCGGGCCAAACTTCTGATTCAGGTATGTCTATAGAAGATATTGTTAAGTCTCTTGCCACTAATACTTTGTAATTTCAACAGGAGACAAAACAATTTCACCAAGAGGCGAGGGCCAGTATTCAAAGTCTGGATAATCAAATAAGCCAGATGACAACAACAGTTAGTTGGCTAAAAGCCCAAAGTTTAGGAAAATTACCCTCTCAAACGGTAGTAAATCCAAGAGAAAATGCAAGTGCAATCGTCTTGAGAAGTGGTAAAGAAATTGAGATTCCAGTAAAGGCAACCCCTACACCGTCGAACCAAGTAAAGGAAAAAAATATCATAGCAGACGAGAACGTTCCCAATGACGATGACGTACCTAAGCGTAAGTTCCCACCTCTTTCTGATTATAAACCTGTACCTCCTTTTCCTCAGGCTTTAGCAGAATCTAGAAAAGATGAGCAAACTAAAGATTTATATGAGACTTTTCGTAGATGCGAGGTAAATGTTCCAATTTTAGATGCTATCAAACAAGTACCTCGTTATGCCAAATTCCTTAAAGAATTGTGTACAATTAAGAGGGAACAGAAACTTAAAGGATGTGAGAAGGTGAGAGTATAGGAAAATGTTTCTACAGTTATTCAAAGAAAACTCCCTACAAAGTGCAAGGATCCAGGTATGTTTACTATCCCTTGTACGATAGGTAACACTAGATTTGAGAAGACCATGATTGATTTAGGAGCTTCTATTAATGTCATGCCATATTCTATATATACTTCTTTGAAACTTGGACCTTTGAATAAAACTGGTGTTGTGATTCAATTGGCTGATAGATCTAATGCTTATCCTAAGGGGGTAGTTGAAGATGTTCTTGTACAAGTTAACAATTTGGTTTTTCCTGCTGATTTTTATGTGCTTGATATAGAAAATGGAGACCAAAATGCCCCTATTTTGTTAGGAAGACCATTTTTAAAGACATCTAAGACCAAGATGGATGTTCATAGTGGCACACTTATCATGGAATTTGATGGTGAAATTGTCAAGTTTAATATTTATGATGCCATGAAATACCCTTGTAATGATAATCCTGTTTATTCTATTGATGTGATTGATTTTTTAGCACAGGAAGTTTTTGAACTTGATGGACAAGATGTATTGGAAGTTGCTATCAGTAAGCATCTTGAGGAAGAAAATGGAGAGTTAGCATTGAGTACTGATCTACAAGAAACTGTTGTAGCACTGAATGATTTTTCGAAGTTACAACAGTTAGGTAACGTACCTTATATTGCATTACCAGTTTCTAATGAGAGACCTTTACCCTTTGTTTTGCAAGCCCCTATTTCAGATTTGAAACCTCTCCCCAGTCACCTCAAGTACGTGTTCCTTGGAGACGGAAAAACATTACTAGTGATCATTTCCAATAAACTTTGTGAGTTACAAGAAGAAAAACTTGTGCAGGTCCTAAAGGAGCATAAGACGGCTATTGGTTGGACAATTGCAGATATTAAAGGAATTAGTCTGTCTACATGCATGCATCGTATACTACTTGAAGAGGGAGCAAAACCTTCCCATCAACCACAAAGAAGATTGAACCCACCCATGATGGAAGTAGTAAAGAAGGATATCCTTAAACTTCTTGAAGTTGAAATGATTTACCCTATTTCGGATAGCAATTGGGTTAGCCTAGTTCAAGTGGTTCCTAAAAAGATTGGAATAACTATTGTGAAAAATCAAAATGATGAGTTAGTTCCTACCCGTGTTCAGAATGGGTGGAGGGTTTGTATAGATTATAGAAAATTAAATGTTATAACCCGCAAGGACCATTCCTTTTACCTTTAATTCATCAAATGCTGGAAAGGTTAGCTGGTCTATCTTACTATTTTTTCCTTGATGGTTTTTTTGGTTATTTTCAAATTGCAATTGCGCTAGAGGATTAAGAAAAGACAACTTTTACATGCCCATTCGGGACTTTTGCGTATCGTCGCATGCCCTTCGGTCTTTGCAACAGCCCTGCCACTTTCCAAAGGTGTATGGTTAGCATATTTTCAGATTATGTTAAGCATATCATAGAAGTTTTTATGGATGATTTCACAGTTTATGGAGACTCCTTTGATAATTGTTTGCATAACCTTACACTTGTTCTTCAAAGATGCATGGAAACTGACCTTGTGTTAAGCTCTGAAAAATGTCATTTTATAGTTGAACAAGGTATAGTGTTAGGTCATGTTGTTTCATCTAGGGGAATTAAGGTTGACAATGCTAAAGTTGATATTATTCAATCTTTACCTTATCCCACTAGTGTGTGGGAAGTTCGTTCTTTTCTTAGACATGCAGGTTTTTACCGAAGATTCATCAAGGACTTCTCCAAAATAGCATCACCTTTATGCACGTTACTACAAAAGGACGTGGCTTTTGAGTTCAATGAAGTATGTAAAAAGGTGTTTGATAAGCTAAAGGAGCTGTTAACTTCTACCCTAGTTATCCAGCCTCCTGACTGGAGCGTTCCTTTCGAGATATGTGTGACGCCAGTGACTATGTAGTAGGCGTTGTCTTGGGTTAACGACTTGGGAAAGCATCTCATGCCATTTATTATGCTTCCAGAACTTTGAATGATGCTCAGAGAAATTAAACTACTACTGAAAAAGAACTTTTAGCTATTGTTTTCAATTTAGAAAAGTTTTGATCCTATTTACTTGGTACTAAGGTCATTGTTTACTTTGATCATGGAGCTCTTCGTTATTTGATGATGAAGAAAGAGGCAAAACCAAGATTACTTTGGTGGATACTTCTTTTAAGTGAATTTGATTTAGAGATCAAAGACAAAAGAGGGACAGAAAATCGTGTCGTCGATCATTTAAGTTGTTTAGCTCATGTCGAGGATGAACTTCATTTGCAGGAAACATTCCCTGACGAGCAATTGTTCTCCGCAAGTGTGACATTACCTTGGTATGCAAATATTGTAAATTACTTGGTTACTAACATATTACCTACTGGTTTGTCTAAGGCTCAAAGAGATAAGATCAAGAGTGATGCCAAATACTATGTGTGGGATGATCCATACTTATGGAAGAATTATGCGGATCAAGTAATCAGAAGGTGCGTACCTAAAAATGAAATCATGTCTATTTTAACCTTTTGTCATTCCTATGCTTGTGGAGGTCATTTTGGAGCCAAGAGAACGTCGAGAAAAGTGCTAGAATGTGGTTTCTATTGGCCATCTCTATTTCGAGATTCATATTCTTATTGTAAGTCATACGATCCTTGTCAAAAGATAGGTAAGATATCCCACAGGAATGAGATGCCACAAAATCCCATACTATTTTGTGAAATTTTTTATGTTTAGGGCATTGATTTCATGGGACCGTTTCCTATATCTTTTAGTTATGTTTATATCTTGCTTGCTGTTGATTATGTCTTGAAATGGGTGGAAGCTGAAACCACCAGGACTGATGATTCTAAAGTTGTTGCAAATTTTATCAAATCTAACATATTCTCTAGGTTTGGAATCCCAAGAGCACTAATAAGTGATCGAGGTACTCACTTTTGCAATCGAACTGTGGCAACTTTGTTGAGAAAGTACCATGGAACGCACAAGGTATCAACTTCATATCATCCGCAAACTAGTGGACAAGCGGAAGTGTCAAATCAAGAGATCAAGTCCATCATTGAAAAGATGGTCAATTCAAGTAAAAAAGATTGGAGTTTGCAATTGGATGATGCTTAGTGGGCATACAGGACTGCATATAAAACGCCTATTGGTATGTCACCTTATCAATTGGTATTTGAAAAACCGTGCCACCTTCCAATTGAGCTAGAACATAGAGCTTATTGGGCTATCAAGAGTTTTAACATGAAAATGGATGAAAATGAAGAACATAGGAAATTGCAATTACAAGAGTTAGAGGAAATTCGCAATGATGCCTATGAGAGTGCAAGGATTTACAAGGAAAAGACGAAGGCTTTTCATGACAAGATGATTTCTAAGAAGGAGTTTAAAGTTGGTCAGAAAGTTCTTCTATACCAGTCCCGGCTTCGTTTGTTTCCAGGTAAGTTGCATTCTCGTTGGATTGGACCTTTTCTTGTTACTAATGTTTTTCCTCATGGTGCAGTTGAAATTCAAAGCTTAGCCACTTCCAAAGTATTCAAGGTGAATGGCCATCGACTTAAGCAATTCCATGAAGGTTTCCAAGTCGAGAATGTGGAGAAATTGGACCTTGAGGATCCGACCTATACGGATTGAAGAAGGAAGCATGGAATCGAGCCCACGACAATAAACAAAGGCGGTGCTTGGGAGGCAACCCAAGGGAAGTTCATTTTTCTTTTCTTTTTTTCACATTTATATATTAGTTATCTCTACCGTTTCTGTGCATTTTACTTTACATTAGGGACAATGTACGTTTTAAGTGTGGGGGAGGGGATTTAGGTTGTGTTTTCGTATTTGTTTTGAAAAAAAATAATAATAAAATAAGATTCAATTAAGCTTGAAGAATCCATAACATGATTGAATAAGTAATCTTCCAACTTAGAATTAATTGATCTAGTTATTTTACTTCAGATTGGAGTGACTGAATTTGGTAGACAAAAGCTGGTGAGATTTTGAGCCTTTAGACTGACGCATCCATATCAGTCACTATTTTCTTTCATGTGAGATATTCTTCCTTGGATTTGTTTATCTAGAACTTGCCTTGATTCTCTTTGAGGTCATATTGACACATGCATGCATGAACATGATTAAGGCCATCTTTGTTATAAGCTACATAAGCTAAATAGCCTACCTTGTAATTAATTTTTCCCTTTGTGAACCCCTTTGAGCTTGATATATCATTATTGTGAACCCACATTACAAGCTTTAAACCTGAAAAATAATAATGCCTTTACCCAAGCCGTAGAGCTAGTGGAGCATTGTTCATCCTTATGATATGTATGGGTGCGTGAGAAATAAGTGTGGGGGTGTCCGGAATTGTGGTAGGGCTATGGTTGGTGAAAAGGAATGTGTTTTCATTCTCAATTCATGAGTTCCATTGTTGATGTAATTTTGAAAAGAAAAAAAAAGAAGTAAGAGAAAAAAAAAAAAAAAAAAAAAAAAAGAGAGAAGGGAAGTGATGGAGGAAATTGCTTTTACTGTTACAAATTATCTATGTTCATGATTCCTCCTAAAATTCTAACAGTGGATCTGTTTATATGGGATTTATACAAAGATAGAAGTTGTTAAATGGAGTAATTGGTTTTACATGTTTTATATATTCGAAATTGAGTTGATTCATTTTTGCTCCACTAGTTTTGATGGCTTTTGAGCTACATTCCCAAATATTTCCCACCTTGATCCTAAACCCCGTTATAACCCTTGAAAAGTCCTTATGATTCGTGATCTGTATGTGATCTTAGTGATGGAGAATGAGAAGATATGCAAGCCTATGGTAGATCATTTTCATTGGAATGAATTTAAGTGATACACATACCCTTTAAATACATGAGAGTAGAGTGTTTATTTCTGTAAGGGTCTACATATTCAGTTTACTCCATTTTTAAGTGGAAATACTTGTTAAGTGATTGTGAGTTGTTTGAGAATGTTGTTCATGATATGTTATGAGTTTTAAAGAGTTTGGTTGATTCTTTGTTGAGACTTTGATATCTCAGGAAAGTGAGTTTGAGTTTTGGCCGAGGACGAGCAAAGGTTAAGTGTGGAAAAATTTGATGAGAATGCAAATATGATAGTTTTATCCCCTAATGTTTAGTCTTTTATACTTATTTGATACCTAAAGATACTCACTATTCTTATATTTTGACTGAGGGTGCTACGGAATGCCCAGAAAGAGGATCCTAGCTGAAAAGGGACGAATTCGAGCAAAAATACATGCAGCGTTCGAAGAGGCGTTCGAACTATAGTAGAGGCGTTCGAACGCTACGTCAAACGGATACACATTAAGACCACGTTCGAAGAGCGTTAGAAAGATTTAGAGAACATGTTTTACCGTTCGAAGTGCGTTCGACTCACCATTCGAACGGTAGTCCGATCCGTTGGAACGGTGGCAAGGGCGTTCGAATGGTCGTGCGCAGCTGCAGATTTTCAGAAGCCTATAAAAGCTAGGACTGTTTTTTTTCTAGGGTTAGTCGTTTTTGAGATTATTCTAGGTCATTATTTGAGTTTTTTTCATGGCCCTACGTGGCTAAACTTTGAATCTTGGTCGAAGGAGACAAAAACCTCAAAATTAATAATAAACTGTGAGATCTAATTTGTTTTCATTATTCAATTTATGCTTTGAGTATCGAATGTTGTTCTATGTCTGTTTTCATGATTGTGTTATTTAATCGCTAGGAGGCCTACTAGTTTATTAATCATTGCAATCTACTGCTGAGTTAGATATCAAATCCGTAATTGTTTGATTTCTCTGATTTATGAAGCAACTGAGATTTAATGATTTACTACGTTGAGAATTAATATATCTTAGGAAGGGCATTCGACTCAATTAAATGCAACCACTTGTGCTTATGTTGTTTAGTTTCATCGATCTCTCTAATTCTTAAGGCTGCTACTAGATTAAACCTTGTGTGCTTTTCCTGGGTTGTTTAATAGTTAGGGTTAACCAGATCGCTTGTTTCTGATTAACTACGACTAAGGAGAGATAGAAAAATAATTCCGACGGTGAATATTCAATATGTGAATTGGTATGCTTGCATCAATGATCAGTTGTAAATTTCGATAGTGGATGTTGACCTAAACCAAAGTTTGTTCTTTTGATTGATTTCAATACTTTAATCTGAATTGTTTCGTAGCTGTGATTATTAAAATAGTTTTCATTAAACCAAAAACCCCCCAATCCTTGTTCACATAGCATAAAACGAGACTAAACACTCTTCGTGGGAACGATCCTTACTTGCACTACTACATATTTGTTTTTTGGGTATCGATTTTATATTTGGGTGCTCGTGACAGCATGTCCACCCACACATCACCCGTGTCTAGACCTTGCTAAGTTCCAAGTTTGAGGCCGCTCGGAGGTCGTTTGGGCATTTTGGGCCGTTAAGGCTTGAAACTTAACACTTTATAACTTAAGTTGTTCTAAAATGAAAAACATTTGATAACTCCCAAACCGAGAGTCCCTTGACCATTCCGTTAGTTCCCAGACATCACCCGTGTCAAAACCGTGCTACATACCAAGTTTGGGGCCGTTTAGAGGATGTTTGGGGATTTTGAGTTGTTAATCTCCGAAACTTAACACTTTTTAACTTAAGTTGTTCAAAAGTAAAAAAAAAAAAATTGATAATTTTCAAACCGAAAGTCCCGCGACCATTTTGTCAGTTCCCACACGTCACCCATTCCTAAATCGTGCTATGTACCAAGTTTGGGGCCACTCAGAGGCTGTTTGGGGATTTTGAGCTTTAATCTCCAAAACTTAACACTTTATAACTTAAATTATTGTAAAATAGAAACAATTTGATAACTCCCTAACCTAGAGTCCCGTGACCATTCTATTGGTTCCCACACGTCACCCGTGCCTAGCCCGTGCTATGTACTAAGTTCGAGTCCATTCAGATATTGTTTGGGGATTTTGAGCCGTTAATGCCCGAACTTTAACACTTTAAAACTTAAATTGTTCTAAAACGAAAAAAAAAATTATAACTCCCAAACCGAGAGTCTCATAAGCATTCTGTTAGTTCCCACACATCACCCTTGTCAAAACCGTCCGCTACATACCAAGTTTGGGGCCTTTTGGAGGCTGTTTGGGGATTTTGAGCTGTTAATATTTGAATCCTAACACTTCATAACTTAAATTGTTCTAAAATTGAAAAAATTTGATAGCTCCCAAACTAAGAGTCCCGTGACCATTCCATCAGTCCCACATGTCACCCGTGCCTAGACCGTGTCACGTACCAAGTTTGGGGCCACTCAAAGGCCAGTTGGAGATTTTGAGCCGTTAATGCCCGTAACTTAATAGCTTATAACTTAAATTATTCTAAAATGGAAAAAATTTAATAACTCCGAACCAAGACTCCCGTGACCATTCTGTTAGTTCCCACATGTCACCCATATCTAATCCATGCTATGTACCAATTTTGGGGCTGTTCGGAGGCTGTTTGATGATTTTGACCAGTTAATATCCAAAATTTATCACTTTATAACTTATGTTGTTCTAAAATAGACAAAATTTGATCACTGCTAAACCGGGAGTCCCATCACCATGACGTTAGTTCCCAAACCTCACTTGTGCCTAGGCCATGCAACGTACCAAGTTTGGGGCCATTCGGAGACCATTTGGTGATTTTGAGCCGTTAATCCCCAAAACATAACACTTTATAACTTAAGTTGTTCTAAAACAGATAAAATTTGATAACTCTCAAACCGAGAGTCCTATGACCATTCCTTCAGTTACCACACGCCACCCGTGCCTAAACCGTGCTACATACGAAGTTTGGGGCCGCTTGGAGGCTGTTAAGAGATTTGGAGCCGTTAATCCCCGAAACTTAACACCTTATAACCTAAGTTGTTTTATAACAAAAAAATTTTGATAACTCCCTAACCAAGGGTCCTGTGACCATCCCATCAATTCCCACTCGTCACCCTTGCCTAGACCGGGCTACGTACCGAGTTTGGGGCCACACGGAGGCTGTTTGGGGATTTCGAGCCGTTAATCCCCGAAACTTAAAACTTTAGAACTTAAGTTGTTCTAAAATGAAAAAATTTTGATAACTCCCAAACCAAGGTTCCCGTGACCATTCGCACAGTTCCCATACTTCACCTGTGCCCAGACCGTGCTAGGTCCTAAGAACGGGGCCACTCGGAGGCTGTTTGGGGATTTGGAGCCGTTAATCCCCAAAACTTAATACTTTTATAAATTAAGTTGTTCTAAAATAGAAAAAAATTGTAACCAAGCATCCCGTGACCATTCCGTCAGTTCCCATACATCACCCATGCTTAGACCTTGCTAGGTACAAAGTTTGGGGCCTCTCGGAGGCCGTTTGGGGATTTGGAGTCATTAATCCCCGAAACTTAACACTTTATAACTTATGTTGTTCTAAAATAGAAAAAATTTGATAACTCCCTTACCGAGAGTCTCGTGACCATTCTATCAGTTTCCACACGTCACCCCAACCTAGATCGTGCTACGTGCCAAATTTAGGGCCAGTCGGAGGCCGTTTGGAGATTTTGAGCCATTAATGGCCGAAACTTAACACTTTATAACTTAAGTTATTCTAAAATGAAAAACATTTGATAACTCCCAAACTAATATTCTCGTAACCATTCCGTCAGTTCCCACACATCACTTGTGCCTAGATCGTGCTACGTACCAAGTTTAGGGCTGCTCAGAGGCCGTTTGGGGATTTTGAGCAGTTAATGCCTGAAACTTAACACTTTATAACTTAAATTTTTCTAAAACGAAAAAAATTTAAAAACTCACGAACCAAGAGTCCCACGACCATTCCGTTAGTTCCCACAGGTCAACCGTGTCTATTCCAGGCTACGTACCAAGTTTGGGGCCGTTCAAAAGCTGTTTGCTGATTTTGAGCAATTAATCTACGAAACTTATCACTTTATAACTTATCTTGTTCTAAAATAGGCACAATTTGATCACTCCAAAACCGAGAGTCACGGGACCATTACGTAAGTTCCCAAACATCACTCGTGCCTAGACCGTGCAATGTAAAAAGTTTGGGGCCGTTCGGAGGCCATTTGGGAATTTTGAGCCGTTAATCCCCAAAACTTAATACTTCATAACTTAAGTTGTTCTAAAATGAAAAAAATTTGATAACTCTCAAACCGAGAGTCTCGTCACTGTTCCGTTAGTTCCCACTCGCTGCCCGTGCCTAGACCGTGCTATGTACCAAGTTTGAGTGCGTTTGGATATTTTGCGCCGTTAATTCCCAAAACTTAACACTTTATAACTTAAGTTGTTCAAAAATATGAAAAATTTGATAACTCTCTAACCGAGAGTCCTGTGACAATTCTGTCAATTCCCACACATTACCCATGCCTAGACCGTGCTACGTATCAAGTTTGGGGCCGTTCGAAGGCCGTTTGGAGATTTTGAGCTGTTAATGCCCGAAACTAAACACTTTATAGCTTAAGTAGTTCTAAAATGAAAAAAATTTGATAACTCCCAAACTGAGAGTCCTGTGACCATTCCGTTAGTTCCCACACGTTACCCGTGTCAAAACCGTGCTACATACCAAATTTGGGGCCGTTCAGAGGTTGTTTGGAGATTTTGAGATGTTAATCTCTTAAAGTTAACAATTTGTAACTTAAGTTGTTCTAAAATAGAAAAAATTTGATAACTTCCGAACCGAAAGTCCCATTACCATTCAGTTTATTCCCACACGTCGCTTGTTCCTAAACCATGCTATGTACCTAGTTTGGGGCCGTTCGGAGGCCACTTGGAGAATTGGAGTCATTAATCCCTGAAACAGAACACTTTATCACTTAATTTTTTCTAAAACAGAAAAAATTTGCTGACTCCCAAACCAAGGGTTCTGTGACTGTTCGATTAGTTCCAACACTTCACCTGTGCCTAGACCATGCTACGTACCAAGTTTGGGGCCGCTCGAAGGCCGTGTGGTGATTTGGAGCTGTTAATCCCTGAAACTTAACACTTTATAACTTAAGTTGTTCGAAAACGAAAAAAATTTCGTAACACCCAAATCGAGAGTCCCGTGACCATTCCGTTAGTTCGCACACACCACCCATGCCTAGAACATGCTACGTACCAAGTTTGAGGTCGTTTGGAGATTTTGAGCCGTTAATCCCCGAAACTTAACACTTTATAAATTAAGTTGTTCTAAAATAGAAAGAAATTGTAGCCAAGCATCCCGTGACCATTTCGTCAGTTCCCACACATCACCCATACCTAGACCTTGCTAGGTACCAAGTTTGGGGCCCCTCGAAGGCCGTTTGGGGATTTGGAGCCGTTAATCCCCGAAACTTAACACTTTATATCTTTAGTTGTTTGAAAATGAAAAAAATTTCATAACTCCAAAACCGAGAGTCTCGTGACCATTCCGTCAGTTCGCACAGACCACCCGTGTTTAGATCATGCTACGTACCAAGTTTGAGGTCGCTTGGAGATTTTGAGCCATTAATCCCCGAAACTTAACACTTTATAAATTAATTTGTTTCAAAATAGAAAAAAATGTAACCCGTGACCATTCTGTCAATTCCTACACATCACCCGTGTCTAGACCATGTTATGTACCAAGTTTGGCGCAGCTCGGAGCCGTTTGGGGATTTCGAGCCGTGAATCTCTGAAACTTAACAGTTTATAACTTAAATTGTTCTAAAATTCAAACAATTTGATAACTCTCAAACCGGGAGTCCTGTGACCATTCTCTCAGTTCCCACATAGCACCGTGCCTAGATCGTGCGATGTACCAAGTTTGGGGCCGCTCAGAGGCCGTTTGGGGATTTTGAGTCGTTAATCTCCGAAACTTAACAATTTATAACTTAAGTTGTTCTAAAATTGAAAAAATTTGACAACTACCAAACCGAGAGTCCTGAGACCATTCCATTAGTTCGCACACGTGACTCGTGCCTAGACCATGCTACGTACCAAGTTTGGGGCCGCTCAGAGGCCGTTTGGGAATTTTGAGTCGTTAATGCCCGAAACTTAACACTTTATAACTTAAATTGTTCTAAAATTGAAAAATTTAAAAACTCCTAATCCGAGAGTCCCTTGACCATTTTGTCAGTTCCCACACGTCACCTATGTCTAATCTGTGCTACGAACCAACTTTAGGGCCGTTCAAAGGCTATTTGGTGATTTTGAGCAGTTAATCTCCGAAACTTATCACTTTATAACTTATGTTGTTCTAAAATAGACAAAATTTGATCACTCCCAAACCAGGAGTCCCATGACCGTAACGTCAAGTCTCAAATGTCACCTATGTCTAGACCATGCAACGTACCAAGTTCTGGGCCGTTCGGAGGCCGTTTGGAGATTATGAGCCATTAATCCCTAAAATTTTACACTTTATAACTTCGGTTGTTCTAAAATAGAAAAAATTTGATAACTTCCGAACCGAAAGTCCCGTGACGATTCCGTCATTTCCCACACGTCACCCGTTCCTAGGCCGTGCTACGTACCAAGTTTGGGGTCATTCGGACGACGTTTGGAGAGCTGGAGCTGTTAATCCTCGAAAATTAATACTTTATAACTTAAGTTGTTCTGAAACGGATAAAATTTGATAACTACCAGACCGAGGGTCCCATGGCCATTCCATCAGTTCCCACACTTCACCCGTGTCTAGACCGTGCTACGTACCAAGTTTGAGGCCGCTCGGAGGTCGTTTGGGAATTTGGAGCCATTAATCTATGAAGCTTAACAATTTATAACTTAAGTTTTTCGGAAACAAAAAAAATTTCAAAACTCCCAAATCGAGAGTCCTGTGACCATTCTGTTAGTTCACACATGCCAACTGTGCCTAGACCATGCTACGTACAAAGTTTAAGGCCGGTTGGAGATTTTGAGCTGTTAATCCCCGAAACTTAACACTTAATAAATTAAGTTGTTCTAAAATAAAAAAAAAAATTGTAACCGAGCGTCTCGTGACCATTCCGTTAATTCCCGCACATCACCCGTGCCTAGACCGTGCTACGTACGAAGTTTGGGACCGCTTGAAGGCCGTTCAGGGATTTGGAGCCGTTAATCCCCAAAACTTAACATTTTATAACTTAAGTTGTTTTGAAATAGAAACAATTTGATAACTCTTAAACCGAGGGTCCCGTGACCATTCCGTTAGTCCCCACACGTCATCCGTGCCTAAACCGTGCTACGTACCAAGTTTGGGGCCGTTGGAAGGCCGTTTGGGAATTTTGAGCCGTTATTAGCCGAAACCTAACACTTTATAATTTAAGTTGTTCTAAAATGGAATCAATTATATAACTCCCAAACCAAGAGTCTCGTGACCATTCTATCAATTCCCACACATCACCCGTGCGTAGATCTTGCTATGTCCTAAGTTTGGGGCCGCTTGGAGGCCGCTTGGGGATTTCGATCCGTTAATCACCGTAATTTAACACTTTATAACTTAAGTTGTTCTAAAATTTAAAAAATCTGATAACTCCCAAACCGAGAGTCCCATGACCATTCCGTCAAATCCCACACGTCACCCGTCCTAAACCATGCTACGTACCAAGTTTGGGGCCACTCAGAGGCCGTTTGGAGATTTTTAGTTGTTAATGAGCGAAACTTAACACTTTATAACTTAAATTATTCTAAAACGAAAAAATTTTACAACTCCCGAACCGAGGGTCCTATGACCATTCCGTCAGTTCCCACACGTCACCAATGTCTAATCCGTGCTTCGAACTAATTTGGGGCTGTTTCGAGGCAGTTTGGTGATTTTGAGCAGTTAATCTACGAAACTTATCACTTTGTAACTTATGTTGTTCTAAAATAGACAAAAGTTGATCACTCCAAAACCAGGAGTCCCGTGACTATTATGTCAGTTCCCAAACGTCACATGTGCCTACATCGTGTAACGTACCAAGTTTTGGACCATTCGGAGGCCGTTTTGTGATTTCAAGGCGTTAATCGCCAAAACTTAACACTAGATAACTTAAGTTGGTCTAAAACGGAAAAAATTTGATAACTCTCAAACTGAGAGTCCCGTGACCATTCCGTTAGTTCCCACACGCCACCCGTGCCTAGAACTTAACCTGTTGTAAAATAGAAAAAATTTGAAGCAGTTAATCCCCGAAACTTAACACTTTAAAACATAACCTGTTGTAAAATAGAAAAAATTTGATAAGTCCCAAGCCGAGAGTCCCGTGACCATTTAGTTAGTTCCCACACGTCACCCCTGCCTAGACTGTGCTACGTACCAAGTTTGGGGCCGTTCGGAGGACGTTTGGGGATTTTGAGCCGTTATTCTCCAAAACTTAACACTTTATAACTTAAGTTGTTCTAAAACGAAAAACAAAATTGATAACTCCTGAACCGATAGTCCCGTGACCATTCCATCTGTTCCCACACGTCAACCTTGCCTAAACCATGCTACGTACAAAGTTTGAGGTTGCTCAGAGGCCGTTTGGGAATTTTTAGCCGTTAATCCCAAAAACTTAATACTTTACAACTTAAGTTGTTCTAAAATGGAAAAAATTTGATAACACTCAAACCGAAAGTCCCATGACCATTCCGTTAGTTCCCACACGCCACACGTGCCTAGACCGTGCTATGTACCAAGTTTGAGGCCGTTTGGAGAATTTGAGTCGTTAATCCTCGAAACTTAACACTATATAACTTAAGTTGTTCTCAAATAGTAAAAATTTGATAACTCTCTCACCGAGAGTCCCGTGACCATTCTGTCAGGTTCCACACGTCACTAGTGCCTAGACCGTGTTACGTACCAAGTTTGGGGCCGTTCAAAGGCCGTGTGGGGATTTTGAGCCGTTAAGGCCCAAAACTTGACACTTTATAACTTAAGTTGTTCTAAAACGAAAACAATTTGATAACTCTCAAACCGAGAGTCTCGTGACCATTTTGTTGGTTCCCACATGTCACCCGTGTCAAAACAGTGCTACATACATAGTTTCGGGCCGTTTGGAGGCTGTTTGGGGATTTTGAGCTGTTAATCTCCGAAGCTTAACACTTTATAACTTATGTAGTTTCATAATATAAAATTTTTTATAACTTCCAAACTGAAAGTCTCGTGACCATTCCGTCAGTTCCCACATGTCACCCATTCCTAGACCGTACTACATACCAAGTTTGGGGCCACTCAGAGGCCGTTTGGGGATTTTGAGATTTGATCCCCGAAACTTAACACTTTATAACTTAAATTGCACTAAAATAGAAAAAATTTGATAACTCCCTTACCCAAAGTTCTCGGACCATTCTGTTGGTTCCCACACATCACCCGTGCCTAGACCATGCTACGTACTAAGTTTGGGGCCGTTTGGAGGTTGTTTGGAGATTTTGAGTCATTAATGCCCGAAACTTAACACTTTATAACTTAAATTGTTCTAAAACGAAAAAAATTTGATAACTCCAAAACCGAGAGTCACATAACCATTCCGCCAGTTCCCACACGTCACCCTTGTCAAAGCCATGCTAAATACCAAGTTTGGGGCCTTTTGGAGGCTGTTTGAGGATTTTAAGCTGTTAATCTCCGAAACTTAACACTTTATAACTTAAGTTGTTCAAAAATTAAAAAAAAATTGATAACTCTCAAACCGAGAGTCGCGTGACCATTCTGTTAGTTCCCACATGCCACCCGTGTCTTGATCGTGCTACGTACCAAGTTGGAGACCGTTTGGAAATTTTGAGCCGTTAATCCCCGAAACTTAACACTTTATAACTTAAGTGGTTCTAAAATAGAAATATTTTGATAACTCCATAACCAAGACTTCCGTGACCGTTCTGTCAGTTTTCCACACATCACCCTTGCCTAGACCGTGCTACGTACTAAGTTTGGGGCTGCTCGGAGGCCGTTTGGGGATTTGGAGCCGTTAATCTCCGAAACTTAATACTTTAGAACTTAACAAGTTGTAAAATAGAAAAAAATTGATAACTCCCAAGCCGAGAGTCCCGTGACCATTCAGTCAGTTCCCACATGATCACCCTTACCAAGATTGTGCCACGTACTAAGTTTAGGGCCGTTCGGAGGCCGTTTGGGGATTTTGAGTCGACAGTCTCCAAAACTTAACACTTTATAACTTAAGTTGTTCTAAAACAAAAAAAAAATTGATACTTCGTGAACCGATAGTCTCGTGACCATTCCATCTGTTCCCACACGTCACCCGTGCCTAAACCGTGCTACGTACCAAGTTTGGGGCCGCTCAAAGGCCGTTTGGGGATTTTTAGCTGTTAATCCCAAAAACTTAATACTTTACAACTTAAGTTGTTCTAAAATGAAAAAAATTTGATAACCCTCAAACCGAAAGTCCCGTGACCATTCCGTCAGTTCCCACATGCCACCCGTGCCTAGACCGTGCTACTACCAAGTTTGAGGCCATTTGGAGATTTTGAGCCGTTAATCCCCGAAACTTAACATTTTATAACTTCAATTGTTCTAAAATAGAAAAAATTTGATAACTCTCTAACTGAGAGTCCCGTGACCATTTTGTCGGGTTCCACATGTCACCCGTGCCTAGACTGTGCTACGTACCAAGTTTGGGGCTGTTCAAAGGCCATTTGGGGATTTTGAGTCGTTAAGGCCTGAAACTTAACATTTTATAACTTAAGTTGCTCTAAAACCAAAAAAATTTGGTAGCTCCCAAACATAGAGTCCTGTGACTGTTCTGTTAGTTTCCACACATCACCCATGTCAAAATCGTGCCACATACCTAGTTTTGGGCCGTTCGGAGGTTGTTCAGGGATTTTCCGCTGTTAATCTCCAAAACTTAACACTTTATAACTTAAGTTGTCCCAAAATAAAAAAATTTTTATAACTTCCAAACCGAAAGTCCGGTGACCATTCCGTCAGCTCTCACACACCACCCATTCTTAGACCATGCTACATACCAAGTTTGAGGCCGCTCAGAGGCTGTTTGGGGATTTTGAGCTTTAATCTCCGAAACTTAAGACTTTATAATTTAAATTTTTGTAAAATAGAAAAAATTTGATAACTCCCTAACCTAGAGTCCCGTGACCATTCTGTTGGTTCCCACACGTCACCCGTGCCCAGACCGTGCTACGTACTAAGTTTGGGGCCGTTCGGAGGCTGTTTGGGGATTTTAAGCCATTAATCCCCGAAACTTAACACTTCATAACTTAAATTGTTCTAAAACAAAAAAAAAATTGATAACTCCCAAACCAAGAGTCTCATAATCATTCCGTCAGTTCCCACACGTCACCCTTGTCAAAGCCATGCTACATACCAAGTTTGGGGCCGTTCGGAGGCTGTTTGGGGATTTTGAGCTGTTAATCTCCGAAACTTAATACTTTATAACTTAAGTTGCTCTAAAATTGAAAAAATTTGATAACTCCCAAACCAAGAGTCCCGTGACCATTCTGTTAGTTCCCACACATCACCCGTGCCTCAACCGGGCTACGTACCAAGTTTGGGGCCGTTCAGAGGCCGTTTGGGAATTTTGAGTCGTTAATGCCCAAAAGTTAACACTTTATAACTTCAATTGTTCTAAAATGAAAAAATTTAATAACTCCCGAATTGAGAGTCTTTTGACCATTCTGTTAGTTCCCACACGTCACCCATGTCTAATCCGTGCTACGTACCAATTTTGAGGCCGTTTAGAGGCTTTTTGGTGATTTTGAGCAGTTAATCCCTGAAATTTATCACTTCAAAACTTACGTTGTTCTAAAATAGACAATATTTGATCACTCCCAAACCGGGACTCCCATGACCATTATGTCAGTTCCTAAAGGTCACTCGTGCCTAGGTCATGCAATGTACTAAGTTTGGAGCCGTTCGGAGGCCATTTGGGGATTTTGGGCTGTTAATCCCCAAAACTTAAAACTTTACAACTTAAGTTGTTCTAAAACAGAAAAAATTTGATAACTCTTAAACCGAGAGTCCCGTGACCATTCATGCAGTTCCCAAACGTCACCCGTGTCTAAACCGTGCTACATACCAAGTTTGGGACAGCTAAGAGGCTGTTTGGGGATTTTTAGCCGTTAATCCCAAAAACTTAATACTTTACAACTTAAGTTGTTCTAAAACGGAAAAAAATTGATAACTCTCAAACCGAAAGTCCCGTGACCATTCTGTCAGTTCTCACACGCCACCCGTGCCTAGATCGTGCTACGTACCAAGTTTGAGGCCATTTAGAGATTTTGAGCCGTTAATCCCTGAAACTTAACACTTTATAACTTAAGTTGTTCTAAAATAGAAAAAATTTGATAACTCTCTAACCAAGAGTCCCGTGACCATTCTGTCAGGTTCCATACGTCACCCGTGCCTAGACCATGCTACGTACCAAGTTTGGGGCTGTTCGGAGGCCGTCTGGGGATTTTGAGCTGTTAATGCCCGAAACTTAACACTTTATAACTTAAGTTGTTCTAAAATGAAAAAAAATTGATAAGTCCCAAACCGAGAGTCTCGTGACCATTCCGATAGTTCCCACACGTCATCCGTGTCAAAACCGTGCCACATACCAAGTTTGGGGCCATTCAGAGGCTGTTTGGAGATTTTGAGCTGTTAATCTCCAGAACTTAACACTTTATAACTTAAGTTGTCCCAAAATAAAAAAATTTGATGACTTCCAAATCAAAAGTCCCATGACCATTTCGTCAGTTCCCACACATCACTCATTCCGAGACCGTGCTAAGTACCAAGTTTGTTGCTGCTTAGAGGCTGTTTAGGGATTTTGAGCTTTAATTCCCGAAACTTAAGACTTTATAACTTAAATTATTGTAAAATATAAACAATTTGATAACTCCCAAACCCAGAGTCCCGTGACCATTCTGTTGGTTATCACACGTCACCCATGCCTAGACCGTGTTGCGTACTAAGTTTAGGGTCGTTCGGAGACTATTTGGGGATTTTGAGCTGTTAATCCCCGAAATTTAACACTTTATAACTTAAATTGTTCTAAAACGAAAAAAATTTGATAACTCCCAAACCGAGAGTCCCATAACCATTCTGTCAGCTCCCACACGTCACCCTTGTCAAAACCGTGCTATATACCAAGTTTGGGGCCGTTTGGAGGATGTTCGGGGATTTTTAGCTGTTAATCTCCAAAAATTAACACTTTATAACTTAAGTTGTTCTAAAATTGAAAAAATTTGGTAACTTCCAAACCGAGAGTCCCGTGACCATTCTGTCAGTTCCCACACATCACCCATGTCAAACCTGTGCTACATACCAAGTTTGGGCCCGTTCGGAGGATGTTTGGGGATTTTGAGCTGTTAATCTCCGAAACTTAACACTTTATAACTTAACTTGTTCTAAAATTGAAAAAATTTGATAACTCCCAAATCGAGAGTCCCGTGATCATTCTGTCAGTTCCCACACATCACCCATGCCTAAACAGGGCTACGTACCAGGTTTGGGGCCGCTCAAAGGCCATTTGGAGATTTTGAGCCGTTAATGCCCGAAAGTTAACATATTATAACTTAAAGAGTTCTAAAACGAAAAAAATTTAATAACTCCCGAACTGCGAGTCTTATGACTATTCTGTTAGTGCCCACACATCACCCATGTCTAATCCGTGCTATGTACCAATTTTGGGGCCGTTCGGAGGCTGTTTGGTGATTTTGACTAGTTAATCCCTGAAATTTATCACTTCATAACTTATGTTGTTCTAAAATCGACAAAATTTGATAATTACCAAACCAGGAGTCCTCTGACCATTATGTGAGTTCCTAAAGGTCACTCGTGCCTTGGTCATGTAACATACCAAGTTTGGGGCCGTTCGGAGGCCATTTGGGAATTTTGGGTTGTTAATCCCCAAAACTTAACACTTTATAACTTAAATTGTTCTAAAATAGAAAAAATTGGATAACTCTCAAACCGAGAGTCCGGTGACCATTCCTTCAGTTCCCACACGTCACCCATGCCTAAATCGTGCTACGTACCAAATTTAGAGCCGCTCAGAGGCCGTCTGGGAATTTTTCACCGTTAATTCCAAAAATTTAATACTTTACAACTTAAGTTGTTCTAAAACGAAAAAAATTTGATAACTCTCAAACCGAAAGTCCCATGACCATTCCGTTAGTTCCCACATGCCACCCGTGCTTACACCATGTGACGTACCAAGTTTGAGGCCATTTGGAAATTTTGAGCCGTTAATCCCCGAAACTTAACATTTTATAACTTAAGTTGTTCTAAAATAGAAAAAATTTGATAACTCTCTAACCGAGAGTCCCGGGACCATTCTGTTGGATTTCACACATCACCCGTGCCTAGATCATGCTATGTTCCAAGTTTGGGGCTGTTCGGAGGCCGTTTGGGGATTTTGAGCCGTTAAGACCCGAAACTTAACACTTTAAAACTTAAGTTGTTCTAAAACAAAAAAAATTTGATAACTCCCAAACTGAGAGTCCCGTGACCATTCCGTTAGTTCCCACACGTCACCCATGTCAAAACCGTGCTACATACCAAGTTTGGGTTCGTTCAGAGGCTGTTTGAGGATTTTGAGCTGTTAATCTCCAAAACTTGACACTTTATAACTTAAGTTGTCCCAAAATAAAAAAATTTGATAACTTCCGAACAGAAAGTCCCGTGACCATTTTGTCAGTTCACACAAGTCTCCCATTCCTAGACCATGCTACGTACCAAGTTTGGGGTTACTGAGAGGCTGTTTGGGGATTTTGAGCTTTAATCCCCGAAACTTAAGACTTTATAACTTAAATTGTTGTGAAATAGAAAAAATTTGATAACTCCCTAACCCAAAGTCCCATGACCATTCTGTTGGTTCTCACACGCCACCCATGCCTAGACCGTGCTGCGTACTAAGTTTGGGGCTGTTCGGAGGATATTTGAGAATTTTGAGCCGTAAATCTCTGAAACTTAATACTTTATAACTTAAGTTGTTCTAAAATAAAAAAAAATTTATAACATTCCAACTGAGAGTCCCGTGACCATTCTGTCGGGTTCCACACATCACCCGTGTCTAGACCATGCTACGTACTAAGTTTGGGGCCGTTCGGAGGCCGTTTGGGGATTTTGAGCCGTTAAGGTTCGAAACTTAACACTTTATAACTTAAGTTGTTCTAAAACAAAAAAACATTGATACTTCCCAAACCAAGAGTCCCGTGACCATTCCGTTAGTTCCCACACGTCACCCGTGTCAAAACCGTGCTACATACCGAGTTTGGGTCTGTTTAGAGGCTGTTTTGAGGATTTTGAGTTGTTAATCTCTTAAACTTAACACTTTATAACTTAAGTTGTCCCAAAATAAAAAAATTTGATAACTTCCAAACCGAAAGTCCCGTGACAATTCCGTAAGTTCCCACACGTCTCCCATTCCTAGACTGTACTACGTACCAAGAGTGGGACTGCTCAAAGGCCGTTTGGGGATTTTGAGCTTTAATCCTTGAAACTTAAGAATTTATAATTTAAATTGCTATGAAATAGAAAAAATTTGATAACTCCCTAACCCAGAGTCCCGTGACCATTCTGTTGGTTCCTACACGTCACCCATGCCTAGACCGTGCTACGTATCAAGTTTGGGGCCGTTCAAAGGCTGTTTGGAGATTTTGAGCCATTAATCCCTGAAACTTAACACTTTATAACTTCAATTGTTCTAAATGAAAAAAAATTTGATAACTCCCAAACTAATAGTCCCATAACCATTCTATCAGTTCCCACACGTCACGCTTGTCAAAATCGTGCTACATACCATGTTTGGAGCCGTTCGGAGGTTGTTTGGGGATTTTGAGCTGCTAATCTTCGAAACTTAACACTTTATAACTTAAGTTGTTCTAAAATTAAAAAAATTTGATAACTCCCAAACCAAGAGTCCCGTGACCATTGCGTCAGTTCCCACACATCACCCGTGCCTAAACGGGCCTACGTACCATGTTTGGGGCCGCTCAAAGGCCGTTTGGGATTTTGAGCCGTTAATGCCCGAAACTTAACACTTCATAACTTAAATTGTTCTAAAACGAAAAATTTTAATAACTCCCAAACCAAGAGTCCTGTGACCATTCTGTGAGTTCCCACACGTCGCCCATGTCTAATCTGTGCTACGAACCAATTTTGGGGCCGTTCAAAGGCTGTTTGGTGATTTTGACCAGTTAATCCCCGAAATTTATCACTTTATAACTTAAGTTGTTCTAAAATAGACAAAATTCGATCACTCCCGAACCGGGAGTCCCGTGACCATTACGTCAGTACCTAAAGGTCACTCGTGCCTAGGTCATGCAACGTACCAAGTTTGGGGCCGTTCGGAGGCCATTTGGAAATTTTGGGCCGTTAATTCCCAAATCTTAACACTTCATAACTTAAATTGTTCTAAAATAGAAAAAATTTGATAACTCTTGAACCGAGAGTCCCGTGACCATTCCTTCAGTTCCCAAACGTCACCCGTGCCTAAACCATGCTACATACCAAGTTTGGGGCCACTCGGAGGCTGTTTGGGGATTTAGAGTCGTTAATCCTCGAAACTTAACACTTTATAACTTAAGTTGTTCTACAACAGAAAAATTTTGATAACTCCCTAACCAAGAGTTCCGTGACCATTCTGTCAATTCACACACGTCACCTGTGCCTAGACCGTGCTACGTACCAAGTTTGGGGTCGCTCGGAGGCTGTTTGGGGTTTTGGAGGCATTAATCTCTGAAACTTAACACTTTATAACTTAAGTTTTTCTAAAATGGACAAAATCCGATGACACCCAAACCGAGGGTCCCATGACCCTTCGGTCAGTTCCCATACTTCACCCGTGCCTAGACCGTGCTACATACCAAAAACGGGGCCGCTCGAAGGCTGTTTGGGGATTTGTATCCGTTAATCCCCGAAACTTAACACTTTATAACTTAAGTTGTTATAAAATGAAAAAAAATTTCATAACTTCCAAACCAAGAGTCCCGTGACCATTCCGTATGTTCCCACACGTCACCCGTGCCTATATCGTGCTACGTACCAAGTTTGGGGCGGCTCAGAGGCCATTTGGGGATTTTGAGCCGTTAATCCCTAAAACTTAATACTTTATAGCTTAAGTTGTTCTAAAACAAAAAAAATTTGATAACTATCAAACCAAAAGTCTTGTGACCATTCTGTCTGTTCCCACACGCCACCCGTGCCTAGACCGTGCTACATTCCAAGTTTGAGGCCGGTTGGAGATTTTAAGCCGTTAATTCCCGTAACTTAACACTTTATAACTTAAGTTGTTCTAAAATAGAAAAAATCTGAGAACTCCCTAATCGAGAGTCCAGTGACCATTCTATCAGTTTTCACACGTCACCCGTGCCTAAACCGTGCTACGCACTAAGTTTGGGCTCGTTCGGAGGATGTTTGGGGATTTTGAGCTGTTAATCTTCGAAACTTAATACTTTATAACTTAAGTTGTTCTAAAATGAAAACAATTTGATAACTCCCAAACCGAGAGTCACGTGACCATTCCGTCAGTTCCCACATGTCACTCGTGTCAAAACCGTGCTACATACCAAGTTTGGGGCCGTTCGTGGGCTGTTTGTGGATTTTGAGCTATTAATCTCCGAAATTTAACACTTTCTAACATAAGTTTTTCTGAAATAGAAAAAAATTGATAACTTCCAAACCGAAAGTCCCGTGACCAATCCACCAGTTCCCACACATCACCCGTTCCTAAACCGTGCTACGTACCAAGTTTGGGGCCGTTCGGTGACCGTTTGGAGAATTGGAGTTGTTAATCCTCGAAACTTAACACTTTATAACTTATGTTGTTTTAAAACGGAAAAAAATTGATAACCCCCAAACTGAGGGTCCCGTAACCATTCGGTCGCTTCCCACACTTCATCGGTGCCTAGACCGTGCTACATACTAAGTTTGGGGCCGCTCGGAGGCCGTTTGGGGAGTTGGAGCCGTTAATCCCCGAAACTTAACACTTTATAGCTTAAGTTGTTCTAAAATAGAAAAAATTTTATAATTCCTAAACCGCGAGTCCCGTGACCTTTCTGTCTGTTCCCACACGTCACCCGTGCTATGTAAATTAACTTGTTCTAAAACCAAAAAAATTTGATAACTTGCAAAATTTAATATCTTATATCTTAAGACTAATGTACGTGCTAATTAGGTCGTGGAGAAGCTGGCGGTGGCGTAGAAGGTGATGCAGATCTAGAAGGTATGTTGTCATTGCCAGGAGACTCCCATAATGCTTGATGGCCACTAGATGCGTCAGGAACCTAAGAATTCAAGATTAAACATATCATTAAAGCCCTATCAAGAGTTATGAGATTAAACATATGATTATGAGATGAATTTGAATCACGTGACCAAGGCTTCCCATCAAGAGTTTTAAAGCTGCCACAACCTCTTCTTCTGTAAAGCCCTTTCCAAAAAAGTCCACATGGATTTTTAAAATTTTAAAATTTCTAAAAAATTAGGACTCAACATTTGAGAGTCTCTTAAGCAAGCAAAATCCAACTTAGTAATCTTTAGAATTAACATTTTTTGACATGCAGAATGTGGGTAAGAAACATAAAAAATAAAGAAACAAATTAACCCTAAACATAATTATCCACTGATCGAGGCATGCTCCACTTAATTATTCCAAAATGCAATCATCCTATGCTCTGCATAAGCGAGCATAACTATAAACAACCTGGTTGTACTACATTTTCATATCTAATAAGGCAACATAAAATACATAAACACCATACAAAATAAGTCCATTTTACCTGTCTACCTGAATGTGGAGTGCCGCTTCCTTGGGATGCCATGGCTTGAGATACGATCGTGCCGACCAGTTGTGTGAGATCATCCATCAACCATGTCTTGACGTGCTCGAGTACGTGCTGAGCAATCTCCTTTAAACCGGGCAACTGTCTGGGCAACTGTGATGGTGCTGTAAACTGAGACGGTCCTGCACTCTATTGGTGCACTATAGTTGGCAATGTGTCTGTGTCGTAGGTCTGGGAATAACCATGTCTATCTTTACCAAACAAGTCCATGAAGATGCCATCCCGAACCTCATCAGTACGCTGCTCCTCAGGCACCAACTCTAGTCGCTCATTAAACTCAGCCTAAAAAGTATTGAAGTAGTTAAATGATGCAATAATATTATAAATGAAAATTGAGATAATAAGCATGGTTGGACTTACAATAAATGCCTCCACCTCCAGGTCAGAAAGATTACGAGTATTAATATATACACTCATCCTATCAGTCCTATCACCATCATCTTGTAATTGAAAATTTGAAACACGTACATTAATTATTTTTCTAATTGTGGGATATTCTATGAAATTAAGTAATGTTATTTGTAAGTATTTACCTTGTCTTGTATGTTGGCGAAGTGTTTTCTGCCAGTTCGATGCAATGGACCACGCTACGCTCGATTACAAGAATTTCGATTCAATATCGCCTACACAATTACATTGAAATAAAAATTCGTATTAGCAAAACGCATACTTGGTTCGCCAAACATAAATAAGAGAGCAGAAAGTATACATTTCCCTTTTCACTCCTCCAATATGTCACAAGCTCTCTCCACACATCTTGCATGATATCTCGAGATGGTTTAGTATGAAGAAGGGGGTCATCCTTGTATGGTGTGAAGTGCTTGCTCTTCAACTTGTTCTTCTTATTTTTCCAATTAATTCTACATACATTCATGCAAAATGGTCTATATTCAGGTGGACAATAGACCAAGTTTTTCTACAATATAACATTTAAATATAGTAGCCAACATATATACTGTTTATCTAAACTTAAAAATTAATTGAAGTATTTTACCTCAACGTCTTCCCATATGCGCTGTTTGACATCTTCTATCACCACATCCCAGTCTAAATATATGAATGGGACCTTACACCGCACTAGAACGCCGAGCTGGTTAGATAGTAGGGTCATATCATCTTTAACAAGATGACCCATTTCATGAAGCCATATAGCAATCTTCTTGCCTGAAACACCCCAGCCCAGAATGCCTTTAGCAAGGCCTTGGCCCCCAGCACCTGAAAACCAACAAATATAATTCAATACATAAATTTACTTATTCAAATACATAATATTAACCTGCATATATACCTGTAGAGTGTGTAGATGATGATGTCAGAGTAAATGTACCAACTGGTGGTGATGATGAAGGGGCACTAGCAGCCGATAGCGATGATGATGCCCTTTCAATCTCTCCTAATCGAGCATGCTGAGATGGCTTAGTAGTCTGTGATGGAGAAGCCTCATTACTGCCAAAAGTGGGTAACTAAATCACATCTGACATGGTACAAGGACGCTTGGCACCCCTCTTCGACGAAGACATCTATTTGTAAAACAAATGATAACATACAATATATGTGGCAAAGTGTAACAAAAAAAAGTAAAATGAAATATACAACAAATTATGTTCACAACTATGTCAATGTCTCATTAATGAAAAGAGATCACAATAAAAACAAAAGAAATTATATAAAAAAAAAGGGACTATTAATGACTAGGTACATCAACAATCGTCTCTCCTTTAGTTCCTTCCCTAACCCAAACAACATCTTTCTCCTAATATGCCACTACATTTTCTTCCAACAGTTGATTTATGTAGGGGTCTGCTTGAGGCTCTGAATTCATATTGAACAAACCCCTCTGAGTCATTATCACAACTACATACCACTATGGTTCCAAAGCATTTGGAGCATACCAAACCTGCTTTGCTTGAGATGCCAAGATGAAAAGTTCATCAGTAGGTAGATCATTTGGGTACAACAAATGGTTAAAGTTGACCAATGTGAACTTGAATGTGTCTCCATTCACACTTAACCAAGACATATGTCTTGTTATTATTGTATTGGATTTCTATAATGCCGGTCAACTTTCCATAGTAATATACATGCCCAATGTGATGATTATTATCATTTCAACTACCATAACTTAGTGTCTCTACCTTTAAAGTTACACCACTATTTTCAGTAAGCCGATTGTCATCTGTGCCCTTCACTCGAAAATGAAAACCATTTACAACATAGACATTATGCCTCCAAGCTTTGCTATGAGGCGTATCTGCCAATATATTGATTTCTTCAGAGAATGTGACATCAGGTGTCCTACTTAAAGTTTGGACCTGTTAAGAACATAAATGTGCAATCAAAAGGATATGCATATTTATGAGGGGTTCAGTGTCATTTATATTTAAATACTTACATAATCTTTGAACCAAGTTTGGAAGGTTTCAAAATGCTCATGTTGGATCTGACAGTCATCTGCACTGGGATTTTTTCCTTAAGGAATTTAAGGTGCTTGCTATGTAATTTGTGAGACATTTATTACAATCATTACCTAATATTTAATGAGAATAAAAATTATATGAGTAAATACTATAACTTACTTTATAAACGATTGAACTGATTTTATGTTGAACAAGCTATAACGATGCATCTGGATCCGTTGCTTAAGATCAAGAACAACCTCTAAGCCCTCACCTTGTGCACCTTCAATGTTCTGCACCGGTTGGGTGGATTTGGTTTCAACGTCATCGAGATATTATGCACAAAAATTCATGTACTCTTCCATCAAGTAACCTTTAGGTATTGAACCCTAAGGAAAAGCTCGGTTACAGACATATTTTTTTAAGGTAAGGAGATATCTCTCAATTGAGTATATCCATCGATACGACATTGGACCAGCTAAAAATGCTTCATCAGCTAAATGTATGGGTAAGTGCTCCATTACATCAAAGAATGCTGGAGGGAATATTTCTCAAGATGATAAAGGGTTACAGCAACACGGTCCTGAATATATTGAAAGTCAGTTGCACGGTTGACTTTCGAACACAGTTGTCTGAAGAAGTTACTCAATTCAATCAAGGGTTGAATCACATTTTTTGGCAATGAGTTTCATATAGCTAAAGGAATAAGTTGTTGCATTATAACATGATTGTCGTGACTCTTCAAACCCCAAATGGTTCTGTCTTGTAAACGAACATGTCGGGATATATTAGATGCATATCCATTAGGCACTCTAACATCCTTTAATACTTTCAAGAACAAGTCTTTCTCAATTTTGGACATCGTGAACTGTGCAGGGGGTAAATAGACTTTATTGTTCCCTCTATCCTATGGGTGTAATGATTTTCTAAGTGCCATTAACTGTAGATCATGTCGAGCATTTGCATTGTCCTTAGACTTCCCCATGACTCTTTGTATTATCCATAATATATTATCACAAACATTGTTCTCTATATTCATCACATTGAGGTTGTGTCTGATTAGATTGTGCTTCCAATAAGGCAATTCAAAAAATATACTCTTCTTCTTTCAATTATGTTTTTTGGTCCTGGGCTTATCCTTTTCACCTACTACGCTGTGTATTTCCTTAAGATCATCCCCCTTGTATTGAGTTAGAATTCATGTTGATTCTAATTGTTGCAATATTTCTGAACCAGATAACATTTTAGGTTTCCCTTCCACTGCTTGAGCGCCATCAAAAGATACTCTATCCCTTCTGAATTTCTGACCATCAAGTAAGAACTGACGGTGTCCCTTGTAGCAATACTTTTTTCCGTGCTTCAATCTCTTGGATTTAGTCTTTGTATTGCAACAAGGACAAGCAAATTCACCTTTCGTACTCCATCCTGATAATATCGCATATCCTGGAAAGTCACTAATTGTCCATAGTAAACATGTGTGCAGCTGAAACATTTGTTTCGTTGATGCATCAAATGTTGGTACACCCTCATTCCACAATTCTTTCAACTCCTTAATTAGTGGCTACAGATATAGATCAATCTTGTCACCTGGGGATTTTGGGCCATCGATAAGCACAGAGAGAATAAAAAATGGTTATTTCATGCACATCCAAGGTGGTAGATTGTAAGGAGTCAACACTACTGGCCAAGTGAAATGGACTGTGTTCATTGACCTGAATGGGTTGAATCCATCTGATGCCAGCCCAAGCCTTACATTACGACTATCAGTGGCAAAGTCTGGGTTCTGACTGTCGAAATGTTTCCATGCCTGCGAGTCAGTAGGATGCCTTAATTTCCCATCATTTACCCATTCCTCTGCATGCCATCTCATTGACTTGGACGTCTTGGATGACATAAACAATCTCTGTAGCCTTGGTTTCAAAGGAACATACCTCATCTGTTTTGCTAGCTTTTTTTCCTTATCTCAGGATATGGTAGTATCATCACATTCCCTTTTCCATCTAGAACTATTACATATGGTACATTTATCAAGATTGGCATCCTCATTTCTGAATAACATACGACTGTTAGGGCATACATCCCAAGTCTCATAAGTGAACCTTAAATTTCAGTTATCTTTTTGAGCTTCATAGTATTTCTTTGGAAGATTCACACCCTCAGGGAATGCCTCTCTCAACAAATCTAGCAACATATCTATGGACTTATCCATCCAATGATTAAATACCTTCATATGCAGAAGTCGAACGATAACAATAATTTTGTAAATTTTGTACACCCCGAATACAATTTAGTCTGTGCAGCTTCCAAGATTTTGAAATAATTTGTTGTTTCTACATTTGCCCCTGTTCGGCCCTCCTCAGTGTCAATAGTTGTATCTACATGTGGAATAGCCTCATGTATCATTCCAATCATATCATCTACAGACTCAATCCCAATGTTTGAATCCACTAATATATCAGTTGCTTGTTGAGGTTGCAAAGGATGCTGGGCTTTCCCATGACGTGTCCAATTTTTGTAGTTCCTTTGCATTCCGTTGTTGGGAAGATGGTCATACACAACCTCTCGTGAATTATGGGAACGATTGCAACAAGTCCTACAAGGACACCATATTACAGAACCTTCAACCTTATCTTTGTATGCAAATGCAAGGAATTGTTGAATTCTATCTAGATATTCCCTGGATAACCTCTCACTAGAATCAATCCAACTTCTGTCCATAGTGTTGTACATGCTCATATTGACAAAGTTACTTATCCGCCATAATAAATGAAAAAACAAGTTATATGCCCATGCATCATGAAACCTATCCATACAACTCCTCTCTACAAGGTAGGTGGTCCTATTCCATTCAGGAATGCATAACCTATATAGCATAAAGCAACTCAAACCGCTTTGTCCATCTCTAAGAAAAATCCAGCAGCATCTCCTCGCAGTTCTCCATGTACATGACATAGATGAAATGTATTGTTATACACAGACATCCAGTATGCACACAGAGAACAACAGGATCTGCCGCACAAAATATTTCTTAAAGATGAACAATATCAAGCGATAAGCCACTAACTACCATATAGATTTATGCATTCCCAAACTGTCTGAAACTGGACAATTCAAGAACCACCTCATCGTAGCCAAATCCACCAACTCCGATGAGGATTCTTGAACGAGTTTAAGATTATATGCTTATACTTCAACTAATTCATGCATGGATGAGTTAATCAAAATATATAAGCATGCATGCAACAAACTATCATAAACAATATTAAGCACATTAAAAACATTTCTTCTACTCATCTAGTAGAAGAAATAATAAATTACACTCTCTATTTTCTTTTTCATCTTTGAAAGGTCAATGATATTACTGATTACCACATGTGCCCTAATCATATTTTCTAAAAGAAAATTTTGGGCAAAAAACATATTAGAAAAACACTATCAAACATTCCAAAAATGACCAAAAGAAAAAATAAACGAATGGGATTTACTGCAATTTCTAATCAAGAATACAAATTAAATAAGGTCTAACATGTGTGAAAGCACAATCTGATGATTCAAGGTTCAATTTGGTATTGTGATAGACCATAAAAAATCTATATTACATTTTAGCTAGTTTTTTGAAAATATGTCTCTCACACTGTTCAATCTAACAATCTATATTCATTTTGCTAATAGTTGAATGGTTGAGATCATTTTTTTAACCATTCATATTCCCACTCAAATATATCTCAATGCACAAATGCCAAAATGTAACGTTAAAGGGACAACAAACGTATGAAGGAAGATAAATCTTTTGAAAAGTGGAGTCTAACGTCAATTTTTTTGACATACAGTTTGATCTAAAGGTTGATAGTTGTTTTCATTTTGATTCTATAGCTGAGATTTATTTTCAACTCTCTCCAACATTTTAATCTCTCACCAAAGAAGTCAAAATCAGATATAATAAAGGTGAAATGTCTAATTTACCCTTGCTTTTTGTATCTCCCAATGAAAGCACCTACAGCTCTCTCTACAAAATATCACTTTCGGTACCAGTCCTCAATACACGCTCAATACTAAATAGACATAAAGCCTCTCTACTTCTCTCACATCCATCACATTCCAACTCCAAGATCAGTTTGAAATATCATAACTCCCTCTCTCTCTATCTCTAAATTTCCTCTCCCAAATCTATTGAACTATTAGACTAGCTGTGAGATTTTCCTTCCTCCCGTCAGTATTTGCTTCAAGTATGGTTACTCAAGCACAAACAACCCCCCCCCCCCTTTACTCTCTCATCTCTCAGCCTCTCTCTATATTTTTCCTCTTTACTCTCTCCCTCTCCTTCTTTCTAATTTTTTCTATCCTTATTTTTCTTCACTGCAACTCCGACCACCAACAGCTTTACACACACACACTCTCTCTCTCTCTCTCTCTCTCTCTCTCTCTCTCTCTCTCTCTCTCAAATAGTTTAACTCACCTTTATCTCTTCCACGGTAGGTAATTTCAGGTGATATGCTCTACTAGATTTTCTAAAGTTTTCTTTGATTTTGTGAATTTACAGGAAGTGGAAGTGTATAAAATTATCAAAGGAAGTGGCTACAAAGAATATGAGGTACTACAAACCACCAACAAAACCAACATCGCCACTACCCCACCATTGGGATCTGCCACTAGAACACCGGCCTAAAGCATGGAAAAAACGCACCAAAAGCAAATGCATCCCTACCTAACCTCATTGCCATTGCCTTAACAGATCCACATCCACCAATCTTGACCAACCTAAAAACCTTCCCAAATTCATGAGGAACTATTATGATCCAAGAAAATTAAACAAATATGTATAAATATGTATGTACAATTAATTACACTAGAGAGATATAGGGGTTACCTGGTCAAGTTGCGGAGATAAAAGGAGGAGGAGGAGGAGGAGGAGGCAGCGGCAGTTGTAGGGGAGATCGGAGGAGGAGGAGGGGCTGGGTTCTCTCAAATTTGTTGGAGGAGGCATTGGTGGAGGTGCTGCTAGACTACCGACACCTATGGAGGAGAATAGCGGTGAGGAAGAACGTTGGCGTTGGCGGAAGAGGAGGGGGTGGGGGGCTGTTCTCTTAAATTTGGTGGAGGCATGCACATGGACGTTTCTCTCAAATGGATCTGGGCATTTTGTTTGATTGACTAATGAAAAAAAGGAAGGAAATTTTTGGCACTGAAACGACGTCGTTTCATTGCCTATTTACAACGAGAGATAGTCGTTGCAAAAAACCCGTGGCAAATACTAACCTTTTTGCCACAGGAAATTAGCCGTCGCAAAACCGCTATTGCAAAAACTAGTATTTGCCACAAAAAATTAGCCATCGCAAAAATTAGTATTTGCCACGGAACCTTGCCACGGCAAACGAGCCATCGCAAATACTCCCATCGCAAAAAGCTCTGTTTTTAGTAGTGGTGATGTTTCCAGATTTTTTTTTTTATAACAAAAAACATCTAAAATCAATTTTCAAGAATTTTGAGAACAGAAATAATAAAACAACAAATATATACATTACCAACAGACCCATGTTTCTTAGTATTTTTGAAAATTTGGATTATTATAATTTTTTTTTAAATTGGGATTGAATCCTTTCTTCATTGTTTTTTTTATTTTATATTAGCTCTTAACCCATCCTCTTATTCTATTTATCTATTTTTTTTATGGGAATCCCTCCTCTTTCCACATTTTCAAAATTTTTTACATTAGCACCACCATGATATATATGAGGTCCCAATAGTTTGGATCAAAGTTCAAACACAGTTCAGCTTTCTAATCTACAAACCGACCAAGGCCCAAGCACTTAGAGAGTAAATATATATCCTCATTAACCAACTTATTTGTTATTTTTATTCTTTCCTTTCTTTAGGTTAGAGGGAACGCCATCAGGGTTGTATGTAAGGCTTCGGTTTCCTAGCAAAGCTTCTTTTTTTTTTTCTCTTTTTTGTTTTGCAACGAGTTATCCCGACCATACTTCGACCAGGTAAACACTAGGTGCAAGCTTGCCAGCCCAAAGTATAAGTTTGCGTGAGTGGCCTTTGGAAATTGCTGCTACCGTAATTTTTTTTTCCCCCTTTTTGCTAGTGTGCACAAGTTTCGACTAACTATTCTCTCAAATTCGTGTAATACCACTATCCACATGAACCTGTAAACTTTATGTCTACACCAATTTTTTTTTTCTTTTGATTTTCTCAAAGCTCAACTAGAGAAACCTGAGACTTCAATATTGGGCCATACTATAGAGTGCTTATAGTTTGATCCAAATGGGCTTTCACCCGGGGCACTGTTTGATTTTGTATTTTCAATTGATGTTAACAAGGAAAACCTTTAACTATTTATCCACCCCATCACTAGCATTGGTAAGAGCTCTTTTTTCTTTTCTTTTCTTTTTTTCCTGTAGTTGTCTAAGATTGATTACTCTTTCGAGCTCATGCAGAGGTACTATTCATATGAATTATGTAAACTTTATACGTTTCATGAATGATAGCTTGACTCAAGAGAACGAGAGGAGAGATCGAACTTTAGATTTCGTACTTAGCATGAGACCAAGTCAACGATTGAACTGTCTTTGTAGTTATACTAATAAGAGCTTAGAAACAAATTCGAAACACAGAAATTATCCAGCTTGAAAATCATGCATGATTCTATCTATCTCATGATGCATGTAATTTGCAAGAAATTAGGTGCAGTTATCAAAATACACAAATTCTCTATTGAGGAGATCAAAATGAGTCTGCAGAACATCTAATGGAGTTATGGGTCAAGTAGCCTGATTTGAATCCAGAATATGGTTTAATTTCGATCTACTCTCAATCATAATCGTGATTCATATTCAAATGTGGCATTCGAGATTATTTCTCATCATTTTCTTAGTACTTCTCACCAATATAAGCATGCAGGCCCTACAGAATAATCAAATATCAATATCAGAATTTTCCATCCATATGTACTAATGTTAGGGTGGTCACAGGCCCGATGGCCTACTTGGCCTGCCCAAGCCCATTCATTATTTATCGGGCTTGAGATTTTTTTTAGGTCAATTAGATTAATGAGTGAGTTTGAAATTCTTTTGGAAGCCTAGTCTAAAATATATATAAATTAATGTATTTATGTGTTAATATTTTATATTATTAAATTTTATTTTTTAAGAAAAAACATTTATTAAAATTTTTTATAGGTTAAATGGGCAGGCTTTGAAATTTAGTTTTCTATTACGGGCAGGGCTTGAGATTTAATTTTAGACCGGATGATTGTACTCTAAAAACATACAATCAGAGTTCCTAATTATAAGCTATTTTCAGTAATTATCTATATATTATTAATTATTTTAATGTAATTTTGGTATTCTTTTATGTTTTTGTGTTTTGTTGATATTTGAAGTTAAATCAAGCAAAATAAAGCAAGACATGGAGTTGGAATCATCTTCACATGGAGTTGGAGTCATTCTTACATGGAGTTAGAATCATCCTTTTATGGAGTTGGAGTCATCTTCACATGGAATTAGAGCCACCATTACCCCACATGAGTGAGCTCTTGTCCAATCAATTCCACCATTTTCCTCACATGGATGAGTTCTTTTCCAACCAACTTCACTATGATGGTGTTAGGAAAATATTAAATAAATACCATCTTCTTGTATAAATAGGAGCTCATTGGAGACGGGAGAAGGGATTAGTTTTAGAAGAGAGTTCATTAGAGAGGAGTTCATAACAAGAGAGTTCAACATAATTCCCAATTCTCTTAGTGATTAGTTTGTCTTCATTTTAATCTTGTATACTATTATAATTTATATTACCAGTAATGAAGTTATCTTTTCAAGTCAAGTCTTTTTAATATTATGAGTAGCTAGCTTTTTTCTTGAAACCCACTGTGAAAATCATCCAAGGAGCTTGAAATTTCAACAGAGGTAATTGGGTTTTTATTGTATATCTTTTGAATATTTCAATTTTTGGCAATTAAATTCTAAATATTTTAAAAAAAACGTTGATTTTTACTATGTTTGGTAATTTTTATGCACAAATCTTGGTTTGGTATAGTTATTGCATAAATCAATGGTATAAATATATGGCTTTAATTTTATTAATCTAGAGTTAATTATTATTTATAAAACCTCTGTAGGAATTTCAAGTGAATCGGGTGATCGGATCAATTGGGTTCAAGACTATTTTATTCAATTTACTTTAAAGTCAAGTCAACAATCATCAATCTCCTAAAAATAAACTATTTTTCTTCAGTTACCATTTTATGCTCCAATTGTCCAATTCTCATCAATACTCTTCAATGTGAAATTGAAACCGATGGGCTTAGGTTCTAACTGAAGTCATTGCAACACTACGATGTTTAGCGTACTTAGTGTGTATCTAATCTTTAACTGTGGATGTATCTAATCTATTTACTGCTTCGCCGCACTTCTATTTGGGTGTTTTAATATATTATCATATTTTGAGCGTAGTCAAATATTTTAGAGCCGTCGCTGGAAAACGGCTTTTAAAAAAATAATGCAAAATAAAAAATAAAAAATAAAGTAAAATAAAATATTTTTTTTCAAAACTTATAAATAAAAAATAAAAATTCAAAAATTAAAAATAATAATAATTCCGACGCAGATTTAAGGACAATTTATTGCTTCTCTATCTTGATGAAGGAATTGAAAGGTGTATACTAGCTTAACAGTGGTATATGCACACTTATTATTTCTTTCCATTATTAACTTGTATATTTGTATATAGTTAGTTCTTTTATTATTATTATTATTTTGTGGTTAACCTCTTTTGTTGGCATACTCGCTTACTGCTGGATGAAAGCAGTCAAATTGGTTACTATATTTTTTGTTTTTAGTTTTCATCTAACCCATCTAACTCATCTAACTTACTAACTATTTAATATTTTCTTTTATTTAGTGGATAACCAACGTTGGTTACCATTTTAACATTTTATTTTTTGCACTTTATTGAAACTCTTTTTCTGTTTCTTTGTGGTTTACCTTTCAAGTTGATTCATCGCTTATTTAGATCGGCGCCGCTCGATATGGTAACCATATAGCTTTATATATATATATATATATATATTTTTATTTGATAATTGTGAATAACCTTATTTCAAGCTGATTTACCACCTATTTAGGTCGACATCGCTCACTAAGGTTACCATAACATTGTTACTAATCTTTCTAATATTATTTCATTTACTGGTTTTATGTGCAGGTATTTTAGTATATTGTTGTAATTTTTTGTCTTTTCTTTTATTTTTATTATTAGTAGTATCTTATCGTTAGCTAACTCTAGAAGTGCTTCGGTCCAGTCGTTACTCTACCCACATCCCTTCAGATAGGTGACCTTCCATTTCCTCAACTCTGAGAGCTGTCAATACTGTTTCTCTTCTCATCCCTGTTTTGTCGATGGCCCACTTAGGTTTTTAACCCAGCATTCTAACTTGTAAGATTCGTATTAATGGTTCAAGAAGGGTTAATTTATGTCTTCACACGGTACGTACACTTTTATGAAATATTTCACTAAGGATGCGCATAGACGATTGGTGAGCGTTGACTCGTCAAGTGATCTTTCTCCTATCTTCCGTACTCTTTCCCTATTTAGGACTCTTATTTCGAACAGTCAATTAGTTGACCGAGGTCCTAGTTCTATCCCAATGGCGGAAGAATTTGATCCTCAACCACCTGTGAATCCTAACCCACCAAATTGAAATGATGTACCTAAAGGTGGGAGTGTTAATGGTGATCCTCCCCATAAGTCTCTCAGGGATTATCAGAATCCTGCTAGGCAAGCGCCTACCTCGTGCATTGTTCTTCCTACGTAGCACGCAATGATGACTTTAAAACCAGGAATGATCCAGCTGATAAATCCATTTCATGGTTTTGATTCTGAAAAACCATATTAACACACAAAAGATTTTAATGACGTATGCTCTATGTTCTTCGATAATTCTTACCCAAGGGAAGTTGTACTTTTAAAACTCTTCCCATTCTCTCTCTAAGATAAGGCTAATACATGATTCAATTTATTGAGGCCTAGGTCTATTTAGTCTTGGCAAGATATTCAGATAGAATTCTTGAAAAAATTCTTCCCTGAGCATAAAACTGAGGCAATTCGATGCCAAATCTCTTGATTTGCCCCTATGTCTAGTGAATCGTTCTTCTAATGTTGGGAGAGATTCAAAGATTTATTGAGTACTTGTTCACATCATGGTTTCACCAATTGGCACATCATAAATACTTTCTATTCATCATTGACTCCACAACTGAAGCAATCCGTTAAGTCTATATGCGTAGGGACTTTGTATAACAAAGACCCATCTGAAGCGTACAACTTCTTTGATTACTTAGCGAATTTGGCTAGAGATTGGGCCACAACTGAGACCCAAAATCCTGAGTCTAAGCCTAGGGTAATTTTTTAGCTTAATCAAGTGGATGATCTGAATGCTAAAGTTGCTGCACTTACCCAAAAGATAGAAGCCATAGAGACAAATAAGGCCAATGTTGTGAATACTAAGTCTCTTAGGGAAGAGAGTTGCTTAATGTGTGGTATAATGGAACATTACATTGCAGTATGTCCAATTATACCAAGTTTTAAGAAAGCTTTGCATGGCCAAGCCAATGCGGTTGGCCAATATCGGGGTACATATAGTGAGCAACGAGTTGGGGGGAATCCTTTCTTGAACACATATAACCCTGGATGGTAAAATTACACAAATTTTGGGTGGAGAAACGAAGGTCATTCGAATCCTCAAGCATTCCAAGGAGGGCCTCAAAACCCTTAACCTTTCCAATCCCAATCTGTTCAATCTCAACAATTCGTGTCTTTCCAACCTTAACCTAATACATATCAACCCCCTCATAGGAGACTTTTAGAAGATAATGTTCATCAATTGACAAATGACATAAGAGGAGTTAATAATAGGGTGGATAGCTAGGACAAGGTGTTAGACCAACACACTAGGATGTTGGAGGACATAGCAAAGCAAATGTTTAACTTGACATAAGCTTTGACTCAACAAGTGTCGGAGAGATTTCCATCTTAATCGCAAGCAAATCCAAATCCTACAAAGCAAGGGAACATGACCGAAGCGAGGACTGATCTTTAATCCAGTCATAAGAAAGTCCAATCCATCACAACCTTGAGGAGCAAAAAAATCATTGATAAAACCATTCCACCTAAAAAGGAAACTCTTAAGGTTAGTGATGAAGGCAATGGAGATGTGAGAGAACAAGAGAGAGAAAGAAATAAGAGTGGGAAAGAAAAAGAACCAGTTAGCCAGTCTTAGAGCCAACCAAAGCATCTAAAGATGAGGGTATTGATGTTGTGAAATATGCCCCGTTTCCTTATAGATTGACCAAACCATGAGCTTCTGAATTCTAAAATTTATGAAGTGTTTAAGCAGATCAAGGTTAACATTCTGATCTTAAATGCTATCAAGCAAATTCCCTCCTATGCCAAGTTCTTGAAGGACTTGTGTACTGTGAAAAGGAGGTTGCATGTCAAGAAAACTGCATTCATGAATGAGAGTTAAAGTGCAATTTTGCAATGTAAGTCCCCATTGAAGTATAAGGACCCCAGTTGTCCTACTATTTCATGTACAATAGGGGAAAACAAGATAGATCGAGCCCTTCTTGATCTAAAAGCAAGTCTCAATCTACTCCCTTATTCAGTTTATCAACAACTCAGGTTAGGTGAGTTGTGCCCTACACGTGTCACCTTGCAACTAGCTGACAGATCTATTAAGGTTCCTAAGGGTATTGTGGAGGATGTTATCATACAGATTGATAAGTTTTACTATCTAGTAAATTTTATTGTGTTAAATACGCAACCAGTTGAGAGCATTAGTGCTCATTCCTAAATTTCTGCTATCTTTGGACGACCATTCCTAGCCACATGTAATGCCGTAATCTATTGTAAGAATAGTCTGTTAAAGTTGTTGTTCGGGAATATGACTGTCAAGATGAATATCTTTTCAGTTGAAAAACAACCAGGAGAGTATGAGGACATCAGAGAAGTAGACTGCATTGAGTCTATTGTGCAACAGTACTTTGAGAGTGAATTCTTTGAGGATCTTATTGAAAAAGCTCTTGTTTTGAGCAAGCCACATGACCGGTTAGATTGTGACCGTGTCAAGTCTAGGGACACAATTCCTGGAGGGATAGAGAGAGAACAATGTATGGAAGTGGGTCACTGGATCCCATCATTTGAGCCTTTAATTCCTAGTGTCATAAAGCATGTCCCTTCTGAACAAAAAGCACCCACTCCGGAAAGAAAACCTTTGCCATCTACATTGAAGTATGCATTCCTTGGTAAAGGTGAGCCTTATCCTGTTGTTATATCCTCTAACATGTCTGAAGGCCAAGAGAAGAGTCTTGTGCAAGTGCTAAAGAATCATAGAAAATCCTTAGGTTGGACCATTGCTGACCTTTATGGTATTAATTCTCTTGTATGTACACATTGTATATATTTGGAGGAAGAGTCTAAACAGGTGCGTCAAATGCAAAGACGTCTAAATCCTAACATGAAGGAAGTTGTATGATTATGCATCAAAATTGTAATTAAATCCCTAGTTTTTCATATGTATTTATTTGTTTATTTTGTTTCGCATAATAGTTTGGTGTGCCTTTGGTAATGAAGTTTGGTTTAATGTTTTGATAGATTTATAAAACTTTAATAAAGTATTTCAGAGATCTTCAAGGCCGGGATTTGGAGCAAAGAATTGAAGTTAAATTGAGTCAAAGATTGAAGCAAATTTTGGTTCAAAGAACTGCCCCAAATCTACCCCATTTCAAATCCAAGAAGAGGCTAAAAGATGATCCACTTCAAGCCCAAAATTGCTCTATGTTTTGTATAAACTTCAGCCCAAAGTTTGAAGGCTCATTCAGCTCATTTGTAGGAAGTTGTTGGAAAAAAAAAAAAAAAAAAAGCTTGCACGTGGTTGGAGTAAAATAATTCTTCATTATGAAAAAAAAGAGAGCATGTACATGACTAGGAAGAAGTGGAGGACAATAATTCTTCATTATGGGGTAAAGAAAGAAGAAAAAAATAGTCCAAAAGATGGAATAAAGAGGTCCACCAGCCAGCTCAAAATACTGGCCGAATCTGTCTTTGCCATAATGTGCTAGATAGACCTCTAGTGTTTGGACCATAACTTTTGACTCAGATGTCCAAACAAGCTTTTCTTTGAGGGGTGAAAAGTAGACAAGAATTTCTGTAAATATCTATCTAATAGCCATCTCTCAAAACAGAGTGGAAGAGGGTGAAAACTTCGACCAAAGTTAGAGGACAGATTTATGCGAAAAATCTGGGTAGCTTGTATTTTGCTTTCTTTTGTTGATTTTGGTTCTTCAATGTTAAAAATCTCTTATTTCATGTTGATGCAAGTGTTTTCTTCATAATGGTTGTTGGCTAAGCTCTTTCTTGGTTCAAGATCAAGGATGATAGTGGTTGAGGTAATCTCTTTAAGGTATTAGTGCATCTTAATGATTTATCTTCTCACTTTGTACATGGATGATTGATTATTGTTACGAATTTTTAGAAATAAATTAGGAAATGTTATAATCTTGAATTTCTATGCACAAACCTCAGTTTTGGTATAGAGATTGCTTGATTCAATGTCTTGCCTAGTTTGAAACTATTTTTTCATTTCTAAGTAAGAATCAATCATTCATTTCTTTGAACTTTGTTATAATATTTTCCGACCCAATATCACCATTGTTGATGTTAGGTTGAGTTATCTCAAATATCTTGAAGGAACCACCAATATACCACCATCGGAATTGATTTGGAGCCAAGACTTTTATTTCTCTTGTAATTTTAAGCATTGTCATTTGAATTCCATTCACAACTACTCATCTTTCAAAAAAAATTTCACATTCATTGTGAACCAAATATTTTCTGAATAAATTTCTCGTAAGTTTTTATCACCAAACATGTTTTCTAAATTTAGCTCCCTGTGGATATGACCTCGGTCTCATCGAGTTAATTGCTACATCGCACACTCGTGCAATTACGAGTTAAAACAAGCTGATAAGAAAGAGTGGTCAAGCATTGTGAGAGGAGAAGTATTGAAACATCTCGATGCGGGTATCATATACTCCATCTCTGATTCAAAGTGAACCGTTAGTTCAACCCAAGTTGTTCCGAAGAAATCTGGAGTCACGATAATTCAAAATGATAAAAATAAACTAGTACCCACTAAGATTCAAACAGGGTGGCGCATATGTATTGATTGCCATCAACTAAATGTTGCTACTAGAAAAGACCACTTTCCACTCCCATTCTTGGACCAATTCTTAGAACGAGTGGCAGAACTGGCCTTTTACTATTTTCTAGATGGGTATTTTAGGTACAATTAAATTGAAATTGCCCTAGAAGATTAGGATAAAAACAACTTTTACATGTCCTTTTGGTACTTATACTTACATAAGAATGTCTTTTGGCTTGTGCAATGTACCGGCCACCTTTCAAAGGTGCATGATGAGTATCTTTAGTGACATGGTGGAAAGATTTTTGAAGGTTTTCATAGACGATTTTCTATGTACGGAGATACTTATGAGAGTTGTTTGGAACACCTCGAGAAGGTGTTAGAAAGATGTGAGGAGAGTAACCTTGTCTTAAACTGGGAAAAGTGCCGCTTCATGGTGACACAAGGTACAATGCTCGGATACGTCGTGTTTAGTAAGGGAATTGAGGTAGATAAAGCCAAAGTTAAACTGATCCAAAAACTACCTACTTTTAGAACTGTGAAAGACATTCGATCTTTCCTTGGGCATGCTGATTTCTATCGGCGATTCATAGTAAGATTTAGTGCCATCTCTCGTCCAATGTGTCATCTATTGTCAAAAGATGTTTCATTTGAATGGACATCTGAATGCTAAGAAGCTTTCAACAAGCTTAAAGAGCTATTGACAACTGCACCTATCATTCGGTCACCTGATTGCTCATCACCTTTCAAGTTGATGTGTGACGCTAATGATTATGCTATAGGAGTAGTTTTGGGGCAAAGAGTGGACAAGAAACCCTATGTTATCTATTATGCAAGAAAATCCTTGAATGAAGCCCAATTGAACTATACCACAACTGAAAAAGAACTCCTTGCTGTCGTGTTTGCAATAGATAAATTTCAGTCGTACTTAGTAGGGTCATTAGTCTTCATACACACTGACCATTCTGCACTAAAGTACTTGCTCACCAAGCTTGATGAAAAACCAAGCCTCATCCGTTGGATTCTTTTGTTACAAGAGTACCATATTGAAATTCGAGACAAAAAAGGGGTAGAGAATATAGTTGTTGACCATTTGCACGGGTCCCTATTGATGGGGAAGCCAAAGATACTCTCCCTATAAATGAGTATTTTCCGAATGAGCATCTTTTCCAAATCCAAATACTTTTTCAAGCAACTATTCTATGATTCACTGATATAGCCAACTTTTTGGCTACTGGCAAAATACCGTCACACTAGTCTTATTTAGACAAATGAAAATTCTTCAGAAATGTGAGGTATTTGTTCTGGGATGATCCATACTTGTTCAAGTATTGTTCCGATCAGATAATTCATCGGTGTATCCTCGACAATGAGTTTCAATCTGTCACAGAGTTCTGTAACTCCTATGCTAATAGTGAGCACTTTAGTTCAAAAAAGACGGTTGCATAAATTCTGCAATCTGGCTTATATTGGCCCACCATGTTTCGTGCTATTCACACTTTTTGTACATAATGTGATAGATGTCAACAACTAGGAAGTCTGACTAAAAAGCACATGATGCCCCTCAACCCCATTCGTACTCTTGAGATATTTGATTGGTGGGATATTGATTTCATAGGACCGTTCCCTAGTTTGTTTGGATTCCTTTACATTCTTGTAGCCATTGATTATGTGTCTAAATAGGTGGAGGTCATTGCTTCTTGTACCAATGATCACCATGTTATGGTTAAGTTCTTAAAGGAGAATATCTTTTCTTGCTTTGGTATGTCTCGAGCTATCATTAGTGATGGTGGCACTCACTTTTGTAATAAACCTGTTGAATTGTTAATGAGAAAGTTTGGGATTATTCACAAGGTTAGTACACCTTATCATCTCCAAACTAGTAGCCAAGTTGAGTTAGCTAACCGGGAGATTAAGCACATTCTTGAGAAAACTGTTAATCCTAACAGTAAGAACTAATCCTTAAAGTTAGTGGATACACTCTGGGCTTATAGAACTACTTACCAAACTGTGTTAGATGCTTCTCCTTACAAGCTTGTGTATGGGAAATCATGTCACCTTCCGGTGGAAATTGAGCACAAAGCCTGCTGGGCCATTTAATAATTTAATGAGAACATAGATGTGGCCAGCCAAACTAGGAAGCTACAACTCAATGAACTTGAGGAACTCCGAAATGATGTCTATGAGAATGCAAAGATTTCTAAGTTTTCATTCCATGACCAACACATCCTTTGAAAGTTTTTTCACGTCGGTAAAAAAGTATTACTTTACAATTCCCGGTTACACTTGTTTCTGGGCAAATTGAAGAGTAAGTGGTTTGGACCTTATCTGGTAAGAGATGTGTCACCGTACGGAGCGGTAAAAATTGAGAATTCTAGCAATGGAAATGTTATAAAGTCAATGGGCAAAAACTGAAGCCCTATTTGGAGAACTTTATCAATTTTATTGAAAGTGTAGATCTTATGAATCCACCATTGTTTGAGTATAAGCAACACTTAATCAGTTTGTACAATTAGTTTAGTCTATTTATTTGGTTTGGTAGCTAGTTTATCTTCATTTGGAGGAAAGGAACATTTTTTCCTCCCCTGTTTGTCTCCCACCCTTTCTTTTTCTTTTTCTTTTTTTTTTTTTTTTGCCTCGTAGTCGTGGTTGTTCTCTCATTGGGGGGAGGGCCATGTTTGTTTTTTTTTTGTTATTTGGTTCATCATTTTTTGTTATTTATTTTTTTTTTTTGTTCTCATCTTTGTGACCAATAAATGTTAAATTAATCAGTTTGTACAATTAGTTTAGTCTATTTATTTGGTTTGGTAGCTAGTTTATCTTCATTTGGAGGAAAGGGACATTTTTTCCTCCCCTGTTTGTCTCCCACCCTTTCTTTTTCTTTTTCTTTTATTTTTTTTTTTTTGCCTCGTAGTCGTGGTTGTTCTCTCATTGGGGGGAGGGCCATGTTTGTTTTTTTTTGTTATTTGGTTCGTCATTTTTTGTTATTTATTTTTTATTTTTGTTCTCATCTTTGTGACCAATAAATGTTAAAGAACTGGATAGTGTCATGACTTCTCATATGGATGGTCGAATGCTTACATTTGCATGTTGCATCTGCCAAATATTTCCATTTGGTATTAGGGGCGAGATAATTTGCCATGCAAAAATGGTGAGGAGAGTTGAGCTCCAAGAGGAACAAACTCAACCTCTTACCGATCGCAATACTCTAGCCTGTAAGAGAATAGCAAAGGTACTAAAAAGGTGTCATCGTTGTACTAGACACACGTGTGTGGATAAAAATTGCAAAGGGAGAAACCGACTAATGTCAGGGAATCAAATGGTTTACCTAGATATTATTAAAGAACGAGTAGATGCTGAGGCATTGAGACGCCTTGGAATCACCAGAAAAGTAGACTATCTTGATTTTGATATCAAAAGTTTGACTCGATTTTGTAATAATTATTCCTCTTAAGATGTGCTAGGTTGTGAGCGTTTATTTTCTGTACATATGTTTATCTGTAAATATGACTAACAGTTATTTTACAGATGTTTTGTATATTTCAAAAAAATAATAATAAGAAAATCATTATTCACAAGGTTGAGGTGCGTACACTTCAACCCTCTTAATGCATTTGTGATATATATATATATAAAGATTTTGTGTATCTTTTATAATTTTGTACAATTTTATGTGAAATGCAAATTTGGATTTTGAAAACTTGTCTAGCACATGTTTTTATTCACCTTAACATAATTTTTATTTTATCCTTTCTTTCTAATATAATTGCAAGATTTTATCTTAACATATAGAAAGAGGCTATTTTACATCACTTATTATTATACCATGATAAGTTTAGTATTTTTACATATTGTACAATCATCCTTACCAAACTGGAGATTATTCACCAAGTGAGCCTTAAAGCAAAACACACCTTTTGGAGTGTTTACATTTACTCTTGATGAAATTCTTCCACATCACTCATTCAATAGCTCCATTGTACTTGTATTTGACTCAATTGTTTGAATTGTTATGGTAATTGAATATGTTTAATTCTTAGAACTTTGAGCTGTTGTGCACCTTAAAAAAATAAATCGAGGTCATCTTTGATCTTTTGAGACATAGATTTCTTTGTTGAAATAGTTCCTTGGAACCATCTTTAAGCCTATTTCTTTGTCTCTTACTACATATAGCATTGCTAAAGTTTTGTCCCTAAATACAAAAATACAAGTATTTTCACTTGTGCAAGTTGAATTGAGAAAGGGGGTGATGTATTTGCAATATAAAATTTTAGCAACGAAGTAAAGAAAAGTAAAGAAAAAGAAAGAAAAAGAAAAAAAAGGAAAAAGGGAAGTACGAAGAAAAATAAAGAAATAAGAGGTTGGCTGTTGTAAAAAAAAAAAATCAAATCAAATCAAATGAAATAGGAAAATTGAAGGTATGTATTTATTGATCAATTCATGTCTTGATCACACTTGTTTTGAGCCCTTTATCCTTTCTTTCTTCATACCTTAAACCCCATGGCTAAGTTACAACCTGAATAAAACCCTCGATGATTTGAAGTGTACATTACTTATTCATTAACTCGTTAAAGAATTCACACATCAATTGCTTTTGTGGTTTTAACATTAAGTATTCTTTCATGGAGCTATGGCAAGTCATCTCTCACTTTCTATACTCACGTCATTTCTTTATGGTTGTCTCTTTTAATTTTACATTACATTTACTCTTTTGCAAGGACAACTAGTGTGACATGCCTATATTCTTTCTTATTTCTGAGAGAATATCTAGTAAGGTTGAATCAAAACTTAAAGAATGTATCTATGTTTTAATATTGTAATACTTTTCTTATCATGTAATGATTACACATACAAGCTTCTTATATGTTGTTTTAAGGCATCATCTTACTTGTATATTAACGAGTAAGATATACAAAATATGCTTGTGTCTTGATACATGTCATACATTTTCCTCATTATCCTCACTTGTAGACCGCATTTTGATGTTTGTGGGTACTATCACTGAAAACTCTCATGAGATAACACTCGTCCACTAGAGGTAACATAGGGGTTTGTTGCATATGCTAAATACACTCGTGATCTCTACGAAAGTAAAAAAATCTTTTTACGTGTGTTTATTTGTTTTGTTAGGGATTAACAAAAACTTAGTTGGGGGGCGTGATTATACTACAAAAAATACAATTTGAGTCCCTAATTATAAGCTATTTTTACTAATTATCTATATATTATTAATTATTTTAATGTAATTTTGGTATTCTTTTATATTTTTTGTATTTTGTGGATATTTGAAGGTAAAATCAAGTAAAATAAAGCAAGACATGGAGTTAAAATCATCTTCACATAGAGTTGGAGTCATCTTCACATGGAGTTGAAGCCACCATTGCCCCACATGAGTGAGCTCTTGTCCAACCAATTTCACCATTTCTTGTGTTCACCTCACATGAGTGAGCTCTTTTCCAACAAACTCTGCCAAGATGGTGTTAGGAAAATATTAAATAAATACTATCTTCTTGTATAAATAAGAGCTCAGTGGAGAGGTGAGGGAGGATTATTTTTAGAAGAGAGTTCATTAGAGAGGAGTTCATAACAAAAGAGTTCAACATAATTTCCAATTCTCTTAATGATTAGTTTGTCTTCATTTTAGTCTTGTGTACTATTGTAATTTATATTATTAGTAATGAAGTTATTTTTTCAAGTCAAGTCTTTTTAATATTATGAGTTGCTAGTTTTTTTCTTGAAACTAATTGTGAAGATCATCCAAGGAGCTTAGAATTTCAACAGAGGTAATTTGATTTTTATTATATATCTTTTGAATATTTCAATTATTGGTAATTAAATTTTAGATATTTCCGAAAACGTAGATTTTTTTACTATGTTTGATAATTTTTATGCATAAATTTTGATTTGGTATAGTTATTGCACAAATCGATAGTATAAATTTATGGCTTTAATTTTATTAATCTAGATTTAATTATTATTTATAAAACCTCTGTAAGAATTTTGAGTGAATTGGGTGATCGGATCAATTGGATCCAAGAGCATTTTATTCAATTTATTTTAAAGTTAAGTCAACAATTATCAATCTCCCAAAAACAAACTATTTTTCTTTGGTTACCATTTTCTACTCCAATTGTTCAATTCTCAGCAGTACTCTTCAAGGTGAAATTTAAACCGATGGGCTTAAGTCCTAATTGAAACAATTGCAACACTATTGTATTTAGCGTGACTTAGTGAGTATCTAATAATTTACCGTTGGTGAATTTTAGCACTTAATTTTGCATATTCTATTAACCGTTTCTTGTGGATCGATTTCGGTTTTACTAAACTTTTATTTACTATTTTGCCGCACCTGCACTTGAGTATTTTAATAAATTATCATATTCTAAACGTAGTTACCGAATGAGAAATTTTTTTAACCTAGGCCTAACCCGACCAATGTATATCTCTAGTTAGTGTATATGATTAAAAACAAGTTTGACCACACTTGTCGTTGTGTGAGACTTCAAATATATATTTTTGTACTGTGCGAGATTTGCACAGTTGCTTCTAAAAAAGTTCTGAACATACTTAGTGCCCAAAGCAATAACTTTGTCTTGTGCATGTTGAATGATAAATACATAAGTTTCTCAAAAATTAAAGAGAGGCTGTTCCGGGACCATTTTATCTATATAAAACTGGAGGGTAGGTTAGACCCAGACCTTCTCACCTTTTATTTTGAGAACTGTCCAATAGCACCTACACCTACAAGGTCAGTATTGGTATTTGTAATTATTTGATTTGTATAGAATAAATTATCTCGCACATTTAACTTTTTTTTTTATAGTAATTTAAGGGTAATTCATAAAAAAAATTTAATTTTTATAAGCACTCTAGAACCATTAAATATTCACTCACACACTTAAACGTTCCCGATATGAAACGCCAGTTCAAAGCACAAATCCAAAACACCTATTAAAAGAGAAAAAAATAAATAAAAAGTCTTATATACATATAATAGTACCATCCATATAGGGTTACATATTTTTTGAATCATCCTAAAATTCTTATAGACGTATACCATAAAGGGTCTGCTGAATGAACCTTTACACAGCAATGATTCGTCCGTTTCTTTCATCAATCCCTTTCGTGGATGTCAGGTGGTTCTTAATGATCCGACCAATGACCCAATTCTACATAGGCACTATTCATTTGTTCCCCACATGAGTGGCTTCTGGGCCACATGGTAATCCATGTGACCAAGGGTCAGGCACATTGGACCAAATGACCAGACCCATTAACATATATATACTTATACTTACATATATGTGTGTGTGAGTTTATTGTCTTGGATCGACCCTCAATGCGGGGACCGATGCTCGAGATCGACGCACTTGTTTACAATCTCTTTCATGCATCTCTTGTATTTGACACGCATTCTAAAGGGACCATCCCTTAGCCACTCAGCCAGCCTGAGCTAGCTCTGACATGCCCAATGCCAAAAGGTTTTCCATTGATGTACACATTCACCTACACATAACCATGCATATATTTGGATCGCAATGCATGCATAATGGAGATGTTCACATGATGTGTTTGTATCATGTAATAAATGAAGAAATACGTTCTTCGAGGTATGGGTTGGTGGGAGCAAGCGGGATTCAATTGAGACCATATCTAAATTGCACCAACCAACCCATATAATAATATGGATGCTTCATCTTTATGAAAGGCAAGGAACATGAAAGAAAGAGTAAAAGGATATGGGTTTTTAGTAGTGAGAGGAAAGCTCTCTCTCTCACTTTTGTTTCCCACCAATAATTGAGGCTTACAAAGACTTAGTTTATTTCGGTTAAGGCACCAATGATGGGAGGCCGATCTAGTGGACTCCATCTTTCCACGTCCGAAAGAGTCGAGGTTGTCAAAAACTTGGAGCCATGTTGGTGTCCCCATTCCAAAGTCCATGTGTTCTCTTCACATCAAACACTCCTTTTAAGTGGATTCCAACTCCTCATTCAACCATACATCCCCTACACCTAGCTAGTGGTGGGTTTCCCTTTCACAACCTACCCAAAAGAAAAAGAAAAAGGTCTCCTTACATACAAAGTTTGTATATCTATTTTTTATGTACCAAAACCTGAAAAATGAAGGAGATTCACTTCATCTCAAAGGTGGGGTAGTTCCTTCAAAACCAAGCACCCAATGGTGTAGATTCTACCCATTGTAGAACCCAAATATATAAGCCAATAGGGACCTCCCTGGGTCGTGTGTCTAAAAAATCATATATTGGAACTCTCCTCCATTGATGGAGTTTGGTACATGTTTCGTGTTTCCAGAACATGACTACAGCTTTTGTGGGTGGGTAAAAAATCTAGTCAATCCATATCATTTGTGCATAAAATTTTATATTAATTTCACTTTATGTCCTATAGTAGTGTCAACCCTTGTTTGTATTTCCTCCTGAAGCTTATTATAATTCACCAAATCTCTTCTTTTTCCTTGTCTGAGAAAAGGTTGTATGTAGATCAATGGTATGGAAGAAAGGAGGCAACTGTAAAGATGAGGCAAGCAGATAGATGAAATGTGAAGTGCAATCATTTTTTGATTGATTATCCCAAGATCGTACAAGATTAAACAGTTCATGGAAATAATTTTTTCATCCGAGCTAGTCATGCCTAGTTCCTCATGTTGCGTAACACTGAAAAATATAAATGTCAGCCCCATCCCACCCTTCTAGATCAACATGCCTAGGAATATTTTGGTAAACCTAGTTATTCAATTGGAAAATACTATTCTTACAGGATTTTGTATAAAATTTTACATCAGAATAATGTAGTAGCAATAATTTTATAATTAAAAATCATTATGATAGGTATTTTATTAAAAGTCAATTTATAACTATTGAATAGACTTTTATTACGCATGGTAAAACCTGATATGTATAAGTACCAAAAAATCTTGTATTGCCTAACTATTGAACTTTTTTTCCTCATTTAGATACATCATTTTAAATTAAAATTCTATATAAATTTTTTGTTTATATAGCATTACCTTAGAAAGCCGGTTAGAAGGCAAGTTTGCTTATAAGAAGCGAGGACTGCTTTTTAGAAATCAATAGGTTCGTAAATGGGATTGTTTCCTCTAAGAAAATGTAAAAAGAACTCATCTAAACCGAGCCGTGCACCTTATTCTATATAGAAACTTTTATTAATTTGCATACCATTACTCTTCTTAGAATTAATGCAACCAAGGACTCTGTTAGTGCATGCAAGTAGGTTGGTAGTTATGCCTCAGACCCGAAGAGAATATATATACACACAGACGTACATAGCTGTTGTATCATTTAGAATAACACTATGTTGCACCAATTATTGATCTAGGAACACAGAGATAAATAAATAACTACCTTTAACAGGCGTTCGAGCTATCTGGGTCTAGCTGTTGGCATGTACTGCTACATCGAGGTGACGGCTATGACTACAACTCTTGAGGTCAAGTTCTTAACATAGATATGTAGAGAAGTGGTTGAAGCAACGAGGGAAGAAAATATACCTTTGGCTTGGTAATACGATTTTTTGTATAACTATCATGTCCAAAAGAACGAGGTATAGCATTACTAAAGGACAAATTTTATGCGTAATTCTAGTTTCTTTTTTATAAATACAAGTGAATAGGTTTTTATGTGAGTCTTATAATTTTGTATTTAAGACTGAAAGAATTAATTAAAAAATCAAATTGCGTATGGTATTACTCATTTTAAAATAAGTCTGTGGACTATAATAGTAGTTGTATACAGGGCACAACAATACGAAGAACCATATAGACAAAAGAAAATTTATGTTGTCCGTTACAGACATAAAAAAACAAAAATAAAAATAAAAAATGAGCCATTGATATTTACAAACTTTGAATGGCTAAGTCATAACTATGCCTTTTTGACTCAGTACGGAATGCAGTTACAGGAAAATAGGCTTGATATATCACCAATATGGGTCCCCAACTTCACCTGAATTGAAAAACCTACAATCCAATCACAAAATGTTGCGATGATCTTATCTCCAGCTTGTTTGATTGGATTCCTGAATCGCATACGACCCAATCATTAATGGTTGCAATGATCTTATCTTCAGCTTGTTTGATTGGATTTTCCCGTGAACAAGGATAAATCTTTCTTCTGGGTTAATATACGTGCGTATATTTGTAGTGACTATTATCACGGTTCTGTTGAAGAAGATAAATAGAACATGGTAAGCAAGGGCGGAGGGACAGAGGAGGTTGTCTTGGGTTATACCTTAGCTTAACTCCTATTTTTAATGTTCAAGATTTTTTAATATCTAAATTTAGCATACTTTAATATTGTCTAGCTTACTCATTTATATTGCTTAGCCCAACACTTTGTATTTCTTACCTCTTTTTACTGCTCTGCTCAACACTTTTTATTGTAGCCCAATTACCTAGCACAGCACACTTTAAGCTCAATTCTTAAACTCAATCAAAATTGAATCAATTAATTAACTATTAAAAAATTGGCCTAGAGTCTGTTGGCATTGCCATCTCTTGCCTAATCATTAAAAAAAAACTTTTTTATTATTTTTTTAAAGAGAAACCATCGGAACTCATTAAGTTAATGTTTGATCTCACACATTTTTCAGTGGTAATACATACTTTGGATATATGTAAGAGAGAGAAAAGGGAAGAACAGACATTCATGGCTCAACGACTGTAACCATCACCGTCCATTGATGACCTCCACAGCTTTCGGATTTTTTTTTTGTCCTCTTCTTTTTTCTACATTTCTTAATTTTTTTCATTTTTCTATATGATTATATCAAGTCATCAAACCAGTTTTAGAAAATAAATTAGCAATAACTTCATACCTTTTCTCACCTCGCAAATATCATTATACATTATTACACTTGAGTTTATCTATGTATGTCAATTATTGTACTCTCATCGAACTTTTTTAATTATGTCAATTTTTTCACCAGCAAGTAAGCAACAAGATGCTTCTGATGTGATTACTTCATGGACCAAAACATAATCGTATGTGTGAGAAAATCAAATGCACATACTAACTTAAATACACAAAACTTGCATACTCGTCGGACATAATTTCGATATGTACTTTTTCTTGAATATTTTTGAATATTTACCTATTTTATGTACACCTTTGCTACATAATAGTTACAAAATTGTTTGGTCTATATAACTTTTATATATACATGTTCTACAATTTTTTTTGTTTTGTAGTTTATTTAATTTTGACATATCCCAAGTTAAATTAAAATCCTGCTCCACCTTGATGATAAGCATGTTTAATGAGATCATTTCAAAATTTTCAAGTATGGCGTAAGCTATATTCTGGTTGTATAGATGATGTCCGGCGATTGGGAAATGTTTTCAGCTTTTTGTTACACCCAACTTGAGAGTAAAGCGATATTCAATGTGACTCTTAGGGGATATCGATAATCATTTTCGTCCCACTGGATGTACCAATGAATTTAGCGAAGTTCTACAATATCTGAATTTGAAACAAAGAGCTCTCTCTCAATGTTTCTATCAACTTGTTATCAACTTTGTCTTATACCAACATGAGTGTAGAGAGGTATTCAATGCGACTCTTCGGGCATATCGTTTTTCGTCCCACTTCTCTCTCTCTCTCTCTCTCTCTCTCTCTCTCTCTCTCTCTCTCTCTCTCTCTCTCTCTCTCTCTCTCTCTCTCTCTGTGTCTGGCTGCGACGGGTACCGAATTCGAAAGGTGGTAATGTATAGAGTGCTGAAAGTCATGATATCCTCAAGCCCAAAAGAACCATATACTAATGTAGAACAAGGATCAATTTTTCATAGAGTAGTCAAATCTTTCTTCTTTGTTTTTGGGACTAGAATAGCAGCAAACAGCTATAAAATTCTAGCAAAATAACTAATAGTTACACTGCCAGTGTGCCACATTCCAGAGATTCCTTTTTTTTTTTTTTTTTGGCCTTTTTCTTTTTCTTTTTCTTTTTCTTTTTTTTTTTTTCTTTTGACTAAAATGTTTATCCCTTGGCTCAGCTCATGCTCGTGATAGAGCTTGAAAATTGACCATGTCCTGTGGATACCATCTAGCTAAAGCTAATTTGATGCCAATGGAGGGAGAATATTGTCGTCGCCCACCCTTCTTCCCATATAATTGGAAAACCCTCCCCCCAGGGCCGGACCAGGCCTCAATCCCACAACAGGTTGAATGCAAATCGGGTTTAGATTAAGTGGGTTAGGACAAGTTGAGCATGCATAAAACCAAAAAAAAAAAAAACATTTCCACATTTATAGAAACAATGCAATCAACGTAATTACAAATTTCTGTATAAAGAAGCAAAAGTGAAAGAAATCAAATCTCGATATGGTCATAGATGGTGACCTGAGTCCTCCTCGTACCTGCCATTGATTATATTTTCTTCTATAACTCTCACCTACCACTGATATTGAGACCCTAAACCCAAAATATTAGAGTGGGTTGAGGCCTTAGTTTTTCGGGTCCTCATGGACTTAAATCGTGTGAAAATTACTCGACATATTCAAGTCTAGTAAAATAAGTTTGGGCTGTTTTAAAGAACTAAAAAGTGTGCAGTGAAGTACACACTTAATCCCAGCTTTTATCATGTAAAATGGTGATAAATAATTTCTCAAGTAGTATTTGAAATGTCACACATATACATATCAATCCCAAAAACTTAAGATGATATCCACATCAGGGTGGACTGATTTTAGAGCTTGCCAAACAGCTTCTAAAGAAAATGTGTGATATTAAATTCGGTCAATAAAATGCTGAGAGAGAGAGAGAGAGAGAGAGAGAGAGAGAGAGAGAGAGACTTTCTATATGCATTTAGACTGACTTGCAAAGTTGCAAGTTCTTTGACCTTGGACATAGATAGCTACAAGATGTTCAAGGCCTATAAGCCAAGAGAAAAGCCTCTCTTTTTTTTCTTTTTTTCTTTTTTTTCCTTGTTCGTTCATTTTTTTACTCCGAACAAGAAATTACATATTTCGTCCCACCCTAACATATTTCTTAATTTTGGGCAGTGACAGTTTCATTTCTTCAAGCTTGCATCCTGAACTGTGGTCGCAACGACAGTCTTTTCCACCGCACCAACCGTTGCAAAAAGTCCATAACCTTTATAAAAAATTTAGAGATTGAAGTAAACAACAACTCTATATATACATATATATATATATATATATATGTTATAAGTATTAAAAATAAAAAGAAGTACAAGAAATGCAGGTATATATATGCACTAAGGTTCTTGCCTCGGATGGCTCCTGTAAAGAGTAAGATGCATGGGTGTCCTTTGGAACCTTGGAAACTAGAATGCCAAAACCTTGTCCTCTCTCTCTTAAAACCTAATTCAAATGAAAAATATATAAAGATCAGTCTTAATTTACGAACAACTCTAGACCAATAACTTAATTTAACTTGCATTTGGAACGTTGGATACCTTGAATGCATCTTCGTCAGTTCGATCATCTCCAATGTAAACAGGAAAGACATCGGCACAATTAGCAAACCCTAAAAGAAAGGTTTCAGTACGAAAGTCAGTGATTATTTATCATTGTCATGCTCCTTAAACCCTTTTTTTTTCCCTCCTAACTTTCAATGCTTGGATTACATATATTATAAGTACCAACAACCAAACAAAGGGACTTCGTGGGATGAACATTGTGTTTAACGTATAGAAATTAAAACCAACAATTAGAACTCACCAAGAGACTCTAACAAAAATTCAAGGGCCTTCCCTTTGTCCCATTTAATAGTTGGACGGATCTCTAACACCTGTATTAATAAACAATTAGGATGAAGGTTACACATCTTTCACTCATACCCAATATGTATACAAATATATATTAAAAACAATTCATACAAATTTTATGTCCAGAAAATGTAGTTGCATGAGAATCTTTTTATTTTGAAACAAATAATCCTAAACTATTAATTACAAAAGTATCATCTCGCTACGACGCCATATCATTGTGGTGCATTTTTTGTACAAATCTTTTAAAAGAATGGCATGTAATTTTTTATACAAATTTTATAAAAAAAAAAATAGCATTTTCAACAGAGTAATACTATAGAAACTAAATTTTTATAGAAAACTTCTATAGACAATAATGTGATTATTTGTACTCTTTTCACTTCAAGCCAAAAATACAACGGACACGTTATTCTAGTAACCTTTTGGCTTTTTCTCTATAAAAGTTCTTTTACAGTCCAAAAAAGACAAATAAATAAAAATTCAACGATTATTTAATTTGTGCAATAAGTGGATGGCACGTCAGACCTTCCTTCCTTGAGTCCACCGAAGCTTTGGGTACTCCTTTAGCACTGACTTGACCTGTAGCGCCAGTTCACTCCATTTCTGTATTTTTATGCATCTAGTCAAATCCTTAACCACGCTTGGTTACATCGTAAATATATACACATATATTATGATTGTATTGGCTATTATTTATTGTTGGAGTACTTATTTAAACTGTGAATGTATGAGATTATAATTTACCTTTTCATCAACACACCGGAAATGAACCGAGACACAAAACTTGTTATGCTCCACCTTAGCACCTGCAGTAGATTTAGTTTTCTCCAACAACGCTTTGTAAACCTGAAAATTAACAGTCGAAACAGAATGAAACTTTAGAATCCTCAGATGCATGTATCTAATATTTAACGCAGTTGAATTTTGCAAAGAACTCCAACCTCTTCGATCATCGGAAGGAATTCACTGGCCGGTTGGAAGAGAACAGGCTGAGTAACCTGAGATTACATACGTGGAAACAAGAAAGATTTAAAAACAACAAAACTTTTAATAATTAAAAAAAAAGGGTAAAGAGATATATATATACATGCGTGTATATATATATTGCTGTGACAGTATAAAACTACAAATACAGCTAGCTCACTCACATTCTTGTATTTGGAACCTTTTGATGGCCCTTTAATGTCCATTCCATGGCTTCCGGCATAGTACAACTCTGCCAATCTTACAAAGCTATACACCTACAATAAAAGAACAAAGAAACAACGATTAGTTTAAGATTATTTACAGAAAAAGCAGATACTATATTTACGTGTATATATACATATATATATATATATATATTTGTACTCTAGAGTTAAATGGATTTGGAGAAGAAAAACAGAACAAAACACCAAAGCCGGTACCTTGTCTCTGCACCTTCCACTCACTATGGCAGTGGGAAAATATTTAGCAAGTTTTCTCACTGTGGCTCTCATCTGTGAGATGTCAGAGTCATGGAAAGAAAGAGTCGGTGAATAACAGAGTTTTCTAAAGCAGGGAAATATAGACAGAGAAGATTGGCTTTTGAGGATAGGAACTAACCGCATCAGACATGAAAGCTTGATCTGGGTCGTCGACTATTGGTGAAAGCGTGCCGTCGTAGTCGAGAAACATCAGTATTTGCTTTCCCTTTGAAGCATTTATTATCTGCTCGAACATTTGTAGAGCTGATGGGTGATGAAGCTGTTCCATCAAAGTTATTGCACACTAATTAGATTTTGTCATGGCGCAAATCAGAATTCTAGATACATGTATGTATATATGTATATATAACATTTATGTATCCATGTCTGTGTATGTGCATGCACACACACAAACATACATACATACATACGGGTCCACGGTCATATGGGTGTGTATGTCTATTTTTGTACGTGTGCTATGTGCAGAGAGACAGAGAGAGAGAGACAGAGAGACTCACAATCCAAGAGCTTTGCTCTTCAGAGAGAGGTCGTGTAGATTTGATGTGGGTTGGTGAGGAAGCCCTCATTGAGTCAACCCAGGAGTTGAGTCTCGCTGCACCGCTGATTTCAAGGTTTTGGAGCAGCTTCTTCCGAGAAATGGTGATATAACCACCGTGCGCCATCGGCGGCTTTTGCGCCACCGTCGTGAACAGGGACGAGTCCGACACCGCCACCGTTATCGCCATGTTAATAGCCGATTTGGCGTCTAGCACATTCTGCTTCGTCATCTTGTCTCTCTCTCTTCAATCAAATAAACTTAAAAAAACCACCCAAAATCACGTTATCAGAACTATAGGCTTACGAAAACACCACTAGACACAAAATTGAAACAAACCGATTTTAGAAAAATTAAGGTATTGATCAATACCTAAATTTCTCTGAATTTAGAGTGACTCTTTGGTAGATTTAAAAAAACAAGTTCGCTAGGAAACGAGGAAACAGAGAATAATCAGAGAGCTCTGTTTTTGAAACCTTCAAAAACGGAATGGGAATAATAGACTCAATTTGAAGGTCTGATTGAACACAAAAACAAACCAACTTTGCAAACTCAGATGGGTCACACAGATTTGTGGAAGGGCTTAGAGAGAGATATAGAGAGAGTGAAGACGGCGAGGGAGATTGAGCCCGATTGGTGGTTTTATAGTTGTTAACCAGGTACTAACGGACGAAACGAAGCCAAATTCCTGATGGGACCCACTTGGAACTCCACAGCCCCCATATCCTGAGGGTTCCACGTGGCCCCCACCTCACCGTATCGGCATCCTTCCCCGCGCCGTCACCATAACAGCCACCGCCATACCCATTGCCCCTCACATTTAAGTCCTAGTATACAAATTAATGGTGCTACCCATAGTTATCAAATACTGTACCGATTGATGTCGAGCCGTACATACTCTACCGAATATAAAACAACACTAAGGCATGTTTAGTTGGCTCTTTTTTTAGTTTTTTGTTTACTTGGTTTTTTTTTTTTTATAAATCAAAAAGTTAAGATTTTAAATTTTTTTATTTTTCTGCTTATCTTAATTTTTTTAAAAGTAAAAAATTAAAAAATTTAACCTTTTTATTTATAAGTCAAGAAAATAAAATAAAAAAATTTAAAAAAAATCGTACTAAACTAGTGTTAAGACCAATAATAAAAATAGCACATGATAATGAATTAGTAGTGATATATACGTACTAATCTATACTATTATAAAGCAAACCATTGGGTTTGGTGCAGCTGGTGAAACTCCAAATTTAAGAAAGTGTCACTTTTATGTACAGACCAAAATATCTTTAAAAATCACATAAATTACTAATATTGTGCATATCTTTATTTAACTCAAAAGGTAAAAAAGTAAAATACTAATTTAGATTTTGTAACCACCCACTAATCATCACCTATTTGTTCTCTCCCACTTGCTCAAATTAACTATTCCAAATTAACCACCCACGTACTGGAGCACCCATTCTAGTAATATATATATATATATATATATATATATGTATTGGTATTATGGACGTGTTACCTTCCTATTAAAAAATTTCTCTAATTCATTCACATGTCCGACGTGGTCCCCTACCATGCCAAGACCACTGGTCCACCCTAGTCACACCCATGGGATTTGGAGGTTAAGTAACAAAAATGTATCTAAAACCACATTTGAAATCAGAAACCCACTCTAGGAAAAGCCAGCTTAACCCTTCAGAGGTACCAACCTTACCCAAAATGGAAAATGGTCCCTAAATTTATCAGAGTTAAAATTTGAACGCCCCTTGAAAGGATCTGAGAAACTAGCAGCTTCCCAACCAACCAAGTTTTGGAAAACCAGCTGCATTAGCTTTAATGCTGCATATAATGCAGAAAGAAGGCTACTTTATTGTGGGGTAGCTTCTCCCTCCACCCATTAATTTAAAGGATCCTAAGACATTTTTTTTCTAGGTTTGGGTGTGTGGTGTGGCGGCACATTACTTGGTGGCAAGAGGAATTCTCAAATTTGTTTAGAAAAACTTATAGCAGCCTTATTTATGCAATGCCACTTTGAGTTTGGCGAGTAGAGTAGGTTACCCAAAACTTGCCCATTTTTACTTTACAGAAGTTTTAACACAAAATACACATAAATCCAAAGGAAGAAGAACTCACAATAGTTGCTATTCACTTCACCTACGAACGAAAAAAAAAAGAGATCTAATATCCTAAAGAATAATGCTATCTTCTTGAGTTTTTTTTTTCCTAAGCAAAAGTTGCAAGTCACACAAACTGTCAAGGAGCAGATTCAAAATTTACGTTTAAAAATTTACTTAAAATTAAACACAAATTTGTTTCCTAATTGACTATTGAAAGAAGTTAAAAATAATAATTTGAAATATGACCATTATATTATAATAATATACATGTATAGTGAGAAGAGAATTAGCCCAACAGTGGTGTCTCACCCATAATTGTAGTCATGGTTTGTCTTACCCTTCTCCCCCAAGGATTCGGCCCTTCAATGTATATAAATAGTGATTGGAAAATTTTGAATGAATAAAAATATTTTAATTTAATATTTATTTTTTAAATATTAAATTGTGTAATGCTATATAACTCAAAAAAATTTACAAATTTTTTTAATTGAACGAGAACCTTTTATTTAAAACAAAATATATATCATAACATTTTGAATTATAAAAATGTTATTAGCATATTATTTTGTTGAGATATTTATATTTAAAAGAATAGTATTTTCATATTGGTACAGCGCAAGAACTAGGGATTCGGAATATAAGGCTAAAAGTGTGTTGTTAATTTGGCCGAATAATGAGTCAGTGAGTTTTAGCAGGGGCATCAATAGAGATAAGGAAAATGCAATTCTTTTATAACTTATGGTCAAACAATGCAATTCTTTTATAACTTATGGTCAAACAAATATTAATAAATAATGCAGTTTGACAATTTGAATTGGCGCAAGCGCTGCACTCGCCAAACGGCAGACGAGTCATCAGGGGTGGCCCCCCACCAAAACTTCTACCGTTCCTATCATGACCCTATTTATACAAAAAAAATATATATATGTATATATATATATCATCATTGAGTTGGACCCTTGAGCATGACTGCCGCTAAATCATAGTAACATGCGAACTTCATCGTACTAATGGCAATGGCTACAGAGGGTACCGTTTACGGTACCGTAAGGATGGATACTACTTGAACTTGTTACCGTTAAATATAATAATAAGTATCATAAAACGTGATCACATTTTGGTAATACATGTCACATTTCGTGATTGTTGGTCATGTTTGTGGTAAATACTTTTTCACCATCCTCATCTCGTTTTTTTATTTTTATTTTTTGACAAGCAAAAGGAAACTTTGATTTATATAAGAAGATTACATCAAGGGATAAGTTCAGCGGAAAAAGAAATACTCCAAAACTGCTTCAAATCTCACCAAAATGACCATCTTAGGATACCCACTATCACCAGTTGGAGAGTAACCAACTACTATAAACAATACAATACACATGCTAATACAACATTAACCTACAGCACGCACATTCCCCCTCCCCCCCCCCCCCCCCCCAAAAAAAAAAAAAAACCCCCATAGGTGGCGCCCCCCCATATTCTATCTCTTCAATTCCTTCACTCCTTGTAATGAGTAGATGGTATCATTTACAAAAAAAAGACACCCTTGAATTCTAAGCTTTAACCCATAGGACTACCTGAACCTTTATATTTTTCAGGATCACATCCCATTTAATGGCCACTTGGTTTAACACCATATCTTTTCTGGCCTTCCATATGTGCCAAATTACTAATAAATACAAGGATTCCCATTACTTTTTTTTCAATATGTTTGAAGTCCAAATCCCTCCACCATGGCAAGTGTGAGTCCAAACAATTTGAACTTACCCACTCCATACCTCACCATTAGTAATAACGCACCAAATTTTTCAAGATGATAAGCAGTTAAGAAGTATGTGATTCAAATCTTCATCTGACTGATTGCATAAAGGACATGCTAATCTACTACGCTGTGAAAAGCTTTTAATATTAGAAAGTAACACCTTAGTTTTAATCCTATTCTGGATAGCAATCTAGCCAAATATTTGAACTTTAAATGGAGCGCTAATTGTCCAAATCTTGCTCAGATCAATAGAGTTCTGTGGATTCTAATCAATCATGTTCCTACAACAAGAGTGTACTGTAAACTTGTCCTCTTTTTTCAGTTTCCATACCATCTTGTCCTCTTCTTAAGCATCAAATCTGCCATTTTTCACTTTTCTTAGCAACTTACTATGTTCCTCTTCCTCCCATGCCCTCAACTATCTTCTGAATAGAATGTTCTAGGAGCCCCTGTCACTCCTTATATTAGTAATGGAAGCATTTTTCTGCACTGATAAAGCATATAATCTAGGGAATTCATTACTAAAAGGAATCCCACCTATCCAGTTATCCATCCCAAAACTGATACTTTTACTATTTCCTGCCTTTAACTTAAGATTATTTAAAAATATTGATTGTTCCAAACTCGCCTTTGATATATCAGACCAAATCCTTGATTGAGATTTCAAAGAACTATTCTCAGGAAACAATATATCTTCATCATATCTATATTTCTAACACACCACTTTTCTCCATAAAGCTCCTTTCTCATTAGCAAACCTCCACCACCATTTTGCTAATAAAAATAAATTCAAAGAGTCTACTAGAATTATCCCCAAGCTTCCATTGATCTTGCTTATTATAATTTTGCTCCAACCTATACAATGCACTTTCCTTTTGCTATCCATCTCTCCACATAGGAAATTCCTTTGAATCCTTTGAATCTTTTTACTTACTTCATTTGGAACCCTAAACAATGACATAAAATAAACAGGTAAATTTTTCAAAGTAGCTTTAATTAATGTGAGTCTGTGCTTGATTGCTACCAAAATATGTGGTGCTCAACTGCAAGTGCACGGGGCACGATGCAATATAAAATCTCGAAAGCACAAGTATCGTCCCACAGGGAGCAGTGGCAAGGTGATTACAAGAAAACTCTAACACTTAACTCAACCCTAACTTAACCCAAACTTATGCTTCTAAAAAAAGAAAAGAAAAATCTTGTATTTGATTTTTTGAATGAGTTAAACTAAATCTAAACAATGAAAACAATTAAATTTTTTTGAAACTTTATAAAGAAGTGACTCAGAATCAATTGATCTGATTAACTAAGTTTCTCGGAATCCAAATGGAGATTTCGCATAGCTCAAATCTTTCGACTAAATCGTAAGTCTGAGATTTAGAAGATTTAGCTTTAAAACCAATAGTTCTTTCAATCTTTAACTTCTAGAATAAATCGAGTTGTTATAGTCAAGGATGTGCATCATTGATTCGTGCAGCATGCATACTGAACACAACTCACGCATAAACATTATGAAGTAGTTGTAAGCACCCCATTTTTACCCGCGCGGCAATCTCCGGCTCGACTGGGCTCACTTTCACACATCACATGCATATTCAGAATCTAACCCAATTTCTAAACTCTAATTTAGTTCACCAGTCGCTTCCCAAGCCCGTAAGGTCTACTTGAAGCTAAATGACCATTTTGCCCCTAGGCATCCGAGTGCCTCGGGAACTAAGTCGGCTCTAGATATCAAACCGGTAGCCTCTCGGGAATGCTCCTTATAGTATTTTTGGCCTTCCTTTATGTTTCCGGATCATTCCGAGTCAATTCTGGCAAACCCGATGCAAACTGACTGTTTTGCCCCTAGTGAGCCGGTCGCCTTTTCTAACCACACCGGCTCTAGATATCAAATTGGTAACCTTTGGGAACATTCTAAATAATGTTTCCAAACCTCGAGTCTCCTTCTAGGACATTCCGAGTCCATCCCGGTAGCTTTCCAACCTAGTTGACCATTTTGCCCCTAATGGTCCGGTCAACCCTTCTAACAAATCTCATCATCATTTTTCAAGTCTTTTGTCTCCGAGACATTATTCTAAGGGTTCCTGTCCCTTTCTGGCTCTCCGGGTCATTCCCGGCCCCTTCAATTCATCCCCGGACCTTCCAGAGTCACTCTTAGTGAAGCTAGGCTAAAAATTACATGGTAGTCACTAGTACAAGCGCCCAAATCTTCTAAAGATACGTTGCTTGCCGACCTTAAACATTTTCTAAATGGCTGGCGCCACTCCTAGTGGCACCAGTGTAATTTTTGGCTTAGCGCCACTACAACAGGCGCTAGTGCATTCCTCTCTCTATAAATACAAAGACTCTTCTAGCGTGAAAAAGGTCCGCAAACTCAGTCTAAAAACCCTAATTTTCGATATACAAAGCTTGTAGCCTCCCAAAACCGTAGCCACCATATACCAAACCCTAGCCTCCTATACACTTCTATGCTCCTATACATTTATACACTAGCCTTCAACCCTTCATTGAAGACTTGGATTGCTGTAGCTACAAGCTCTGAAGATCAAAGACAAGCCCTCGAAGACTGACGTGAAGCAAAGACCGAAGAAAAGCAATAAAGCAAGTCGTGCAAAGCAAAGTGAAATAAACAAGACAAGGTAGGCTTTTTCTTTAAGTTTCTGCACTTTCCCCCTCTCTCTTCTCTCTCCTAACCCACTTGGGTTTTCTTCTATTTTAATCCCCCATCTTCTTCCCCCCCCCCCCCCCCCTTTCTTTGCATGCTTGAAATAAGGGGATTCCCGGTCCATGTGTAGGATTGGATTATTGGAGAGTCACCGTGTCGGGGGCTTTCTTTTAGTCTAACCGGAGACCACGTGGGTTCGGCCCCCTTGATTATGTGGTGAAGCCTTAACCTTGTATGTTTATAACCCTAATTTGCATTATGCATATCATTATCTTGCATTCTTCCAAAAACCGTTTTCAAACTCGTTTTCAAAGCTTGCATTAAACTTGTTTTCAAAATTGTATCAAAATCTCCTTTTTCAAAACTTGTTTTCAAAATCACAATCCTAGGGTGATTCTAGTCTTTCCATGGCTAGGTTTGCTTTAAAAAAGTGTTACATTTAAAGTGACTTTCATGATCCACATTTTCAAATCTTGTTATTTTCAAAACAACTTTCTTAAAGTGGTTCTAACCTTCTTATGGTTAGAATTGCTTTAAGAAAGTGAGACATTTTCATACTTTCCGAAAAACTCTCTTTTCAAAAGTCTCTCTTTCTAAAACCCTCCTTTTCAACATGCTTTCCAAACTTGTTTTCTAAAACCTCCCTCCAAAAATCTATTTTCAAAACTTCCTTTTTAATTCCTTTCCAAAACACTTTCTTCAGAATTCTTTTCCTAAAAAACACTCCCTAGGTTTCCTTCTTAGAAAACTCCCTCCAAACTCCTTTCCAATAATTTCTTTTCAACAAACGTCTTTCCTACAAGCTCCCTTCCAAAAACGTTTTCTTCAAAGTCCACTTTCCAAAGATATTCCTTACGTTTCCTTCCTAAACATCTCTTTCCAAAAATTTCTTTCTAAAAACTCCTCACTAGGATTTCTTTCCAAAAACTCTCTTTTCAAAATTCACTTTCTAGAAACTCCTCTCTAGGATTTTCTTCCAAAAAACTTCGTTTCCAAAAAACTCACTTTCCAAAAATTTCTTTTCTTAGAGCCCAAGTCAAGCCCTAGAACCCCCAATTAGAAAACCCTAATTTTCTTTCCAAATACGTGATTTTCAACCTTGCCCCAAACCTAGGTTTCCAAAACCTCCCTTTCTACATCAAAATCATAAGTTTCCAAAAAAAAAAACCTATTTTCTACTCAAAACTATGCACTTCCAAATCTAGGGTTTCTAAAACTTCCTTTTTCAAATCCTTGTCAAATCAAATCTTCCCTCTAGAAAACCAAATCTAATCTCCCGTTTAGGAAACTAGATCCAATCCTCCGTTTTTGGAAACAAAATCAAATTTTCTCTTTTAGAAACAAAATCCAATCCTTTCCTAATCCAAATCTTTCCTAATTCAACTCCTTCCTAATCTTCTACTTTCCTAAATCTTAAGTTTCCAAAACTTGAATATAAAAATCTTTCCTAAATTTTAAAACTCAAAATTTAAATCTTTCCTAATTCAACTCTCTCCTAATTTCTTACCTTTTTATACCATAAGTTTTCTAAAACTTTCAAATCTTTCCGTAAACATTAAGCTTCCAAATTTTTCTTCATTCAACCCTTTCCTAAATCTACCCCTTTTCAAATCTTAATTTTCCAAATCTAGGTTTTCCAATCTTTCTTAAACTCAAATATTTCCTAATCTCAAGATTTTCTAAAAATTAAACTCTAAAACTTTCTAAATCTTAAACTTTCTAAATTTCAAATCTTTCCAAATTCAAAATTTTCTAAATTCAAAACTTTCTTAAGTTAAATCTTTCTAAACTTCCAAACTTTCTAAATTCTAAATTTTCCTAAAACTTCAAATCTTTCTAAATCTAAAAACTTTCTAAACTTAAAACTTTCTTATTTTCAAAACTTCATTATTTCAAAACATTCCAAATTCAAAACTTTACAATTTCAAAACTTTCTTAAAACGAAACAGTTCCTAAACCAAAACTTTCCTAAAGCGAAACTTTCCTAAAGCGAAACTTTCCTAAAACGTAACTTTCCTATTTTGAAACTTCCGTAATTCGAACATTTCCTAACTCTAATCTTTCCAAATCTTCCAAGTCCAACATTCGAGTCAAATCTTTTCTAAAATCTTTCCAAGTCAAGTCCAATCCTTCTTTTTTTCAAGTTTCTAAGTCTAGGTTTCCTAAAACCAAGTATTTCAAAACCAATCTTTTCAAATCTTCCAATCAAAATCCAAATTTCCTACTTTTCCAATTCCAATTCGAATTCCAACTCCAATTCTCTTCCAAATCAACTCTTCTATGTTCAATCGGACTCTTGTCCGAACTATGACTGACCTAATTCCTCCAAAAGGATACGTAGGCAACCCTCATGGTGCAGTCACAACATTTTTCAAGTTTCTATTTCCACAAAATCCTTCCAAATCTCTAATCTATTTTCAAACTTTCAATTTCAAATTTCTATTTCCAAATCTCTATTTTCAATTTCCAAAATCTTCTTTCCAAATTCAAACTTCTATCCTTCCTTTTCAAATCAAATCAATTTCTTTCCAAATCTATTCGTCAATTCTCTTTTCTTGCACTTGCATATCATACATCATGTTAGTTTCTTTTCAAAAATTTCTTTTTAAAGTGGATAGGATTGAACAATAGGTAGTTGAAGACTCTCATAGGTGAATCTAGGGTAGATTGACATGTAAGTACCGAAAGGGTGGGGTAGGGTGATGGTTTAGTGCGTTTTCCCTAGACGTAAGCAACCTCCAAACCTAGATAACTGTTTTCATAAGACCAAAAACCGAGTTATTTTTCAAAAAGGGCTTAAATGTTTTCCAAAGGTTGCCAAACAACCTATTTTCTTAAAAACTCACTCTTGAGGAGATATTTTCAAAATCGTTTTCCAAAACCCTAAGTGTAGTTTTCGGATTATACTTATTTTTTAGGTGACCTAACTCATCTTAATCAAGTTAGGTGGCGACTCCAAATCTTTGCTAAAAGCCCTTTATTTAAACTAATTTTCAATTCAAACCTAGTTGCACTCATTCTTCTACGGGGTGAATTCTAATGAGAGAGTATAGTGTTTTTCCCGCTTGTGTGTGTATTCCTCGAGTGCGAAAAATATGGGCGCGACAGCAACGTATATACTGAGTGTGGTATTCATGCATAAGTGTTACCGAACATAATAGGACGCCCAAGTTTTCAAAAGTATCTAGAACGAAGAAGAAGAAGAATCAAGAAGATAAAACAGTGAATTCAAGCTTACCTCTATTGTTCATCCTCGATCCCCAATCAATCTTCACAATTAATCCTGAGTTAAGAAATTTAGTTGCTTATGGCCATGGAAAACAATTACTATCTATTGAAAACTTTCTTGAATGTAAAACTTATAAATGAACTATGAATCTTGAATTAATTGCAGAAATTATAGATTCTTGAACAAAATCTTGAATTAAAGCAATAAAACATAAATTTAATGGAAGTAATTACAAGAATAATGAAAACCCAAATCACTCCTATGAATCTAGACTAAACAAATAGTAAAAACCCTGAAGAAATCGTCATCCTTTACAGAAAATCAAAGGGATATATATAGAGATCACAAACTGAGTCCTAGCAAGAATAGGAAACTTCACCCAAAAATCCTTCATAGCGTTTGAATCCTCCTCAAGGTGTTTGAACCCTCAGAGCCTTGTTTCTCTCTTTTTCCTTCTTAGAGTTCGAACTCTCCATTTCCCCTTATAATTATGATTCGAACTCCCAAGCTTGTAAAGTCCCCTTCTGTGTGTCTAGCCTTTAAGAGTTCGAACCCTGTTATGGGAGTTCAAACCCTAAGGCCAAAATACATTTTTTTTTCAATTTTTGCTAGCCACCGTTCAAACGCTTGGTGTATTTTTCCTCAATTTTCAACTGTCTTCCCTTATTTTTTTGCAACTCAGTTCAAGGCTTTTGGAGTCCATTTCTCATAATGCTCGTTAGACGTGAACTTGTATAAGCTTGTGAAATCTTTTCAACTGCACATCTTTCATTTCATTCTGAGCTATGGATGACACTTTGCACGTTTCCCAAGATAAATCCCAACAACGGTCCTCAATATGCATGCCCGCACTCCAGATCACTTTTATGGCTCCAAATCCTCTTCTTTATCAACATTTACTTGTAATGAACTCAAAATACGACTCTCAATACAATATACACTAAATAGGGTATAATTAACTTAATCTAGAGCTAACTTAGGTCAGTTTAGTTAAATTGAACTGCACTTATGCAGCTCAATCACACCCCCCCCCCCCCCCCCCCCCCAAACTAACTTTTGCTAGTCCCTAGCAAAACTAAGAAAACAAAACATAATTTCCGATTTTGAAAGATTCTCAAATGCATTTAGCGTATGTATCAAGCCTTTAAACCCCTAGGTTACTCATAGTGAACGAGTGGTGTCTCTTGAGGGCTTCCAGTGATGATACCCACAAACATCAACATTAGGAAATGTATCAAAAACAATTTAAGAACAGCTTCTTAACACAGTATAATGCAAGCATTTCAAATCAACCCATTCTTGTCATGCTAACCACCAAACTGTCAAATGCAATACAAATGAGAGGTTCAAGTGTAAAAATAATGTCGTATTCCCAAAGATTAACCATCATACCTCCCGCAACAACAACAGATAGCTTCGATTCAAAATTTCCAAGGCATACACTCTCAACAATAGAACACACCGGTTTCCCTCAATGGATTGCTTGTTATACGAGTAAGTGTAAAGATAATGTAAATAAAGCAATCCTAATTTCAAAAACCACAAAAACATAAAGTATATCAACTTGGCATAGCTTCATGAAAGGAATGCTTGCAGTCAATGTAACAGCTGCGAATTTGATATGACAGCTTTTATATGCAAGAACTCAAAGACTTATGCAATTCTAAATGCTCGAGGCCATCCAAATAAGAGAGCAGTCCAAGAAAATAGAGAGAATCAAGTGGTAATAGATCTCAACATATGCATTGGCCACTACACATGCCAAGGTAATAAGCATGCACTTCAAACTTTTTTATTCCTTTTCTGTTGTTTTTCCCTTTTTTTTTTCCTTTTCAGGCGCTTCAACTGCTTCTATCATATTAGACTTCCATTTTACTTTCTCAACCAATTTTCTTTCTTTTTTTCTCTTCCCTTTTCTATCTCCTTCCTCTGGTTTTTCATAACTTCTCAAAAGGCCATACACATCTTTTCTCCCTCAAATTTAAGATAACCTCCATATTCACACGCTTTTCGAGATCATTTATACACAATTACTGAAAAGAATGATAGAAAGGAAAGAAACAAACGACTTGGCCTCTATGTACCGAATCCGAAACATGCATAAGTCAGACAGTTCAACCATGTAAAAGGTATCAACTATTCCAACTTATTACAATAACATATAAACCAATTTCAAATATAATGAAGCTATTCAAATAACAAAGCTCAATAAATTTCCTTGAGTATAAGTAAAATCGCTCACAAAAACGATTCATGGCTCTACAGCTCACAAGGTGTACATCTCCACTTTATGGAAGTGGTTATGAAAATCTATAACAATTTCACTTCAGAAACACAACTCGTGCTCAGTGTAAGTTATCCTCTCTCTATACAACATAGACAATTCAGTGTTAAGCAATGCAGGAATGAATCAACATGATAATCCGCTTAAACATCATACTATGCAAAGTCACTAGTTGGTTTAACTGTATTTGAAAACAAAACATGATGATTTAGTCATGGTCCCAATCCTAAGAAGTCTCAACATATCCACATCAAATGAAATATCGACAATATACCTATGGAATGCGAAGAGTCCAAATAAAATTCAAAAGAACCAGAAAACAGACCTGTTTTGGATGACATTCAATATAAAATGAACTAGAAAATAAACCTGTTTCAATAATTGACAAAAAAAATGATTGTGCATTAAACAGTTCAAAGAGATATCACCAAGTTTTATATATCCAACCTTAGCCAAGAAATGATCACATTCACAAAGCAAGACAAGTCAATGTACCCAAAAAAAAAAAAAAACTATAAATGAGATCCATAAAAACAAATATCCATGAATCCGATGCATCCAATGCTCATACTATAAGAATTCTAGACTAATAAGATATACAAGAAAGTGAGAATATGGCTTAGACTCTACTAAATCCATATTCCTCATCACCATCCTCATCATCAGGCTGGATCCGGATGAGCATCCCCCTAATCTCCTGCAACATAGTAGTATGCCGGTCCGACTGCTATTCTAGTGTGGTCATCCTACTCTCAAAATCTGTCATTCGAGTCTCTAAATCTATCCTTAGGCCTGCAATTGCCGCCTACAACTCCTCTACCCCAGCAGTGGGTGCTCTCGGTGCCCCGACTACTAACTTCCTCTTCTTCCTCTGTCCCTTAGACCTATTCAAGGAACTCTTATCAATCGACTTCTCCGGTTCCAACCTAATAAGGTCTACCGGAATAGAAATCCCATACTTCTTAAACAAAGCAGTCAGAAATCCCATAAATGGCACAGAACCCTTGACATTCAATGAAATATAAGCCATATACATCGATATAAACATAATCTGGGGCAAATCAATAGACTTCCCAGTATTATGGCCCACAATAAAGCTACCCTCGTGATACTAATACCAACAGTGCGCTTTAAGGGTAATAATGAATGACAGGAAAAAAGAAATAGGATGAGATACTTATCCTTGAGGCGCATTTTACTACATTGTACCTCCCCATCCCATGTGTCACCTTCTAAGAGCAATTCCTAGGAAATGGTAGCCAAGTCAGGTTGCCCCACATCCAGGAAAATGAAGTCCGGGTTCTCCACCCGAGGGATACCAAAAATCTCGGCGAAGGTGTCCGGAGTTACTACCAACTTCGTCCCCCTCACCCAACTCACCATCTTTTCCTTCCCTTTCTCTACCACTGGTTTATGCTAAATATTTGACTTAAACTCCTGACACAGTGTGAGAATGGGCTCGGCCTTGAAATTTGCTAAACCAACCCATCCTCAGTTTGTGAAGTCCCCAAGAAAACCAAAACCTAATTCCTCAAATGTGTCTATATGAAACTCTCTCTTGATGATCGCCCTATTCTTCACCCACACCCGGTTGTAAAACTTCTCTTCTACTTTCTCGATGAAGCGGGTGTCATCGTAACCTAGGTCAACAATAATCTTCTTCCCTTTGTCCTTTTGGGTTGGTTACGATTTTTATGAGGCCAGACCTTTGGACTTCTTACCCGAGCCCTTGGGCTTATCTCCCCTGTTACCCCTTTCTCCGTAGTGCTCATTTCTCAAGCACCCTACAAATGCAAGTAATACATAACATGTCATACTTTAACGTATAAATGCAAAGCCTGAGAATGTCTAGGTGATGTGCCTGTGTCGGCTTATGACTACCAAGGGCCATGAAAGTATGCCTAATGCAATGGATACCCAATGTAAGCGGATGATGCACCTCCTATACAATAAACCTCCTTACAACAACACCCCAACCTCCGAAAGCCATGATTTGCCCCCTTCTGGCCGGTCTTGGCTAATGTAGCACTTTATCGAACACCTAGTGGGCAACCTATGGATCAAGGTTTCTAGGTGTGAAACTTCTATGCCCTGGCCTTCAATTCTCTAATTCAGATTATCTAATATGCATTGAGGTCCAATTGAACCCTAAATTAGAGCTAAAGAATCACTGGGGCATTTTCACAAACACCTAGTGTGCACAAGAAAACTCATGGTTCAATAGTAGATTCTATACCATGGAAATCCTCCAAAAATTTATCAACAATACAGGGCAAGCCCCCAACAATGCAATTGAGGAGTGTATGCATGATTTAGAGTGTGCAAGTGTGTGAATATGCATGAAGATGGTGTTTATCAAGAAAATCCTCCTAATGGGAGCCCAGGGTTCTTTAGATATGCAATGCAATCACCTAGGGTGATTAGAGAGGTGTAGTTACCTTTCTTAAGTGAGGAATTTTGACAACCGAAGGTCAAAGATCGAGCGCTTGAAGGTTCCAAAAACAAATCGCCAAAGACCCTCTTACTCCCCTCTGTCAAACAATAAGTGCCAATGGTTACAAGTGCCCCATGCGCTGCCCCTTTAACCCCTTAAAAATGATTTCCGAGCTTAGAGTTTGAACGTCGTCAAGGGCATTTGAACCTTAAGGCTTAAATTCCAATTCTCCCATTTCTGAGGGTTTGAATTGCGTCAGAGGAGTTCAAACGATAAGGCTAAATTCCCATTTGGAAGGCCTCTAAGAGTTCGAACGCCCTGATGAGGGTTCGAAACCTCAAGCAAAAATTCCATTCCTCAGATCGTGGCCTTGCACAGCTTGTTCGCATTGCTGGGCTTCGCTCTACCCTATCCTATCAACTATCTTAAGTACTAATAAACATAAAACTTAAACAAACATGCTACGCCCCTAAAACCAAAGTTTATATACTACAAAGTACCTCCCCGCCCCAACTAGAGAGGAGCAATCTTCAGAATGCGAAAAAAATGAAAAAATGAAAAACAACTCAATACAACGATAGACGGGCGGGGGAAAGGTGAAAGGATGGCACAACACGCCCTCCCCACAACTAGGGTTAAACTATCCCGGACTCGACTCGACCCAACCTATACACTTACTATATAACACAAGAAAGGCCTTATGTCTCATATTATGCAAAAGGCGGTGAATCCCATAGATCCACACATTCAACCTCTACCTATACGAGCTCAAAATAGGGCTTCAATCGATGCCCATTGAATTTAAAAATATTGCCATTTTTGGGATTTACAGATTTTAACTGCCCCATGAGGTGAAACATCTTGTATAGTAAAAGGTCCAAACCATTTACTTTGAATCTTACCCAGAAACAAGTGTAACCGGAAATTATATTGATGGACCTTTTGACCAACTTTGAAAGATTTACGCAAGATGTGTTGGTCATGTAGAGACTTCATCTTCGCTTTAGAGATCTCATAAGCATCATTCCGTATTTCTTCTAGTTCATTGAGTTGTAATTATCATAAAGGACCCATTTGATCAAGACTCAAGTTAAATTGGTGGATTGCCCAATACGCCTTGTGTTTTATTTCAACTAGAAGGTGGCACGCCTTCCCGCACACATGTCTATACGGAAACGACCCTAGGATGGTTTTATATGCAGTCCTATATGCCCATAATATGTCCACTAATCTCAAGGACCAATCCTTTCGATTGGGGTTGACGGTTTTCTCGAGGACTTGTTTGATCTCCCTATTCGCTAACTCAACTTGGCCTTGTGTTTGGGGGTGAAAGGTGTACCAACCTTATGAATCACCTCATACTTTCTCATTAAGAGACCTACGGGCTGATTACAGAAGTGGGAGCCACCATCATTGATGATAGCTCGGGGCATCCTAAATCTAGAGAAGATATACTCCTTTAAAAACTTGACCACAACAATATGGTCATTGGTATGCTCCAGTATAGCTTCTACCCACTTGGATACATGGTCTATGGCCACTAGAATATAGAGATAGCCACACGAATTAGGAAACAGTCCCATCAAATCAATACCCCAACAATCAAAGACCTCTAGAATAATGATAGGGGTAAGATGTCACGTCCCATAACCCAGCCTATACGGATTTAGGGTATATGACCGGCCAGTAGCAAGGCTACCCAAGACCGCATTACATAAACTGGTTGATCACCTATGCATAATCATTTAAAATGATGTATAATCGCGAAAAATAGAACTTTTGATAACTTGAAATCATAATCTATGTCATACATGGCAGAGTTGTGTCTAGTCCAAATCATAACATATATATGAGCCTAATCAAGGCTTACTACATTTATAACGTTTATACCATTACAAAACATTGGGGTCTAGCCCTCAAACATATTACAAAACATGGGCCCGTGGGCCGTAGCTCAAAATACACATATGACCTCGCTTTAGGGCCTCTCGGATTGGCTACCTGAAAATCATTTGAGAAAACGTAAGCTAATGCTTAGTGAATAATAATAATGCATGAGCATAAAATATCATAGACTACATTTATATTTAATGTACATGACAATAGAGGTACATTTATGCATTAGTGGCACGAACTTAAAAAACATATAAGTATAATCTTAAAGACACCTGGAGCATAGGCTTTTGTAGTAAAACATTTCATCATTTCTAAAATATAATGTTGAAGAAGAGCGGCAGTCACATTGTAGCATGAACTAGTAAAGTGTGATATAGCTTATCATTAGGATAATATATCATAACTTGTGAGTGTACATCTTAGCTCGTCGTATAACCTTAGACACATCTATATCATTACTCTCAGAATCGTATAAAGCATAGATATGAGAGCATAGGTAACATAAACATCATATTAAGACATTATATCATTTGAATATAGTATCATGGGTGTGAGATGTAAATCATAATATGGTCATGTATGGCATAATGTGGCTTGGCATAAGCATACCATGGCATGGTACAGTGAGGCATATTATAATATCGTAGAAAGGAGAGATATATTGTGACATTAATACTTGTGAAAACATACGCAACTTGTCGTGAGGAATTTGAATAAATCATATTTTTCGTTCTAGTACATAAGAGTGTCATGTCTTTACATCAAAGCTCGGCTCCGCATCAGTAACCATAAAGGTCACCACATCAGTAACTGTAAAGGTCACCATAGAGCTCTTTTGGCCAACATCAGAGCTAGGCTTTGCATCAGTAACCATAAAGGTCACCATAGGGCTCTTTAGGCCAACATATCCCTTACTTCACCCTACTTAAGAGGTCTTTCTAGTATTGGGTATCATAGCAACCACAAGGGTCACGCATAATGCTCTTTAGGCCAACATAGTAACCATGAAGGTCACGTATAGGCTCCTTAGGCCAACATAGTAACCACAAAAGTCATGCATAGTCTCTTTGGGCCAATATAGTAACCATAAAGGTCACGCATAGGCTCCTGAGGTCAACATAGTAACCGTGAAGGTCACGCAAAGGCTCTTTAGGCTAACATAGTAACCATAAAGGTCACACATAGGCTCCTTAAGCCAACATAGTAACCGTGAAGGTCACGTATAGGCTCTTTAGGCCAACATCGTAACCGCAAGGGTCACGTATTGGCTCTTTGGGCCAACATAGTAATCGCGAAGGTCACGCATAGGCTCTTTAGGCCAACATAGTAACCATAAAGGTCATGCATAGGCTCTTTAGGCCAACCATAAGAGCTAGGCTCAATCATTAAAAGCTACGCTCAGTCATTAGCAATACAGAATGCTTTAAGCCAATCAAGAGAAAAAGGCTCAATCGTGAGACAAGGCTTAGTCATTAAGTATTACGCTCAGTCATTAGCACGTAGAGTGCTTTAGGCCAATCATAAGAGTTAGGCTCAGTTATAGTAACCATAAAGGTCACACATAGGCTTTTTAAGTCAATCATAAGAGCTATACTCAGTTATAGTAACCATAAAGGTCACATCTAGACTTTTAAGCCAAGGGACGTCTCCCAACATGGCGATAGATTATTTTGTGTCCCCCACCGTAGGACCCTTGTTGCTAGTTTAGGGTCTTGCCACGAAAAGACCTTGAGTTAGAGTCATACGTTAGGAATCTTACATCTACTTTATGTGAACGTTCTAGTCCGTAAGTTGTAGTTCATATCATAGATAAGATTTGTACATAATTCAAAGCATGACATTCATACCTGAACGTAATCATTGATACATTGAAATAATTGAAAAGAAATGCATGAAACATAATTGAACTTGAAAGCATTTGGAGAGTGATAAGTTTTATTCATGGCATATCGTTACTCACCTCTCTCTGATTGAACGGACGATATACGAGGTGTTCCTACACATAATTCACATAGAAATATGGAACATCAATACACGATGCTAAAGCAAGGCAATAACGTATAAACCGAGACTAAGCATATAAATCATTCGACCCCGACTCACCAACACCTCACTCTCACCATGGAAGGCGAGACTAACTCTAGGGCAAGGCTCTCAACGTAAAACGAGAACATAAGGTTAAGGGTGAAGTATGAAACTTGGAAAATTGATCCTCTCATCACATCCCAATTACCCCAAACAAAAGATTCTCACACAAGGCTAGTTCCATATGAAAATAGGCTTAAAGGCCTTTAATTTGATAGGTCATGGCTTAAAAACACATTTTGGGTGAAGAAGTTAGGTCTCACGAAAAACGGGGAAACACTTCGGAAAAATAAGGTTTTTGGCATAGTTTTGGGTCAACTTTAAACTTCCATAACTCTCAATATATAAGGAATTAGAAAACAAACTTTATATGTATAGAAAGGTTTATGAGTCTAGTTTCTGATGCTTCAAACGGTGCATCAATTCGAGTTTTTTTAAAGAAAGTTATGCCCATTTTACTAAACAGTGTCTGATCTGACAGACCGTTCAAACGCCCAACTGGGGAGTTCGAACGCCTAGGCAAAATGAACTGGGAGTTCGAACGCCCAAATGCGAGTTCAAACTCCAAGAAGAAAATTGAAAAAAGCCTTTCTTTGATTGTTCGAACTCCTCCCGAGGGAGTTCGAATGCCCAAGTTTATTTCCCATCGTTCGAACTCCATATCGGGAGTTCGAACACCCTGTACTGGGCAGCACTTGAAGTTCGACCAAAACACAACCAAAACTCCTCCAAATACAACCAAACCTTCCCAATACTCTTAGGGCTCAATGATTAGCCCACAAGGATGATAATAACTCAAAATGGGGGAGAAAGAACAATCAAAACAAAGGGATCTAAAAAAAGAAATCAAAAGCCGTAACATTGCACATATTTGGGGATTTTCATCCCACCACTCCCAATCTTCAACAATTGAGCTTCAAGCTCTCTAAATCACGTATTTGAGACGCAAGGGGTCCACCAAATTCAACAACAACACCCTTAGATACATATATGCAAAAACCCAACACAATCCACCAAGATAGATACACATACATATACAATTCTAAAGAGAGAGTGGAACCTTACCTTCCTCAAGCTTGTCCAAGTCTTCAAATGGTCTTTCTTGGTTTGGGTTGAAGCTCTCCAAGCTCCCCTTCTCCTTCTTCCTCCTCTTCTTCTCCTCCATCTCTCTCTCTCTCTACCCGTATGGTGTATGTGTGTGTGTATATGGGTGTGTGTGTTTTGCGTATATAAGATGATACACATGGGAAATAATCCCATGTGTCTCACTCTATAGGCTTAAGTTACAACATGACTTTTAATTTGTCAACTTGACCCAAATGCACATTAGAATGATATAAAATTTAAAGAAACACATAAAAAGGGAAAATAATGGGTTCAGGGTACTACATAAGAGGCATCATGTGCCTCCAAGATAGGCTTCCTAACCATTGACATCTATCGCAAGACGTGCAAAAAGTATGGACATCATGGAACAAGATGGGCCAATAGAAACTGCTTTGCAAAATCTTTGCAACAATTTTGCACAATGAAAAGTGCCCACCACACACCTGTGAATGACAAAACTCTATTATGCTTTTCACCTCGGCGTCGGGACCACATCGACAAACAATTTGATTGGGGCAGTACTTAAACAAGTAGGGATCTTCCCAAGAGAAATATCTCACATTCCAATGTGATGGTATCCCACAAGTGGTTAAGTAGTTTGCAATGTCAGCATACCACGGGGTCATTGTGCTTGTATGTGTAGTGATTTGGAAGAGATGCTCATCCGAAAAGTGTTCATTGATTGGAAGGGAGTCTCGGGCTTCCCCATCAGTAGGGAGCCCCAACAAGTGACCGGCTGCTACGTTTTTGACCCCTTTCTTGTCTCGAATTTCAATATGGAACTCTTGTAGCAAGAGAATCCACCGGATGAGTTGGGGTTTCGCATCAAGTTTACTCAATAGGTACTTAAATGCGGAGTGATCGGTGTATATGATAACAAGTGATCTGACTAAGTATGACCTAAATTTGTCAAGCGCAAAAATCACGTCAGGGAGCTCTTTTTCTGTGGTGGTATAGTTCAATTGAGCCTCATTAAGGGTTTTTCTTGCATAATAGATGACATATGGTTTGTTATCTACCCTTTGCCCCAAAACAGCCCCCACTACATGGTCACTCGCGTCACACATCAACTCGAAAGGAAGAGACCATTCAGGCAATCGAATAATAGGTGCGGTGGTGAGAAGCCTTTTAAGTTTATCAAAGGCTTCTTGACATTGTGGTGTCCACTCGAAAGGTACATCTAATGATAACAAGTGGCACAAAGGTCTAAATATGGCACTGAACCCCTTAATGAAGCGTCGGTAGAACCTTGCATGCCCTAAAAAGGATCTCACATCTTTTACGCTTTTAGGGGGAGGAAGACGTTGAATAAGTTTGACTTTTGCTCTGTCTACCTCGATCCTCTTGTCGGACACTATATGTCTGAGGACTATACCTTATGTCACCATAAAGTGACACTTCTCCTAGTTAAGCACTAAATGGCTTTCCTCATATCTCTTCAAAACTCGTTCTAAGTGCTCAAAACACAACTCATAGGTGTCCCTATAAACCGAGAAGTCATCCATGAAAACTTCAAGGATCTACTCAACCATGTCGCTGAAAATGGACATCATGCACCTTTGAAAAGTGGTCGGTGCATTGTATAGGCCAATGGGCATTCTCCTATATGCATAGGTGCCAAAAGGGCATGTGAATGCAGTCTTTTCTTCATCTTCTAGAGCGACCTCTATTTGGTTACCGTAACTCGTTCTAGGACTTTGTTCAAGAATGGAAGTGGGAAGTGATCTTTCCTAGTTATGGCATTGAGCTTCCAGTAGTCAATACACATTCTCTAACCTGTTTGGATCCTAATTGGCAGTAGTTCGTTATACTCATTTTGTACTACCGTGACTCCCGACTTTTTGGGGACGACTTGCGTTGGACTTACCCACTTGGAATCAGAGATGGGGTTTATAATACCCGCATCGAGAAGCTTCAGTACTTCTACTCTAACTACCTCCTTCATGTTGGGGTTGAAGCGTCTTTGCATTTGACGCACGGGCTTAGACTCCTCTTCGAGATATATGCGATGTGTGCACATGAGAGAGCTAATGCCATAAAAGTCCGCTATTGTCCACCCTAAGGCTTTCCTATGCTTCGTGAGCACTTTTAGTAAGGATGCCTCTTGGCCTTCAAACAGGCTAGAGGATAAGACCACGGGGTATGACTCACCTTCCCCAAGAAAAGCATACTTGAGGGTAGAAGGTAAGGGCTCTTTCAGGAATTGGTAATTACTCGTCGGAAGAGACTGGCTTGACAACACTCGGGGTAAGGGGTTTAAAAGTAGGGGTCCAATGACCCACATGCATGACCATATCACTCTATCCCCTTACAATTGATGGGTCTCTACAACCTACACACTTAAACTCCAATTGACCATGAGGCTCACTCCAAACTAGAGCCCTTTCAATTGGGTCCTCCATGAACTCCAGATCTACATGCTCTTGGATGATAGACTCGATGAAGTCTACCTCCTCAATTTGGTCTACTTCTTGTAATTGCTTACCCACTGTGAAAATGTTGGTCTCTAAGGTTATATTCCTGAATGAAAGCTTAAGCAACCCATTCTGACAATGGATAATGGCATTTATAGTTGCTAGAAAGGGTTATCCTAAAATAACTGGAATATGACTCTTAGATGACTCGGTCTCTATGGGCTGGGTATCTAAAACAATGAAATCCACCAGATAGCAAACTGTATCAACCTGGACGAGCACATCCTCCACGATACCTCTAGGGACTTTAATGAACCGATCAGCTAGCTCGAGTGTAACTTGTGTAGGCTTAAGTTCTCTTAGACCTAGTTCTTTATATACATAATATGGAAGAAGGTTCACACTAGAACCTAGGTTAAGAAGTGCTTGATCAATTCTATAACCCCCTATTATGCACGAAATCGTAGGACAACCGGGGTCCTTATATTTCGACACTGACTTACATTGGAGGATTACGATTTGACTTTCAGTCATCATTGCCGTTTCTTTGACATGCAACTTCCTTTTGACAGTGCCCAAGTCTTTCAAGAACTTGGCACAGGAAGGTATCTATTTAATGGCATCTAACAAAGGGATATTAATTCGAACTTATTTGAAGACATCATAAATTTCAGCATTCAAGTTTGCTTTTTTCGCTTTGGTCAGCCTATATGGGAATGGAGCATGTTTTAAGTCTTCCGTGCTCACATCCTTAGACATTTGATGTAGTATCTTGAACCCATTAATTTTCCTATTTATGTGTTTTTTTAAATTTTATATTATTCTAATGTGCATTTGGGTCAAGTTGACCAATTAAACGTCATGTTATAACTTAAGCCTATAGGGTGAGACACATGAAAATATTTCTCATGTGTATCATCTTATATACACAACACACACACATCCATGCACACACACACACCCAACAGGTAGAGAGGAAGAGGGAGGAGAAAGAGAGAAAGGGAAGACGGAAGGGGAGATTGAGGGAAGAAGGGCTTGAAGAAGGGGATTGAAGCCATTAAAGACATCTCCAAGCTTGAAGAAGGTAAGATTTCATTTCGCTCTCTACAATTATATATGTAAATATATCTATCTTGTGTGATTTTGTTGGGTATTTGTATATATACATCTTAGAGGGTTTTCAATGAGTTTGGGGGATCCCGTAGGTCCCATTTGCATGATTTTGTGAGCTTAAAGCTCATTGTTGAAGATTGGGAGTGGTTGTTTGAAAAATTTCCAAATGGGGAAATGTTAGGGTTTTGATTTCTTCTTTAGATCCATTTGCTTTTACTATTCTTTCTCCCTTATTTTGAGTTATTATCATCCTTGTGGGCTAATCTTTGAGCCCTATGAGTATTGGGAAGGTTTGGTTGTATTTGGAGGAGTTTTGGTTGTGTTTTGGTCAAATTTCGAGCACTGCCCAGAACTGGGCGTTCGAACTCCCGATATGGAGTTCAAACGGTAGGAAATAAGCCTGAGAGTTTGAACTCCCCCAGGGGGAGTTCGAACAATCAGAGAAGAGGTTTTTTCAATTTTCTTCTTGGAGTTCGAACTCCTGCTTGGGCGTTCGAACTCCCAGCTTATTTTGCCCAGGTGTTCGAACTCCCCGATTGGGCGTTCAAACAATCTGTTAGCTCAGACAGTATTTAGTAAAATGGACATAACCTTTTCTAAAAAACTCGGATTGATGCACCGTTTAGAGCATTAGAAAGTAGACTCATAGACCTTTGTACCCATATAAAGTTTGTTCTCTAATTTCTTATAGATTGAGTGTTATGGAAGTTTAAAGTTGACCCAAAATCCATGTTAACAACATTATTTTTCAAAATTTTAGTCCACCTTCTGTAAGGCATAACTTCTTCACCCGAAATGTGTTTTTGGCCCATGACCTATCAAATTAAAGGCCTTTAAGCCTATTTTCATATGGAACTAGCCTTGTGTGAGAATTCTTTGTTTGGGGTGGTTGGGATGCGATGAGAGGATTGATGTTCTAGATTTCATACTTCACCCTCAACCTTATGTTCTCGTTTTACGTTGGTGCCTTGCCCTAGAGTTAGCCTCACTCTTCATGGTGAGAGTGAGGTGTTGGTGAGTTGGGGTCGAGGGATTTATATGCTTAGTCTTGGTTTATACGTTATTGCCTTGCCTTAGCATCGTGTATTGATGTTCCATGTTTCTATATGAATTATGTGTAGGAACACCTTGCTTAATGCTCGTTCAGTTGAATAGAGGTGAGTAACGATATGCCATGAGTAAATTCTACTACCTTCCAACTGTTTTAAGTTCAAACCATATCATACAATGTTTTACATATGTTTTCAATGCCTCAATGATTACGTTCAAGAATAAATATCATGCTTTGAATTACATACGAACCTACCTATGATGTGAAGTACAACTTACGAACTAGAACGTTCACATAAAGTAGACATAAGGTTTCTAACGTATGACTCTAACTCAAGGTCTTCTCGTGGTAAGACTTTAATCTAGCCCAATAGTCCTAGGATGGGGGATGTGAAATAAACCATCGACATGTAAGGTCTTTCATGGCAAGATTCTAAACTAGCAATGGTGGTCCTACAGCAGGGGTGTCACGCCTCGGTTTTTGGGTGTCCAAGGTCCTTTTGGCTCGGAGACCCCAAAGTACGGAACTCTATCACTAGAATTCATCCTCCTAGAAGGACAAGTGTGACTAGGTTTGAAAATTGGTTTGACTAAGGGCTTTTTTAGAAAAATAGGAATCACTACCTAACTTGATTAAAGTGAGTTAGGTCACCTAAAACAAAGCGCTAATCCGAAGATTAAACCTAGGGTTTTTGAAAAAGATTTTGAAAACTCACCCAAAGAGAGGGTTTTTAATAAAATGGGTTATTTGGCAACCCTTGGAAAGATTTAAGCCCTTTTTGAAAATAACTCCATTTTGGTCATTTGAAAACAGAAATCTATGGTTCGAGGGTTGGTTACGTGTAAGAAAGATATCCTAAGATCATCACCCTACCCCGCCCTTGGAGTTGAAATAAAAGTTATGACCGCACCATTTTAGGTTGCCTACGTATCTCATTTGGCGAGAATTAGGTCATTCGTAGTTCAGGCAAGAGCCCGACAGAAAATAGGCACATTTGGACCTTTGGAAGGTTTGAAGACACTTTGGGGTCTTTGAAAAACTTGAAGACACTTAGAGGTCTTTGGAAAAGTTTAAGACACTTTGAGGTCTTGGAAGTTGAAGACTCTTGGAGGTCTTTGGAAAAGTTTAAAACACTTTGAGGGCTTGGAAGTTGAAGACACTTGGAGGTCTTTGGAAAAGTTTAAGACACTTTGAGATCTTGGAAGTAGACTTGAAATTGGATGGTGGAGTGTTTTGAAAATGTTTTTGAATCAATTTAAGGGAGTTTTGGAAAAATGCTTTGGCATAACTCAAGAAAACTTGAAAGTGTTTTTGAAGTCTTGTTTTGAAAACATTGGAGGTATGATTTTAGAATGTTTTGAAGAATTAGTTTTTGAAAGTGGCTTTTGGAAATGGTTAAGGGTTTGGAATCCTAATATGGACAACCTTAGAGGTTGTTCTTGATTTATCACTTGTCCTTGGAATCCCTAACCATAAGGGAGCTAGGGACACCTTAGGTTTATGACCTTTTGAAAGTATTTTTGGAAATGTTTTGAAGATGGAGTATAAGGACATTGGAAGAGTTTATGGAGTTGGTTTTTTGAAATCATAAGAGTAGGAGGTTTTGAAAAAATAGGTTATGAGAATAGTTTAAAATTTAGTGATCATTTAGAGAAGGGTTCAAGAGTTGGAGGCTTGAAGCGTACTAAGCTAGGTTGGGTTGGCCTAGGGTTAAGGGAGACCTAAGGTTAACTAACTTGGGTTAGGTTAACCTAGGATTAAGATAACTTAGGGTTAACTAACTAGGGTTAGGTTAACCTAGGGTGAGTGAACTAGGGTCAAGTTAACCTAGGGTTGGATAACTAGGGTCAAGTTAAACTAGGGTTAGATAACTAGGCTCAAGTTAACCTAAGGCTGAGTAACTAGGATCAAGTTAACTTAGGGTTGGACAACTAGGGTCAAGTTAACCTAGGGTTGGATAACTAGGGTCAAGTTAACCTAGGGTTGAATAACTAGGGTCAAGTTAACCTAGGGTTGGACTGGAAAATGGTTTTGAAAGTTGGTTTAATGTACTTTTGGAAAGAGTTTTGAAAAACAAAACATGCTATACAATGGACTTGGGTTGGCAATCTTATTGAAGATCATTTCCATGAAAATTTTGACTCTAGCCAAGAGTATGGTTTATATGGTTGGTGATTGGAGACCATTCCAAGGAAGGTTTCCTCATGGCCATTATAACCATAATCTTGACAAGAGTGTAAGGGGTTTAAAAATCAACATGGTGATGACAACTTTTTAAGGCACCATTTTTAATACAAAGATGGAGAAAATGCATTTTTGAAAATCATCTTTGGAGAGAGTTTTGAAAATTATTTTTGTAGGAGGTTATTCCATCAAGAAAGGGTTCCTATGGCCAAATTAAAGAAAAACTACTCAAGAGAGGGTCCCATGGGGCCATTCCAACCACTACACTTAAAAAAATGGAAATCTTGGAAATTAGAGAATTGGAAAGCAACCCTTATGCAAGTTAAAATGTCATGATGCCAAGTTGAGAATTAAGGGGTTAGAAGGGGATTTTCTAAGGCATGATTTCTAAGGTCCCATCCTAAGCTTCAAGGAGACAACTCTTGAAATAATTTTTGAAATAAATATAAAGCTTGGAAATGACATGGAAATAAGAGCAATGTAAGCATTGTAGAACATGACAATAAGCATAAAATGAAGCCAAGCATACAAGACATGATCAAAATAGTAATATGCAAGGGGTCATGATCACATACAAGGCTTTTAGGCTATACCACATAAACAAAGGGCTCCTAGGCCATACCATCTCAAAGTAGGCTAGTGAGAGGTCCCCCTACACGGTGGCTCTCACTTGCTTTCCTCTAGGCATGATCTAAGAGCTCTCTTGACTCAAGCATGTAAGCATGGGGGGTTGTAGATGGGGATTAAAATAGAGAATAGCCCAAGTAGGCTAGGAGGGAGAAGAGAAGAGTGGGGACAAACACAAATATAAAAGGGATACCACCTTTTGCCTTCAACACACTTGTAGTCTTCAATGGATGTCTTGATTGGAGCTTGAATGACTTCAAGAAGGCTTGAGGGGCTGGAATGGAGTGTGTAATGGTGTATAAGGCCTTATAGGTGAAGTGTATAGGCTTGAGAGAGGTAGAATCTAGCCTAAGTGTTGGAGGGATGGAATATATGTAAGGATTCAAGATTCTGGAGTAGTTTCAGCAGAGCTTTGCATCAATTTCGGAGATGGAATATGCAAAGGGGTGGTCTGGTATTTATAGACAATCTAGAACAGGCCTAGCACATGTGCTACATGCACCTGGCCAAAATTTGACCTGGCACATGTAAAACATGCGCAGGTACTGTTCCATTGCTAGAATGACACGTGGCACCCCGTGTATTGGTTAAATCTTGACTGTTGATCAAAATTTGGTCGATCTGATCAAAATTTAAGCGCATGTAGCATACGCTCCATCACCGGAAAGGTTCGTCCAAACTTTGTCTCAATAATTGAGTCAACCGGGAAGGTTTCGAGGGAATTGGTTGTACCCACGGTGTTCTCTTGAGGTTTCTCGAGAATTTTCATATTTTTGGAAAGTTTAAATTGTGTTCGAAAGCGTGGGATATCATCTCGGGAAGCGTGCATAAAAGGACACTTTACAAAGCGTCTGTAATATGCTCCGAGGGTGTTTGAAAGTGGCTGTTTTCGTGTCGTGTGATCGAGGCCTTCGGGAAGCGACCTCTTCAATCGGACCGTACCGATGGAAGGTACTTTGGAAATACTTTCGAGAATTTTCAGATTTACGCATTTCTTAAGTCGTTTGATGGTGCGTTTTAATCAGTGAATTAGAGAAAAAGTCAGCCTTAGCAGTGTGTCTACGAGACGCTTCAGGGGTTGCTGAAAGTTGTAGTTTTCGCACCGTACGATGGAAGGCTTCAGAAAGCGATTTATTCGATTGAGCCGTATCGATGGAAAGATCTATGAACGAGCTTTCGAGAATTTCCTAATTTATGCATTTCTCAAGCCAGTTGACGGTGCATTATGACTAGGGAATCGGGAGAAAAGACAAATTAGGCCGAGCGTCTGCGAGACGCTCCAGGGGATTTTTATCGAGTTGTGAGCGTTTAATGTCATAAGGTCCTCCTTGGGTTAAACAAGGGTGTATGGTGAAACCCTTTGCTTAAAACCCTATGACCGGTGTTGTTTCGAGGTATGTTTGGATTGCCAAGGGTAACATGGTCATTTTGGCCAGGATTGGCTGGAAATGGATAGGAATGGTTTGGTATGTTGTGTTAAGCGTATAGGGTTGTTTCGGGGATGGTTTTGAGAGAGTATTTTACCATTCAGCGGGGTTTGTGCAGTGCTAAGGTGTTTAGAGGCAAAACGGTCATTTTGACCGAAGTGAGCCGGAATAGGACTAGAATTGGACCAAATGGCGTGCAGGGGACGCCTAATGGTTTAACAACATTTTGGAAGGATGGGCTTATCGTTTTGAGGGATTTTCAACTTTCTCAAAACGTGCCTGAAGGCCCAAGGGGCAGGTTTGGTCATTTTTCACCGAGTCGGGCTAGCAAACGCCAGTGTTGACCTAGGTGTTGGTTGCTGAGACCGCCCGGTCTCGGAAAGCTACCTGTATGGTGTTGGTCTCTAAGAATGCCTGGTCTTAGAGAGCTACCTGTAGGGGTGGTGTTTGTTCTTGAAAGCGCCTGGTCCCAAAAAGCTACTTGGAGGGATGGTGTTGGTCTTTGAGAATGCCCGGTCTCAGAGAACTACCAAACGATGAACATTCTACATTGGCGGTCTAGTAGGCGCCAGAAGTGAACTGTCTGCAATTTGATGAGGTGTTGGTCCTTGAGATCGGCCGATCCCGGGAAGCTACTTGGATGGCGTTGGTTTCCGGAACCGCCCGATCCAGAAAGCTACCTGGAATAATGGTGCTTATGGCTCCAATGGGTCCTTGTGGGCCCGAGAAGTGACCAATTGGTTGGATTAGAGATTAAAAGGCTTATTTTAAACCTGCATGTGTTGTGGTGTTTGAAACCAAGCCCGGTCGGGCCGGAGATTGCCGAGCGGGCAAAAATGGGGTGCTTACAAAGGGACACGAAATAATTTATCGCCATGTTGGGAGATGTCCCTTGGCTTAAAAGTTTAGATGTGACCTTTATGGTTACTATAACTGAGCATAGCTTTTATGATTGACTTAATAAGCCTATGTGTGACCTTTATGGTTACTATGTTGGTATAAAGAGCCTATGCGTGACCTTCATGATTACTATGTTGGCCTAAAGAGCCTATACGTGACTTTTATGGTTACTATGTTGGCCTAAAGAACCTATGCATAACCTTTATGATTACTATATTGGCCTAAAGAGTCTATGCGTGCCTATGCGTGACCTTCATGGTTACTATATTGGCCTAAAAAGCCTATGCGTGACATTCATAGTTACTATATTGGCCTAAAGAGCCTTACGTGTGACCGTTGTGGTTACTATGATGCCCAATACCAAAAAAAAAATTAAAAAAAAAACCTCTAAAGTGGGGTGAAGGGAACGATATGGTTGCCTAATGTAAAGACATGACACACTTATGTTCTAAAATGAGTAATATGATTTGTCCAAATGCTTCACGACAAGTTACGTATATTTTCACAAGTACTAATGTCACGACATATCTCTCATTTCTATGACATTATGATATGCCCTTACAATATCATGCCATGGCATGCTTATGATAGCTTCGTTATGCTTTACGAAATCATGTTGTGTTATGCCTCACTCCTATGATATAATGTTCAAAACGCTATAGTATCTCAATGTGATACTTATGTTACCTACATTTCTAAAGCTACGCTTTATAAGTTACTAAGAATATTTGATGTATCCTATATTATACGGCAAGCCAAGACGTACGCTTACAGGGCATCGTATGTTATGCTCATGACAAGTTATTTCACGCTCAAATAGTTCATGCTATAACACACCTAGCTCTTTTCTTCAACATTATGTTTTAGAAATGATGAAATATTTTAATACAAAAGCCTATTCTTCAAGTGTCTTTAGGATTATACTTATGTAATTCCAAATTTATGCCATTTATGTATAAATGTACCTTTATTGTCATGTACATTAAATATAAATGTAGTCTATGGTATTTTATGCTTATGCATTATTGTTATTCACTAAGCATTAGCTTACATTTTTTTTAAAAATGTCTTCAGGTGAACAAACTCGGAGGCCTTAAAGTAGGCCCATTACATGGACATTTGGACTGCAGCCCACGGGCCATATGTTATGTACTGATATAGGGGTTGGACCCTAATGTTTTGTAATATTATAATGTTATAACTGTGGTGGCCTTTGATAGGCCCACCTTATAGAGTGATTATGTTTCGGAGATTAGGCACAACTCTACTATGTATGACACAAGTTTCACTTTACGTTTATAAAGTTTTAATTTCTTAATTATGTATCTTTTAAATGATAAATGCACAGGTGTTCAATCGGGTTATGCAATGCGGCCTTGAGTAGCTAAGCTACTGGCCTGTCATGCACCCTAAATCCGTCGGGTTGCGGGTCGTGACATTTGAGGAGACGACTTAGAATGACTCCCATGTTATTTCTGTTCACTCTTGTTCTTTTCATTCTCACTCTCCTCTCTCTCTTGCTCATGCCCTAACCCCATAGACTCATCTTTTTTCCCTTGATTATTTTTGTTAGGAGTGCTGGTTTGGTCTAGTTACGTTCCACTCCTAAGGGTGATAGCCTGAACCTGTTCATGTGTCATGTCAATGTAGTTTGCAGGTTTAGGGTTTGGTTAGGGTTGGGCCAGAAATCGCCCTTGCATTTGTTGAATCATCAACATCTTGTGGATGTCTATGACTATTGAGTTAGTTTCCCCTTGCGATTGTTCTAGATTCGTGACCCTGTTTGTGAGTGATCAAAGATCATTAGTCACTTGATGGTCTTCACTATTTCTCCTATGTGGGGGTTGATATTGTGTCGGTTGCGGTATGTATGGTTGTGACGTCGGTGCTATGGGATGATTAATCTTGAAACGGTTGCGGTGGTGTTTGGAATAGTGGTGGAGGTTGTTGGAAGGGTTGAGGGTTTGAAGGACCCTCTTATTTCCACCCAAAGTTAGGGTGATTTCTCCACCCGAGGTTATACGTGTTGGAGTAAGTATTGTTTCCGCTCCTTTGATTTTGATATCTCCTTTGAGATTGGCCAACTGCGTTTGCTTGGCCATGAAGTGCTTCCCGTACCCCCTGTATTACTGGACATGATGTAGTATGGTCTTATGTATCACAAACTAAGCGTGATAAAGGTGTTTCAACCGGTACTACAATGGTGGCCTTAGAAGGTTCCGAAGCCTCCAATTTACAAGTGAGTGCCGTGATCCTAGCTTGTAGATCTTTTACCTCCCTTAATTGGTGTTTAACTCCGACATATGACGTGGTGGTGGGCTTATGTGTGAGATTTTGTGCTCTAGTGTTCGACCAATCCCTAGCCATGTTAGCATTAGCCTAATTCCTAGTCAAGTTGGCCAAATAGTCGAAGTAATTATATGTCTCTGTGGGGTTTTTGTCTGGATAGGTTCCCGTGCACATAGATTCAACAAACATCTTCAATTAAGGAATCAATGAAGAGTAAAATGTGTTTATGATGTGCTATTCAGGGAAACCATGATATGGACATGCGAAAAGTAGGTCCTTGAACCTCTCCCAACATTGGAAGAACGTCTCACCACTATTCGATGCAAATTGGGAGATGGCATGCTATAATGCCTCAGTGCAACTTTCAGGAAAGAACTTTTTCAAGAACTATTCTTGCAGTGTATTTCACGTATGTATGGACATAGGCTTCAGTGAATTAAACCACATCTTGGCCTTGTCCTTTAGAGTGAAAGGGAAAAGCTTCAACAGTAAAACCTCCCTACAACATGAATTATCTTGGAAAAGTGAGCATGCATCTTTGAAATCTTTAATATGTGTATATGGTTGCTCCGAATCATAATCGTGAAATTGAGGTAAGGCAGGTAGCATTCCTAGTTTAATATTTAATGTGGCTTGGTGTGTAGGAAATACTATTACGGAGATGGGGGTTTGCCTTTAGGGATTCATGTAATCCCTTATGGTACGGTTCTAGGGGACATCATCCCCTTGGTTACTTCCTCTTTCGAGGTTGTCATTGTTGCCGTTATTGAGGTTTGCCATTGGAATGAGTCCTAGGTTAACAATCAAGGGAAAACTGGGAAGGCCTACTGGACTATGACAAATGGGTGATGGAGTCAAGTAACCTGATGGAAGATTGCACAATGAGTCAGCTCGAACTAGATGGTGTGTGTGATCTTTAAAATATGAGGATATACATATGCAATGCACACCAAAAAAAAAAACACGTACAATTCAACTGATCCTCCAATCTCCTCAGAAATATCAACTTCGTTGCCCATAAAACAAGTAATTTATCCCAGCGGAGCCTCCAATCTTCACATGCAAAGCAATACTACCAATAAGCAATTAGCACAGAGCCTAACCGCCTCTAAATCTGCCTCGTATCTAAATGAATACCTAGACCCCTAAAAAGAAAAGAAAAATAAATAATTCTAAAAACTAACATGAAAAGGTGGAATAAGGTTACCGGTATGGCCTTAGCCATCGATTTCTTTGCTATGATAAATTAATGGCGAAGCAGTCCTCTGAATTTCATATAAACTGAGGTTCGTGTTCTAGCATGCCTCTTGCGGTCTCTTGTGCAAAAGTATACTCCTTGGCAATGACGCCAAAAATTACTTGATCACTACCAAATATGTGGTGCTCAACCACAAGTGCACGAGTCACGATGCAATATAAAATCTCAAAAGTACAAGTATCGTCCCATATAGAGCAGTGCCAAGGTGATCACAAGAAAACTCTAACACTCAACTCAACCCTAACTTATGCTTCTAAAAAAAAGAAAAGAAAAAACTTGTATTTGGTTTTTCGAATGAGTTAAACTAAATCTAAACAATGGAAGAGATTAAAATTGATTGAAACTTTATAAAGAAGTGACTCAGAATCAATTGATCCGATTAACTGAGTTTCTCGGAATCCCAATGGAAGTTTCGCATAACTCAAATCCTTTGACTACGTCGTAAGTCTCGGATTCGGAAAATTTAACTTTAAAACCAATAGTTCTTTTAATTTTCAACTTCTAGAATAAATCAGGTTGTTCTAGTCAAGGACGTGCATTATCGATTCGTGCAGCGCATATACTGAACCTAACTCACACATAAACGTTACAAGGCAGCGTATATAATGAGTGTGGTATTCACGTATAAGTGTTACCGAACATAATAGGATGCTTAGGTTTTCGAAAGTATCTAGAACGAAGAATAAGAAGAAGAAAAAGAAGAAGAAGAATTAAGAAGATATAGCAGTGAATTCAACCTTACCTCCATTGTTCATCCTTGATCCCCAATCAATCTTCACAATTGATCCCGAGTTAAGAAATTTAGCCGCTCATGACCATGGAAAACAATTACTATGCATTGAAAACTTTTTGGAATGTAAAAACTATAAACGAACTATGAATCTTGAATTAATTGCAGAAACTATAGATTCTTGAACAAAATCTTGAATTAAAGCAATAAAACTTGAATTTAATAGAAGTAATTACAAGAATAATGAAAACCCTAATCACTCCTATGAATCTAGACTAAAAAAATAGTAAAAACCCTCAAGAAATCGTCCTCCTTTACAGAAAATCGAAGGGATATATATAGAGATCGCAAACTGAGTCCTAGCAGGAATAGGAAAGTTGACCCAAAAATCCTTCGTAGCATTCGAACCCTCCTCAGGACGTTCGAATCCTCAAGGCCTTGTTTTTCTCTCTTTTTCCTTCTTAGAGTTCGAACTCTCTATTTTCCCTCATGATCATGGTTCGAACTCCCAAGCCTGTAAATTCCCCTTTTGTATGTCTAGCCTTTGAGAGTTCAAACCCTGTTATGGGAGTTCGAACCCTAAGGCCAAAATATATATTTTTTCAATTTTTGCTAGCCACCGTTCGAACTCTTATTTTCTTCTCGTTTCCACCGTTCAAACGCTTAGTGTATTTTTCCTCAATTTTCAACTGTCTTCCCCTATTTCTTTACAGCTCAGTTCAAGGCTTTTGGAGTCCATTTCTCACAATGCTCATTAGACGTGAACTTGTATAACTTTGCAAAATCTTTCCAACAAAACACCTTTCATTCCATTCCGAGCTACGGATGACACTTTGCACATTTCTCAAGACAAATCTCAACAAAGATCCTTGATATGCGTGCCTGCACTCTGGATCGCTTTTATGGCTCCAAATCCTCTTGTTTATCAACATTTACCTGCAATGAACTCAAAATATGACTCTCAGTACAATATACACTAAATACGGTATAATTAACCTAATCTAGAGCTAACTTAGGTTAGTTTAGTTGTATTGAACTGCACTTATGCAGCTCAATCAGTCTGCCTCCTCTAGATAACTGATTTCTCTTCCAATTAGCCAATCTGTCCTTAATTTTTCTTGATAACTCCTTCCCAAGACTTGCCCAACCTAGGATTGGCCCCTATTGTAAGACCCAAGTAGCTCATAAGGAATGCTTGAATTCAGCATCTAAAAATCTAGGATACTTCTTTGAGAAAGCTTGGTTCCACCCCTATACCACTCACAGCACTCTTTTGATAGTTAATCTTTAATCCTGATATTAGTTCAAAGCATCTGAGGGTTCTTTTTAGATTCAATAATTCCTTCTTGTCAGCTTCACAAAATATGATTGTATCATCTGCGAATTAGAGATGGGTTATCCCATTGCCTCTTGATCCCATTTTAGTCCCCTTGATCATGTTTAATTCAATGGCTCTTACAAATAACTCATTCAAACCTTCAGTTGCAATATTAAACAAAAATGGTGATAAGGGATGTCTCTGTCTCAGCCCCTTTTATACTGCAAATTCATTCGTTGGTGATCCATTCACTAGGACTGATACCCTTCCAAAGGATAGGCACTCCTCAACCTACTTCATTCATTTCTGACCAAACCCCAGCTTCTCCATCATTGACAAGAGAAACTTTCAGTTTATTGAATCATAAGCTCCTTGAAAATCCACTTTTAACACTATCCCTTTTTTTTTTCTTTTGAAGCTTCCATGCATGAATAATTTCAATTGCTATTAGGACACCATCAAGTATCTGTCTCCCCAAGATAAATGTTGTTTGTTTTTCACTAACAACTTCCTTCATTACCATCCTTAATCTATTTTCTAGTCTTAGATAATATTTTGTTCATTGATGATATCAAGCTAAATAGGTCTGCAACTATCTAAATTATCTGGGAACTCCTTTTTTGGAATTAGAGTGATAAAAGATGAATTTAACCCCTTAACAAGCCTAGCATTCTTACTAAATTCATTCATAAATGTAATTACCTCAACTTTGATCACCTTCCAGAATTTCTTTGTGAAGCTCATTTTGAAGCCATCTAGATCAGGAGCCTTACTTTCATTGCATGAGGAAATTTCTTCCCACACTTCCTTTTCTTCAAAGTCATCCTCCAGTGCCTGTGCCATTTCTTGACTTAACTGCTTTCTCACCCTGCCTTCCATCCCAAGCCTCATGGTCATTGCCTCTTTAAATCTTCCTTCAAAAAACTTAAATACTTCTTCCTTAATTTGTCCAGGCTCATCAATCACTTTTCCATTAATGAATAACTGGCTTAAATAATTCCTTCTCTGCCTTAGCTTTATGGAGGTGTGAAAGAAATTAGTATTTCTATCACCTTTTTTTTAACCAAAACATCCTTGATTTTTGCCTTGCATCAACTTCCTCCTTCAAATACAACTTCCCAATCTTACTTTTCAGCTCCCTCCTTTCCTACAATTTCCCTTGATTTGAGCCTTGAAGTTCCCCTTGGATATCCCTCCTTTGTAGTTTAGCTTCCAAAACTTTTATTCTTTCCTTCCAGTTGATAGTTCCAGTGCTTTTCTATTCTCTAATCTTCTTCTTGAGCTCATTCAACTTCCTTAACTATACAAATTCCCCCCACCCTTGTACCTTTGTCTCACTCTATTGCTTACAACCATGCTAGAGAACTCTTTAACATTATACCATGACTCAAAAATCTTAAAAGGCTTTGACCCCTCATCCTTCTCTTCATCATTTAGTAAAACTGCACAATGGTCAGAGAAGATTCTTTGTAAGCCCCATTGGGTACATTTGAATTTACAATTCCACACAGGATATATCAAGAATCTATCTAGTCTGCTCCACACTTCCTTGTTCTGTAGATTGGACCATGTAAACCTCCTCCCTTGTAATGGCATATCTACCAAGTTCACTTTCTCACTACCTCCCTGAAGTCTTTCATACCTAGGTACTCTCTCTTGCATGAAGACCTTTCCTTTTTCCTTAGAATCTCATTGACATACCATTGAAGGTGGTAGCCTGGTGGTAAGTGGGTTACTCCCAAGTTGTTTGGCTACGAGAGATCACGGGTTCAATGTGTGTTGATGCCCCTTGTCCACTGACTCTGTTGGGCCGCTTGCTTATTCACTTGGCCTTTGGTGATGCTATGGTAATGGGCTCACCCTCTTGAGTAGTAGTTGTGGCTCAAACTGGACATTCCATGGCGGGTGGGAGCTCCTATGGTCACACTAAGAGAGGTCGCCATCATCGGTTGCCCCCTCTCACCCTATTTCATTCAGAAAAAAAAAAAAAAAAAAAGGAATCTCATTGATGTCTCCACCTATACAAATTGGTACCTTTGCTACCTCAAGCAAAGGAATTAACTTTGACATAACATCCTTCTATCCTCTTCCAATTTTGGACCGTATATATTAAAAAAGACACAATGACACCCTCCCTTGAAACTTCCTTCCAGCAATATAAAGTTTTTATCCATTACCTTCTGATAAACTATAAAAAAACATTTTGTACCAAATAGTTTGTAACCCTCCTGATGCCCCTTCTGAGTCCACCTTCACCCATTCCCCTTCATCACTTCCCCGCACAGATTTAGCTTTCCAATTATTACAATTCTCCCACTTGGTTTCTTGTATCATAACCATATATATTCCTGTCCCCTTTACTACTTTTCTAACCATACTTTTTTTGTTTCTGCCCCTAAGCCCTCTGACATTCCATGTTAAGATCTTCATTTATGCTTTTTTGCAAACACCCTATCTATAACTTCAGTACCCCACTAAACACCTTCTTTCTCCCTCTTATTTTTTCTTTTGAACTTTGTCCAGATCATTCCATTCCATCTCCTTTATTAATTCACCAACATGAGCTTCCTTATTCTGGAAATCAATGCCTAACTTTTTTCCTGTTTCTATTATGTTCTCTGCCTCTTCTTGGCAGTGATTCTCAAAATTCCTTAGCAGAATCATATTTCGATTCTTGATGTTTTGAGATGGTAATACTGACACTGAGGTGTTACGATCACTACTATCCTTTCTATTCATTATGTATACATTCATCTTCTTATTTGACCATAACTTCTTCCTCTTCTTCTCTTTTTTTGAATCCTTCCTTTTTCTCAATCTCATCCTTGTTGCTTCCAACTATTTCTAACTACCTTCTTCTGTCTCACTGGTGTCAGCGACGTCGTTTGGTGATGCCTGATGAGTTTGGGCTAAAACATTCAACCTAATTAAATCATGCTTCCTGAGGCCCAAAGCACCTTCATTCACTCCAACTTCTCTCACTGGCCCACTTAATTTCCTTCCAACATCTTCTTCTGCTTCAATATTCAAATTATATAAAGAGCTGGACATGTTGTTCCCCAGACCATCATGGTGAGCCAACCTACCGGTTTCCACCTCCGTATGCACCTTGGCATCTTCCCCACCTAACCCACTGTTATTTTTTAGCCTCACACTTTGAGTGTCATTCCCATCATCATTTGTAATTCTAATGCAGGTGTCCAATTTTGATTCATCCACCTAGCTGGTGACTGCCAGATCATCGTCGTCATCATCGACGTCCTCCTAACTGCATAGTTTTCCTCCTTTCTCAGATGCACTGGATTGTATATTCTAGCCACCGCTGCTACTTAAAGACCTTTGGTTACGAGCATCAAAAATAGGGGAACAGTGATGGCTTTCCTATTTGTAATTAGCTTCTATTTGAGAGGGTTGTTGAGTATCTAAGGCAGATGGATGTAATAAACTATTATCATAGTTGAAAACAAACCTTGGGGCCTCATATTCCATTACTTATACTGAGTATAAGAATTTACTGACTTTTAAACTTTATAATTTTGCTTATTGAGTGAATACAATCAGTTTGAACTAATACTCTGCCTACATCAAGTTCCAATCTTGAGGAAGTGCAACCATCAACCAAAATTATCGTACCCCATTGATCTCCAATTTTCCTGAAGTTAGAGGCACTCCATGCATGTAGAGAGAGACCCCTAATGTGCAGCCATACTCTTCTTGTGAAGTTGAATTCCCTATATGACCACTCCTAAATGATTGAGAACCATTGATTAAGCCCTTGAATAAGCAATGTAATATGGTATCAGAGCAGGCAAAGGCCTTGAGTTCAAATCTCATCGCCCACCTCAGTTTTTTTAAAGATCCCAATGTAATAGTCAATTTATTATTATTTTTTATTGAAAGGTAGAGATTGCAAGGTACTAGTATTGTGAGAATCCCTCATGGTACCAAAGAAAAATCCTACTGTAATATAGTTAAAGAGTCTAAATCAAAATTTATTACTATTGTACCACTCCAATATATTTTTTCGAAACAGACACTACTTTTTGTTTATATAGTGAAAGTGATTAGTTTAAAATAAAAAAATACAAAAAATGAGTAAGATGGGGTAAACAAGTGCCTACTATGTCACCAAAAGAAAGAATGAAAATACTACTATTTTTTTATTATTTATCATTACGTAGATGGATGATTCTGATTGGTTCCTTGTTGAGAAGATTGTAATATTATTAATTAGAAAATCAAAAAACTTTATATAATCATACAATGTAACAATGTAAGTAGTGATACAAAAAAGGATACAAAAAAAAAGAAAGCCAAAGATGTACAACATTCCTGAACAAAAAATTGAAAATCTTTAGGCCTATATATAATGTTTTCATTCGACGTATCTGGCTTCTATCAAAGTGGTTCGAATCTCGTAAGTGTTGATTACACCCTAAAAGTGTAATAATAAGTCTTTAATTCTCACCTTGTTAGACTTATATTAGTGTGAATTGTCTTAATTTAGTTATATATCTACTTGATTGTGTTTTTTGTGTGTTTTATAGGTTATAGGAGCTAATAAAGGCAAATAAACGCAAAGAATGATTAAAGCGGGTTCAAAATGAGCAAACTAGTGATGAGAAGTCCAACCCATCTCGGTATTTTGGCCATAACTAGTGAGGAGAGATGCAACATACATAACTCATCATAAGCATTTAACATATCTTGATTCTTGTTCTAAAACATGAGTGTGCTATGACCCGGCTAATATTTCTATTCAATGTATATGACAATAACCGAACATTTATGCATATGTATCATGTACTTAGAACGTGTAAGTGTAAGCTTAAAAACGCATGGCTTAGGCCACCGTGTTAACATATTTCGTTACTTCTAAAACATAATGTCGAGAAGGTGAAAGACATGTCATAGCGTGACCTTGTAGACTATGACACAGCATAAAAGTATATCTTAGCTCGTTTGATACCATTAGACACATCAATTGTCATCATTCTTGGAAATGTATAAAGCGTTGATTTCGAAACATAAGTAGCATAAGAAGCGTAAGCATCATATTGAAACATTATATCGTGAGCTTTCATGACGACATGTAATGACATTTCAAACATAGCCTTATAGGAGTGAGAAGTAACACATAACATGACTTCATAAGGCATAATATAGCTATCATAAGCATACCATGGCATTATACTGTAAGGCTTTTCATAATATCGTAGAAAGGAGAGATATATTGTGACATTAGTACTTATGGAAACATACGTAACTTATTGTGAAGCATTAGAACAAATCATATTTCTCATTCTAGAGCATAAGTATGTTACGTCTCTATATCAAAGCTAGGCTCCGCATAGGTAGCCTTAAAGGTTATATATAGGGCTCTTTAGGCTAAGATCTTAACCATGTACAATATTGCCTGCTTTGGTGCTTCATGTCACGCATGTGCTTACCTCACGGTTTTAAACGCATTGCGATAGTAACACTTCGCCTTGCCTACTCCCTCGAGAGCACTTGAGCTATCCGAGTACTCAGCACAATACTGTCAATTCTGGCTCACAACTGCCTACCCCCTTTCCGGCGCTTGGTCTCAGCCGCGCGGTACACATAAGGTTCTTTAGGCCAACATTAGATTGTCCGCTCTGGCTCGCACTTACCTACCCCTTCCTGGGCACTTGGTCTCAGCCGCGCAGTACACAAAAGGCTCTTTAGGCCAACATTAGATTGTCCGCTCTGGCTCGCACCTGCCTACCCCCTTCCTGGGCGCTTGGTCTCAGCCGCACGGTACACATAAGGCTCTTTAGGCCAACATAGTAACCATGAAGGTCATACATAGGCTTTTTAGGCCAACCATGAGAACTAGGTTTAGTCATTAAGAGTTACGCTCAGTTATTAGCAACATAGAGTGTTTTAAGCCAATCACGAGAGCATGGCTCAATCGTGAGACGAGGCTTAGTCATTAAGAGCTACACTTAGTCATTAGCACGTAGAGTGCTTTAAGTCAATCGTAAGAGCTAGGCTCAGTTATATTAACCATAAAGGTCACACATCGACTTTTTAAGTCAATCATAAGAGTTATGCTCAGTTATAGTAACTATATGATCACATCTAGACTTTTAAGCCAAGGGACGTCTCCCAACATGGCGATAGATTATTTAGTATCCCCTATATTGGCCCAAGTAGACAACCCAAGAGGGAGGGTGAATTGAGTTTTATAGAATTTATATGAAACAATGCAACTAAAAACAATTTAAGCAATGTAGCAGTGAGCAATCAAACTAATAACCGAAGCAAACAAATAATATAATGCAATGCAAGCAAGTATTGTAAGCAAGGAAGGAAAATAGAGCAAGAAATGAATAACACCAGATTTATAGAGGTTCGGCCAACCTTGCCTATGTCCTCTCTTCCTCGATCCTCTCGAAGGTATTCCACTATGTAAACTTCCTTTACACAGTTGCTAGTTTTGTTACAAGTGCTCAGCTCACTCTTACAAGAGCTCTTCCTAAGCTCTCAAAACCCAACAGATTTTGTCTAAGTTTCTCGTAAACTTACGAGTGATTTTGTCCAAGCTTCACTCAAACTTACAAGTGATTTTGTCCAAACTTCACTCAAACTTACAAGTGTTTTTCTCAAGCTACACCCAAACTCACAAGTGTTTTTCCCAAGGACACTCAAACTCACAAGTGTTTTTCTCAAGAACACTCAAACTCACAAGTTTACAAACCCACCCAATAATAGATGAAGGTTGTACAATGAGTCACTCTCTCTCAAAGAGTAGATAAACAAATTTTCAGCTCACTCAAGAACCCCCCAAATAAATAAAAACAGTGTATAAGATGTAGGAGACGAAATCTCACTTGTAGCTCTTAATCTTGTGTTCTTCTCATGTTCTTCTTACACCAATATGTGTTGGGGATCTTGTATATATAGCCTTGGATCGATTCTAGCCATTGGAGAAGTATGGGAGTGGTTTTGGTGGCAGATCGCACCATTACTCCTGTTAGAAAATATAGCCGTTGGTGTCGGGAGTCGACTCTTTTGGAGCAAGAGTCGACTGTTTTTATGTTTCAGCAGATTTTTCGTGGTTCAGTCCAAATGAGTCGACTCTTTTGTGCCCAAAGGTCGACTCTTTTTGTCTGAGACTACAAAATTAACTCTCTGTTTGAATAATTCGACTCTTTTAGAGTGAGGGATCGACTTTTTTGATGTTCCAAAAGATTTTCTGCCTCTGTTTGAATGAGTTGACTCTTTTGCTTGAGGGGTCGACTCTTTTTAGAAAAATCCTTAACTTTTTGCAATACTTCTTCAATCTTCTTCAATATCTTCAAGCTCTTTAAGGATCATCCAACTAAAATTCCTAAGGTTTGAAAAAACTTCTTCAAGGCATGTTGATTTCAAGAACACTTTCAACTCTTTAAGATGAAATCAATTCACTTTTGATTACATTTAGAGTTCTTCAATCAACATCACTTCTTCCATTGATCCAAGTCTTCTTCAAAATCTTCAAAAGAGCTTCCAAGACTTGAGATCTCTTTTCTTCAATTGATCTTTCATGCTTATTTGAACTTCTTCAATTTCTTTGCTTGATCTTCATCAATTTGATTTCTTCTATAACTTCTTCCATCTATTCAAGACTTCAACATAATCTTCAATGAAGCTACCAACTCTTGTGATTTCTTTTCAATACTTTCAAGACATCTTCAAATCTTCCAAGGTGAGCTTCCATGTCTTGTAAAAGTCATATAAATGAGGTTGTAACTATGAGATTACTGAATGTATCAACTCATCATACTCATTGTCTACATTATTTCTTGACAAGCTTCTCACCACAAGTTCTTCAATATCTTCAATGTGACAAGTTCTCCATTGTTACTTAACAAGCTTCAACTTGTTGCTCCCCCTTTCTTTTATGCCTTATGCCTCAGTGCATTTTCCAGATTTAGAGCAGAACAATCAACCAATTTAGAAGGTCATAGCATACATGATGATATAGTAGACTTGATATGGCCATGAGGATCGAGGGTCTTCATAATAAAGTGTAAACCATATTTGTATGGTGCCAACTCTTCGGTCTTCAAGTTTACTTGAAATCTTTTGTTGTATCTATACTTCTATTTGTATTTTAGTCTTCAAGAATTGATTCCATGTCAACTTGAATACTCTTCAAATAATCTTGCTTGAGTGTTTTGCATCGTTGAATAACTTCTTGAATTATCATAAGATCTTCAGTCACTTGCATCCTTCTTTTCAATACTTGTTGAACTCCAAGAGCATCTTCAATCTCTTCAAGAATAAGATTACCAAAGTAATCTTCTTGTTTGATACTCAACCAATCAACTCAATTATTTTCTTGTTATCAAATGATTATAATCTAACATGCACACTTAATTGAAATCATTAGACAATAACCATATGGTTTTGTTATCATCAAAATCAACATAGGAATCAACCTTGACTCAACACCCTATAGTAGGACCATCGTTGCTAGTTTAGGGTCTTGCCATGAAAAACCTTACATGACGATGGCTTATTTCACGTCCCCCATCCTAGGACTATCGGGCTAGTTTAAAGTCTCGCCACGAAAAGACCTTAAGTTAGAGTCATATGTTAGGAATCTTACATCTACTTTATGTGAACGTTCTAGTCCGTAGATTGTAATTCATATCATAGATAAGGTCCGTATGTAATCCAAGGCATGACATTTATACTTAAACGTAATCATTGATGCATTGAGCATATGAAAAACATTCATGATATAGAAGCGAGCTTAAAACATTGGAAAAATAATAGAGTTTTACTCATGGCATATTGTTACTCACCTCTATCCAACTGAACGGGTGGTGTTAACCAAGGTGCTCCTACACATAATTCACATAGAAACATAGAACATCAATACACGATACTAAGGCAAGGCAATAACGCATAAACTGAGAATAAGCACATAAATCCCTCGACCCCGACTCACCAACACCTCACTCTCACCATGGAACAGCGACACTAACTTTAGGGTAAGGCCCCAACGTAAAACGAGAACATAAGGTTGAGGGTCAAGTATGAAAACCGGAACATCGATTCTTTCATCACGTCCCAACCACCCCAAACAAAGGATTCTCACACAAGGCTAGTTCCATATGAAAATAGGCTTAAAGGCTTTTAATTTGGTAGTTCATGGCTTAAAAACACATTTCGCGTGAAGAAGTTAGGTCTCACAAAGAATGGGGTAACACATTGGAAAAATAAGGTTTCTGGCATAGTTTTGGGTCAATTTTAAACTTCCATATCTCTCAATCTATAAGGAATTAGAGAGAAAACTTCATATGGGTACAAGGTCTATTTGTCTACTTTCTAATGCTTTGAACAGTGCATCAATCCGAGTTTTCTAGAGAAAGTTATACCCGTTTTACGAAACAGTACCCAACCTGACAGACCGTTCGAATGCCCAACCGGACCAGTCGAATGCCGGGCCAAAATGACCAAGCCGTTTAAATTCCAGGGAAAAATGGAAAAACACCCTGTCGGGCTATTCGAACGGCCCTGTCGGGCTTTCAAACGCCTTCTTCTGCGCAGTAGCTATTATCAACCCAAAACTCTCCCAAAACCTCTCCAAACACAACCAAACCTTCCTAACACTCTTAGGGCTCAAAGATTAGTCCGCAAGGATGATAATAAGTCAAAATGGGGAAGAAAGAACAATCAAATCAAAGGGATCTAAGGTTTTAGAAGCCCAAGCCTTAACTTATATAAATTGGGAATTTCAAATCCCAAACTCTCAAATTCTACAATAGGGTTTGCAATGCTCAAGATTCAATCTATTTGGGACTCAAATGAGTCCCCTAGAAAAACCCAATATCACAACCCATCAAGATACATGCATATAAATGTACAATCTGTAAAAAGAAATGGAGCTTGCCTCTCTTCAAGCTTGCTCAAGCCTCTAATGTCTTCTCTTGGCTTGGGTGGAGGCTCTGCAAGTTCTCTCTCTTTCTTCAATCTCCTCCCTCCTTTTTCTCTTCTCCTCTTCTCCCTTTCTTCTTCTCCCAAACAGTTGGGTGTGTGTGTGTATATGGTGTGTGGGTTTGTGTATATAAGATGATACACACGGAAAATAATCTTATGTGTCTCACCCTATAAGCTTAAGTTACAACATGACTTTTAATTGGTCAACTTGACCCAAATGCATATTAGAATAATATAAAATTTAAAGAAACATACAAATAGGGAAATTAATGGGTTCAGGGTACTACACAAAACTGAGTTTTAGGGGAGTTTTGAAAGTGTTTTTGTAAAGTTAAGGTTAGATTTAGGTAAAGGGGCGGCAAGAGAAGCTCCAAAGAGGTTGATTCTTCCATTTTTCTTCATTTTTAGCTTAAATTTAGCTTTGTGATGGTAGTATAGAGTTAATTTATAATTTTTCTTTATTGTATTGTATTTTCCTTCACTTTCTTGCACTTTCTTTTATTTTCTCTGTATCCAAACACTCTTAATATTCAAGTAAATTTAGGTTTAAATCTCTACATGATTTTCTTACATTTTTACATGTTTTTCTAATGGATTCAAGTAGCTAGTCGTTAAATTGTGTTTAAATGTGAAAATCACTCAAATAATCCAAGAATTTCAATTGAGGTATATCATGAATTAATTGCCATAGTTTCCTAAAATTTGAATTTTTAGTAATTACATGTGGAATTTTAGAAAACTTAAATTATTGACTATGTTTGGAAATTTTAATCACCCAAATTGATGGTATTAATTTATGACCCTTGATTTGATAAATACTCCACAATTGCTAGAAATTGATTCCCAACAATTGATTAAAGATGCCTTAGAAAACCTAAGTTATTGACTATGTTTGACTAATTCAATGCACAAGTCACAAATTTGGTATTGACCATAGTTAAATCGATGGTATTAACCTTTGATTCCCCATTGACTATGTATCCAATTTCAATTGCTTGAGAATTATCGATTTTCAAAGTTAAATCTTCCGAATCAAACACACTTAAATGTTATGTTTGATTTGATTTATAAGCCCTGTTGAAAGCCTTGGATGAAATGGATGATTGGATCATTTGAGTCCAATTCACTTTTTGTTGTCTTAAGTCTAATTTCAATTTGCTTTCATTTAATTGCTTAGTGTTAATTATTTTTATTTTCATTGCAATAGTTTAGTAATTCAAAACACTCATAAAAAACTCAAAAGATTTTTAGTCTCTTTTATTTTTTATTTTTATTTAGATTTAATTCATGTAATTTCTAGTCAACTTGAGTTAGGTTAGTGTGGGTTGAGTGGTAGAGCCTATATTAGGCTAGATCCCTTGGGAGAGAACAATACCGGATTGCTAGTTTATACTTCATTACGATCCCCGTACTCTTGCAGGATAACTAACTCCAATTGTAGGACGCATTTGGGGGCAAGTTAAGTTTTGACGCTGTTGTCGGGGACCAAAGGCAAGAGGTGAGCACTACAAGTTTTGGGTTGGAGGGCAATTGGTGAATTGAATCTCCATCAATCTACCATGACAGAGGAATCTTCAGCTTAGGCCATTGGGTAACTTCGTTCCATTTTTTTGTATGATACCATGTCAGATTTTCATTCTTTCTTTTTATCTTTATTTTAGGTTTATTTTGTTTGATTTATATAAATTTTGTTTTTATTTTAATAAGTTGATTAGAGAATTGCTAGTGGAGAATTAGCGATTGTGTTTAATTGCAAATTGATGGTATATATCTTGTGGAGATTGGAGCTTTGGTTGGATTGTTGCTTAAATTGGTGAAATTATTATGCAGAGATTGGAGGTTCAGATGGAAATTATTGAGTAGTATTGTGTATGATATGTTGAGGCGCAGTGCGCTACATTTGTATGTGCACTACATTGATTTTACTCTAAAAGTGCAATCTACATGTCTTAATTAGCTAATTGTTAGTTTTATATTATGTTTAATTGTGTTAATTTTAATTCTAATTCATATTAACTTAGATTTGTGTTTATTTTTAGGAATCCTAGCTAAAAAAGGATTACTTCGCGTTGAAACAGAATAGGCATTCGAAGTGCGTTCGAACGGTCCTCAAGGGCGTTCGAATGGTATACAGAAATGTTCGAATGGTACATCGAATGGTCTCACGTTAAATTCAGGTTCAAACTGCATTCGAAAGATTCAAAGAGTAAGTTTTCCCATTTGAAGTGTGTTCGACGCAGCGTTTGAGTGGTCATCCGTGGCATTCGAACGGTTTTGAGTTTAAATGGAATGATTTCGAATGCAATTTAATCATAGGTTTCAAGAGGTTGCTGTCAAGGTATAAGCTGCTGAAGCTATGGTACAAGCTACTAAAGCACGTAGAGCTGAAACTTTGGAAACCCATTTCTCTTGAACCAGAAAGGCTATTCAGGCTCATAATATGTTGATTTAATATAACTTTTCGAGACCTACAACTTTTGTGAAGAGACCCAGCCCATCTGAGTACTCAGTGGGAACCGTCCGTATGACTGACGACGGAATTTATAGATTAACTCACTTTTTAGTTGGGAAGAGATTAGTAGGTAGTAGAATAGATTTAGGTTTTTTATGTTTTTGAAGGATTGCTAGGGTTGACGTTTTTCTAGGGTTTTAGGAGTAGTTTTAAGAGTAGATTAGAATAGTTTATTCATACTTTCCATTCAGTTTTCAATTCCTATAATCAGATTATTCAGTCTTTCAATATATTTTTAATACAACTTTACATATTTGTGATTATGATGAGTAGCTAGATTTCATCTTAGGATCAATTGTGAAGATTAATTGAAGATCTTGGATGAACGAAGGAGGTATGTCCTTGGTTTTAAAGTTAAATCTTCTAGTTTCTTCTTTCTTCTTCTTCTTCGTTCTAGAAACCTTCGAAAACTTGGACGTTTGATTATGTTCGGTAACGTTTATGCGTGAATCTATATTCAGTATATGTACTACACGAATCGATGGCACTCACCCTTGATTCTAACAACCTGATTTATTCTAGAAATTGAAGTTTTGAAGAGCTCTTGGTTTTATCGTTAAATCTTCTGAATCCGAGACTCACGACGTAGTTGAAGGATTTGAGTTATTAAATTATTTCCTTCGAAATTTCAAAAGACGTAATTGATTGGATCGATTGACCCTAGAACTTTTTCTTTATTTCTTAGTTTAAATTAGATAACAATTTTTTCTCAACCTAAAATCATATTTTTGTTTATTGGAGTGTTTTCCCTAAAATTTTTTATCCACGATAAGTTTTCCTATTTACGTAAACCATCTTCCCTGTGAGATCGACCTCGTACTTACAAGAAATTATTACTACATCGCGTTCGTGCACTTGCGGTTAAGTATCACCCTTTTAGGAAGCGATCAAGTTTTTGGCGCCATTGCCGGGGAAAGTTGTGTTCTATGTTAGTGGATGAGCCTTGGAGATTCTGTTTTGGAGGAAGCACTTCACCATCATTCTACAAACACGAGGGAACTCAATAGCTCGTTTGGGTAACTTCGTTCCATCTTTTATTTTTGAGCACTTATTTTTGTTTTTCTTTTGGTTACATTGAGTTTGTGCATCATTGTTGTGGGATTGGGAGGATAAGTTATTTTCATATACTTGTTGGTTGGTCTTACATACATCTTGTTCATGGATTATCCTTGGAATTTTCTTACTACAAGTCTTGATTCATACACGACACAACCACAAGACTATTACCCACCTTTAAACTATTCGAAGTGGAGCTCTCAAGCTTTACCATATGCTTCTTATGAAAAACCACCACAACAACCGTATTACCATGCACCACCTTTGTCTCCACCATATGCTTATGATTCATATACACCTTCTACTTCTCCTTATACATTTTACGAGACATATCCTTCATTATCTTATCAATCTGTGGTAGAGAATCAAAAGAACATGCATTCATCTTATATGCCATATCACACAAGTATGTCCTTAGGGTTCAAGGATACTAATACCAAGGTACAAGCTGACACTCTTGTACAAATTCGTCAGGAATTAGATGCTCTAACTCAACGATTGGCCCTATTAACACTAGTACCAATGGATCGCAAGAAGGAATAGCTTCCAGCTCAACCTCGAGATGATCCTACATATGAGATGTTCCCAATTTCATATATGAGTAGTCATGACCAAGGTCTTTCCATTATTGCCCTTAACACTAAACATGAAATAGAGAACATTAACCTTCCCACGGTGTCTGATTCAAGGGAAGACATTCTTAGGGTGGATGATGATGAGGATGAGGTTAAAGATGAGGTACTTATTCTTCCTGAGGCGTCTAAACTGAGGGAAGTGATACTTGAAGAAGAGGTGAAGAAGGAAATAACAATGGAGAGTGAGAGAGAGGAACCCAAGAGAGAGGAGCCCAAGATTAAGGACTCCCAGTAGGAAAAGGTGACAGAGAAAGGAGTAATGGAGAGTGAGATATTCCATACTTCTATTCAACATGAATTGAGCCTTAACATTCCTATCATGCAAGATTCTAAACCTCATCCCTACATCCATCTTCCATTGTGCACTTCATTATGTTTGGTGATAAATTTTCACACCATTCGTCATCCAACATGTCTCTTAGGGAACACCTTAGAGCTAATGACCAAAGGGAGCCTCTATGACCACCTTTCCATCTTTGAGGGTGTGATCAATTTAACCTTCGTAGGGGATATGAGAGCACATATTCACAATATTATTTTGAGCCTCGTCCTTACCAGGAGACCTTTGACTATTGTCATACACCACCTCCACCCTACCAAACTCCACCATGTGAATACCCCCATGTCTAATTTTTGCCCTATGAGGAATATCACATTCCTCACATTGGCACACAAGCAAACACCATAGAGCATACTCTAGAGGACACTTTTCAACAAGCGATAAAATTTCAATGAGAAGTGAATTCTAGAGTAAATGAAAGCCTTAATGAGATATAGAGTCAATTGACTCTTTTAATACAAACCTTGGTTGTCCAAGCGGAGGACAAGTCCTTTATGCCATCTCCACTAGTTCTTCTTAGGCAAGGGTGCCTAAGTGAACCTGCTTATCCTATCACTAACCATAGGAATGAGGATATCATTGACCAAACCATCCTTCCCCAAGAATTTGTGTCTAAGGAAGACGTTCCTATGGTGAGTGAGAAAATAATTGAAAATAAATTTCAGGATGAAAATTTTGAGAGAGGGGAGTCCGAAATTGGGGACTCCAAACAAGAAGAGAGGGGTAGTACTGAGATTACCCTTAATGATGATATTGGTTTATTTGATGTTGGGAATCTACAAGTCAATGAGGATGTTAATGGTCTAGAGACCATTCCTACCATGTCTAGGGATCATGAGATCCCCACTTTTAAACCTCTAGCACGTAGTCCTATTCTACCGGGACTTTTGGAGCTCCATGTCCCAACATAGGAACCAAGCATCACACCTATAGCCGACCAACTAAAATAAGGGGAGGGTCAAGCAGTTCATGGCATGAGCATCATTGACACCTTTTTGCATGATCATTCTTTATTTTCTACATACCACGACCCTTATTACCCTTATGTGCTTTAAGGTTATGTTATCGAGTTCATCAAACAAGTGGCCATTGTCTATTCTTATACTTGTATGAACTCTTTAAAAATCTCTAAGTTGGAGGTGTGGGATGATGGAAACTTCTTACTTTGTGGCATTGGGTGATTCTCTCTCTAATTCGGGTAGGACTAGGAGTAGGAGTAGTTGTTTTATTTATTTGTTTTCTTAGTTTCGTTCTCATTCTAAGTTGGGGGAGCCCTATTTTCTTTTTCCCACCATTTGTTTGCATTTCATGCTTTGTTCTCATACATTAAGGACAATTCATCATTTTAAATTGGGGGTGGGGTAGAGGCTTTGCTTCTATTTTCTTTGTTTTTGTTTCTTCCTATTTTCTTTGTTTAGCACCCTATAAAAAAATCATTTAACTTGTGAAAGTGCCTTTTAAGATTAGAAGATAGGAATTTTTGCATATATCTTTACTCAAGATGATGTTGAATCACTCTTCATATCCAACATGTTGTGGGAATTGCTTAATTCATGCATTTGTAGAGGGGATTACATCATTGTGCACAATCATGCTTTTTAACATAATTTGTTACTAGTCTTTCCACTTTCACCCTTACATTAGTGGAGATTATTACCTTGTGAGCTTTAGAGCATTTATCGCCTTTTAGAGTGTTTACATTTACTCAAGGATAGTTTCTTCACTTTCATTTCATTTAATAGCTTCATTATGCTTGTATTTGATTCATGAGTTGAGTTTTGATCTTAATATTGACACTTATACTCTATGAAATGCTTCGATTGTACAACTTTGGATATGATTCTATGCCATTTTCTTCTTGATAGCCATGAGTTTCCTATTGCCAAATCGTGCATTTCTCTTGACTCTTGTTGATCTTTCACTCTTATTCTAAACGTGCAAAGTGATTTCATCTCCTGTATTGTAAAAGGATGCCTATGTGAGAAAAGAGTGTTTTTACATTGCTAACGAGAGAGAGAGAGAGAGAGAGAGAGAGAGAGAGAGAGAGAGACACACACACAGAGAGAGAGAGAGAGAGAGAGAGAGAGAGAGAGAGAGAGAGAGAGATAGGAGATTGATTTGGGAAATTTAATACAAATTAGCATATTGAAATATGAAAAAGTAGTTGTTGAATCTAAAGATGATGATAAAAGGATGGAAACAAAAGGAGAAGTATGAAAAGGAAGAAAAAAAACAAAAGAAGAAGTGAAAAAAAAAAAAGAAGAAAAAGAAGAAAAGAATGAAAGAGGAGCTCAAAAGTTGAAAATATTTCAAGAGAAGAGTGAGAAGTGAAAAAAAGTGTATTAAATGTTGAAAAGGGAGAGTTTTAATTGTTTTGCATTCATCATTTCATGTTTTGATCACACATGATATGACCATTTACTTCATCTCTTTACCCTTACCTTTCACCTCTTTTACATTACCCTCTTCATCTCTACATGGCTTAGTTGATCCAAGTTGTGCTTACTTGAAGTTTTAGATAGAATATAAGCTATATCTTGTCAATTTTTTTGAATTAATGCTTAACTTTGATTGCAAGTGTATGTTCGGCGAAGATTGAATCAAAGTGTTAAAGGGATGGATTTACATAAGTGAGTTCATTTGTGTTGTTTAACATGATTCTTCACCCACACACATGAACCTCTCTTTTGTATGACTTATTGCATATTGATGCAAGTGTTGGAGTTTGGAATGGCATCAATGTTAACTTGAGTATGATTATGCATTCATTATTTATTCTTATATTAATTTGCAATTCACATAAGGATGTTTTTGAATATTATCACTAAAAACCCTTACGAGACACCACTCATCCACTAAGGGTAACCTAGGGGTTTAAAGCCTTGGTGCATAAGCTAAATGCATCTGTGACTCCTACAAAAGTGCAGATTATCCTTTGTGTTTTTGATAGTTTTTGCTAAGGACTAGCAAAATGTAAGTTGAGGATTGTGATTATATCTTAAAAGTGTAATCATAGGCCTTTAATTCGCACCTTGTTAGACTTAGATTAATGTTAATTGTCTTAATTTAGTTATATATTTGCTTGATTGTATTTTTTATGTGTTTTGTAGGTTATAGGAGCAAATAAAGGCAAATAAACGCAAAGAATGATAAAAGCGGGTTCAAATCGAGTAAACCAGTGATTAGAAGTCCAACCCATCCTAGTATTTTGGCCATAACTTTTTCATCTGATGTCCAATTTAGCTGAATTTTGCTCTATTGGAAATAAGACTTCAAGAGCTACAATTTTACCTCTAATGTGCATCGGCTAAATCGAGCTCTAAGGTAGTGAAAATTGAGCAGGAAGGTTCCTGAGTCGAATAGTGAATAGTATATCGTTCGAACTGTCATCAGACGCACCGTTCAAATGCACTTCGGACTCGCATCAGACGCACCGTCTGAAGACCGTTCGGATGCTATTTCAACTTATAGATTGCATTTTTTTATGTCTGAAGCTAAATTTTAGGGGAGTTTTGAAGGTTTTTTGTAGAGTTATGGTTAATTTTAGGTAGAGGGGCGGCGGGAGAAGCTCCAAAGAGGTTGGTTCTTCCATTTTTCTTCATTTTTTAGCTTAGATTTAGCTTTATAACCATAGTATAGAGTTAATTTGTAATTTTTTTCATTGTATTGTATTTTCCTTCACTTTCTTGCATTTTCTTTTATCTTCTTTGTATCCAAACACTCTTAATATTCAAGTAAATTTTAATTTAAATCTCTACATGTTTTCCTTATATTTTTACATGATTTTCTAATGGATTCAAGTAGCTAGTTGTTAAATTGGGTTCAAATGTGAAAATCACCCAAATAATCTAAGAATTTCAATGGAGGTATCTCATGAATTAATTGCCATAATTTCCTAAAATTCAAATTTTTAGTAATTACATGTGAAATTTTAGAAAACTTAAATTATTTACTAAGTTTAGAAATTTTAATCACCCAAATCGATGGTATTAATTTATGACCTTTGATTTAATAAATACTCCACAATTCCTAGAAATTCATTTCCAACAATTGATTGAAGATGCCTTAGAAAACCTAGGTTATTGACTATGTTTGACTAATTCAATGGACAAATCACAAATTTGGTATTGATCCTAGTTAAATCGATGGTATTAGCCTTTGATTTCCGATTGGCCATGTATCCAATTTCAATTGCTTAAGAATTATCGATTTTCAAAGTTAAATCCTCTAAAACAAACATACTTGAATGTTGTGTTTAATTTGAGTTATAAGCCCCATTGAAAGCCTTAGATGAAATGGATGATTGGATCATTTGAGTCCAATTCCCTTTTTGTTGCGTTAAGTCTAATTTTAATTTGTTTTAATTTAATTTCCTAGTATTAATTACTTTTATTTTCGTTGCAATAGTTTAGTAATTCAAAACACTCATCAAAAACCCAAAAGATTTTCTATCTCTTTTATTTTTTCTTTTTATTTATATTTAATTCACATAATTTCTAGTCAACTCCAGTTAGGTTAGTGTGAGTTAAGTGCTAGAGCCTATATTGGGCTAAGTCTCTTGGGAGAGAACGATACCGGATTGCTGGTTTATACATCATCGCGAACTCCATACTCTTGTGGGATAACTAAGTCCAATTGTAGGATGCATTTGGGGGCGAGTCAAGTGTACGGTTTCATAATATAGTTTACTAGTTAATCCCTGGTTATTGTTCTTTTCATGTGATTGATTCCAATATAGAAATGAACGTTCAACTCACAATAAACTCACATAAATTGGATTACTAATCGAATGAAATTGAATCTAAGGGTAACAAAATTAGACTAAAAATCTTTTAGTTTTGATAAGGTTGATTCTATACTACCTATGCAATGAAATTAAAAGCAATTAATAACTAAACTATCAACTAAGCAAAGCAATTAAGATTCTTAAGCAATTAAAGGGGATTTGGATGCAATTGATTCAATTTACCATGTTTAACAAGAATTCCAATAGAGGTTTGCTAACTCAAATCAAGAATCACTTTATAGATCCTTGATTCAGAAGATTTCAACAATAAAACAATGGATTCATATCTAATTGAGATTAGAAGTATAAGCTATTGATAGAATCATAGGTTTAAACTTTAGATTTGTGCAATTCTTATACCAATTTAAGAATTGTGCATAGAAATTATCAAATTGTGTTATGAATCTAAGTTTTCTAATAGATCCAAAACTCAATCAAGAAGAATTAGAGAATTCTTAAGATAATTCAATGAGATTCATATACCTCTATAGAAATTCTTGAAGATTCTTGACAAATCTTCACAATTGCATCCAAATTGGGGTTTTGCTACTTGATTCCATAGTAGAAAGCATGAATAGATGTAAATCTTGCATTAAATTAAGAGAAAATAAGTGTTTGGTTAAAAGAAAATAAAAGAAAATACACTTTCTCTCTCTACAAAGCTCTCTAACTAACTCTCTCTATCTAAGGAAATAAGTACAAATCCTAAACATAGACAAAATGTAATCCCTAAACATAGACAAAATCTAATCAATGAAATGGTACAAATGGTCCCTTCAGTTGGTACACCTTGTACAAGAGAACCAAAGAGGTATCCTAAACATAGACGAAATGTAATCAAGTCTCCCTTGTGTAGGATAATGAAAACAACAACAAAGGCCAAGTTATCAATTTTTAAAAACTGCGGATCTCATATTAGAAAAGCCAATAATAAATAATTAAGTAAACAATCCTAAACATGAATAAGATGAAATCAAATCAAATCAAAGCTCCTCTTATGTAGGATAGGCCAAACAAACATAATTTTTTTAATAAAAGCAAAAAGGTAAGTATGCACATCATCAGAGCCTTAAGTGCCCATGCACAAAGTTATATAATTCAAATAATGCTCAAAACATTAAGGAAGAACTTGACACATGAATGCTCCCCTTCAACACATACTAGAAGTCAAACCTAGTTATGTCCTACATCCCTTTGTTGATATAACAATGAATGCTCCTTTTCAACACATATAAGTGATAAGCCAACCCTATCTTTCCAGATGAAATATATCATGAATACAACAATGGCTTTAACACACATGAGCAGATAGTCTTCTGCTCTTGTCACATAACAATGGTAGCTACACTTATACTCACTGGTAGCCCTTTTCCATCATGCAAAATTCATCTTTTCTTTTCTTTTTTTTTTTTTCACAGCATGAATGAAAAGCAAAACAATTGAGTCACATGGGGGTATGCAGAGATCAACAATTAGATTAGGACATATAACCATAGGTCCATCTATTATGTAATTTTCTAAAGAACATAAGAATAGAACAAACAAACAAGAATCACATACATGATTTCAATAAAGCCAATAGCATTAAGTGTGTGCAAAATACACTAGGTTTATAAGCATAAAAACCATCATTCAAACAAAGAGTAAAGAATTAAATTTTAGTGATGCACATGAGTTCTACACAATACAATAAGCATTAATGTCATTATATAAAAATAAGCATACATGCCATGAACTCACCAAGATGCAAAATCACCAAAAAAAAAAAAAATCTTTTGTATTTTTTTAATTTATTAAATCAAATAGAAAAACTAAAAATACAAATAAAATCATAGCACTAGAACCAAACGAAAAACATGAAGTTAAAAAAATCCTAGGCTATGTCATAAGCAATCATTCCTTAACAATGGTGATCTACGAGCAGACAAATTCTCATGCGATAAATTCATGTATCCAAACACTTAGAACCTCACTCTTAAAAAACAAATTTTAATAAAAAATAGTGAAAAACCCTTATCCGGATATGAATTTATTTAATGATGTCGATGCTAGTGGCTATTGAATTAATCAAGCATCAATCGGTGACTCTACCACTGTGCGGTGATGCAAAACCCGTATCCAAATATGGATTTATTTAATGATGCCGGTGCTAGTGGCTATTGAATTAATCAATATATGATCAATAATTTACAATCGCACATCATGCATAGGTAAATATAAACTAATCACATGCAAGAGAAGACACACGATATTTAACGTGGAAAACCCAAACTTGGGTAAAAAATCATGGGACATAGTCTAGCTAATCAATCCACTATTAAGAGCAATAATACAAGTTAATAACTTACAACCCAACTATAGTCGAATCCTCGCGCCTCAGGTGCAGAATCCACAAACTTGCGGGTATGTCCTCCCTGTACCGATCGAATCCTGACGATCTCGTATCACCCCTTTGATACGGTTCTTCAGTGATTGATTGAGTGTCGAACTCCACGATATCGTTAGAATCCTCTAAGCATTGGCTAACTCCACCACCACCACAAATCCACAAAGGATTTGTCACGCCTTAGTTCATATCTAAGATGACTACTAAGGATCTCTTGCACTATGGTAGAACAAGATAACTTTCTTTAATCAAATCACTCCGTATGTAGTTCTCTTCAAGATCTCTATCTGAATAAGAATAATCTTAAGGGTTACTGAGAAGAGGTATAAAACCTAAATTTGGCCTTCGTATAGCCTTATATTTATAGAGTAGGCAAACTAAAGTTTTTGAATTTCCATAATGGTTAAAACCATTGCCCATATTAACTTTCCCAGGTTTTCAAAAAATTCTCGCACGTTTCGCGACTTCTCTGTTTCTTCCCACAAGATCCAGCAAAGTCCTGCGACGAACAATAGACGGAGACTCCTCTCTGTTTCTTCCTGCGAGGTCCGTTGAGGTACCGCGAAATATAAACTTAATCGTCTTATGTATTATCTAAAGCTCTTTTAGCACGAATTCAAATGAATAGATATTAAAACTATCTCAAATGCTTGTGATAGACTCTTCAGCTCATATAATAGTCTTGATTTCTTATAACTTACAACTCTCCTAAACATTTAACTATGATTACATAAAAAAATTGTAAGATACAATAAAACTATTTTAATCCACGGAATATAGCCAACTGGCATTTGACGTGACAATGTTTCACCATCTACTACTATTTGTTAGCTAGCTATGTTACTAGATGGATTCTACTCCTTATTGTCCAGTGACTCTAGTATGATAGAAATAAATAAATAATATCACGGCATAATGACAACCTAAGTCTAAACTTGTACCTGATTAGGTTAAAAGCATACACAACATGCGCAAAGGGCTAATTAGGTGTCAAGCTCTAAGACTGACACTTGTTTGCGTATATATGTATACAGATATGTATGTATATAATTACTAATCAAGTTTCCACGTTATAAAGAGAAAATTTATTAATTAATGAATTTAACAAGTATGAAACGTGTCAATAAGCCCAGAATTTCTTGGACCGGCCTAAAGTGACTGTACCTGATGGATTGGACAGCAGCCATCTGGGCTACTTTGTAGGGCAGAGTGTCGTGTACTGAATTTTTGTTTGAAACTATATAGTTTTAGAAATGGAAAGTTTATAAGCCTCACGTATGTCCAAAAACACATGGTTTAAGTATTGTTCTCTGGTTGGTTGTCAGTTTAAGAGAGAGAGAGAGAGAGAGAGAGAGAGAACGTCAGAGACGCGCCGAGAAGTGGATGTGGTTTTAAGAGACAGTACAATTCGTCTTTATGTCCGTGGTTCGCTTCTCTGTACCTAGCCTTGATTACAGTGACTAGAGCAATTTTCTTGTCATTTCTTTCTCTTTCCTCTGATCCTCTCTCCCACTGTATACTATACGTACATGTTATAGCTATATTGCATTGTTATACATATACGTAACATGCAACCATGTGTGTCTGCGTGTGAGAGAAAGAGAGGGACAGAGAGAAACATTAGCTATACACGTTAACGCGGCACATGATTAAACAACTAGATTGACATAGACCAATAATGTGAGTACAAAGATTCTTCGAAGTGTGACGAGAGAGGGCGAATGCATATTAGTCCACCTTAGATGTCGGAAACCCACGAGATTAACCAACTAAAAAGTATTACTAAGAGTGTGAATAGAAAGATTTTTGAAGGTCTGAGAAAAGAGATTAAAAGACTAGAATAATGAAACAGAAGTTATAAATCGGATTTAAATTCTTTTTATTTCTTGATTTTAAATTAACTAAACACTTTATTTTTATATTAATTGACATGTCAATACTTTAATCAATAAAATAAAAATTTTCATTCTAAATCATAAAATGGAAAGAATTCAAATCTATATAAATCCCTCACTATTTTGTCTATAATTTGCTTCACCACATAAAGTATGAGATTCTTGAAATAAATATGGTCATCACGTCCAGAATCTTTCAAATGGGTCGGCAATTTGGTAACTTTAATTTTTGTATGCATCTATGCACTTTTATTATATGTATACGTTATGCATATTCAACTTATTTTGCACCGGAGATCTTCAATTTAGTACTTTACGCTCAAAACCGGGGGGACTGGAGATGCTCTCAAGCTACTAGTGTTTGGTTGCCGGGGAAAAAGGGAAAAAAAAGTTATACAAAGTATAAAGAAAACCTTTAATAATCTAAAAGTAATCCCGCTTTCTTTGCCTAAATCAATGCTGTTAACCCTTGTTTATTAATCAATAAGGTAGGATTTTTTTTAATCTTTCGTGAAAAGAATTCTCGCTTCCAGTGAATTCTCTCCAGGATGGTTAAAAAACTACAATAATTTATGTTAATAATTATATAGAATAAAAAGATTGTGCAACGTCATCTTGTGATCTCATGATCATTATACTTGGCAGAGTTCCAGCAATTGATCACCAAACAACAGGTGTGAAGAACATTGGAACAGCATATGAAGATGTTCGATATGAAATATATTTATATATATATACAAGTCAGTCTTGTGGTCACGACTCACGGGTGATACATAGCAAGTTAGAATAAATAAAAGTTTGAGTCAATAATGGAAGAACAAATAATGCATAGCACATGTAAAGAATTCCCAAGACTTGAATAACATGATGTACTCTTAAGTTCTGTGGGTCATCCCATGCGTAAGTTAGAATTTTAAATTGGACACAAAATATTATGATGTAGGGAAGAGTGTAGAAAAGGAGACATGGATTCGGTGTTTTGCGAACGAATACTGAAAATAAGGATCGTCTCGATTATGTTGATTCATAATGAATAATCACAGTCAGAAAATAAGAAAAATTTCTTAATTAATTATATTAAGTCAATGCTCAAAACTAATTTGAGACAAAGTCCTTACATTTGAATATAAAAAAAAAAAATACTGCAAACCCTAATTGACTCTAATTAAAGCTAAAATTAAGATAGTATAAAAAATTACTAAAGATGATAAATTCAAGTTAAACTCAAATTTGGATATTAGAGATGTAAGAAACATTCTAAATTAAATGGCAATGACAACAAAAATTTTTAGACAAAGTTATTGCTAAAACAAATATTTTTTAACATAGCAAAAATATAAAATTGAAACCCTAAGTGATGAAATTGCACAAAATAAGGCAGGGTTCATAACTTACTATTAATTTTAATTTTCACAACGTTTTCAATCAGATGATCAAATTTCTTGAGTTTTTTAAGATTGGAGCTTATGATTTTCACTTTACATTTACATTACTTGATGAAAAATATTACAATCATTCACATTTCTCACCATATTTTGTGGCTCTTAGACAAAAGAGGTACCCACCAAATCCGAGGAACCAATGTGGATACCACTGATTACAAAAACTGATTCAACAATGGCTACCAAACATATTCGTAGCAGATTTGCAAATCACGAACTCTGATTCTATAATTGATGATCAGCACCAACTTTGGAAGCCAAAAACTGGAATCTCATTACAAACCGATTAAACCATGCCTACAAAACTGATTCGTATGAGATTCGCAAATCACGACCTGTGTGATGACTGATATCCCGTTAGTCACTCAAGCTTTTGTAATGGTTCACATACATATTTTGATAGAGGAGATCAAAAGTTCTCATTTTTAAGTGTAAGCTTTACCATGAGCGTTGAACGTATCCCTCTCCCAACTTGATATTGTTGACATTATCTTGATTCTTGTTCATCATTTCCTGCAGTTAGTGATTAGATTCCGAATTTAGTGAGGATAAAAAAAAGAAATAAAAGAAAAATGAGAAGAAATGAGGAATTTCAAATTTCATGCTCTTATTTGGTTAGTTGAGAAAATAAGAAGGAGATGAATAAGAATTTATAAAGGAATCCAATTTTTTTGTAATACTGAACTTTTTCCACAATTTTTTTCGGTTGTTTCCTTTCTAGTTTCTCTTATGGTCTTACTCACCATTTTTTGTCACAACCAAACATGGGAAGAAATTTTATTTCCTCTACCTTTTTCTTTTTCTTTCGGAAATTTAATATGCAAACACAATGTAAAGGGAAAAAAAAGAAAGAAAACGAAAATGTAAAAAAAAAAAAAAAAAAGGGGGGAAGTCCCATGCAGGGTACAATAGTAAATCTTGTCAAAGAGTTTGCACATTGTCATGACAAAAACTAAAATTGCTGAAGAAAAAAGGAGAAAGAAAATTGCTACATTAACAATCATCCTGGCTTTATATGCAATCCCATCTTCTAAAAGGTGAGGCTTTCAATGTGACGTGAAAGACTATGAGTACAATGTTTACACTATAGATTTAGTAATTTTCAAAAAATAAAAAACATATTATAACGAACAACCCTTCTTTTCAGTTAAGCTTGAGTATCAAAACAAGCAATGATCCATAAGCTAATATACTTTTTTATAATAATATACACACAGATGAGCTAAGGCCAGCAGAAAAATAAACAAAATAATAATATAAAAAAATAAATTTTTTTACTTATAAATAATTTGAAATAACCTCCATCAAACGGATTAGAATTTAAATACACAATTAACAACTATAAATTTACGTGAGAGTAGAGGCCCCTCAATCCAACCGCCTTAATAGATTGTATCAAGTTATATATTTATTATTTTCTGACACGTCGTGATTTTATTGGACAAATGTTTCTTTCATTATTTATCCTTGCAGTTAATCCAGAAGGAGGTCGGTTAAAGTGTTCGCATCCACCCAACAAAAAATGTCCACGAAAACATCCATCAAAGCCTGAGAATAGACCTGCCGACCAGTGGTACCTACAGTCGCAGCTGTAGGTCACTAGGTGTGACACGATTGTAAGTAGCGTTCCACTACAGCTGTCTCTCACACATACACACGCACACAAGCTTGTCAGGCGTACAAGATTCGTAGGTCAAAGCTCCGTACGCCCCTGAGGGACAATAGACACACACGCTGTAGAGTTTGATGCCCGACACCCACACGTGTGCTTTGGCAGCATCACCCTTCTTTCTAACTTCCTGATGCACACTATTGGACACGTGGCAAGCCCACAGTGAATGTAGGCCGTGATGCGGGGCCAAGGCATCCCACTTGGTAGTCACTTTTGGGTCGGTTGATTTCGTGAAATGTGAATTAAAAAAAAAAAAGTTTAAATTCTTTTCAAAGCTAATAAATAAAAAAAATCCATAAAACTAGCCAAGGATTAGAATAATTTACATTTCATGATTGAAATGTAAATCTACATTCCATAAATTTATTTAAGTAACTTTTTTTTTTCTTAACTCTTTTTAGTTGAAATTTAAATTTTTACCTTTTCATGAGGTTTTTAGATTATATTTTTTTTACCTTATATTGAAAATAGAAAAAAAAAAGCCTTAATCTACTTTAATAAGTAATCTTATAAGCAGACTAATGTATTAATGTTGTGTTACAATTTAAGATTTTTATTGAGAAAAAAGAAAAGATTTCTTGGTACGTTCTTTTCTCCTGACAAATCTTAAAACCAAAGCATAAGAGTTTAAGAACTTGACTTTCCAATAGTCATTTACAAAATGTAGTGAGCCTTCTTAAACTAACTCATTTATTTTATTAAATGGTGACATAAAATATTATAACTTCATGAGGTTTGTTTAGTTTTTTTTGGCATCTTTTGAGAAATTATCTATTAGGTTCAGAACACTACGTTAATATGATGATGTAGTGTGCCCAACTTATTAAAAATAAATACTTATTATTATTTTTATGTTGATTGACCTAACTTCTACAATAATGAAAATAATAGTATGTTGATTGATCTAATTTTTAAGATAATAAAAATAACAATTTTCCTAATATGTATATGTCTATTACCAATATAGTTGAGTTGACAAAAATAAAACCATGTATTTATTTTTAATTAGTTGGGCACGCCACGTCACCATGCTGACGTGATATTTTGAACCTACTATATAATTTCTCATTCTATGGACATATGTTAAATATAATTTGTCTAATTATACAAAATATTAAATAGTGTAGGTGATTATGCAAAGTATTAAAAATTATGAATATCCCACTTTTCAATACTTTATATAACTAGAAAACTCATATTTAACAAATGTTAGCAAGGTCCACAATTTTTATATTACAGCAAATTCTGAGGCACATTTCAAGTTTACATTTTCAGGTTGTACATGATATTAGAAATTATGGACTCCATATTTTTTGACATTTATACAACTAAATAACACACGCTTTAAAATTGCCATAAAAGTACATAATAGCAAGACACATTTATAATATACATGTACGTATATCTGTTTGGCCGAAAAGATTTTTTTTTATGATATTCATTGAATAGACATCATGTCAACATCAGGGCCTTCCATGTTCCCCATGTGTACCTTGGCATTGGGTTAATGGGTATTTGGCTTAGTGCAGAAACATTCTTGGGTTTCAATGAGCATAGATGCCTTACCAACAACGTATACTTGGAAAGTACATTCACAAGCAAACAAATCAAATACCAAAGTTTGTGCTTCAAAATTTATTTAACTTATTTATATAGTAAATAGACTTTCAACGAGGTTTTAATCAATCGACAGAATAGTTGATTCATTTTATAGCCTATTCTGCATGAGACACATCTATTATCAAAGTAATTTTATTTGGTTACGGTTTTAATTTTTATTTTATATTTTTGTTCTTTAAAATTTAATGAAATCGTATTTGACAAATTATTTTAAAAATTATTTTCGTTAAAATCGTGTTTGATAAGTCAGTTTCAAAACATATTTTTGAGAAATCTTTTAAAAAACACTACAATTTTAAGAAATTTTAAAATGTTATTTTTTGCATTTTCGAAATCATTTTCATTAAAAAAAATATATGAAACTTGTAGTGCATAATTTTTGATAGCATAAGAATACATGAAAAACAAGATGCTCCTAATTTTGTTGCTTTTGAGAGCGGAGAAAAACGAAGCCAACGGCAACCAAACAGGATTAGTTTCTGGTACCACCAGAGTCTACCCATTCGTAGAAAAACCCAATGACAAAACCCTCAGAGAAAAATCCTTACGAATGTTTATAAATGTCAAGTGTGATATATGCATATACGTGCATAATGTGTATATGCATACTATACAGGCATATGATTGGTTCGAAGGTGAATGATAGAATATTCTAACTTGACCGCCTAGCACAGAAGTCGAGGGGTCAAAAACTCTGAATGGTGTCGGTCAGGTCAGTTGATTGAGAATCTCAGCAGGGTGTGGGACCTACCTTTTCTGCCCGGATAGCACAGAATTTTTGTGAGCCTACTAATAACTGGACGGTAGTCATTTGCGCCTGCAACTGGGCAAAGACCTTTTTTTGGGTGTCAGCCCACAGTTTGAAAGGTGGGTTTACAGCTAGTGGCCCACTTGGCAACTGGGCTGTATTGTATATATATTTCGTTTTGTGCCCACTCGGCAACCGGGCTATGTTTTTAATGTAGATATACAAAAAAAATAATGTCATACTAACATAATCATAATTTTAAAAGAATGATGTGATTAAATGAGAAATTTTTACTTTAAAACATCACCTATTATGAAAATTTTTAATTATAAAAATAGTGTTATCATATCATTCTGGTAAAATTTTTTGTATGAATTTTGAAGAAAAATAACATTTTTCATACCTCATGCGATTGAAAGCAAATTAATTATTTGTAGTATCATTGCTGTTAAGCACTGGTTTGATAACCAATTTCTAAATGGAATGATTTTCATGATGAGAGTATGATATTGGGTGGGACCTAATGTATCTGAGGACTAATTTTCTTACTTGGAGATTAAAAAAAAAATTAATTTCCCTTTTTCTTAGAACTAAACCCTCTTTGTCTTCTAGTAATAAAGCTAGAGTTACCAAAAGAATAAGAGGAAGCAGAAAAAGACAATTAAAACTTGAAAAAGATTGAAAAATATTATGAAGAAGTAGAAGCGTATAAACGGAAGGTGTGTGAAGTATAGATATAAACAAAAAGAACTATTTCTATGAGTTTTCCTATTTTTTCTCAAATGTTATTAAGGAATTATCTGCAAGTTTTCTAAGGTACAGAACAAATTTTTGCCAAAGGTTTATTATTGATAAGAGTTTTAGTATCATTATTTTAACTATCTCATAGGCTTCTTTGACATATTAAATACTAACGGCATAAAAATCTGACTTTTTCCATCATGTTCTTGGATAAAATTTTTTTTGAACCAATATCTTTTATTTGATCCATGAATATTATGAACTTTCAGTAATTGGGTATATAATTCAAACAGTGGAGTGCTTGTTTTGCATCACAAGAGGATTGCATTTCAATTTGACCTCAAAAGTTTCACAAAACAAATGTTCGTTTCTAGAAAATTTCTATACTCCTTATAAAATAAATAACTATATATATATATATATATACGTGAATGACACATGGAAACAAAGATACTAACTTCTTGTTACCGACCTCTTTTTTTACCCGGGTCAGTTAGCCTCTTCGTTAGGTGTCTGTCCTGTATTTTGCAGGCTAATATAAGTAATTGGGCATCTACACAAGTTTGAATTAGGTTATAAAATCTATTACGAGGTGCAGCATGTATAAGAGTTTGCTAACTGAATGGAGAGTAAATTTTTGGAGTTGGTTTTTAAATAGAAAATATGTTAGAATTTTAGGAAGTGATCGAAAGGAATAGGCCTATACTCTTTCAAGGAATGGTATAAGAAGCCAACCTCCTATTGAATTACTCTGATTAATCCATATAATTACATGGTTGTTACAAAGATATATTTAAATATAATCAAAGCTAAAACTACCTCCAAAATTCCTAATCTTATCAAATTACTATTTAAGTTTTAAAACGCTTACAAAATTTTTAGTAGTAAGCTAACACCAACTACCTTTTTTTAGGAGCAAAGGAGGTACCAAGTACCTCGGTTTCAGTTATATTAACAAATGTATATTGCCAATTATCCTCATTGTTTAAGTCAGGGTTGGTTTATAAAAGATTTGTCTGAGTTTCTGACATGTATGGAAAGAGTATCCAATCAGTGTTGCATCCGATATTGAACAAAACAAAAATAGAGTCGGGACATTTATTGTTGCATGTGTTGTCTTGGAATCATAGGACATTGGCACTTGATTGGACCACCCAATTTGTGAACAGCTGAAGTAACACGATGTTGTTTGTCCCTTCATTTGCTGAACCTAATAAGCTTGAGATGTCCATTTTGTGCTAGACCATCCAGGTCAATTTGGATCTTGTGCATATTTGAAAAACTTACCTTGGTGAGATGCATTGAAGAGTTTAACAAATTATTTTTTTGGCATAGAAATGATGGTTACTTGCATTATCCTACAATGCTTGTCAAACTAAATGCACTCAATGTACCCCAACTTTTTCAAAGCTGTTTGCACCAAATCTGAATAGGCTGGTTTAGGTCAATTCAACAAAAGTCGCTTTAAATTAAAATCAAGCAAATTAAACCTAAATTTTAAAACTTAGTTAACCTCACTAATTGTCTGCAGTTTTCCTCATATAATTGCATTTAAAAGAAACTAAAGTCCTAAGCTTCGAGTTAGTTGGGGATACGCCAGCGAGTGTAATTATTCCCAGTATAATAATACTAAACACAAAGAGAAACCAATTATCTAAATAAAAGTTCTGCTCATTCATCAAAAGCGAATGAGGCAAAGCCCTTGCATTTTGTTAATAGGGAAAATTTATCTCCTAAATCTAATTAAACTTTAATTAATGGAAATAAAGAAAATTTAGAAATTACTAAAAATGACATATTTGAGTTAAGCCAAAATTTAGATACAAGACACCAAAAGAAACTCTCCAAAGCAAACGATAATAAAATTGAAAGTTTCTAAAGAAAGTTATAAGTAATAGAACTTTTTTCTAATACAATAAGTTTTCACTTTTGGAGATTCAAATTGAAAAAAACTTTATTCTGATTCTGTAATACACAGATTTACTTTAACCTTAGTGAGAGTGCGAATGACTAATTTTAATTAATAAATATTAACCTAGCAATTATGTATGTATCATAAATCTCATGCAGGCACAATAAAATCAATTATGTATCCAATCCAATCATAAGCAATAAAGCATAAAGCACAACAAACAAAGTGACAAGAGATTTTTGTAGTGAAAACCCACTGCGAGAAAAAATCACGTGGACCAACTCCTTTAGACCGGCGAGCCAAGCACTATCAATAAATAGTTTACAGAAATTACACTTACAACCAAACATCAAACTCTACGAATGCCGTTCGAATTACCATGAATTCCGGTTTAATTTAAGTTGCTCGACTCCTCGCTTTTCTATTCTCTAGTCGCTTGACTCTACCACCGAATCACTACAATACTTTCTGTCTCCAACATCGAATTACCACGATGCTTTTTGTCGCTTTCGAAATCTATCGAGACAATATTCTGTTCAGTTCTTCAATGGTGGAAGGATCTGTATTTTCTTTGTAGAATAGTTGAAGAGTCGACATCAACCAACATGTCTCTCTCTAATCTTTATAACCCATAAACCCTATCTATTTGATAGGTATATCATCTATCTTTAAACTCTTTTATTCATACCCAAGTCATATATAAAAGATCTGGTCAAGAGTCTCATCAATCGTAATCTTTCTATATAGCTTGTGTAAAAATATTTGCATCTTTTTCCAAGACGGCAAGTGTCATGTTTAAGTTGGTAAGTGCTAACTTGCAGCATACGCTTTGCTCTTGTATTTGATCTTGTCATACATTTTGCCAACTTTTGAGATCTATTTAGAATCTGCTTGTGACCGTGGTTAGTGCCATTAATCTTACCATTGTTTAACAACTCTCTAGAATCTATTGGAACCAACATTGCAAGTGTTATTCCAAAGTTGGCTAGTGTCATTTGTGTTATTTCACCCGAAATCACTTTCTGAGTTTTGAAAACCTTATGTAATGAGTCCATCTTCTTCATCAAACCTAATGTGACCTAACAACAAGTTCGAAACACAAATCATCATACACAAAACCCTTACAATCTTTCCAATAGTGATTTTGTGATAAAACTAAGAAAATGATCTACCCCTTACACATTAAGAACTCAAACTCATAATTAAAAGCCCAGCTCATTGCATCTTATACTCATTGCTCAGAAGTAGCCCTTTAAGAAGGTTGATCAACCTGCAAACTTTAAAAATGAACAACTTTCTAAAAAGCAAGTATGATATAACATTAACAATATACCAAGTAGAATGAGGATCCTCCTCAATTCAATAACCACACACCTGCTCCCCCTCAAATCAACATTCAACAAAAGATAAACCAAAGACAAAGATGCACATTAATATATATTCATTGAAATTCATGCATCCTCAAATAAGTAGATAGACATCAAACGATATTTTTAGACTTCTCTTCCTTTTTTACACAAAATATGAAACACATATTAAGAAACAATTTGAGGCTGAAACAGAATAATAACTATAAGAGTTACAAGCCTAAATTGTTTACAAAGGAGGTAATGAACTTAAGAAGAGCACAAAACTATATAAAAATGCAAAAAAAAAAAAAAAAAAAAAAACTAAAAACAATGCTCCCCTTAACAAAGTTAACCAAAAAAAAATTAAAACGTTGTCCATACAAATTATCATAACTTCAAAGGTGTTCATGCCAAAGTCATAAGAATCAAATCATGCTCAAATATGGTAAGCTAGAACCAAGTGTATGAACAAAATTAAAATTCAAAACAATTTATTCCAAGATGATGAAATTCATGAAAATTTCCAAGTGTATTTAGAGTGTACTTAATCACATAGTTTCCTAGATTGATTAAACTAGAGGCGCAAACACCTAGTGATCAGCTCGATAACTCTAAAAAATCTGTCCGCTCAATTATCATATCATATTTTCACCCTATCTCTCCAAATCGCACTTTGAAAGATAACAATGATGGCTTTAACACAAATGAGTAGGCAACCCTCTTTATTGATTTATAAAGATATTGTTTTAATTACAGTCAATAGTAGTTTCTCACAAACTCAAAGGTAGCCCTTTCCAAAGTTTAAGTGTATTGAGATTATTTTTTTTTTCAAGAGGGAGTTTCAATGCTGATAGAATCAATGGTAATGAAAGATGTAAAAAACACCACCAACATTGAATATGGAACGCTAATCATAGGTCCATCTACTATATGCTAATCAGTATAATTAAGAAAGGTACATAAAAATATGTAATCACATATGCGGACAAATAACATCAATATCATTAAGTGTGTTCAAGTAACACTAGGTTTATAGACATGAAAATCATCACACAAACAAAGAGTAGAGAATTAGACCTAGGAATGCACACTACTTCTTTCTAAAATACTTTGCATAATTATCATCATATGATATTTATCATGAATCCCATGAAATCTTCAAATTTGCAAAGTTATAAAAAAATATTTTGATTTTTTTCTTGGTAAAAACAAATAAACAAAATTATTGAAAATACAAAAAAAAAAAAAATCATAGAACCAGGATTAAACGATAGACATAAAAAATATCCTAGTCTATGATGAACATGGACCTTACTTAAGAAGGTTTCCCCCTAAAGGTTTTCTATGGGTGTTCAAGGGAACTAAATTAGATTTTCTTATCCAAATAACCACAATCTTAGGTTTATAAAAAATATCATGGGGCTTGGGTTGTGTCCTATATTTAGCCTTAGCATTGCGGATTCTCCTTTTTCCAAATTTTTTAGGAACTTGCCTTAGCGTTGACCATTGTCTAAGTCTATTCAATTCATCATTTAAAACTTTAGGCTTATTAACAAGGGCATGAATTTGATTGTCTACCCTCCTATTTTGTTTCCTAGGTTGATCATAACCCTGTGTCCTAGAAGCCTTCCACAATTTGTGGCGATGTGGCTTAATAAGACCTTTAACACCATAATAATGACATGTAGAAACAAACCTAGTAGGTTTGGCTTTAACATTATGCTTTACAAGTGCACGTGTGGTGGTAGTTTTATGAGACACATGTTTGGCCTTCAACTTAGAACAATAAGGCTTAATATGACCCTTGATACCACAATAGTGGCACGTGGGTACAAATTTAACAGTATAACCTTTATAAGGTATAAGTGACTTACCTTAAGTTATAACCAAGTTTGGCATACTTGCTGATTTAGAAGATGAAGAAGGCTTCTCTGCATATCCTATTCTAGTCATATCAAGAGACCTTCTTTGAGCATTCTAGGTTTCATCGATCTTTTTGGAACCTGCATTCATCTTCTTGAGAGTATCATTAGATTTAGCAAAATCAGACTCAAGTGTAGACATCTTCCCCTCTAGACTCTTATTGGTCTCAATATAGGCATGTAATTTCTTTTCTAACATAAAGACCTTTTCTAACAAAGTGAGCTCATTAGACTTCAATTATTAACAAGAATAATAGATTCATCGATTTGTTGTATCAGATTGTCTCTTTCTTCATATAAGCTTTTATTAACCTTTTTTGCTTTAAGACACTTTAAACAATTGATTAAACTTTCGATGAATGTTCTCATCATCACTATCAAAGTCACTTTGATTTGACTCATGAGAATCACTCAGGTCATCAATATTATCATGGAAAGATGTATTTATGTGCTCGCATGCATATGATGTGCATGCTATGACATTAAGAGACTTTCTATATGCAATTTCAAGGACATCCCATGCTTCTTTAGCTGTTTCATACATAGATATATAGTCAAATTCCTCAGTTGTAACACTGTTAAAGATAAAATTGATATCCTTACTATTCCACGTGAAATTATTAAATTCATTGTCATTCCAATGTTCTTAAGGCTTTGGAATAATCTCAGAGCCTATAGTCATCATAGGGGAACTCCAACCATATACAACAGATAGCCAAACATGTTCATCAATTGATTTAATAAACATTCTCATGCGAGGCTTCCAATACTCATAATTTGAGCCATCAAAAATTGAAATTTCAATTGATGCAATTCTTGTATTAAATCTATGTATTCAAAATATTAGGATCACACTAGAAAATTTTTTTATAAATTTTTGAGTGAACCCGCTCTAATACCAATTGCAAAAGACTTTGTTCTAATTTTGCAATACGTTGATTTACTTTAACCTTAGTGAGGGTGCAAATAACTAATTTAATAAATATTAACCTAGCAGTTATGTATATATTATAAATCTCGTGCAAGCATAATAAATCAATTATGTATGCAATTCAATCATAAGAATAATACATAAAGTACAATAAACAAAGTGTCAAGATTTCTGCCGTGAAAACCCATTGCGAGAAAAAATCACGTGAACCAACTCCTTTGGTCCGGGCAAGCCAAACACTATCGATGAACAGTTTACAGAGGTTACACTTACAACCAAGCAACGAACTCCACGGATGCCGTTCGAATCACCACGAATTCCGGTTTAAGTTAACTTGCTCAACTCCTCGATTTTCTATTCCTCAGTCGCTTGACTCTAGCACCGAATCACCATAATACTTTCTGTCTCTAACACCAAATCACTAGGGTGCTTTTTGTCGCCTTCGAAATCTATCGAGACGATATTATGTTCAGTTCTTCCATGGTGGAAGAATCTGTATTTTCTTTGTAGAATAGTTAGAGAGTAGATAACCACCAATATGTCCCTCTCTAATCTTTAAAGCCCACAAACTCTATCTCTTTGATAGACTTATCATTTATCTTTGGACTATTTTATTCCCACTTAGTATGTTTAGATACATACCTAAGTCATATAGGAAAGATCTGGTCAAGAGTCCTATCAATTGCAATCTTTTCATATAGCTTGTGTAAACAGATCCACATCTTTTTCTCCGATAGCAAGTGCCATGTTTAAGTTGGCAAGTGCCAACTTGCTAGATACGCTTGGCTCTTGTCTTTGATCTTACCATACATCTTCTCAACTTTTGAGACCTCTCTAGAATTAGCATGTGAGCATGGAAAGTGTTATTAATCTTGCCATTGGTCTTGCCGTTATTTAACAATTTTTTGGAATCCATTGGAATCAACATGGCAAGTGCTATTCCAAAGTTCGCTAGTGCCATCTGTGCCGTTTCACCCAAAATCACTTTCTAAGCTATGAAAACCTTATGTAATGAGTCTGTCTTCTTCATCAAACCTAATGTGACCTAACAACAAGTTTGAAACATAAATCACAATAAACAAAAGAACCTTACTCAAATTATGGAATTCGATTGAAAAATGACATATGTCATGACTACAGCCGTGAGTATTACTTGTTGGGTCATCTCAAATCGAACTAGGGCATTACAGGTCAATTTTCACAACATCTGACCTAGTCGAAACTGTCTCAATGCTCCAAAAACCTTATTGCTATGCAATCCGCATCAGTTGCACTTCAAGTTTAGATTTTTGTACACTCAATATAATAAAAAAAACCTCTACAAGTTAATGAAGTTATTAGTGAGTGGCAATGGCTTTTGCCTGATAGAAGAAAATGATAGACTAGAAGAAATTAGATTGGTGTGGCTTATTGGAGAGTGAAATCTTGCCATCGCAAGAACATGAGTGATGGGCTTTTACTTTCACTTTAGTGTTCACCCATCATAAGGTCAAGCTGGCATATGAGAGGGATGACTCACACTTAGGTCCCCATCATCCTCTCCTAGTGCTAACCAGCACAAAACAACCCTTCCTCTTATGTGGTCCTCCTCCTTTGTCCTTATTTAAACTATTTGAACATCCCCTTCTACATCCTCTTTGATTTTCACTATAAACATATAAAGAGTAATTACAAACACACCTCTTAAACTATGACTCAGTATTATTGAACCCCTTTAAATGCTAAAACATAACACATTGATCGCTTGAAATACACATTTGTATCAATCAATATTTTCTATTAGCAATCCGTTAGGAAAATAGATGAAAAATTGTCATGTGACTTGCACTTGTTTCCAAAGTATGGTTTTGTATTTAAATTGATATTTTTTTTATTATAATAATTGTCTAATGACTGAAATATCTCTTGAAATGACCTGTAAATATAAGGACAATTTAAAAGGCATTCTAGTAATTAGACAATTATTACAAAAAATATTAATTTAAGTATAAAATCATACTGTGAAGATGTGCAAGTCACATGACTATTTTCCATCCAATTTTCTAACATATTGCTAATAGAATGTGTTGATTGATACAAAATAATAGTTTGAGAGATTAATGTGTCACGTATTAGAGTATAAGGAGGTTTAATGATACTGGCTCATAGAATAAAGGGTATTTTTGTAATTAACCCAATGTATAATTATTCTCCTAAATTGAATGGGATTTGGCGATAGAAGGCATATATGCGTGGCACTGCTTCTAGCCAATCATTGCAAAGACTTTGCTTGGGATCATACACTTACAACCACCCACAAGTCATTTTATATGGGTTAAATTTTGTTTTTGAATTTGTTACCTATCTAGGGTAGAGACACCCTATGTGATATGTTCCTATAACTTATTTCCTACCCTTCAGAAATAGCAAACTGCAATATATGGCCGACTTTGCATTAGTGAAACTAAATAGAGATACTGTGAAAATGCATTCTAATTCTCAATCTAATTGTCACATAGAGCCCACAGGGACTAATGCAAGAAGATAAAATAAAATACGGTTAATTACAATAACACCTCCTGAACTATAACTCAATATAACTAAACCCCCTAAAATTTTAAAATGTGACATATTGACTCTCAAAACTATTAATTTGTATCAATCAATACTTTGTATTAACAATTTATTAGAAAAATGGATAAAAAAATTATTATGTGACTTGTACATATTAAAATACATATAATTTTATACTAAAATTGATATTCATTTCTTATAATAATTGTCTAATGACTGAAATATCCTTTGAAATGGTGTGTGTATATATAAGAGTAATTTAAGGGGCATTTAAGTTATTAGACAATTATTACAAAAGGAAAAAGTCAATTTAAGTATAAAATCATACTCTTGTAAATATGTACAAGTTACATAACAATTTTTCATTTACTTTCCTAACAAATTGCTTACTATATTGCTAATAGATGTGTTGATTGGTATAAATTGATAGTTCAATGTGTCAATGGATTACATTTTAAAGTTCAAAGAGACTTAATAATACTGACTTATAGTTTAGTGGATGTTGTTGTAATTAACCCAATAAAATAATAGTAGTCATTTGTTAGATATCTAAACTGATTCATCACAAGAGGTAGACTAGAACTTCATCTAATATTGGGTCACACTTGGAGAATTACAAAACTACATTTAACTTCATGAAAAAACAGAAAAGCTTAACATGTCAATCATTAAAATTGCCGAGAGTATGGAAATCATAGGGTGCAGTTTGAAGTATTATGCTAATTACCCATATATGAGTTCTTGTTTATTTTTTTCTGGTGCACAACGGGTTTGACCGAAATTTTGGTTCTAAAACCATATAATAAAGTATGATTCTTCTCTTTATGGTAAAGGTTGACAATAATGAAGTAAAATTATAATGAAAGAACTTCAAGATTTAGGGTTGAGTAATGGAACCCGCTTTATAAATATCAGTAAAGCTTTCTTTGTCTTCTTATATACACATATTCTCATCAAAATGCTTTCATCATTTA